>JANRMT010062841.1:24214258-24250791 GCA_026402145.1 Polypterus bichir lapradei | reverse complement strand
TTTTTTCTTCTGTCTTTACATTCTGGGTAGCTATGTTTGTTTGAATTACTGAGATTCTAAACAATTTTATATTTAGCAAAAAAAACTTTGGGTATTAAAACATTTGCATGATGTGTTTTATTGTTTTTATTTGAAACTAACCCTTTTTTTTTTCTTCTAGGTAAACTTTTTTGGTATCAAGTGCATTATGATATGCACATCCGCACTCATACCCGTGAGCATCTCTATTATTGCTCCCAGTGCAGCTATTCCTCCATTACGAAAAACTGTCTGAAACGTCATGTTATTCAGAAACACAGCAATATTCTCCTCAAGTGCCCTACTGAAGGCTGTGAATATACAACACCAGACAAATATAAGCTTCAGGCGCATCTTAAAATACATACCGAGCTGGTAAGTTACAGTGCATTGTGGATTTCATTTTGGAAATTGCTTTGTATTGCTTAGTAATGGAGCAGTTTGGCAGCAATGCCTCCAAGCAAACATTTATGTTAATATTCTTGGTGTGTTTGTATATGTTGACCTCTTTTACCAGAAAATGGGAATATTTTCTTGTTTTTTTTTATGCACAATTTAAATGTTTTAACTTGTTCAGGGCACAAAAATATTATAAAAATTTACATTTGTGGTTTGTATTCCTGTTCTGTGCATTTAATATTTGTCATTATAAGAGCTAAACATTTTTCTTAATTTTTTATTATATTAAACTTGTAGCAGTATGGACAGAATTTAATAAGTAATACATATAGTTTTAAAAGTTAATTAATTCTGCTGCCTCATACTGTTTAACTGAGTGAATATCAGCAACTGCAGGGGCAGAACAAGTGATGCATTATCTCATATTTAAAGCAGGAAATTACTGAATTGAATTAAATAATGTTAGCACTTTGTGGCACCATGTAAGTTGCATTAACTCATTCTGCTTCTGGTTATTTTGTGTGGATTAAGTCCAGACAGCCATGTGGCTGAAGTCAGCTAGCTGTTGTCTTTGTTTTTTCTTACAAAAGTGGGGCCCCAATAGTCTACTTTCTTTAGGATATAGACAAATTAATTTTTTTTTTTGTGCCTTATCTATACTTGGTCTTAGATCACATTTTCAGGCAACACTGCAAGATTTAAAATTTGTGGCATATACATTGTTTTTTAAATATTGGATCAAAGATTTCTTGGATATTTCTTCACTGGCAATGCAATATTGTGTTTTTCACTACTGCATTTCAATGCATTTAAGCATCTTTTTTGTGTTAGAATGATAGGTATACTTAATATGTAGTGTTTTAAGTTCTTACAAAAATCAGGATGGTTTATTTTTGCACTGCCTTTAAGGTATACATCAGTGTACACTCGGGTTGTTGCCATATACTGTACTCTGCAAACTAGATTACAGTGGTTTAAGAAAGTGCCCATTTTACTTTTTTCATATTTTGAAATGTTGCATCCTCATGCTAAAATCATTTTTAATTATTTTTTCTCCACATCAAGCAACACTCAATACCACAGACTGACAGAGTGAAAATAGAATTCTAGAATTTTTTGCAAATTTAATTAAAAAAAAAATGAAATATCACATTGGCAGAAATATTCTGACCCGTACTTAGGTGAAGAACCTTTTTACAGCAGCTACAGCCTACTAGTCTTATAGGATCTGATACCTTCGCACAACTGGATTTGAGAATTTTCTTTGGCAGATCCCCTCAAGCTCTGTTAGGTTGTCTGGAAACCATCAGCAGACAGCTATTTTCAGGTCTCTCCAGAAAAGTTCAATTAGGTTCAAGTCTGGGCTTTGGCTGGGAAACTCATGGAGATTTGTGTAGCTGTCCCTAAGCCATTCCTGTGTTGTCTTTGCTTTGTGCTTAGGGTCATTGTCCTATTGGAAGGGGAACCTTACACCCAGTCTGTTGTCCAGAAGGCCTAGAAGCAAGTTTTCATAAAGATTATCTCTGTAGCTTTCTCCATTCAGCTTTCCCTCTACCATTTCTAGTCTCACAGTCCACACTGCTGAACAATAAACCCACAGTTTTATGCTGCCACCACCATTCTTCACTGCTGGAATGATGTTGCAGAAGTGATGAGTAGTACCTGGTTTCCTCCAGACATGGTGCCAATTTTAGTTTCATCATACTAATGAATCTTATTTCTCACTGTCTGAAATTCCTTTAGGTGCCTTTTTGCAGGCTCCATTGTGTCTTTTACTTCTGTCTGGCCACTCTGTAATATACTGTTGAATAGCCCAGATTGGTGGAGCTTTTCAGTGATGGTTGTCCTTTTGGAAGCTTCTCCCATTTCCACACAAGTTCCCTGAACCCATTAGGGTTCATGTTCACCTGTCTTTCCATGGCCCTTCCCCCATAATTGCTCAGCTTGGCTGGATGTCCAACTCCAGAAAGAGTTGTGGTTGTTTCAAACTTCCATTTAAGAATTGTGAAGACAACTCTGCTCTTGGGAGACTCCAATGTGTTTTTTTTTTTTTGTTGACGCAATCCTGTCTCTAAGTTCTGCAGGCAATTCCTCCACCCTCATGGTTTGGTTTTTGCTTTGATACACATTTACAGCTCTGGAAACTTCCATATACATGTGTTTGCACCTTTCCTAATCATGCATAATCAATTGAATTGACTACAGGTGGACTCCAAATAAGGTCTAGGAACATTACAATGAGGATCAATAGAATGGTATGCCCCGATCCAGATTTCGAGTGTCACAGCAAAGGGTCTGAATACTTGTGTCAGTGGGATATTTATGTGGGCGGCACGGTGGCGCAGTGGTAGCGCTGCTGCCTCGCAGTTAGGTGGCCCAGGTTCGCTTCCCGGGTCCTCCCTGCGTGGAGTTTGCATGTTCTCCCCGTGTCTGCGTGGATTTCCTCCCACTGTCCAAAGACATGCAGGTTAGGTGGATTGGTGATTCTAAATTGGTCCTAGTGTGTGCTTGGTGTGGGGATATGTTTGTGTGTGTCCTGCGGTGGGTTGGCACCCTGCCAGGGATTGGTTCCTGCCTTGTGCCCTGTGTTGGCTGGGATTGGCTCCAGCAGACCCTCGTGACCCTGTGTTCGGATTCAGCGGGTTGGAAAATGGATGGATGGATATTTATGTTTTTTATATTTAATACATTTGCAACAATTTCCAAAATCCTGTTATTGGTTTGTCATTCTGGGTACTGAGTGTCGCTTGATGTCGGGAAAAAATCATTTTAATGTAATATAGCAAAATGTGAAAAAAATGAAGGGGTCTGAATTCTTCCACTATGCATTTTTAAAGTATATTTGGGTACTACATGCAAGCATTGGAAAAAAAAAAAAAGTTTTTCTAATATAGCATACATTGTCTTCTTAACTCAGATTATAGAAATGTGTGTGCAATTTTTCCAAATAATAGAGTATGGATTACAAATGGTTTTATTATGAGTGTCAATGAAAACTCCCCCAACGGGCTGATATAGGGTCCTGCACTTGTTCATGCATTGTGTACATGTGTCCAGCTTACTGTGACTCAAACTTATCTAGAAAAATGCATGAAAGAATTAATGTTCATGAAGATGTACGGATGTTCCAATCAGGATTGGCTTTTCTTGTTTATGTGCTTAGCATGATCATGGCCAGGAAATAATAGCCTTAGGAAGCAGTGGATATTAGAAAAACCTCTGCTGCTGAAGATATTCATTCCTTAGGACAAGAAAAAAGTCACGTTTGTACAATTTGTATTTTAAAAGAATATGACTGTTGAAATAGTTTACATTTGATAGTCAATATAAAAATAAAAATGCCAATTTAAAATACTGCATGTTCAAAGGAAAGCATCAAATTTCAGGGACTGGATGGTTTATGACAGGTTGTAGAAATTCAGCTTCCATTCATAATACTATCTCATGACACTTTAACATTCTTAAGCATTTTCTCATTAGAATGTCTAATAAAATATGCTTTAAAATTGGTATCTTACTGTCAACCCAGTGAATCACATAAATGAGTAATATGTTTTTTTCCATATGCCACTATCAGTATTTGTCAAATGAGAAAACCAATTATTTTCTTGAAACAACCTTATTTGAATATAAAAATGCTAAAATTGTCAGTATCTAGTAGGCAGGCTCCTTCATGAAGTAAGAAACTAGTGTTATTTTAATGTCACTTTGAATTCAATTTTGCAGATTAAAATGTTCATGAATGAGTCTTTTTAATGAAATCAGCGGAGAACCATATTTTCAAATATATTATTCATGATGCAAGCCTGTTAAGCTTGGTCAACTGTGACACAATACTTGACAGATCAAAATTGTATAATAGAAAAATACATTTAACATTATTTATTCATTTCAAGTTCAGTTTTCAGGTTATAAAATAAAAAAGTGGTATGTAATATTGAGATCCTGAATCTAAGAATCTTCATGAAGTTAGGTTCAGATTAATATTTTTAATTTACAATATGCTGCATGGTGTATGCTTAATCTAATGTTTTATTATTTATACATATATGCATAAAATGAATCATAAAACATTTTGATCAATACTGTATCATATAGTAGAACCTAATCTATTTAAATACATTTTAATAATTTCTACCATTGTGTGCCGGTTAAGTGGATTGGCAATAGTAAATTGGCCCCTGTGTGTGTGTCTATCGACTGTTCTTGCCTTACAACCAATGCCTGCTGGGATAGTCTGCAGCTTCCCCTTCAAAAATGCTCATGATAGGCAGATTTGGATGATGGGTGGATGGATATACAGGATAGACTATTCTAAATTACCTAATAGGCAATACATGCTATAATGTTCTAGGATAATAAAATATATGTGGACAACACAATGGGGAACATTGCTAACTCACAAATCCAGTATCCTAGGCTTAGACATTGCCTAATGTCAATGTGGATTCTGATTGTTTCCCCGGTTTCTGTGTGGGTACTACATGCAGTTTAAGTCAATTGGTGTTTCCAGATTGGCCTGGTGTTAGTGTTGATGATAGGCCTAGTGGTCTTCAGGTTGTTTCCTGCCTTATTCGCAGTGATGCTACAAATAGCCACTATAACCTCTTACAACTCTAAATTGAATGAAATGTCTTACAGATTTTTACATTATGTTATAAACTACATGAAATATCACATTAAGTCTATACAGTATATAAACAGAGTTTCTTCAAAATGTTTCCGAACTTTATTGCTTCCAAGTCATTTTTGTGAGCTAGGTTGTTGAGATTTAGCAACTATCTGGTGGTTTGGAACCCTGCTGCTATTGACCTTTTGTGGGCAGAACATATTAAATGTTTGAATCCAGTGTGTGAAAAATGCTTTACCAAGCAAAAGTGTATATGAGAAGATGGAGATGTTAAGAAATCACTGGACAAGTATTAAAAACACAAAGTCGACTAGTAGTGGAACTAAAGCCACCATTCTCCCCAACACAAGACTAATAACAGAGGAAACTATAATACTACTAAGTCAGGTTTTGGGGACCTGAGCAGATCAACATTCCCGAGACCTTCATCTTTCTTTATTTTCAGATATTGCATGATGCACACAGTTTGCTGGTCATGTTTTGGCTCATTTTGTATCTAATTATGTTTGGCAGCTAATTAAGGAAAAAGAAACAATTAAGGGGCCTGAGTCTTCAAGAGCAAGTCATTTAAAATTAATTAAAAAAAGTTAATTAGCAGCAAAAACAAGACACTAATTAAGAAAAGGGTTAGAATGAAAACCTGCAGCCACTGTGGCCCTCCAGGACTGGAGTTGGGGACTCCTGATCTAAAAGACTTTGACTGAGGCCTGATTGTTGTCACAGATAGTGTTTCCAACATCTCAGAACCAGCTGTTCTGCTGGGATTTTCTCGCATTATAGTGAGTAGACTTTAAAGAGAATAGTGCAATCAACTAAAAATACACACTGAGTGGCAGTTATGTGGGTGAAAATACCATTTTCTCAAGAAAGAGAGGTCAGAGGAGAATGGTCAGGTTCTTTTGCTTTAACAGAATGGACACGAATACTCAAAAAAGAGCTCTTTACAATAGTGTTGTGCAGAAGTGCATCTCCAAATGTATAAAGCATCGGACCTTGGAACACATGAACTACAGCAACAGAAGGTCATGTTGTGTTCTACTCTTGTCAGCTAAGAATAGGAAGATAAGGCTTTTGAGCAGGGGTCCTCAGTCACGGTCCTGGAGGGTTGCTGTGGCTCCAGGTTTTTGCTCCAGCCCATTTGCTTAATAAAAAGCACTTATTGCTCGAGTAACACACCTGCTTCACTTTAGTTGTCTCGCTCGTTAAGATTTTGAGCTCTTATTGCTCATTTTAGTCTTAAACAGCTGTATTCTTGATTTTTAATGGCTCCTAATTAGCAATAACATGCAAATAACAAAAGAGACCAGCATTTCTCCATTTAGCTTGTTACCATTTACACCTGTGTGTATTTATCATGCACCATTGGGGTTAATTAAATACTGAGAAGGAAAGTAAAGAGAGAAAAAAGTGAAGGGCTGAGAATTACTCATCCATTTTAGCCTTCAAATCATATGGATGATATCCTTAGAATGTAGAAGAAAATCTAGGATATGAGAATTACCTGACATAGCAGAGTTAAAGCACTAACAAGCCATTAAATTAAATTATTGGCAAGAATTGCTTTCTAATTAAGCAACCGGGTTAGAACAAAAACCTGCAGCCATTGCGGCCCTCCAAGACTATGATTGAGGACCCCTGATTTAGAGGGAACATGATCACCAAGACAGAACATTTAATATTGTAAAAATGCCAGATGATTTTCAGTCTAAGCAATGACATGCAAGTGGTGGAATTAGAATTTGACATAATGGATCCATGCTGCTTTGTGTCAACAGTACTGTCTGTTGATAGTAGTGTAATATTGTGAGAAAATTTTCAAGTCACACATGAAGCCTTTTAATACAAATTAACATTATTTGAAAACCACAGCATGCCTTAATGTTGTTGTTGACCATATTAATCTTCATATGACCACAGTCTACCCTTTTTTGCTCTGTGACCTCCTACGCCATAATCTATCATCTATGGAGTAGGAGTGAAAGCTTTAGGTTTGTCAAAAATTTTGATCTCCAGTTTTCGACAGATCTCTGCATTTTTAGGTCCCCGAAACTGAAAACATTGATATCTTGATGATGTGTATGTGTCTGTGTGTCACAGTTTCTTGAGGACAGTCTAGAGCTAAAATGGCTGGAAGGAAAAATACAACACTCGAAACCTAAGCCTGTTACGAGGAGATGATGTGTTGATTAGTTTTTGAGCCAAATCACGCAAGGGAAAGAGGCACTGTAGAGGAATCCTCGAATACCATAATTCTTCAATTAATTATAAATTCTTCTCATCAATTGCTATCATAATGGTCTATTTTATGAACAGAAAGATCAGCATCAGAGTGGTAAATAATTACTGAAATGTTAAGGAATAGTTTGGGTAACTTAGTAGGCTTTGCACCCTAGAAACTGAAGCTGGTTACCTGAATGTGGAAGTGACTTTTATTTACACTGTGGCCTTCACATTCCCTAGGTTTTACTCCAACAGAGCACATTTGGGGTGAAGTGGAATGGTGGATTTGCTGAAAATCTCCTAGGAGTGTGTCCTGCTATTAAGTCAACATTGACCAAAATTCCTAAGGAACATTTCCAGCACCTTACTGAATCCATATCTCAAAGACGCCTAGTTGTTCCGGAGGTAGAAGGGGTCCTACTCTGAATTAGATAAAGAAGGTGGACCAAATAAAATAACCTCTTAGTGTACATAATACATTTAATACTTTTACATTATTCTAATGAAATTGTTTCTTAAATTACTTTTATAAACACCTTCAGCAGTTATTAGAAGCTATCTAATGAGATCAGCACAAGACCTCACAATACTTGAAGAGCAGTTGCAGCTTGTAATGGAAAAATAAATGAATAAGTAATTTTTGTTGAATAGAGCAGAAGCAGCTAATACAAAGGAGTCAAATATTACATTGCTTCTGAATTTAAAACCTGCGTTAGACATACTTAAGTGAGTCTTTTCTTTCAACAGCATTATTTTTAATTAGCCTTAGAAGTTGAAGTGTATACAGCACTTGAATATAATCCAAACCACAAATATTGTACTTTGTTAAGCCTACTGTTCCTGCATTCAAAGTAACTTCGTCTTGGTAGTTTGCTGGCTGAAATGAAAACACACAAATGTTCCATTGCTGCCTAAAATTTTTTTCAAAATTTAAAACAGGATTTCAATAGCATACACAATACCGGCACTGAGTGAAAAGTCGTAAGAAGTGATAAGAGTGTTTGATAAAATGTTTACTTAGGTAACATAGACATTTCATAAATGTTTTTTTTTTTTTTCCTTTCCCAAAGCCCTTAGATCCAGGTCGGGGGGTGGCACGCAGGTTATGTATCTCTCTATTTCCCAGACTAAGAAGTAAGAAATATGGAAACAGTGGTGACCTTAAGGTTCACCCTGCAGTCCCTTATCTCTGGTCCTAACTCCTGGTACTGAGACTTTACCAGGTTTGCTTACCTGTTGTAAGCCATTGTCTCACAGACCTGTATTTAACATCCCTAACCTTGCTAAAGCTTTTAATGAAATTTTTAAATTAACAACCCTCCCGTATGAAACCTCTAAGACCAGAAAAGGTAAGAATCTAGAACAAATTAATGTTAAAAGAGTTTAGCTTATTTATACAAGTATATAAATTAAATACACTATACTATGCAAGATTAAATACAAAATATAAGTAATAGTAAAAATAATATTCTTACAACAGTTTGGCAATGATGACACCGATTCAGACCTTCCTCTCTATCTTCAAGATGATTGATCTATTTTAAACATATTATTCTTTTTGTATAAGACATTTTTGGACACAAATGCCCAGATCCTCTTACTTTTTAATTAAGTTTTGTCCCACCCTGGGCTTTCCCTTCTGAGATGGTGTAGTACTTCTTTTGAGATGAAGAGTTTCTTTTCATGTTTATAGCACAGAATTTCTTTGCATAGTTAATGTTTCCTTATTTCTAAGGTGAACTGAGTAAAGTGCAGAGATATCCATAATGAAAACCTGCTCCAGAGTCCTGTTTGTTTAATATATTTTTATTGATTTTAATTAGAAAAAGATAACATTCCATACAGTCAAGACAAATTTAACAAATCAAAGCAAAATTCGACCCCCATCCAAGAGAAAGAGAGAAGAGACAGCAACAGAAGCTCTCTATTAAAGGAGCAAGAAAAGGAGCGAATCCTTTTCCCTGAAATGGAAGCTTTTTCTAAAATGCTATTGATTAGATCCTGCCATACTTTAATAAAATTTTGAACAGATCCTTTAAATGAGAATTTGATTTTTTTTTTTTCATTTTCAAGTAGTATAGACCATCAGTTACCCACTGACTTAAGAGTCGTGGGGTGGGATTCTTTTAGTTGAGCTAGATAAAACTACTTGCTAGTAGTGAAGTAAAGGAAATTACAGTTTGTTTGTCCTTCTCCACTTTAAGACCATCTGGGAGTCCATCAAATACAGCTGTTAATGGGTTAAGAATGATTTTGATGTCAAGGTTGTCTGAAAGGCATGCAAAGATTTTTGTCCAAGATGTTAATTTGGTGCACGCCCAGAACATGTGGCTCAGTGAGGCTGGAGCTCGATTGCAACATTCACAGGTTGAATCTTGCCCTGGAAACTTTTTGGACAATTTTAAACGAGATAAATGCACTTGATAAAAGATTTTAAGTTGAATGACTAAATGCTCTGCACATATAGAGCTCAAGTGTATTCTGTGCATGGCTGCCTTCCACCTCTTTTCCTAAATATTAAGTGACAGATCCTTTCCTCAATGTACTCTTGGGTCTTTGAAAGGAAGAGTCCTTAAAATATTTTTGTAAATTGTAGAGATGCTATCTGAGTCTTCAAGACTGATCAATTATTCTTCTGGAATAGAACAAGGTGGGAGGTGAGGAAAATTGGACAGGTTCTGTTTAGCAAAGTTTCTAGCTTGAAAGTAGTGGAGGAGCTGTGTTGACAAGAAGTTGTACTTGAAGTGTAATTGTTCGTAGGATGCAAAGACATTATCTATGTACAAGTCTCAGACATTTTCCAGATATTGAATAGTGTATATGTTGGAGAGGGTGGTAAAAGAGGTTGTTATGTAGACGTGCAACAGAGTACTCTTGACCACAGACTTGGCCATAGGTTTACCTTTCAACAGGGCAATGAACCTAAGCAGAAAACAATAACAACATAGGGAGACTTAGGGATAACTCTGAATACGTCCTTGAGTTGAGCCTGAACTTGAACTCAATCAAACACATACAGTATGGAGAGACCTGAAAATAGCTCACCACTGAAGGTTTCCATCCAATTGGACAGATCTTGAAAGGAATTTCCAGAGAAGAAAGACAGAAACCTTCTGCGTCCCGTGCAGAAATTCCGGCCCACAATAACCCTGAATTGGATTGATTATGATTGAAAATATTATCTTAATTTTAAGCTAAGATGGTAACAATAATAACTTTTTTTAGTACGTTATGAGCAAATATTGTAGAATGATTAACAGATTAGTTGATTAGTTGATGAACATTCATATCATTTTAAATGACAATTTATGTATTAGTTAATGTATTTTTAAACATTTACTAATGATTTATCTAATTGCTAAAAATGTCTACTGTAATTGTCTGATAATATAGCAATATTTGGATGTATCAGTGTGGTACAGGTGAATGAATACAGGGCGCTAGTGAATAACATTATTGAATGGTGCAAATTGTTGTTGGTGCAATCTCACCCTTAATAAGATAAGAGAATAATCGTAGACTTCAGGAAGGTCAACCCCAGTCTACTCCCAGTTTTCATTGATGATAAAGATGTGGAGGTGGTTAAGACATTTAAGTATCTTGGAGTACACCTGAACAACAGGCTTGAGTGAAGTACATACACCAAGGCTGTATACAAGAAGGGTTAGAGTCGCCTTTATTTCCTGAGGAGGGTGAGGTCATTTGGTGTATGCAAGCCACTCTTTCATGTTTTTTAACAGTCTGTACTGACCCGTGTAATCTTCTAGCTGGACTCAATGGAGAAATTGTTAGAACAGAGGTCACTCAGGCAGCAGTTTAGTATACAGGACAATGACTCTCATCCCCTATGTGAGATTTTTGCTAATTAGAGGATCACATTTAATAACAGACTGAGACAACTGTATTCCTCCAAGAAACACTAAGTGAGGTCATTTCTACCTTCACCCATCTGGCTCTGTAATGAGTCACGCAACGGTCGAGGTGGTCTTGTTCCCCGTGTTCTGAGTGGTACTGAGCTGGTCTAGCAGACATCTTCACAGACAATGACACTGCGTTCAATATATTGTGCCCATGACTGACATCTTGTACTGTGAAATAGTAACTGATAAGTATGTGCAGTTCTAGTCGCTCTACACTTAGTGAATACCTACAATTGGTTAAAATACAAATAGATAATTATTGTCATATGTGTATTTGTACTTTGTCAATATCTTTAAGATTATAATCATTTTTATATGTTTATTTGTGCCTTTTAATGTCTGGTGCTGTACCACTGCAGATTCCTTTGGGATTAATAAAGTATCATAGTCCACTTGCGGTACTGATTTATTTGTGTGAACCCGAGAGACACGCAGCTGGCCGAGGAGATGGGGGCAGGACCCTCCTCACTCACATGCCAGCCTTGGTTCATGTCCCTTACCTCCGCTTAGCTGGCGAATAAGAGAACTACTTAACAGAATTAAATCGGATTTTTCTCTAGAATTTGCTTGAACATTCCAGCTGATTTTGCAACTTCTCTCATTGTGGTAAGAATTATAGTTTGCTTGCATTAGCGATATATTTGTGCTAATCCGAGACAGAGGCTGCGGGCCGTGGGAAGGGGGAAGCATGACGTCAGGAGTAGGGAGCCGGGCAGGGCCCACCTTACTGTCCTTTTTCATTTCTATGCTGGCGGATCCGCGCGGGATGGCTAGTTATTCATATAAAGAAATCATTATTTGATGTGTGGCTGTTTACTTACAAAAGTTTTAAAGACCAAGTACATCTGTTTTGTTTATCATATAAATGATTGTTGTTCATGAGTTATGCAGTATATAAAACTAGTTATTTGATGTTTCTCCCTGCTTTGTAATACTAGAAGAACTGATACAGGCTTTTACATGTTACATGTTTTAAAAATCTTGTATTCATTAGTTGTTGATCTTTTTTCACTTTTGTAAAGGATTGTTAATGAAAGTCTGACCTTCCAAGTTGCCTTATTTTACGATATTACTCAATTGAGCTGGAATTATGTAATCCTAATGTAGACTCACCTTCTTCCTAGGAGGTGTAGCTCCTCCATAAATTACTTGTCAAAATGCCTTATATAAGAAGGAGTCAACTAAACAGTACACCAACCTTAAGGTCATATTCATTAAGTATTTTGTGATGTACTGTATCATTTCATGAAAGGCATAGCTTTTAATTTCACTGCCAAGAGCTTTCTCCAAGGATTATTTTTTCATATCATCACCAAAGCTTCTTTCAGGATATATCTTAATTACTGTATGAGTCAGTTCATATATACTCATCGGTCAGGGCATAGTTGAGATGGTTGACCTTGAGAGAATGAATACCTTTTCCTCTGTTGAATCAGTATCCATTGCGACTTGTAAAGTAACAAATGCAGGTCAACACTTTTCTAGCAGCTGGATCCATTACAAAATTAATCTATTTTTCTTGTCAGGTCAAAAGTTATAGCAGCCACTATTGAATCTATTCAATCTGCTCCTGTGAGAAAATCCTATACAAAACCCAGCATGTTTCTGTAGATTCTGTAGCTTGGGTATAGCAGATAATTTAGACAGAAGTCATTTTATATTGAGCCATAGGCCTCTGATTATCTGGTAAAGGAAAGAAAATTAAACTTTCAGTTTTTCAGTGTGTGGGAAATGCAGTGACAATTGTTGTTAAAGGAAAATTTAAATGGAACAAAAAGGTGCTTTTACTTGTTATATGAGATTTAGTAAAATCAATACTACTTGCTACCACTGACTTGGAAAAGGAAACATAAGGACATAGAAGTTAAAAAGGGACAGAGAGTAAAAGCATTTAAAAGCTCCAGTATAACCAATTTAAATAGATGTTATTCATTTAAAAGGGTACTCTACACAGTTTGAGTAGCTCTAAAGAATGTGTGCCTTGAGTGGAGATGGTAAATGGTCTCACGCTGTTATGCAGGGTATGTGTGCCTGTTAACTTTTATGTCCCATTCAATGTAATGTTTATAATTCCACAGACTTCAAAACTCTTGATTGAAAAATTTCTTACTGCAAAATATAAAATAAGTTAAAATGTTTAGTGCATATAATTATTTTTGGGAAGAGGTTACAGAGTTACATTTTCCTGGTTCTTCTGCAGAATTGCACTTCATTGTTGATAAGCATTGCAAGATACAGTATATTTGCTCAGTTTGTACATTTAACTATAGAATTTTATTCCTGCCACAAAAAAAATACTATATTGTGTTATTTTGCAAACGTATTACATTATTTTTGCAATTATTGTTGCATTATATTACAAAAGCTTTGCAGTATTTTACAGTAATTTTTACATAATTCCACAAAAACATTATTTCTCATAAATATTGCCTGCTACCCCATTACCACAGTACATACAAGTGTGTCTCTTGTCTAATGACAGCTGTTGATGGAGAGATTAAGCACACACATAGCTTTCAGTCATGAGAAGAACTGAAAATCAGTTTTATGAATACAGTTAGTTTTACTTAGGTTGAAGTTTAGTAAGTTCAGCACAGATGTTTCGGCATAGACACAGTGGTAGCACGTAGTTGTCATTCCTGGCTCACAGTGCCAGAGTCCTCGAAGGTTTGCATGTTCTCTCTGTGTATTTATGGATTGATTGGTATCAATTAGTTGTGCGTGAAGTAAATAACGTCTGTCTCCTTTTCCCATTTCCAGCCTGAGCCCCTGAAGTTTTGAGGTATGAATACTAGCCACTGAGTCACCATACCACATCGTTTTAAAAAATCTGTTTGCAAACAACTGACTTAAATCTAAATATTTTTTGTATGTTTCTTTTACTAGATTGCACGCAAAATACTCTTTTCTGATTGGCTATGTGATTATGCCCTGCAAAGGACCGGTGTACTGTCCACCACATTTGCTTCTTGCCATGCACCAGTGCTGCTGCTGTGATCTGTGGCTCCCTGTGACTCTAAACTGGCTGGATTAAATTTACCTCTCAACCCATGCAAAATTAAATGCATGGTACATACTGCTATAACTTTTGTTCAGTTTTTTTACTTGATTGCAGCAACACATGTGCTTAACCTTTTTCTCAATAGCTGTCACTAGATGGCAGGAGCATGCATATGCACAGCATTATTTCTAGACATAGCTGGTAATTTCTTTGCGAAATAACACATTTATTTTGCAAACAACAACAGTGTGCTGCTTACCAGAGGTGAGAGTCTCACATCACTCAAAGCACAGGCCAGCTGCTGGCAAAGGCAGGAGAAGGAACTCAGGTTTTAGTTAATTTTGGGCAAATGACAATGGAAATACAACTATATGTGCCTTGCAGAAGAAATTCCAAGGGTCCTGAAACAAGCTAAAGACTAAATGAATTACTTACTTTTTCAGACTTTCATCAAGTCCTAAGGAAAATGCTACACCATCAGAAAATAATACTCAGTCATTAAGTGTAGCAGAAGGCATGATGTGAGAAGGAAGGTTTAGTTTTCTCATTCACTGGGAAGTCTTTCATCAAAAACACATCCTTGTCAGACAAAATGGACCACATCTACAAACAGGACAGATATTCAAGGAGTAATACTCTTTAGAGAAGTGTGCAAATAATGAAACAATTTGTAGATTTCAAGGGGAGCATTAACCAGCTGTCTGAAAATTTATACAAGTGTGTCATGTCATTTTCCAACCTTCTTAATCCATACCAGGATCATGGGGGTTGCTGGAGCCTATCCCAGCTGGCATAGGGCACAAGGCAGGAACAAACCTTGGACAGGGCACCATAGCATCACAGGATGAGAACACATACACACACACACACACACACCAGACACACTCTAGGGCCAATTCATCTAACCTGCATATCTTCAGACAGTGGGATTAATCTGGAGTACCCGGAGAAACCCCACACAAACAGGGGGAGAAAATGCAAACCAGAAACAAAATACAACACTTAGTGGAAAATTCATGGACTTGGGACCATAATATTACATGAATTACCAAATCATGGCTAATAAGAGGAATATATTTCAAGTGTCTACACTTCCTCAGGAAAGACATAATAGGAAATGAGGGGTTATCTGTCAAAGTTAATTTCAAGCTCAAAAGACCAGCATCAAAGTAAGAAACTATGCAAGAGCATAGTTTAATTAACTGGTTGTTCATAAGAGCCTATATATGTTTGTTTTCTTTTTAATTGTAAAAATAACTCTCACTTATTATTTCCTCATCATTTTTATTATAATGGGCCCTTGATATCAAACAAAAAACCTTCTGTATAATGTGATGGTGATAGATAGATACTTTATTAATCCCAAGGGGAAATTCACATGATGATAAATGTCTACTGTCTCTTGCTGTGTTGTCTTCTTTTTTCTGTCAAAATACTTCAGTTTCTCCTTGTCATGGTGGAGTAAGAGCAATTGCCCCTTCCTCATGACTTCACAGGCCTGGGTTTGATTTCCAGACTGGCCTTTGTCTGTGTGAAGTCTGCACCCTTTCTAAGTACTTTTGTTTTCTCTGCTTATTCCAGTTTCAACGTGCCTCAAAAAGTTATGCTTATTGTCTCAATTGTTGACTAAGGCTCCATCCACAAGATTACTTTTTGTTTTTAAAATGTAGACATAACTCTCCATTTTCACCTTTTGTCCGCACTACCTCAATGTTTTCAACCCCTGAAAACAAAGACTTTTGAACATGCTGTCCAGGGCTGTATAATTTTGAAAGCATAGCCTCAATGCACATGGGCAAAAACATAGTTTTTCAAAAACACAGACTCTATTCGCACTCTGATTTGTTTGTGCTTATTATGTGGCCCTTTTCTAGTTGGATCATGTTCATTACAATTCCTCATTCCCTGACTGGTCACTTTTTACAGACAAAAGCTGTATTCCAACATAGCTGAGAAGAGTCACTTCCCATGGTGCTTGTTTTGTTGCTTACCTGAATGCATCTACAGTAAATTGCACTTTGGACAATTTGAATGCCACATACGTGTGGAAAAACCAAATTATTTGCCAGCTGCTTTAGTTTTGTGTTAAATCCAGTGAGGCATTACCACCCCTTCAAGGATTTTTTTTTGCCCCATGTCTACTTGTGTTTTCTGCCATTTTAGTTTGGACGGAGATGCTTTTGTAAATAATGTGAAGAAACTAGTATGACTGGAGATCATTTTGTTTTACACATTCTGTTTTTAAATGAAAATATAGTGTGGACGTAGCCTAGATGGGCTTGGTCTAAGTGTGTGTGTGTGTGTGTGTGTGTGTGTGTGTTTGATGGTACTGTATGAGTATACTCTGCAGCCCACCCTGGTTAGATTCCTATTGTATCATGCACATTAGTGGAATAGCAATGCCCAGGAAAAACAATGAATAAATTTAGATTTTTATGAAACACTGAATTATGCCTTTATTACAACATCTGAGATACTAAAGAAATCAGTACTGAAAATACAACATCTTAAATGAATTAGACAATAGAGCAGGTCAGTGTATTTCCAACAGGTGATGATTTGTTTTTGACATTATGTTTTAATAGTTTAAAAGTGGGCGGCGCGGTGGCACAGTGGGTAGCGCTGCTGCCTCGCAGTTAGGAAACCCGGGTTCGCTTCCCGGGTACTTCATGCATGGAGTTGCATGTTCTCCGCGTGTCTGCGTGGGTTTTTTCTCCGGGTGCTCTGGTTTCCTCCCACAGTCCAAAGACATGCAGGTTAGGTGCGTTGGCGTTCCTAAATTGTCCCTGGTGTGTACTTGATGTGTTTGTGTGTGTGCATGAACTGTGGTGGGCTGGCGCCCTGCCCGGGGTTTGTGTCCTGCCTTGCGCCCTGTGTTGCCTGGGATTGGCTCCAGCAGACCCCCGTGACCCTGTAGTTAGGATATAGCGGGTTGGATAATGGATGGATAGTTAAACAGTAGTGTTTATGCTTTTTTGATATAGTTGCTTTGTTACATTAATTGCTTACTAGTGTTAAACTCCAAGCTTAAAATATAAAAGCTGGAGTGTTTCTGTTTAATTTGTGGGTGATAAACAAAATGCTTCTTGTTCTTGTTGTTGTAACATTGCATCTTGACCAAACTAGAGAATATTTATTGCCGTAGTATTTAGTTAACTCTAGGTACAATTCAAACAGCTGCCTGCAAAATATTCCTGACTGTGGCTTTGAAATGCAGCTTTTTCATCTATTGAGGATTTTGGAAAACACAACACAGTGTAGCAATTCCTCATAGAGTATGATGATTTGTCACCCTGGGAAGTGCGGTTAAGTACAATGGTGCTACTTTAGTGTCTGTTTGCTGCCTTTTACCTTTTATTGTCTTCAAAGCTGCTTGAATATAATTATGTCTATTACAAGCGGTGCATGTATAATTTTAAGCACTAATTTTTTCTCGTAGTGTGCTGGAAATGCAGCACCCTGCCAGAGGCCAAAAGTGAACACATCACAGGCTGTCAGTGATGAGTTATATTTGTATAGAGCACAATGCTTGCCTGCATTAACAACATATGTTTATTTGTGAATTGGGGCGAATTTTACAAAACAGTCTGTACGCAATTTTCTAAGAAATGCATTTCAGATGAAATCCTGTCTTAGCACCCTTTTCTCGTCCTCATCCCAACCGTGCCTGTCTGTAGGTTACTGCCCTTGAGTGCAAGTGTAAAGTAATTCTTGAGTTCAACATATCCTTGACTTTTCACGTTTCCTCGGCACATCCTTATTTAAAACTGAAAATATTAAGAAAATAATAGAAGTTAGACTTATGTGTTTTATCACATGTAGAACCAAAAAGACTTGTATTTACTATTGTAATTCATGTGCTGTTTGCTGAAGGCATTGCTGACATTTTTTATTTGTTTTAGTAAACTTTTAACATGCTGAATATTGAATTTTTAACATTTTTTGTGTAACTACATTTTTTATAAAACTCTTTTCTAACCGACTCAAAGTGGTTTACATAGACAGTGGGGAGCCATGTCAGCCACCACTTCATCCACATAGATGGTGTGACAGCTGCCATTCTTGTGCCAGTGCACTCATCACACTTTAGCTGTTAGGTGGTGAAGGGGCTGAGAAAGACAGTTAGCCACTAAGGGACAGGGGATGATTAGGTGGTCAGAATGACCAGGCCATGGTGGACAAATTTAGTCAGGACGTCAGGAAATACCCTACTCTTATCAAAATATGCCCAGGAATCTTTTATGACCACAGAGAGCCAAGACCTTGGTTTTATATCTCACCTACAGGATGGGTCCAATTTTTTTCTTTTTTTAAAAAAAAAAACAAAACATTTTATTAATTTTATTAAAATTAAATAACATTCCCTACAAGCAAGTCAAGTTTAACAAAACTAGGTTCAAAACAAATCAACCCTCACCCATGAGAAAGACAGCTAGGCCAACAGAGTAGAACTTTAATAATGGTAAAAATATGTAAATAAATAGAATAAAAAAGAGGGGAGAGATAACGCTCCCTCAATTTAAATGCTTATTCTAAAATGTTAATGATTAGATCCTGCCAAGTTTTGAAAAAGCTTTGTACAGATCCTCTAAGTGAGAATTTGATTCTTTCCAATTTTAGATAATATATAACATCGATTACCCATTGACTTAAAAGAGGTGAGTTAAGATTCTTCCTGTTAAGCAAGATAAGTCTACGTGCTAATAGCAAAGTAAAGGCAATTGCAGCTTGTTTGTCCTTCTCCACTTTAAGCCCATCTGGGAGTCCAACAAGCACGGCTGTTAATGGGTTAGGAGGGATTGTGACACCAAGGCTGTCTGAAAGGCATTGAAAGATTTTAGTCCAAAATGAAGTTAATTTGGTGCAGGCCCAAAACATGTGACCTAATGAGGCTGGAGCTCAATTGCAGCGTTCACAGGTTTGATCTTGCCCTGGAAACATTTTGGACAGTTTTAAACGAGACAGATGTGCTCAATATATAATCTTAAATTGAATAATTGTAAGCTTTACACATATGGAGCTCGAGTGAATTCTGTGCATTGCTACCTTCCACTCTTTTTCTGAGATGTTGAGTGAGAGATCCTTTTCCCACTGTATTCTGGGATATTTGAAAGGTCCTCAAGACTGATCAATATTTTTTTTCCAGAATAGAGATAGATGGGAGTTGAGGGAAATTGGGAAGGTTTTGTTTAACAAAGTTTCTAATTTGAAGGTAGCGAAAGAAATGTATTGTTGGAAAGTTAAATTTGGAGTGTAATTGTTTGTAGGATGTGAAGACATCGTCTATGTACATATCTCTAGGTGATTTAATCCCAAATGTTTTCCAGACATTAAAAACTGTGCATGTTTGTTTTCAATCCTATTTTTTGTAAAAATTGATCTATTAGTATGGAATGATTACAATAAAATCAATAAAATTTAAATATAAAATGCAAAAAGAAAAAAATGTGTGCGTTTGAGAGGATGGAAAAAGGTGGTTCTCGTGCGGAGGTTCCACAGATAAAAGCTTCTCTGTCTTAAAATACTTCCTACATTGGTTCCATATTCTGAGTGAGTGAAGCACAACTGGGTTATTAGTATATAGGCGATGACTTTTACTTATTGGGTTGGGTCCAATTTTAACAGCACAGTGGCCCAGTCACTGCACTAGGGCACTGAGATTCACACACAGACCACAGGGTGAGCACCCCCTGCTGCCTCTTTAACACCTCTTTCTGCTGAAACCCAAGCTTTTCAGTTTTAACAGCACAGTGGCCCAATCACTGCACTGGGGTATTAGGATCCACACAGGGTAAGCACCCCCCGTCTGGCCTTGCTATCACCTCTTCCAGCAGCACCCCAAGCTTTTCCGAGTTGGCCTTCCTTCCAAGTACTGGCTGGGCTCAAATGTGCTTAGCTTCAGGTGGATTACCCATTTTGAAGTGCAGGCGGGATGGCTGCTGCATTCCTCCTTACATGTGTACTTTTAAACTAAAGAATAAATAATTTTAGCTGTAGTTTCTGGTGAAAGTGAACTGGGTAAATATAATGTTTAAGTTAACTTTTCATTAGCTCAATAGCACTTTCATATACAGTACATTTTAATATGTAAATATATACCTTCCATAACATGGATTTAACTCAGAAATATTTAAATATTATATTAAACTGGGCAAATGTGGTTAAATTCATTTTGTCGTCATAAATAACTGGGATGGCACAGAATGCACTTTGTTATTGTTGTCAGTCTGAAAATTTGATGTTAAGAGCCATTTAGTGTATCTCCATTTTTCTAATTAAAAATGGTTTTATTTTGCCTATAAATGAAGCCAATATTTTTTCTATTCAACTTTTGTTGCAGTTTGTTAGTGAGGAGTTATAAAAATTAGAGCATATAAATATAACAAGAAAATAATTCTAATATTTTGTAAATCCTATGTAGCAAATCAAGTATTTTGTATATATAAGGTATCTCAATCAAAAAGCATTTACTGTACATTTTTATTCATCATCCACCTTTGTTAGCACAAATCACATTTTTTTTCCTGCTGGTATTTAATCTTACTTCTAATCTAACTTGTATTTTCAGGACAAAAGGAATTACAATTGCCCAGTGTGCATGAAGTCCTTTCCAGAAGATCGGCTTATAAAATCTCACATTAAAACTAACCACCCAGGTATGACAATAAAACATAGTATAATTTCAAATGAATTCTTGTAAAGTAATACTTAGTGCCAGTTTAGTATAATTCAATGCTTGATTGAAAAGATAAAAAATGCAGATTTGCGAGTTTCTTTTTCTTTGAGCCTCAAAGTCAGTTGATACTGAATAACAGCACTGTGGCTAAATGTGGACTTTAAATCTTTCTCTAGTCTTTCTGTAAGCCACATTATAATAGGAACATTATGATTTTATTTTAGATTTTGAGTTAAAGTAAAATGAATACAACGAATAACAACTTTAAATAAAAATAAACATGTTTAACAGCTGTGGAAACCAGGGGCGCCACACAACCCTGACACAGATATGTAACACACACAACACTTTTTATTCCGAGCTGGGAAACACTTTTTCTCACTCACCAGAGCACAGCACAGCACCAAAATACACGGTCTAGCATAAAACCCTTTCCTCCTCTTCTTCTTCTTCTTCCTGTTCCTCCTCTGCCTCTCCTGGCAAGCTTTTTCTACCTCCTCCCAACTCTGGCTGTTGGATTAGTGGTGGCTGGAACCTTTTATAGGACTCCCAGAAGACTCCACGAGTCAATGAGCTTCTTCCAGCAAGACTTCCCAGTGTGGAGGAAGTGCTTCTAAATAGGGTTCAGGAAACGTATAGGCACCCCCTGGCAGTGGCCATGAACCCCAGCAGGGTTGGGCTTCCCTGCTCCAAACCTGTGGCCCCGCTGCAAGCCAGGGGGGCTGCCTTCTAGCGTTCCAGGGGAGATTATGTCCTGAATAAACTTTCTCCTCCAGGTCCTTCCGCTATCGAGGCACCCCAGTCGGGTAAAGGCCTCGGAGGTCTGCCACACAGTTTGCAAATACTTTCTTTTCTGTTGACATGCATCTTTCCATTTTTTATTGATTTTCAAAAATATGTTTAAAAACTGCTGTAAGGAAATGTTGGAATCTGAACTAATGTAAATGTGTATTCTTTCTTTTTGGACTAGAGTGCTTGACTGCTTTTGTCTCTGATTTAGTCAGATGAGTTTTCATTCTATTGTTGTATACACTCTGTAGTTACTTTTCATGAGAAATAGCATTCATTTTGTGACATTTAAAGTGACATTTTTGCTTCTGTGACATGATATAAAGCTTTTGAAGTGGCTATAATGGTGAACTGAAAATTGTAAGCATTCAGGAAAATAGATTGCAATTTATAAAGCACACTTAAACAAAAAAGTGTTTCCAAATAATGAAATTTAAAATAAATTCAGTTAAAAATAAACAACAACAACAACAGTAGACTGATATCACCATCAATGAATTGCCCTTAATATAATGATTAGAGCTGCACCTTCCAAAACCTTTACGTGAAGGAATGGGAATGTGTTTAATTTAAACTATTAAATTAGTATTTTAAATGTGCATTATGCAATATTTGACATTGCTATTGATTTTTGTTGCTTTGTTTCAAAAATAGAGCAATAATGTGAAAGAATGTACTTGCACTTTGTGATTACCAATTACTCTGAAAATGTCTGATTTATTTGCTTCACATAAATATTTAATTTGAAGCATCTGGCTTTCGTCTGTAACACTTGCACTAAAACATTGTTTGAACTCCAATTAAACTTGATTTTTATCATATTTATTGATCTGCAGAGAGCAGCAATTGTTGATCGATTCATAAGCATTGTGTGAGGTTGCGCCCTCTTATAAAAATTGATTTAAATTAAATTTCTTTCCAGAGGTGTCAATGAACACTATCTCTCAAATTCTTGGAAGACGAGTGCAGTTAAAAGGTTTGATTGGGAAACGAGCATCAAAATGCCCTTACTGTGACTGTTATTTCATGAGAAATGGATCAGACCTGCAGCGACATATATGGGCTCATGAAGGTAAGTCTCTGTCTGTATATTTTAGTTGTAGTTATGGTTATATATTTATTCTGAATGACACATTGAATTGTAGAATATGCAGATTGCCATTATCTCATTTATTTATGTTTTTTTATTCATATATTCCTGTCTTCACTCATTGTAAGGTAATGTATACCTTATATTTTGTGGATATGTATGCTATGGGCAAAGTACTTAGAACTGTGTCAGGTAGATATATAACTGCTTAAAAGTGAACCTCAACCAGAAATCCTTGTTGAATTAAAGCTATCTTTGATAATGCACATACATTTAGTTTCTTTTAGATTATTAAATTGAAACATAGAAGCTTGCATTGGAAAAGAATAATATTATACTGCACAGGTCTACTTATAAACCTACTCTTTATACATTAATGACTATATACAATATAGTTAAAATGTAAGTTCTGACATACAACAGAAAACACAAAGCATTGTGTTGATACACCAAGAGAAAAAATAAGTCTCAGGTGCAAAAGTAAGTAAACCTTCTAATTAAGTATGAGAGGCACAGCCACAGCAGCTGTGAGAGAAGGGAGACATTTTCTGTAATTACTACTCAATTTGCCACATCTGCTTTTAGGAGCTTTTCTGCATTCTTTTTTATTAAAGTACAAAAACTGCTTCACACCATTTGGCTGTCTTCCATCAGTAGCCCACTTTAGGCCTTGTGACAGCATTTGTTTTGTTTTAGACCTGGACTTTTCCAAAAACACACAAAGTGTCTTCTTTTTAGTAAACTTTATTGATTTGCTGAAATATTTAGAAACATTGTCATTGCTGGTGGACTTATTTTCACAGAGGGAGAACCTATTGTTCAGTCTATTTTGAAGTCTGAATTTATAGTTTGAGCAATGACAGCAAGTTAATTTATTGGAAGAAAAGTGATAGATGATAAATAGATAGATACATGTAGATACAGTAGCTCAGACACAAAATGAGAAAAACAAATAAATAAATAATAAAAAGTACAAATGACTCTGTTATTACAGTGTCGGAAGGTACAGTGATGACCAGGTTGTGAATCACTTGTATTGACAACAGCATTATATAATCTCACGCCAGTAAGAACAAATGATCTTCTAAAGCATTCTGTTCTACAGAGCAGTGAGAGAAGACGACTTCTCCACTTACTTCTCTGATCCATCAAAATGTTGTGGAAAGGGTGACTGCTATTGTCAAGGATGGCCTATACCTTCTTTCCCCTACGTCTTTCTTCCACATTTCCTAATAAGTCCACAGTCCCGCCCATCACCGAGCCAGCCTTCTTCACCAGCTAGTCCAGCCTCTTAATGTTCTTAACTGTTATACTGCCTTTCCAACAAAGGGCAGAGAAGAAAGGTGTCATTTTGCTTGGCTCTTCTCTACATTCATAATGGCTAACACGGTACAACACCCTAGTACAACAAAGGGCAGAAAAAAAGAAGACGCTGGCAACAGCTGTCTGATAGAACAAAGACAGCATTTTGCTGCATTTATTGAATTATCTAAGTCATCTGAAGAAAAAGAGCCTGCTCTACTCCTTCCTGTAGCGGATATCTGTGTTCACATACCATTTTAGTCTGTCATCAAGGTGAACACCTAGATATTTATAGGTCTACACCTCCTCAATGTCCTCCCTTCTGAAATTAACAGGTTGAAGGGGGGAGCTCAGACCTGCAGAAATCCACAATCATATCCTTGGTCTTCATTGTGTTCAGAACCAGGCAGGTCTTATTGCTCCAGTCATTGAAATATCCAATCAGATTCTTTTATTCCCCTTCCTGTCCATTCCTTATACATACCACAATAGCTATATCATCTGAGTACTTCTAAATGTGAGAAAATTCCAACAGGAATGAGGCCAGAACAGTCCCTTGCAGGACCCCAACATTGCTCACTACTGTCCTGGCCACATAGTTCCCCAGTTTGACAAACTACAGTCATTCATGTCAGGTAGTTATGGATCCAAGAGGTAAAGGTGGAATGCACCCCCATCCTCTCCAGTTTATCTTAAAGAATAGAGGTTTGGATGGCGTTGAATGCACTTGAAAAATCAAAAAAATATAATCCTCACATAAACGCCACTCTAGCAAACCAGCCTCTTTGGCAGTGACTACAAAGTTGTAGTGGACACCACAAAGAGCCTACCACCCAAAGTCAATTAAAAAAGATTGTGCCTTCTAATAGACATAAACGAAGGACTACTTGGCAAAAATGAGTGCACTGAAAGTAAAGTTCTTCATCTGAACCTGAAGCAATGGTACACAAATTTAAACAAAATCGGACATCTCCTAGGTCAGGGGTATTCAGCTCTGGTCCTGTAGGTCCGTTCAGGCTGCAGGTTTTCATTCCAACCAATGTCATAATTAGAATCCAGGCCTTTGTAATTTTTAGTATTTAATTTGGTATTTAATTACTGTATATGGATTGTTAGTCAGTCATCAGTTAGTCATTGTCCAACCCGCTATATCCTAAAACAGGGTCACGGGGGTCTCCTGGAGCCAATCCCAGCCAACGCAGGGCGGAAGGCAGGAACAAATCCCGGGCAGGGTGCACACACACACACCAAGCACACACTAGGGACAATTTAGGATCGCCAATGCACCTACCCTGCATGTCTTTGTACTGTGGGAGGAAACTGGAGTACCCGGAGGAAACCCACACAGACACGGGGAGAACATGCAAACTCCACACAGGGAGGACCCGGGAAGCGAACCCAGGTCTCCTAACTGCGAGGCAGCAGCGCTACCACTGTGCCACCCATATGGATGGTTAGTGCTTTTCATTTTCTGACATTATTCATATGTCTTGTGGTCCGGAACAGATTTGTACCTCCTGGTCCTTCCCTTCTATTCTATTTATTTCAAAATTTATGAACTAAACCCAAAAACCTATTGCTTTGGCAGTAAATAAATGGTTCTACCGTTTCTACCGTGTTGTAAAAATGGTGCCATCCTTCAGATGAGACTTAAATCAGGTCCTGACTCTCTGTAGTCATAAAAGGCCCCTGAAGCAACTTTAGTCCACATTGCTTCCAAATCCAGGGTGTCTACTATATGAGAAGAGTTTAAAAAAAATTAATATTAATAATATAGTGTAATTCCATGCAAAATAATATAATAGAATAAAACTGAACAGGTTATTAAAGAATCATGTAGGCTAGCCATAAATGGGGAAAAAAATGTCAAATTAAGGATGTTTCATTCAAAATATATTTAATATAAAATAATTATAAATGCTGTTAACATTTATGATAGAGATTAAAATGTTTATCAAAATGACTTATTACTATTACGAGCAGAGAAGCATATTCTTTATAAAGAACAAATTTCAGTCTACCATGACTGAAGATCGATTAATTTCTGTGTGCATATTTTTTGTAGAAAGTGACATTGCAAGGAAGCCCTCCTATAACACAACTGGACGTGAATATGTTGCTAGAAAAAAAGATTTTTTGTAAAATGTGCTTCATGTAGTATGTAATCTCTTAGGTGTCTAGAATAAAAGATTATATTATTTGTGGCCATTTCTGTGTTTTATTTCATCATTCTATGATGCATCATACATGTATTTAACATTTCCCTAATTTTCATCCCCCCAATAACTCGAAAACTATAAGGCATAGGAAATTTTTATTCACACCAGTGGCTTTGATTTGCGAGATAAATAATGTACAACAATTTTAATCAAAATCTGAGATGCAATAGTTATATTTAAAAAAAAAAAAATTGGAGTGATCTGTCTTGAAACATCCCCATCGAAGAAGATAACAGTGGTTACCCTTGTTGCTGGTTATGAAGGGGCCCCCATAACAGTTCAAGCTTCAAGGTCCCAAAAATGTAGTCTGTCTCTGCATGCACCTATTTTATATTTTATTGTTTTCTCTTTTCAGGACTCAAGCCCTTCAAGTGCTCTCTGTGCGATTATGCAACTCGCAGCAAGAGCAATCTTAAGGCTCATATGAATCGACACAACACTGAGAAAACACATTTGTGTGACATGTGTGGGAAGAAATTTAAATCAAAGAGCACTTTGAAAAGTCACAAGTTGTTACATACAGCCGATGGTGAGTAAAGGCCTGGCATGTTTAAAGTTTCTTTATTTGCCTTTTGTGCATAAAACCGAAAGTCAAAGCACATTGGAATTCTTGTGCAGAGCTTTTTCAGAGTCAACATAGTAAACATTTAAAAAAAAAAAAGTAAAAATAAAACAATATAAATACCTAGTATGAATTATACCAACACTATACAAAATGGTGGTAATATCTACACCAAAAAAAATACAATTATATTGCAGATATTGCACAGTTAAAATATTTCACATTTATCACTCATCATTTACATGACAAGTGAAGTGAGGTAATGTGGGGTTATTTCACATGTTCAGTAATTTGCCATCAGTCTGACTGTGGTGGGAAAAAAGGTACTGAAAAACCTTGTTCTGCGAGTGATGATGTTCTCCGCTCTGCTGTGTCTCAGATTGTACGTACAGTTTTTGTGTCTGAGCAGAGAGTGAGCTGGATGGAATGAATCCCTGATAATTCCCTTTACTCTTTTCCAAAAGCGATGTGCGTACATAGAGTCCATAGAAGGAAGTTTTGTCCCTATGATCCTCTCCACAGTCTTTATGACTCTTTGCAAAGCCTTCCTCTTTGCCTGTGTGGTGTTCCCATACAAGACAGTGATGCCTGCGGTAAGAATACTCTCTATCAGTCCTCTGTAGGCCTGGGTGAGAGGGCGATGGTTCAGGCCGGCTTTCCTGAGCAGCCTAATGGAATAAAGCCTTTGCTGGGCTTTTTTTCACTGTGGCTGTGGTGTTAAGAGTCCAGCTCAGGTCTGATGTAACCTGCAGTCCCAGGAATCTGTAGCTGTCGGCCCTCTCCACCTCAATCCCTTTGATGATAAGAGGCTGTAGAGGGGAGGATTCTTCCTAAAGTCCAGTATTATTTCTTTGGTCTTGTCTGTGTTGAGAATGAGGTAATTCTCCTCTCCATAGACAAGTATATTAATTACCAGGGTCCTGTACCCTGACTCACCCCCCCCCCCCCCCCCCCCTTGAGCCCCCGAATGGTGGTGTCATCAGCATATTTAATGACAATGGTATTGTCCTGGGTGGAGACACAGTCATAAGTATACAGGGTGAAGTGTTTGGGGCTGAGGCAACAACCCTGTGGGGATCTTGTGCTGACTGTAAGGTCATCAGACACCTGTCCTCCCATTCTAACCACCTGTGGTCTATCTGTCAGGAAATTTAGGATCCAGTTACAGGTGGGAGTTGGGACGCCGAGGTCTGTCAGCTTCTCGATCAGTTTGCCCCGGTGAATGGTATTGAAAGAAGAATTATAGTCCAGGAAAAGCATTCTGGCATACGTTCTGCTACTTTCCAGGTGTTACAGAGTGTGATGTAGGGCTATTGCTACCGCGTTATCCACTGAACGATTGGGGCGATAGGCAAACTGGAGGCGGTCAACAGTTTCCAGGACCATATGGTTAATGTACGTGAGAACCAGTTTTTCTAGGCACTTCAATGGTGACTGATGTGAGTGCCACTGGCCTGAAGTAATTTAGGGAGGATGTGTCCGGTCTTTTGGGGACTGGTATGATGGTGAAGGATTTGAAAATACAGGGGACTACTGCCTGGGATAATGACAAGTTTGAGATGTCAGCGTACACACCAGCTAGTTGTTCCCCATAGGCCTTCAGAACTCTGGGAGAAACTCCATCGGGTCCCACAGCCTTGTGGGGGTTCACCTTCTTCAGAGCTTTCAGGACCTGTGTGTGTGTCACATGGAAGGCAGTATCCATGGGGTCACAGGGGGCCTTTGAGGGTGTGTCTGTGTTCAGCCTGCCGAACCTGGCATAGAAGGTGTTTAGGCTGTCTGGAAGGGTGGCATCTCGGGGGTCTGTGGTTGTTTTCATAGTTCTTCTGTAGTTTGTGACAGAATTCCCTGCCACATGCTGTGCGTATTGTGGTTGAGGTAGTAGCCTTCAAGTTTTTGTGAGTGAGCCCTTTTTGCTGCTCTGATGGACTTCTGTAGCTCACTTATACTCCACTTGATCTCCTGACTTGAAGGCCTCCCGCCGCTTCCTGATTTTCTGTTTTATGTCCCCATTAAACCAGGGTGTTTGGTTGGGGAACATATGCATAGTCCTGGGAGGGGCACATATGGATGTACACCAACTAATGTAGTCACTTACTGTCTCTGTGTATTCATGGATATCGTTAGTGGCCTCTTTGAAAATGCTCCAGTCAGTGGCCTCTAAGCAGCCCTGCAAACTAGCTTTTGCATCATCAGTCCAGGTGTTAATCGTCCTGACTATGACTGGCTTTGTCTTGAACCTTTTGTTGTTAACTGGATTGAGCCGGGTGATCAGACTTTCCAAAATTAGGTTTTGGTTCAGCTGAAAAGGCGTTTCTGATGTTGCTGTAGCAGTGGTCCAGTGTTTTATTTCCCCTAGTGGGGAAGGTCACAAACTGATGCAGTTTAGGCATATTTTTCCAGAGATTGCAATGGCTAAAATCTCCCAGAATAATAACGGCGGAGTCAGGGTATGTGTTTTCATGCTCGTTGGTCATATCGTGTAGCTCCATCAGTGCAGCCTCCTCTTTAGCGGAGGGTGGGGGTATACACGACACTCACAATGATGCTTTGCAGTTCCCTGGACAGGTAAAATGGCCTTAACTTCAAAGTCAGATATTCCACATTTTCAGAACAGGATTTAGAAATGGTTTTACAGTCAGTACACCACGATTGTTTGACGAGGGCAGCCGTTCCTCCCCCATGAGTCTTACCGCTGTCCACAGCGCATCGGTCCTCCCTGAAGACGTGTAACCATCTGGTGTTATTGTCTCATCGGGTGTCCTCTCCCCCAGCCAGGTTTCGCAGAAACACAATATGGAGCAATCCTGAATGTCCCTCTGTGTGGAAATCTGGGCGTGGAGCTCATCCATTTTATTTTCCAGAGACTGAACGTTTGCAAACAATATGACCGGGAGGATTAGCCTTCCATTTCTAACCAAGCGCCGGACCCTTTGGTCAACTCCTCCCCATCTGCCACACTTCCGCTTCGGCCTGTTCTCAGAGGAGCTCCCTGTCGGGGACCAGTCTGGCGACAAGTCAGCATAGCATGCTAGCTCAGGGTTTAATTCCAGCAAGATTGGGTCAAAAAGTACGATATAGCTGCTCTCTCTCAGTTGTAATAAGGTCGCCTGATCATAAAGAACGTTTGCAGAGTGTGTCTTAACTCGACGCAAAAAAGTAAGAAGGAGAAAAGAAAAAAGAAATAACTTGACTCTGAGAGCTCCGCAACGTCGCCCTCTGGGGAGCACCATTGTTGACTAACTAAAGAGGAAAGCAGCACTACATCACCTTACATGTCTTTCATTTCCTAAATAATATATAAAGATACCTGCCACCCTTTGTTTGACAGCCCATCATTTGTGCAATGTTGCTTTCCATCCATCTTCTGAAACCAAGAATAATATAATTTATTAAAAATATTATTTCAACTTTTTGTAACAGATTTTAACTTTGGTTGATAATCTTTACAACAGTGTGTGTGCCTACAGCTCATTAGTATCTTCTGTCCACCTTTTCTGACAAGAATTGTGGCTGTTAACAGTCTGAGTAGGGCAGAGCAAATGGCAGAAACAGTCTGCACTTCTTCCTGGGGATATCTTAGCTATAGTCATGTGAAGAAGTAAGCACACCTCATGAAATATTTTTTTCTTTTTCACTATATTTGGACATATCAAGATTTGATCTTCATTTTAACAGTATCTATAGATAAAGGTAATACAATATAACAAATACGTTATGCCACATTTAAATTTTTATTCTACTGAATAATTTAAATAAACATAAATGTAAACTTTACATGTCGAAAAATGAAGTCTTCCTCAACATTTAGCACTACTATAAATACCCAAAATTAGAGTCAGGTGAACCATATCAGAGGCAAATGCTTAGAAGTTCATTAGAGTCCTGTCTTATTTAAACCTCAGATATTTAGTTTGGTTCACTCTTTGTTGTTGAAGTATGTGTTGTCTCCATGCCTAGGTTGAAAGAGTTCTCTGAGCCTTCAGAAATAAAGTGAAAGATGAATATTAGTCTGAGAAAGGGTTTAAAAAGTGCTCCAAACATTTGGAAATCGACCAAATCCATTCTGGAAGATCATGTGGAAGAAGAGACTTTTTTTTTTTGTGATCAACTTTTTATTATTAAGCAAAATCAAATTGACAGGAATAAATGGACATAGCATACTGGATTCAGTTGGAGGATGTTTCAGCTTCTTTGGTAAGTTAGTAGGCGAGGAATGGGGTCTCCGCCCTGAAGATGACATCTGGTCTTGGTGACAGTGAGAAATGTGGTATAATCTGTCGATTTTGTAGCAAAAGTAGGGTGGGAGAAAAAAGTAGAAAAATGGGTTTTACTGGCATGAGGAGTAGGAGCTCAAGCCTTAGCCAGCCATCATGGTGAAGCGTCATGTGACTTCTTCTGGAAGTGGAGAAGATTTAAAACAACTGTCAACTTGTTCAGCCTGAGAGCAGAATGCAAGCTGCTGAAAGATATCTCTAAATACCCCAGAGTGTCGTCACTGGTACATGTGGGTAACTCTTGCCATTACTGATGTTAAAGTTCTTCAGTCTAACATTATAAAGAGGTTATACAAATTAGATTTACATGGGAAGTGTGCCAGGAGGAAATCTTTGCTGTCCTGAAAGAACATCAGGGCAAGACAAAGATTTGTCCATGAACTCCTAGGCAAAGATCATGTTATTTGGCCACAGTACCAAAAGACAATATTTGGCAAAAAAAAACAAAGACAATATTTAATCTGAAAAACCTGATAACAACTTTAAAGCATGGGTGGTGGAATGTTCTGGTTTAGGCTGGTCTGTGGTATTAGGAACTGGGCAGTTCACTATCATAGAATCCACTATGAATTCATTGTGCCAGTGGGTGTTTATGGATAGACCAGTTGTCAGTAGATTAAAGCTCAAATTAAAGTGGACCTTGCATTATGAAATTGACCCTAAACATAACAGTAGATCAATCAAGGAAAAACAAAAAATAAAGAAATGGGTCAGGGTTTTGGAACAGCCGAGTCCCAGATCTGAATCTCATAGAGATGCATATAACTGAAAGAATTCTGCATAGAGAAGTGGCAAAAGTTCCTTAAAGTCAATATTAGCTACTGCTAGAAATGTTTCCTTGAGGGGGCAATACCAGCTATTAGAGCCAAGGGCGCACTTACCTTTTCCACAGTTCACTTTTTGTTCAATAAATTATTGCAAAATCACATTTTCTTTTTTTATCTTCACCTTTATCTTAAGATACTGTGTAAATGAAGATCACATATTTATACAGTATGTCCACATATGTTATATAAAAAAAAGTCATGGGGTATACTTACTTTTTCACTTGTCTGAATTTGCCTAGGACTGATTTCTTCTGAGTTTAGCTCACTACATCCCCAGGTAGACACTACAGGGATATTGTAACAAGATACACAAACAACCTTAATTAGCTTCTCTTTATCCTGAAAAACAATGATTTAATTTTGTTGTTCTTGGCTTTGTCAGTTCCTCACTGAGAGTAAACCCTGCAACTCTAGAGGAGCCTAACTTGTATTCTTTGTAATCTTTCCTTTATTATGTGAAAAAGGGGCATAGACTGGCTGGTACATTGGCACTTTTTATCCAAGTCCTAGTTGTTGCTTTGCCATCACTGTCCCACTGAAGTACATGAGGTGTCACAGTATAAAGAGATGTTTAACTATATCTGTGTGGAAACAACACAAATAAACCTGTTTGCTATTATCAGAAGAGTGAGCTCTAGTTTCACGTAGGAGACGTGGTATTGAATTAGTGGTATGCATCCTCATATTATACACTCAAAGTCATAGTTAATTGCTTGATATACAGATGCTTTATTACTAATTTCCACGCTGTCTGATATTTTAATTGTACAGCTCAACATTTCTTCCCAGCTGCTTTACTGTCTATTGTGGACCTCATTTGCACTTTGCTAAAGAGTTTCTTAAGGAAACAAGGAAGAAATTATTGAGATTGATTGGAATTTTTAGCATCTCCGGGGATGACTATTAGTCCCGTTTCAAACAGTCAAGATAAAAATGTAACAGCTCATTAGTTGTTGTTTAAAGTCTTTAGCGGATCATCCTCAACACCCTCTAAGTGCCTTTTGTGTGTGTACCTCATATCTTATTTTACTTTTACTTACTAATGTACACATCTGTCTGTGTTTACAAAAATTCCTCTTTTATTGTCCTGTCCTTATTGTCTTTTTCCCTAGTTTGAATCTTTTATTCATCAAATGTTTGCAGACAACAGGCATGACTGATTTTTGTCATTAACATGCTGTTGTAATTTTTTTTGTTTTATTTATTTTATTGTTAAAACATTATTTTATTTGCTGTAACCACATTATTAAAAATATTTGGTATTAGTTATTATATAGTTGTGTTTTCTAACAATAAGGAAGTGTGTAAGTGCTATACTCTTTGGTTATATAATCTGATGAAGTTGCACAGGAGATTTTCCTTCATTTGCTCATATTTCTTAATCGTTTTCATCTTTACTCCATATTATACATTTTATCAATTTCCTGTATCGCTTTTTCCACTTAATATTCAAAATAGAACCTGAGCCGCACCTAGCAGCAACAATTACAAGGCAGGAACCAAATCAGGACTAAAAGCCAATGTGTCTCAAGTTTCCCATGCCCTATTCTTGAGGGGCCAGATGTGATTCTTAAACGAGTATACTTATCTGGGGACAACCTGTTATAAAGTGTGTAATGAATAGCGGTGAAATCCTGTGCTGCAAAGGCACACCCACAGTGCTTCTTCCTGAAACACCCGCCCCCAATTCCTCCGGTCTGTGCATTTCAAACCGCCGCCCGGTTATCAGGGAGAGAGCAAATGACACTGAACAAAACACTGAGAGAAAATAAACAGCTAAGATTGCTGTTATCCATTCATGAGCTCAGTAGCACAAGCTAACTGAAGCTTAATAATTAATTTGCACCTTGTGATGAGCGCTGCAACAGTGGAGACAGACAGACACACACACACACACACACACACAAACAGCTACTAGGCTCCTCATGTTTCAGAAGTGCCTCTGTCTGCTATGATATCTTTCTGTCATTTTAACTATTGCATCATTATATGACATAACAACAGCAAGAATAGTTTAGATAAGCATTGTGGTTTACAGATGTGTTAAGATGCAGCGGCTATTTTGTCATGGCATGTTTCCAGTTAGACAGTAATGTTAAATTTCCTTAGTTATTCATTTACATGTGCAGTTAGAAGGAGGATGTTGTGTAGCCTTCTTCCTAATTTTTCTGGTGTCGTTAGGCAGATTTGTTAAATCAGGTGTTTTGAGTACTGAAATCTACATCTCCTGTGGTTCTTCATTATCGGCTCTATTAACGGCAGGCCTTTTGACAGAGTGTGACACACCTTTTACTTCAAATTCATATTTTGAGTGCATCGTATTTTCACAAGCATAGCTGCCAATTTTCTCAAGCTTACATTAACTCCTTCACTGTCGTCATAACACAGAACAACTGAGTGCACACACTGAACCTGGCACAAAGTATCGTTCATATTTACCATTCGTCCATTGATTCCATTGAATGCCAATGTATAATCTGATGTTACAGAAAGGATTTTTCGCTTGCATCAGGATATGTTTTTTATTTTTAATACGTGCAATGTGCTCTCTGCACAAGCGAGACACATTTATGTGTCTAATAGTGTTTTTTTAGAAGACTTTTCTAATGTATATGGTTCAACATAAACTGTGGCTTGCTGTCTGTCAGACCAAGTGAATGAGAGCACCTCTGATCTTCACAGTTCAAAATCACCATCACTAGTTTCATCGCCACCCTCACAAGGCATTGGATTGGTTTAGAAATGTGACACTCAGCAAGCCGTCTCCTTATTCCCACCCAGTTTTAAGCACAATTAACTAATGGTTGTCTCCAGACGTATATATATTGGCAGTCCATCTGTTTGCACTCATCTGACTTCTTGTTTGTGGACTGTAGGAAGAAATCAGATTTCTCAGGAGGATTTCATGTTAAATCAGGTAAAAATATTCAAATCACACAAAGAAATCAGTCCACCTCATGAACACACACAGGCTTGGTCTTGCAGTAATTCTTTACATTCTTTGCTTTGTGCCTCAGTAAACACAAGGTATTGTCAATATACAAACAACACAATTTTCTTTAATTCATTCAGAATATGGAACCAATGTAGGAAGCACTTCAAGTTAGAGAATATTTTATCTGTGGCACCTCTTCATGATAACCACCTTTTTCCACCCTCTCAAACTTACACAGTTTTTGATATTTGGGAAACGTATGGGATTAAATCATTTAGAGATTTGTATATAAATAATGTCTTTGCATCCTGTGAACAATTACACTCTAAAATTAGCTTCCTATCAACACATTTTTTCCATATCTCCAAATTAGAAACTTCTTAAAAAAAAAATCTGCCCAAATTTACTTACCTCCCACTTATTTCTATTCCAGAAGAAATATTGATCAGTCTTGAAGACTCGAAACAGCATTTCTATAATATATAAAACCATTTTAAAGTCCCTTCCTTTTAAAGATCCCAGAGTACAGTGGGAAAAGGATCTCTTAATCAACATTTCAGAAAAGGAGTGGAAGGGCAGCCATGCACAGAATCCACTCTCATATCCGCAAAACATTCAATTATTCAACTTAAAATCATCTATTGAGCACATCTATCTCATTTAAAATTGTCCAAAATGTTTTCAGGGCAAATCCAACCAGCGAACAATGCAATCAAGCTCCAGCTTCACTAGGCCACATGTTTTGGGAATACACCAAATTAACATCATTCTGGACAAAAATTTTTAAATGCCTATTAGACAGCCTTGGTGTTACAATCACCCCAAATCCATTAATAGCTGTGTTTGGTGTACTTCCAGATAAACTTAAAGTGGAAAAGGATAAACAAATTGTAGTTGCCTTTACTTAACTATTAGCATGTAGACTTTTCTTGCTCAACTGGAAGAATCCTAACCCACCTCTGTTAAGTCAGTTGGGTAACCAATGTTATATACTATTTGAAATTGGGGAAAAAAAATCAAATTCTCTCTTAGAGGATCTGTTCAAAAATTTTTAAAAACCTGGCAGGATCTAATCAATAATATTTTAGAACTAGCAAAATACCCGCGCTTCGCAGCGGCGAAGTACTGCATTAAAATTTTTATTAAGAAGAAAATTTTACCTTTTTAAACTGAGGGAAAATATGCCAATAATTATTTGTTAAGGATCTCATTGTATACCACGTTGTCAGTTCGGCCCTCCGGTTGTAACATGACCAAGCTGTGCGCTGAGCTTACTCTTGAGCATGCAACTTACAGTTGGCCATGTGAACAGTAATCTTGTCTCAAATCTCACAGCTTGGATTGCTGCTGTCATAATCAGTTTGAGGTTCATGGTTTGTTTCAATTACAACAGTATTTGCAGGACTTGTGTTGAAGTGACATTTGGCATCTGTCAAGCGTTATAAGCTTACAACCGGTTTCATCGATAACTTCACATCCAGCTTTTGAGAGTTTAAACATTCATAAACATCAAAGTGTCCACTACTGAAATCGTCACCTGTGAATGTAAGATGTTTAAGAGGCATTGGCAGTTGTCGAAAGGTGTAAAATATTTGCCCATTTCGGTACACTTGAAAGCACCAACCGAACAATTCAGCGGCAGCCATCAACTCACATGCAGAACCATAG
>JANRMT010062841.1:24176651-24204258 GCA_026402145.1 Polypterus bichir lapradei | reverse complement strand
ATCTATCTATCTATCTATCTATCTATTATATAGTGCCTTTCATCCATATATCTATCTATCTATCATACGAGGTGTGGCAGAAAAGTAATGAGACTGGCAACACTGCAAGCGATCTGGCAACGCTGCGCTGTTGTCCTTGATAGAGCACGTGTATCAGTACCCTCCCATAGCTCAGTGCGAGTTTCAACTCCTTCCATTAACTATGTGATTTTTGTGACTGCTATTAGCGAAGTTGTGTTTTTGGTTGTGCGTCACGCAAAATGGAACAGCGGAATTTGGAGCAACGTTGTGCCATTAAATTTTGTGTGAAGCTTGGAGAATCGGCAAGTGTGATGTTTGAAAAGTTAAAACAGGCCTATGGGGAACATTCTTTATCCCGAGCTAAAGTTTTTCGCTGGCACAAATCATTTTTGGAAGGCAGAAAACACGTTGAAGATGAACACCGTTCAGGGAGGCCTTCAACTTCGAAAACCAATGAAAACATCGAACGTGTGAACACTCTTGTGAGATCAGACCGTCGTTTAACATTAAGAATGTTGAGTGAACAATTAAATTTGAACAGATTTACCGTTCATCAAATTTTGACTGAACATTTGCACATGCGAAAGGTCTGTGCCAAAATGGTGCTGAAAAACCTCACAATTGAGCAGAAGGACAATCGAAAAAACAAGTGTCTTGATCTTCTTGACAGAATCGCTAATGAGCAAGATTTCTTTAGTCGTGTGATCACAGGTGATGAATCATGGATTTTTGAATACGATCCTGAGATCAAGAGGCAAAGTCAGGAGTGGCACACTGCAAACTCTCCTCGACCAAAGAAAGCTCGAATGAGCAAATCAAAGATCAAATCAATGCTGATTTGTTTTTTTGACAAAAGGGGAATCGTCCACAAAGAATTTGTTCCTCCAGGACAAACTGTCAACCAAGTTTTTTATAAAGACGTCATTGAAATGCTCAGAAAAAGGGTCATTCGCATGAGACCAGACATTGCAGACAAATGGATGCTCCATCATGACGCCCCATGTCACACTGCCCTCTCCATAACAGAATTTTTTACCTCAAAAGGCATTCCTGTGGTTCCCCAGCCCCCTTATTCACCTGACCTCAGTCCGTGTGACTTTTTCCTTTTTCCTAAACTGAAAAATGTCCTCAAAGGACATCATTTCGGGACTTTAGAAAACATCCAAAAGAGTGTAACGGACATGCTGAAGACCATACCGGTTGAAGACTTCTAGCGCTGCTACCAACAGTGGGAACAACGTCTCCATCGGTGTGTAGCTGCCCAAGGGAACTACTTTGAAGGGGATAACATTGATGTTTGAAAAAAATAAAAACTTTGGTAAATAAAAAATCAGTCTCATTACTTTTCTGCCACACCTCGTGTATATACGAGGGATATCCAGAAAAAAAGGTTACAACAGCTGTTAAAAATCGAAAAATGAATATATTTCAACCAAATTTACAGGGTATGTTCCAAAATATGTGTTTATTTCTCAACATAATCACCGTCAACTTCGATGCACTTCTTCAGCCTGGGCACCAGCTTTTTTATACCCTCGTTGAATACGCTCCGCTCCACCTCCGAAAGCCACTTCTCCACTGTCCCCTTCACCTCCTCATCGTTGGAAAAACGTTTCCCACCCAAGAATTCTTTCACAATTCTTCCACAAGCTGACGATGGATCTCGGCCGCGGATTCGCGACGCAAAGTGAGGAACTTGATGACCGAACGAATCTCGCATCGGCGGTAGGTGGAGCAAACGGCCACAGCAGAGGTTGACGAACTCGCTTGCTGTGATGACATTTCACAACTGACTGACGCGGTCCCGGGCTTATTTTGACCGTTAGGACCCCCCTACACGCAGGTATGCCAACCTTCGAAAAAAAAAATTCCCTGCACCCTCCAGGGCACTTGTAACCTTTTTTTCTGGATATCCCTCATATATATATATATATATATATATATATATATATACACAGTGGAACCTCGGTTCATGAAGGTCTCGGTACACATACAAATCGGTTTACGACCAAAAAGTTCGCCAAACTTTTACCTTGGTTCACAACCACACACTCGGTATACGAACAAGCCAGTTTCCCTTGGTTTGTACATGTTCAGTCTCTCCCTGTGCATTTCCTGTGCAGCGAACGAGCGAGAAAGAGAGAGAGCGACACACACACAGGCGCGGGAGAGAGAGGCACACACACACACACACACACACACAGGTGCGAGAGAGAAAGGCGCACACACACAGAGGCACACAGACACACACACACACACACACACACACACTCAGGCGCGCGAAAGAGAGACACACGCACACACGAAACAGAGAGCGAGGGAGCGAGCAAGAGAGGGAGGGGTGGACGCCAAAGGTGGAAAAGGCTTGTTTTTGTTTTCAGTTCTGTTTACAGCGATCGGTTCATGGTGTGCATTATGGCAATGTTACTTTTGTTGGTGGTTTATTAAATTACGGATTTTTCAAATTACGCTATTACTATTACGCTTTGCATTCTATGGTATAATTAACTATATTTGTGCTTAAAAACTAAAAAAATATATATTTACATACAGTTCGTACGGTCTGGAACGGATTAATTGTATTTACATACAATCCTATGGTGGGAATTGCTTCGGTTCACTACCAAATCGGGTTACGACCAGAATTATGGAATGAATTATGGTCGTGAACCGAGGTTCCACTGTATATATATTGTGAACGGGACCCGGAAACAGACAGACGGACATAGTTTCTTCCACCACACACACGTTTATTTACACCTATGTACAAATATTTTTAGTGCACGAACCCAGTGCCTCCAGCACCGATCCCCCAAAGTCCGGGCCTTTCCCAATCTCTTTCAGGCCGCCTCCAGTCCTCTCTCCATCTCCGTCCTTCTTCCACCCGACTTCCGCTCTCGACTGTTGGGAGGCGGCCCCTTTTATCACACCCCGGATGGGCTCCAGCTGCTTCCCGGCATTCCTCCATGGACACGCCCCAGTGTGGCGGAAGTGCCGGCTGCGCTCCCGGAAGCCCTCCGGGTGTCCCCTGTCTTCTTCCCCCCAGCACTTCCTGGTGTGGCGGAAGGGCTGGGCTCCAGGGTTCTTCAGGCACCGGGGCGCCGCCTGGCGGTGGCCACAGGCCCCTACAGGTTTGGGCTTCCAAGCCCCCTACCCGAGGCCACCAACAAAACCAGGGCGGTCGCCCCCTTGTGGTCGGGAGGAGGCACTAGCCCTCCTCCGGTCCCCTCGGGCGTCCCGGCTGGCCTCCACCCCCAGCCGCCTGTGACTATATATATATATATATATATATATACACACACAGTGGAACCTCGGTTTGCGAGCATAATTCGTTCCGGAAGCGTGCTCGCAGTTCAAAGCACTCATATATCAAATTGAATTTCCCCATATCTGTTTAACTCCATGCCACTGCACATAGCCTCTTATAATACCAACCATGGGATTTTTTAAAAGATACGTAAAAACAAATTATTTCTTTGATTCAATTCTGGAATTCTTTTTCAATGGTTTTGGCTGTTTTTATGCAAATTGGACCCAATGCTTCCAGTTGTGACTGTTTTTATCACTTAGTTTAAAATAACACATACACAGTTTCAATGTAAGTTGACATATATGTAGCTTTAAGGTGTCAACCGTATGAGTATATTTAGTGTCAAATGTACAAAGTACTGAAACTAGCAAATTCTCCACACAGGAATAGTGTACTATGGAAAAATATCGATAGATACATACTGTACCTACATACAAATTAAATAGTAAGTATTTTTTGTCCCAAGGGGAAATGAAATTTATTACAGTAGATCAGAAAATACAGAAATGTAATAACAAATAGCAACAACCATCCAAATGCACACAAGAATTACAAAAAAGAAGAAAAAACTTCTGCCTTTGTTAATGATAAGAGAGCTGTTACAGTGAGGCATTATAAAGCTGTACGGTTTTTGGTAGTGAGAAGTCAAGCAAAATGACTCCTTTTATTGGCTAACTAAAAAGATTACAATATGCAAGCTTTCAAGGCAACTCAGGCCCCTTCTTCAGGCAAGATGGAATTTTGCTTGACTTCTCACTACATCCATAATGGCTAACACGGCACAGCACCCTAGTACTACTGTTGTATGTAAGAAGAAGCTCCAGTCTCATTTCTTGACACACTTCTGCTTAATAATTTGTTGACTTAGGGCTTGTTTATACTTCACGCTCAGAAGACGTATGCGCACGCATCATGGCTGCCACACGTTCCCAGTGTTTATGTGACACTTCCTCTGAGCACGTCCTCAGAAATTAACGTGATGTATGCGCGAGTTGCAGTACCAGCAAAAAGTCAGGGAGCGCAATGTGATCAAGTCGGAAATGTAACGTCAGAGCCTCTGTTTACTATCTACATGTGACAGAAAGTTGCTTTGAGGATTCTCTGGGATCGATGCGTGTGATTCGATATTTGATGAATGGTTCAATGTGGTGAAGCAAAATGCCGACATACAAATGCATTCATGGTGCTTTTATATTCAAGTGTTGCATATTCCCCAACATAATGACACGATACATTTTAAAAGTCTCACATACCATCTTCGGTGCTATCTTTTTTTTGCACCTTTATAACAGCATCAGAATGTATGGCATTTTATTTGAGCCATAGAGAAAAAAATTAAGGGCATGGTGAAAACGTCTATTTCGTGATTAAAGTGGAAATTTCAACTTTAATCTCAAAGTTCACTTTAATCGTGTAGTTTATTTTATCATTGAAGTAGACCATCATAAACATCATCTTAAAACTGACCCAGTTGTTAATCGCTATGTGCTTCTTGAGTTTTCTCCTGAATTGAAAGCAGCAGCTCTCTGCACATTTAGAATCCTTAGATTTACACTTAATATCACTTTCATGATGAAATGCATTAAAGTATGTACGTTAGATTTTATAGATAAATTGTTAACTTCGTTTAAATAATTAATAAATTAAATAGTTAATAAATACACATATGGGGGCAGCACAGTGGCAGAACAGTAGCACTGCTGTCTCGCAGGGAGTGACGTCGCTGGTGTTCCCTGCCTGGAGTTTGCATGTGTTCCTGGTGGGTTTCCACAGTGTGCTCCGGTTCCCTTCCAATGACATGAAGGTTTGGGGATTTGGTGATGCTAAAATGACGCTAGTGTGTGTGTGTGTGCTTATGTTCAGCTTGTGATGAGCTGATGCCCCGTCCAGGGATTTTGTTTCTGTCTTGTGCCTGATGCTTGCTGAAATGGGCGCATTCCTGGACTGATGGATGTAATCATTAAACATCTTTTTCAGAGATATTGTGGCAAGGTATCCTCAGAATTTAATGGATGTTTTGGGCAATGCACAACACAGCAATGCCAAACATTTTCTCACCGTGATGATATCTTGCACTGCCACCTGGTGGAATCTTCCAGATTTATGTAAGGTAAACATGCAAGTATAAACAGTACAATGCTTGCATAGCTGTTGCATCCGCAGGAGCACGTGTTGCATCACATGAAGTATAAACTTGGCCTAACGGTACTGTGTGTTATTATTTCATACAGAGGATGTGCAGCAATGTTCAGAATCGCCATCAGAGTTTTTTTTTTTGTTATTCTCTCCTCCACTGCTACTTCCAGCAGGTCGAGAGTGTGTCCTATAGTAGAGCCTGCCTTGTTAATTATATTAATTTAATTTGGTGGCCATTATTGAAGTGATGATACTGGCCAAGTCCACCACAGTGTGGAAAATCAAACTGGCTATCGCAGAGTTGTAGAAGATGTAAAAATTATGAAGATGAAAAAACAGCCTCTTAAGAATAAAAGTCAGCCCTGCTCTTTCTTACGTAGTTCCTTAGTGTTATTAAACTAGTTAAGCTTATGAGTGATGTGGACCCCCAAGCACTTGTAGCAGTGCAGCACCTCCACATCTAATCGCCTGAGTAGTCACCGGGTATAGAGGTTTTTTTGCATGACAAAAGTTAGTAAGTCATTCCTTGGTTTTTGCCGACAATATTTTGCAGAGAATTCTCAAATTTCTCCACCTGACTTCTACAGGTATTCTCTGGCTAATCCCCCTTATCAATACAATTTAACTAATGCAGAATAATAGGAGAATGTCTGCAAGTGATGTGACCTGGTGTTTTATTTTTAGTCGCTGGTGTTAAATATGTCATTGTCACTTCTTGTTGTTTTTCTGTTTCGGTGCCATTTCTTTTAAGACAGCACAGTTTTTAAATCACAGGTAAGGAGTATGTTTCTCCTTCTGTAGGAAATTGTTTCTTGCAACAATGTCAGCATTAAACTCTATCAGTTTAAGAAAATTTTAAATCAGTTTTCTATTTTTGTTTTTAAGGTGCAAAAACCATTGAATAGTTTATGAAACTGTTTAGATATAAAGTTTGTCTTTGCACTTTGTATTTAAGAGTGCTTGGAAAACATAATACAATGCCATTGTGTAATTTAAGAAAGGATTATTTTGAAACCATTACTTTGAACTTAAGTCAGCTTGTGCTCTCCATATTTACTCACAATGCTTTGCCCATTTCTTTTAAGAGAGACAGTTTGCAAGTGATAGTCTGTAATGTGAATGCCATGTAATAAGATGCACTTTCCAGCACAAAATTTTAGATACAGTGGTACTATTAGGACTTTTCCATCAATTTTTGAAATGCATGAAGGCTCCTATGATATGACTACTTATAATTGCGGCTTGGGGCAATTTTTTTTTTTTTTACTTCTTCTGCTACAGCCAAGATAATTATTTGCCCAGCTCAAGACTGAAATTGTAATAAATGATGTGTTATCTTTATAAAAAATATTTATGTAGGTTTTGAAATCACTTCAGTTTTTTTTTTTGGCTGGTGCCTCCTGACTCACTGGCATGAGTAAAACCCCTCTTATATTATACCATGCAGCGTGTCTTGATGTCAGGTTATGCCAGACGTTGAGCTTTTTGGGGTTACCCCCTAATTTTGACCCTCTACACCTTTCATTTTTAGGCCATTTTTGGGCCATGTTTTCTGCAAGAAATTACATATTTATAATAAAGAATACACTAATAGGTGTCTTCAGCAATGATCAAAATGTTTGTAGTTGTGTAGGCCACATCAACCAATCCCAGTTATTCAAAATATAATGGGATACGAGGGGACAAACATACGGATTAGTAATATAGACATGTGGAGGGTCATTTTATGCCATTTCAAGGATTATGATAATATTTGTGATATTTTATTCTTAATTGGTGATCCTAGCCCTAATAAGCGCTTCACCGACAATGTTAAAAATGACAAATTTCAAACATAAGCATGGTGAGTGACATTTTAGACTATTTCATGGTCAGTGATTAAAGAATATGACGTTCTTTTTGAATATTGATCCTTTAATCGTAATCGAGCCCTCTGTGGACCACTATCAGAGGATGAAGAATGACACATTTCTATTGCAATCAAGGATATTTAGACTTTAAACATTTAAATTGAAACATACATTTAAATATTACAAATATGTGACACAACTATTCTTGTTTATTATGTACTTCAATCTTCTGAATTAAATCATTACATTTCTTATGAATACCCTCAACTAGGATGGCTTATGTTATTTCAGACTTTTTCATGTATTAATTTTGTTCATGCTGACGTGGTATCAGCTCTAGGTCCCTGAAGTTGAAGGCCTGTCCAGACCTGGAACTGCTCGAGAGGCAGGGTAGCCATGAAGCTGTTGTTTATGAAAATGGGAGAGCCCTTAATTGAAAGTTCCTCTTCATTTTGTGAAATGCCAGCAAGTCTCATAGCCCCTATGCTTAGTTTTACACAGACATGCATTCCCAGTTGTATACTATTGACTTTACTAACATCTTTTATAAAGATTTCTATATAAGTTCTACTGCTAAAATTAGCATAGAGTTTATTATTTACAATAACCTGGGTATTTATTATCGGAGCTGAGCCTAACAGTAAGTTGAATAATTTTCAAGGTTATTCAGGCAATAAAAACAAAGGACAAAAGTGGCTGTAGGCTGATCTTTTTTACCATTAGATAATACATATTTTATTCATGCTCATAAAAAAGACACTGCAATCACATTCTGAATGATAATATATAATAACTCATTCATTATGTAAATCAAGAGGTAACAGTTGTGTTCATTTGAGAAAATGTGACTTTCATTTCTCTTATTGCCTAATCAAGAAAAGGCAAAATAATTTCTAGGTAACATACAAGTTGTGCCGACTAAACATTCAGCAAATTAGTATTTAGCGAATTCACAAGAGTCGAAGATATGAAACTGTGCAAAAAATCAAAATTAAGGTCGCACAATGATAATGATTAGGCTGCACACATTTTCCATGTGGCATTATTCTTGCAGTATTGCTAAAATTATATATTTATGGGGTACGCAAAAATATATATTAAAAAAAAAAAAAAACAAGCACACTTAATGTAATGCTCTCAGACCAGTGTCAGACATTAAACAATGAGCACTTGTTTTTATATGTTGTAACAGTGTGCCATTTTGTGTTGAATTGGATGTGACATTATTTCCATTTCTGATTGTCTGCCTCACAATATGTCAATGCATTTCTGCAGTAAATATATTATAAAACATCTCAAAGGGTTTTTATCTTTCATTAACAGAAAAGTTATGAAGGTTACTTTGCTCTTGATTATGAGCAAACACTTTTTTGCTTGTCATAAATTCACTTACTATAAATGGTTAGAGTCCTTTGAAATACATAAGTAAGACATTTTTTCTTCCTAAACACTTTTGGGCGTAACAGATTTTGGCCCTCTGATCAGAAAAATTTCATTTAAATTTTCACTTCAAATTTTACAGTTTGCACAGGCTTACCAAAATTGGACATTAGAATTGAATTGGGAAAATGTTGACTGGTTTAATGAGTCTCGATTTCTGCTGCGACATTCAGACGGTAGGGTCAGAATTTTAGCGTCAACAACATGAAATCATGGATCCATCCTACACTGTATCAATGGTTCAGGCCTCTGGTGGTGGTGTAATGGTGTGGGGCGTTCTTTCTTGGCACACTTTGGGCCCCTTAGTACCATTTGAGCATCATTTAAATGCCATAGCCTACCTGAGTATTGTTGCTGACCATGTCCGTCCCTTTATGACCGCAGTTTACTCATCTTCTGATGGCTTCTTCCAGCAGGATAACACGCCATGTCACAAAACTCAAATCATCTCAAACTGTTTTCTTGGACATGACAGTGAGCTCATTGTACTCAAATGGTCTCCACAGTCACCAGATCTAAGTCCAACAGAGGACCTTTTGGATGTGGTGGAACAGAGATTCGCATCATGGATGTGCATCCTCTCAAGTATATAATGTGGATTCTAGTAGTTGGCAGGATGCCGGATCTGAGGCTAGGGATCTGCGCTGGCAATCGGAAGATTGCCGGTTCAAATCCCGTAAATGCCAAAAGGGACTCTGCTCCATTGGGCCCTTGAGCAAGGCCCTCAACCTGCAATTGCTGAGTGCTTTGAGTAGTGAGAAAAACGCTATATAAATGCAAAGAGTTATTATTATTATTATTATTAAATGTTGTAATGCCTGATTAAATTCTTCCAGTATGGATTTAATAAGAACTGCTGTGCTGAAATTTAGTGGAAAACCTGTGAATACATTTCAATATATAATACGCAGTCATAAAAAATAGGCAGCAGACAGAAAAAGGTTTGGGGATGGCCACTCTGTATACTGCAAAATCAGAAAAATAAACAAAACACACCTATTAAAGGTGGAGTTCAAAACTGAACTAACTAACAGGATGAGTCTGGGCTATAAATATGGTGGATTAGAGGAAAAGGTGGAGTACGGGAGGCTAGAACAGGAACTCATGTGGCAGGTAGATGGGTTCTGGGTATTGGAAGTGACGTCATAAAAAGGTGCCAGAAGTGACACCATCAGTGGATGGATTGGTGGTGATGTTACAAAGAGGCATGGTCTTTGGCTGGTCTGCAGAGGGACAAGAGAAAAAGGGACCAAATGACAGTACCAACCCCTGGTCTGGCTGAGAATAACACTATTTGAGCCTGTAAACCATCTCCCATGCACAGGTGGGTGACAGCATGAAGGAAACTGGAAATGTGTTGGTTTATTAGTGTCTTAAAGGTAATGGCTTTTTGCATGGATTTGTATTTGACATATGTGTAATGTATGATCCCGACCCTTTAACAGTATTACCCAGAGTGCTGTGCAGTTGATTCAAACAGGAAGGAGTAAAGAGTCCACATGTTTTAGTGTTGTGCATATTTTGCAGCAGTGGCAGTGAGCAAGCAGACATGTCAAAGAAAAAAAAGAAAGTGGACTTTTAGTTTGAGAGAGGTGAATACCTGGTATGGAATCTGGGAGATGCAAGCCTCAGTGAATTCATTCCTCCTGCTCCTGTTGTCACTGTCTGTAAGAAGTTTTAGTGTTCTGATATTGAATTCTGTCTCAGGGTGGCACTGTGGTTAGCATGGCTACTTCACAGCTCTGGTCACATAGTCCAGGATAGTTGGAAGACACTTCCCTAGCCCTGAGAGACATTTAAAAGACCATTACACCATTATAATCAACTCAGAACTATTTCGGTTTCTTCTTCCCCACTGACTTAAATGCATTTTGCTTAGCTTGGCAAACTTCCTGAATGTATCTGTGATTTCAGTGACCTCGTGGCAAAGCAAACTCAGTGGGGTTTGCTCACCACTAAACGGGACCCATACAGTATGAATGGTTGTGCATTTTATCCCCCTGCCCAAAGAACATTTTTCTAAATTTTCAGGTTCCTTCAGAAGCTTGTTGACTAAATACGTTCAAAGTCTTTCTCATAGTTTTGTTGACCATGCAGACTTTTAGAAATTAATTGTAGTTATTTCAAGATTGACAGACATTGATTACTTTATTCCAGAAATATACTTTTTGATATGGACATGAAGTATCTTTAGAATCTGCATGGTGTAAAGTTACTCCAATGATAAAACCCAAAATTCTTAACATTTTTTATAATATGAAGCTTGTCCAAAAATGCCTTCACTGTTTATTAAAGTATATGCACAGCTGGCACTAGATATCATTTTATTTTAAGAAAATAAAAGTGGTTGTTGGGCAGAAGTGTGGAATTTGTTGAATTTTGCTTTAAAGCACAAGAAGTAATTATACATTTTAATTCTTAACTTCAGATCATTTTATCTATTAACTATTATTATTATTATTTGAATTTGGAAGATCTCAAAGCATCCAATGTTAAAAATATGAAATGAACTGTAACATAAAGCACAGTTTTCTCAAACAAAATTCAAGTTTACGGGGGGTGGATTCAAGCCCTATACCAACGGCCACAACTGCAATGAAATTCCACAATGAAGAGAATAAGTTTTATTGATGTCTTTGACATACACACACACTGGCAAACATTACATTTTCTTTCAGATTCCAGTACGACCTGATAATCAGTCACTGTGGATTTTTCTGTGTATTTCACAGAAATCTGTCTTTGTGTGACAGTTTATTTAAGAATGATACAGTCAGTTACCCAGATGGAATGGGAAAAAAAGAATAATTAAATCAAGTATTTTAACAAGAGAGAAACCATACAAAAACAATAACATTTTTCAACCCAGCATGCCTCCTTGAAAATCTAATAAACAGGTAGAAACTAGTGGAGCATTAAAAACATGGCACACAACACTAACCTTATTCTCACTGCTGACAGGAGACTCCAGCTTCTGCCCATCACACTGATGTTGACAGCACAGCCCCTTTAGAAATATGCTGCTTCTTATGATTTCTCTTTTTGAGTGGCCTTACTGCTGCAGTCTTTATTCGAGATATAGTTTGCTTTGACAGCTCAGATTCAGCAACCTTCCTGACATTTTCACACATATCATGTCTGGGTAAGGATGCTCACTAATCTGTGACTGTACTTAACTCAATGATGTCTATTTTTATATTTAGTCAAACAAAGTAGTGCAATTTTTGTAATATCTTTGAACTTATTTTTGAGTCACATTTAATTAATATGCTATTTTTATGTTGAGTATACAGTTCATCGCAGTAAGCTTGTTTTTAAATCATTTTCTTTTTTCCTTTGGTGCTTTGTATTATAATTATTTACAGTGCAACCATGTTGTCATAGCTTACACTGTGACCAAGTCTATGGAACTAACTTTTCTTTGCAATTTAACTGATCCTGCTTTTGTGCTGATGAACTATGCTTTTTGATAGTTTATAGAAATTTCATGCAGCATGCTGTATGTTAAAAAAAGGTGTACATTCACCTAAAAAGATACATTTTAAGTCCTAATAATATAAAAAAGTTACTCTCATTCAGTATAATAATCAAAAATACAGTAGTTATAATTAATAAAAATTCGCCAGCTACCAAAGTTTTTGTGTGAAAAAAATAATAAATCATACACTTTGATTCACTAATTTGTGCTACCTGTTTTTAGCAGTAGTTGTATTTTCTGTAAGAGATGATGGGCCTCTCACATTTTCCAGTAGGACAAATGGCTCACTTTTACTTCATATTTATAATGCTGAAGAGCTTTCTTTTGAGTGCAGCTCATCTTCAATTCCATCAAAGAATCTTATAAAAGTTTTGGTCTTGACTTAGCCAATTCCAGATTTATAAGTTTGGTATTTTTCAAGCTCTCATTGTAAAGGTGATTATGGATTTTTGATTATTACTACTATTAAGTTTAAGCTGTTGGATGGGTTTTTTTTTCCCCTTCTGTCATAGTGTGAAGCTATTCATAGCCAGGTGACTAAGTAATGCAGACTATATGTGTTCAAGAAAAACATAAAGTATTTTTGTCCCCCGATTTCTATGTCCTCCAATATGCTAGAGGGCAACATTCCTGGGGTTTGGGTCCCCTTAGTATACCGACAGGGCGTCATGGGAATTGGAGTTCTGGAATACAGCCCTGTTCTGTTCAATGGGTACCACCAGGATGCACTGCAGGGGGAACTGGTCTCTACTTTGTGATACTCCTTTCTGACCCATTAAGTGTTTCCATCAGACCATGTCCTAGACCCAGAAGTACTCCCAGGAGAAAGGTAAAAGGAGCCCCTTCACCTTGACCGGGCAGTCAGAGTTGGGAGGCAGTGGATGAGGTTTGAACAGAGGAATATAAAGAAATGTTTATATAGGTTTTCTTTCAATTTAAAAATACATGTTTGTTAAGTTTAAAATGAATTAGTGGCTGGTTGCAAAGTAACTTATACAAGTTGTATATAAAAAAACATACAGTAGTCCTTTTACAAAAATACATAACATATATTAAATGTAATGCTATAAAATATGATTAATTGATAACATTTTATAATTCCTCACTTTAATTTACCAATATATAAAATGTGAGTAAATACCTTTTTTGTTTGACATTTCATTAGTCAGGCAAAGAAATAATGAAAATATTTTTTTTTCTTCTTCTTGATTATTGGAATATAGTGAAAATATAACTTACCTTTGATGTCAAATACAATTTTTATACAATTCAGGATTTATTAATGTAGGTTCAGTAGCCCCTTTATTAGGTACTCTAGTTTACCCTAGTTTGCTCCAGAATACCTTGAATTCTTCGAGATGTAGGTTCATAGAGAAGCTGGAAACATGACTTGGGGATTTGAATTCACAGGGACTTCATCATGCAGAATTTGCTAATCATTCAACCTCATCCCATAGGTGCTCTGTTGAACTGAGATCTGTGGATTATGCAGTCCTTTGGTATAAACTGAAGCCATTTGCAAACTATTCTGAGATCATGTTTTCACTTTGAAAGTGAAAGGGTCTGGATTCTTTCTGAATCCATTGTACAATGAGGCTTTCAAATGACTCAACTGACATTAAGATTGACAAGAATGCATTCCACACATTAGTGCACTACCACTACCAGCCTAAATCCTTCATAAAAGACAAGGTGGACCTATGAAGTCATGTGATTTACATCTAATTCTATTCCTACTATCAGCATGGTTCAGCTGAAATAAAGATTTTGTCAGGCTAGTGAAATAATGATTCTTCACTACAATTCAGTTGCCCAGTTGTGGTGATCACCTGTTGCCTATAACTTCATCTTCCTGTTCTGAGTAGATAGAGATTAACCTTGTGTAGCTCTTCTGCTTTAATATCTGATGCCTTGTGTGTTCAAAGATGCCCTTTTGCCCACCCTTGTTGTAAAGAGCTGCTATTTTTAGCCTTTAGGGTCGTCTTGTTTACTTAAAACAATCTGGCCATTCTTCTTTGACCTCTCTTTTTCATAAGATGTTTTGTCACCCACTGGATATTCTTGTTTACCATTTCTGTTAAATTTTGTATGATGCAGTGCATGAACATTTTACAAAATCAATTGTTTCTGAAAACTGTTTTTGGAACCATCATGTCAGACACCAACAACCATATGATGGTCAAAGTTTATTATGGAGTACTAGGATGGTAATGAGCAGGTGGTCCTCATAAAGTGGCTACCAAGTAAATCTTTGTATGTATAAAAATATTTCACTGAGGTACTTCATTGTAATGGTTTGCTTTTTATGGTTCACCATCATAATGTCATAAGAAACATTTAATTATTTTAGCAAAAACATTAAATTTCTGAATGTTAAACCAGAGCAGCATTTATTTTTATAGCATATTTTCATATAAATAGTTTAACTCAAAGTTCTTTACAAAAAGCAAAAAATAATAAATTGCAAACACAAAAGTAAAAATTAAAAAATGACATTGAACCATTTTTTTTACTATTACTCTTTATGCTGTTGTTTTCTGTTCTATTTGTCTTTTTATGCACATCTAGTCACATGCCACAGATACTGAGGTTTATGCTTTATATGAGTTAGTCAGAGAGAAAGCGAGCGATTCTTGATACCCTACAAGCTTTTGTGTCTTATATAAATGCTATTGTTTAGCCCTCTCTAAGCTGTTATTTATTAAATGGAATAAAACCCAGCATTTTTAATATCCTGGGGTTACAACAAATGTGATTTAGTTTAGTAGTGTACATATTACGGGATATGAAACATTTTGAAGTGACAAAACTGATATACAGATAATCAGTAGTTTACCTTTATCAAGTTCAAAGAGTGCAAACAGTGAAATTAAAGAAATGAAGGAGAAGCTTTTGCTTTCTGTCTTGTATTAGTCATACCTGAATATGTTCATATGCGTACCCTGCCTATCTTCTTGAGATAATGGAAACTCAGTTTGTTATCAGTGAAGAAATCTTTTGTCTTTTGCCTTGCGATTTTAAAGTAGGCATATTCAAGTAAAGCCTTTGTAAAAATATAACTCAGGGAAAATAGATTGGGATCATTTACAGCAGTGACTCTAGCAGAAGATGCCGATCTGGTAGGAATATGTTGTACAGTTATCTGAAAGTTGATCGTCCTGTTTCAGGCTTTTGGGATTGCTACAGTGCCTTTCCAGTTCTCTAAATGACTGTTGGATTTGTATTTACTTGTTGAACTAGAACTCAATTTTCTTTTTTCATTAAACAGGGGATAAGGAAGATATGTTAGCATGGCTCATTGTAAGCTGTATATATCAGTAAGAGATTACTGCTTTTTCTTTGGAATTTCAAGGTAAACATAAAAAGAAAATAGATCAGATTAGATTATGTTTATTGATGTATGGACTGGTTTGCTAGATTTGGTGATGTTAACTGTTAGATATTTATAACTCAGTACTCGTATGTCCTTTAACTTAAATAGCATCTGAGATTATTTTATATATTTTCATTAAGTATAATTTGCCCATTATGATAAAGATTCAAAAAGAGAAACGTTATCTTGACATCCTTCAGTGTGAAAATGTTCTGCAAAAACATACTCTGAAAACAATAATCTGAGTATTAAATAAAAAAATATATATAGGGTCTGGTTAGTGGATTTCTGTTTCAGCCTTCAATACCATTGTTCCAGAGTTGCTTCAGAGTAAACTAATCCAGTCAGGAGTACCCTATGGTGTCTGCCAGTGGATTATGAGCTTCTTAATAGATTGGAAGCAGTATGTGAGACTGGGCTCTTATACTGTATGTCGGATTTAATGTCAGTTAGCATAGGTTCCCCCAAAGGCTGTGTTCTTTCACCCCTCATGTTTTCATTTTACACAAATAACTAAAGATCCATGGACAAATCTATTAAAATCCTTATGTTTGCAGATTACACAACTGTAGTGGGGCTCATTTCCCATAATTTTGTATCTTCCTATCAAAACGAGGTGTGCCGTCCTGTAGAATGATGTTTTTGTAACAACTTGGAGGTCAATGCTATTAAGACAGAGGAAATGAGGACTGATTTCCACCGACAAGTCACTAACTGCCCACCTTTGCAAATTAATGGCAGACTGTGTCTGTGGCTCAGTCTTTTAAATTCTTGGGATCTACTTTCGCTGATACATTAAAATGGGAAAGCACATCATCTCCCTCATCAGGAAAGCCAGGCAGAGATTGTTTTTCCTCCGCCAGTTTAAGAAGCTTGGCATATCAAGGCGTATATTGTTAAGTTTTACTCAGCAGTCATTGAGAGTATTGTGACCTCTTCCATCACCGTTTGGTTTCCTTCTGCCTCCTCTCTTTCTAAGACTCTTTTGCAACAGGTGATTTGTTCAGCTGAGAAAATCATTGACTGTTGCCTCCCAACATTAAAAGATCTGTTCATCACCAGAGCGAAAAAGAAAGCAGGAAAGATTGCAGCTGACTTCACCCACCCCAGCAGCCATCTGTTCAATAAATTGCTGTCAAAGAGGAGGTACAGGTCTATTGCGACCCAAACTGAACTAAATCTCTGCAGCTTCTTTCCTCTAGGGTTAGGGTTAGGGTTACTCCTAACTGTTTTTGCAACATACAGTATAACTGGTAACTGTGCTGTTTTTCTTTTTGTATCTACTTCATACTTACTCAACTTGCACTATTTGATATCTAAATTATTTTATATGGTTTTGTATCTGTTAGAGTTAACTATTGAAGTTTGTAAATGTTTTGTTCAAGAAGCTGTTGTATTTCTGATTTGCACGTTCCAGGTTAGTGGTGGGTTGAGTTGGTTATGTCTTATATCCCATGTTTTGCACCTAACCAAAGTCAATTCAGGTGTGTTTCACATGCTAGCAATAAAGTGATTCTGATTCAAAAATCTTTTCAATGAAAATAAGTTTGTCATATTTTTGGTACTGTTTTTATTTGTTCTTTATCCCTAACATGTCTATAGTTTTAAAAAGCATTATTGTTGTATAAAAGCAAAAACAAAAATAGAAACTGTCCAAGAACACGGAGCAGTTATGAAGTGCAGGCTTTATTAAGTACTTTTGCCACTAGAGAGTAAAGGGGCAATTATAGACCATGTATAAAACCCATCTTCTTAAAGATATAAAAGAGAAAATACTGTTCATATACACCCTTGCAAATTATTACAATAAAGAATACCTTTCTCAAATGTAATGTTCACTTCCAATTTTTCAACTCAGTTTATTTTTGTATGAGCTTTTCACTGAGTGCAGGCACAAAGCAATGTGGCAAGTTCTCAGGTAAAATTCAAGTACAAATTTGACATTATGAAATGCAGAATTAGTACACATCAAGGCACAGATGTGCCTGAACATACAGGAAGACAAAGTTCTTTGAAACTGAATGACCATAAATGGAAACCAAGAATATCTGTTAATTAATTAATTGTTGTATTATGGTGAGTTCAAAGGCTTTTAATATGCCACAGTGTACAGAGATGAGTAACCTATGTACTGATGGTTTATAAATGTAATTAAGATGAAAAGAAGCCTTTGTTAAGGTCTTGTTCTTTACTGTCTTCAATCTTTTAGTTGAGTCCAACTCTTCATTATCTTATGGAAATAGAAATTACATTCAGTTTATAATTAAAGAAATGGGCTAAAACTGTTGTAAGGTAGCAGTGTGTAGTAACAATGGACTGTGGTTGCTTAAATGGCATTCTCACTGCAGCATCTGAAAATGAATCATTTAAGCAGTGGATAGGCCAAGACTCAGTTTCCCGGTATACCCTTTATTAAACAGTGACTTAATTTGTTTGGTTTAAGACAAAGGATGAGAGAAAAAAATATATAATTCATTGTTTGGCTACTGTCTATGCCCTCCATTGATTGTGTTCTCATAGAGGGATAGATAGATGGATTGATTGTGAATTTACCCTTGGGGATTAATAATAATACTCCAGCAGCAGCATAATGATAAAAGCAATATTAATTAAATAGTGATAAAAATGCAGTGCAAGTTAAAAAATGCAGGGTGGAGAGTGCAAGGCAAGTATAACAGACAATATCATTGTATAATTTTAACGTTTACCCACCCCTCCCGCCCATGGGTGGAATTGAAGAGTTGCATAGTGTGGGGGAGGAACGATCTCCTCAGTCTGTCAGTAGAGCAGGACGGTGACAGCAGTCTGTTGCTGAAGCTGCTCCTCTGTCTGGAGATGATACTGTTCAGTGGATGTAGTGGATTCTCCATGATTGACAGGAGCCTGCTCAGCGCCCGTTGCTCTGCCACAGATGTCAAACTGTCCAGCTCCATGCCTACAATAGAGCCTGCCTTCCTCACCAGTTTGTCCAGGCATGAGGCATCCCTCTTCTTTATGCTGCCTCCCCAGCACACCACTGTGTAGAAGAAGGCGCTCGCCACAACCATCTGATAAAACATCTGTAGCATCTTATTGCAGATGTTGTAGGATGCCAGTCTTCTATGGAAGTATAGTCGGCTCTGTCCTCTCTTGCACAGAGCATCAGTATTGGCAGTCCAGTCCAATTTATCATCCAACTGCACTCCCAGGTATTTATAGGTCTGCACTCTCTGCACAGTCACCTCTGATGATCACGGGGTCCATGAGGGGCCTGGGCCTCCTAAAATCCACCACCAGCTCCTTGGTTTGAGTTTTCCTATAATTAAAAAATCAGTATCCTCTATCAGACTGCCATAAGTGGAAACAGTGTAAATGCTAGGACTACCATGTCCAACCCATATCGGGTCAAAAAGTGATGTTAATGCCTGCTGTTCTCTGATTTTACTCTGTGTCAAAAACAAGCTGCAAGGTAATGCTTTTAATTTCAGCTTCAGTACTATAAAGAATTGCTTGTTTCCAGTAATGTGTATTATGCCTTTCTTTTTGTAATTATACTAGCTGTCTCCTACGGCTCTGCCCGCTTAGTAGTGAAACAGGACAACGAGGAGGGCCCTGTCCGCTCCCCACTCCTGACGTCATTCTTCCCCCTCCCCTCAACCTTCAGCCTCTGTCTTTGATTAGCGCAAATATATATTGCTCCTGCAAGCGAACTATGATTCTTAGCTTAATGAGAGAAGTTGCAAAATCAAATGAAATGTTCACGCAAATTATAGAAAAAAACCAGATCTAAATCCGTTAAGTAGTTCTCTTGTGAAAAGCAGGCAGACCTACAGACAGACAGACTTTGGATTTTATATGTATATATAGAGATTAGCTTAGGTTGAATTTTTCAGATGACCTGTAAACAAACTAGAAGCCACTTCAAGTACTCTCTGTTGAATTATTCTTTTGGACTTAATTCCATGCAATTCTGGATTTCTATACAATGCTGTTTTCTATGACACCTGATTACTTTAGATCCAGTACTGAAAGCTGAATTTCCTTGAAAAGTTAGAACTGCCCTCATGTGGACCAAGGTCTTAAAAGAAATGAGATATGTTTAAAGTTTTAAGACTGGGCAAAAATTACATTTAGGAAAGAAAAATAAAGATCTGGTTCAAAAGGAGCTAATATAGATAAATTTTTTACAGCAATAAAAATAAGTAGCAGGTTCAGAGCGTAAATCTAAGAAAATGTTGCAGCAGATATGTTTCCTTTTATAGTTGGAGATTTCTCAGTCCCAGAAGTTGTTCCATGGTGTTCTTCAGCAGTTACCTAAACAATTTCATCCAAAAATGACAACTTTTATCACCTTTTAAAAGCTTTTGTCCTTGATTCAGATAATTGTATTGCAAATTACAAAAACAAAAATGTGTTCACAAGCCAATGGAAAATACTATCCTTTTTAAAGTGCAATTCCCACTTAAACAGTCTGAAAGACATTCTGTATGTACTGTCCTTCATATTCTGGTTTTGTTTTGATTTATTATAGATGATTCTCTAGTATATAGTATGGACCATTATGGATATTATATACAGAATAAAGTAGAAATCATTTCCTGTGCTCAACTAATTATGGAATATTTATCAAATAATAACCCATATACATTGAAGAATGTAGTACAGATGTGTAAAAAATACGTAAATAAAAAATAATTTACTGAGGAGGAAAATACATTTCTAATACTCATTCATCGGTTATATTTTGGATTAAAAGTAGATTTTGATTACATTATCTAATTTTAAAAAGTGAAAAAATATGATTGAAACATTCCTAAAATGTTTAAGCACTTCTTCTTTTCCATTCAGTTTTTAAGGATATTTGGTATATCTTAGTAACCAATTTGATATAAATTATATTAACCACTGAGAGATTACCATAGAATACAAGTAATCTTCTCCAGAAAGAGAGAAAGGACAATGCCAACTGAAAGGAAACGTTGAAAAAGGCCGTTCATCACAAGGTAAAATTCCCCTTCTGTTCAAAAGCTTTTAGAGAATTACTCTTCAGCTGAGTAATACACTACGATTTCGAAGCCTGGCCTCGGGTCACAAGTTGAAATTAGCATTTGTTTTCATGCTGGACTTACCTTTATGTTCTGACAGCTATAGTGATGAGGGCCCACTGATACTATTTGTCAGTGAAATTTAGTTTGGGGAACAGACATATTGAGTAATGACTGTCGTTTGTTTTTGACTTATGTTTGGCCATAAACAAGTAATGTGGTAAATGTCAAGTGGACAGGCATGCAGTATTGTGCTTATGTATTATGAGAATCAGCTTTGCATCTACCCAAACAATTATTTACTCTCTTTACCATTTTTCCCAGTTCAGGTTGTACTGCCTCTATAAGAAATATGTGTAGAATTTTGTTTTCAGTTGACATTTATGCATCAATTAATGGGGAGAAAATCCTAATTAAAAGCATGAGAATGTTAAGAACTAAGTGTGTATAGTGGATTTAGAAAACATTCAGACACCTTTGCTTTCTGCACACTTTACTGTGTTGTAAATGTAATTTTAAATTAATACATTTGGCATTTTTGCCCATCACTCTTCATTCAACACATAGTAACAAAATGAGAATATTTTTTCAGATAGGTTTGCAAATTTATTCCAAATTTGTCTTCTATATAAGTATTTAGACCCTTTGCTCCAAATTGTGTTCAGGTGCATCTTGTTTGCTTTAAATCCTCTTGACATGTGTTATTATATAACAATATTTTTATGTAGGTGGCGTAAAGTGTCCAGTGTGCAATTATGTCTATGGGACTAAATGGGAAATGAACAGACACCTGAAGAATAAACATGGTCTGAAACTGCTGGAGGTTAAAGGTGACACCAAATGGGAGGTAATGTGGCACATTTAATTCCTACTTTATTATATTTGTATTTCAAAATAAAATTATTAATGGACTATGGAATTAATTGTGAAGTAAAAAGCTAATATTATAAGAGCTTGTTAATCCGTTCTGTCTTGTGGTCAGTGCCTTCCTAATTGGAATAAAGCAGTTACTGGTTATGAGGTGACTGATAAGTTTCCAAAAGTATTCCCAGTTCCTACACTTCAGATACATGATGGTGATGATCACTGACAATAAAATATAGACTTCAGTTTTATTTTTCATGTTGATTCATTTACTAAGTTTAAATGTTATATGAGTATTCATTATCCAAGGTCATTTTGGCAGTAGATATTTTTTTGGCCCCAGGACCTTTTTCCTTGTTTCATGAAATACTTTTGCTTTATTAGAGCCATACATCTCCAAATGGTCTGGTTTATTTTCAGAATATGTAGTCTCTGCTATATTACAGAAATTATTAAAAAAAAAAAAAAAAAAAAACCTTCTGGAAGTTTGCATATAACTTTGTTTTATTATGTTTTGTCTATTCAAAATGCATATGCAAAAGGTGTTTTTTATAGCATTGTATTGTTTCAAAGTTGCAACTATAAATAATTTGAAATGTGACAGCTGAATAGCAAAAAAGGTATGAGGCATAATGAAACTTATTTTTTTTTCTTTTTCATAAGTAATATTGTAAAGCTCATTCATAACATCAGTGTTTATATATGCACAGAGAACAGAATGAAAAATGACCTGTCATAGAAGAATACACTGCAGGATACAGTAGCAAAGCTCATATCAGATCCAGCAGAGGGTAACCTAGATTTGTGCTTAATGTGACTCACTTTTAGGCAGCAAGTTCAATTTATTTGTCCTGAAATGAACTTATATACTGTTGTGTCAGCCTGTTTATGAGGCTCCCTGTTGGAAACATTGTATCTTACCTCTGTCCTCCAGGAATTCAGATGTCTTGCTTCGATGTATTTTTTTTTTTTACCAGTTTAATGGTGAATTTTTCATTATAAAGCAGCTACAGCTTACTTCTCACTAGCATCCCTGTTTGGGTTGTAACCCTCTGCAGCATTAAATGTCAAATCACGTGGTATGACTCGGTTTGAGTCAAAAGTGTCAAAGTACTAGATAGATGGCATACGTGCCCACATACACATGTATTTTATTTATCCCCAGTGGGAAATTTGTCTTTTTATAGAAGCTCAAAAAATAAATACGATTCATATTCTTATTATTTATGACAAAGAACAAACTCCCTCTCAAATACACACTAGAATGACTGAAAAGAAAGCAAAGCAAAGAAAAATTCTGACCTGGCTAAAGATAAAAAGAGCAATCACAGTCAGTGAGGCAATAATACAAAAATACATAAAGTAGACTGTGTGTCTTGGGACCTTCTTTAAATTTTTCAGTGCAATTTTGTTTCCATATAATCAGACCACAATTACAGCATTTGTAGGGATGGCTTTTTGATGGTAACTTGACAAAAATCCGTTAGTATTAAGTTCAAACTGTTTTTTAGGGAAGCAATGACCTAAAGTTTTTAAATTTAAAGTTTTGCTAAAGAGGGTAGAGGTGAGCATAAGTTTGACCAAGACGTGTTTTTCGGTGGCTTAACCACAGATGTTTTACCAAACAGTGTTGGTAAAAATGTGAGAGAAGTCCTCTTGTTTCTTTGATTAAACCTATACCCTCTCCACACCCGTGTTTGTGAGGTAAAACATCTTGCTGGACCTGTTTTGTTTTACGCATTATGCTGCATTTCTTTGTATAGGTTTCTCTGTCTATAATGTGATACTTTTTTGTTGCTCAATAGTTTTCCCTTACTGAGCTTCTTCAGTAAAAAAAAAAAGAGATCTGCAACTGAAAGGGCATTTACAATTTAAACAATATTCTCCATGTATGATCATCTGTTCATAATGTAGCAACTTAAACCTTTTTTATTCACGGAGTGTTTTTATCATAAAAGTAAGTGATACAAAAAAAAGGGGAAAAAAAAACAGATATGAGAAACAGCTCTGTCCATAGCAGATTTTCATTTCTGTCAACTGTCCAAAAAAAGGCAGTAAAAGAAAGTAGAGAGTGATGTTGACTACCTGTTATTGATCAGATGCTGTCATCTCACCCAACAGGGACTACTCTGTGCACCTGTAAAGAATCACTAATATTTTCTCAAAATAAGAGCAGAAATACAAATTCTGTTTACAAGAGTACTACAGTTACATTGAAAAGAAGAGTTTGGCACACACCACTAGTTTAGAAACACTATATAAACAAGTCCTACGACAGCAAGTATATGATAATTTTCCAATTTGGTTAAATTATTTGAAAAATTAAATTACTTATTCTTATATTTTTAAATGCATAATGTTTGAGAAGTAAGCAATGCCAATAAAAAGTATTCAGCCCCCTGGGAGGGTTTCACATTTTATTGTTACCCAACATTGAATCACTGTGGATTTAATTTGGATTATATTTTACACTGATAACAGTAAAAGACTCTTTATTGTCAAAGTGAAAATGGATCTCTACAAAGTGGTCTAAATTAACAATAAATATAAACCACTGAATAATTGATTGCCTAAGTATTCACCCCTCTCAAGTCAGTATTTAGTAGATGACCCTTTGGCAGTCATTCCAGCCTTGAGTCTTTGCGGACAGATCTCTTTAAGCTTTGCACATCCGCACATTGTATTCTTCCTCATTCTTCTTTGCAAAATTGCTCAAGCTTTGTCTGTTTGTATGATGATCATGAGTGAATAGCTTTCTTCAAGTCCAGTCACAAGTTCTTAATTAAACTAAGATCTGCACTCTGACTCAGCCACTCCAGGGCATTCACATTGTTGTTTTGAAACCATTCCTATGTGGTTTTGGCTTTATACTTGGGGTTGTTGTTTTGCTAGAAAATGCATCTTCTCCCAAGGTTCAGGTTTCTTGCAGAGTGCACCAAGTTTTCCCTGCAGAACTTCACTGTATTTTGCTGCATTCATTTTACCCTCATAAATCTTTCAGGGCCTGCTGCAGAGAATCATCCCCCCAGCATGGTGATGCCACCCTTATGCTTCATAGCTCAGATGGTGTCTATTTGATAATTTATAGTGTCTGTATTTGGCATTTAGTTTGGGTAAAAAGTTCAATCTCCTGTCTCATCAGAGCCCCTTTTAACTGATGTCAGAATCCTCCATGTGGCAAACTCTAGCCAAGATGTCATGTGTGAATTTTCGCTTTGCCTCTCTCCCTTAAAGCCTGCAACCAGCAAAGCACCTGGGCAACAGTTGCCATCTACACAGTCTCTTCAGTCCAGCTACTGTAGCTTGTAACTACTTTGGAGTTCTTAGAGGTGTCTTGGTGGCCCCTCTCACTTGTCTGCTGTGGATAGATTTTCAGCTGTGCTGTACTCTTTACATTTCTTAATGATTGATTTGACTGGACTCCAAGAGATATTCAGTGACTTGGATATTTCCTTGTGTGTATCTCCTGATTTTTCTTTTTAATCACCTACTCACTGAATTCCTTGTTCTTTTGTTTTCTTTCTGCTGTTTAAGCCACTGTAATGACTCTTCACAAGTTGGATCTTCCATATACAGGGTGATTTATACTATAGTCAGTTCAAAACCCCCAAACAAGTTGTCTCCGTTAAAGTCATTCTGTGACTTCTAAAACCAACTGGCTGCACAAGTGATGATTTTGTTTTCTTTTTGCACAATAAATCAGTTTTTGTAGGCTGCCTACTCTATTTTATTTTCTTCATCCACTGACTTGTGCTTTTCACTCACATCTTCATGGAGCTGCTTGGCGTGTTCTTTTGTCTTCATTGTGTAGGTTAGAACACCATGTTGACTCAACACAAGTTGAATTCTCCACTTTCAGGCACATTTATGTTACAGTTAACTGGGCGACTTCCATTGAACTAATTCTGGGACTTCTAAAACTACTGGCTACACCAGTGAGGATTTAGGGGTGTCACAATAAAGGCAGTGAATACGTATGCATTTGATCATTTTGTGTCTTATATTGGTAATTAATTTAGACCATTTTGCAGAGATCTGTTTTCACTCTGAAATAATTATTATAATGTCAAAAACCAGATGCAAGCTTTCAAATGAAATGATTAGAGGAAATATGATACTGTTGACTGAGAATGTTAAGTTATAGAAGAAAAGATACTGTAGTTAATTAAAATGCCTAGTAACTTGTTGTAGCGTGCGGCCGGGGCTCTTGCCCGGCTGGGATGCCTCCATGCTGGGAGGATCGGGGGAGCAAGCGTGGCCAGAGCATTACCTCCCCCGGGACACTAGATGGCAACCCCTCTGGGTTGCAGCGGTGCCTCAGACTCCCGCAGGGCTTCATGGGAGTTGGAGTATGGTGCAGGGGGTGCTGAAGCAGGGGCTGCTGAGCCCTTATGGGCACTTCTTCCACCATACCTGGAAGTGCTGCTGGGTATAAATAATCAAACACCTGGAGCACTTCCAGGTGCCTTATAAAAGGAGCCAGCAGCCACTACTCGGGGAGCCAGACTCGGGAGGAGGAGCGACAAAGCTTGACTCGGGGAGTGAAGGAGGAGAAGGAAAAGAGTGAAGAAAGAGACTTGTTGTATTGTGCTGTGCTTGTGCATGAACTGTGTTATACTTGTAGGGAACGGGGAAGGCGTTTCCCACAAGGGAAAAGAAAAAATAATAATCCTTATGTGCCTTGAACTTGTGTCCCACGCTTATCTGTTTTGGGGTCAGTTGGCGGTGCCAGCCTGGTGGGCCACACTTGTATACTAGTAACCTTTTAGGTCCAGTTTATATTCAAGTATAAATTAGTATCTGTGCTATAATATCAACCATGCAGATATTTAGCAGATAATCCTGGGAGGTGCAGAAATTATTTAAGAGCAGATTTACACATATCCTCCTCTTGACGTACAACATTTATGATACAATTAGCTACATTTCTTTTGGTTTTCCAATTGGAGCACAGGGACATGAAGTGTCTTGCTCATGTTATACAGTGTCAGTAGCAGGATTTGAACCCGTAATCTCAGGGTTCGAAGTTCAAGGCCTTAACCAGTACACAACACTGCCCTAACCCATGTCTTGGCACTTTGCTCATGCCAGGGGTTTGTACCCAGAACTCTGGAGCTGGGAGACAGCAGCACAAACCATGGCACCACCATTCTCCTGACAGAAAATGATGAATTCTAATATTTTACAAATATCTTCAAGGATGAGTCACTATAGTTCAGTTTGCATTATATAAGTGGTGCTTTGATTTATAATGTAATGCTTTTGCTTTAAAAATGTTGAACATTTCTTGGAAATATTTTAGAATATAAATAAGAACATTCTATTTGATTAAGGGAAAAGCCTGTTTCAATTTGATTAATTTGGATATACTGTCGATAAAGCCTGTTGTTCTGAAAAGCTGTTATGTATGGTATGCTGTTCTGATGAATGCTCCTCATCGGATCACACCTCAGGACAGTTTGTGTAGGTGAAAGTCTTAATCCAAAAGACTTCTCTTTGTTTTCTGCTAAGCTAGAATTTCTAAAAATATTGAATTTTCAAATGTAAGATCTACCAGAATGTATGTGCATCATAAAGAAAGCATACAATTTAAGCAGTTATGTATTTCAATATTGGTTTAAAATACACACACAATTTTGAAGGAAAGGAAGCTTAATGTAGAGAGATGGTAAAGTAGATTCTACAAAGAGCAGACATTAAAAAAAAGATGCAGAGAGCATTTCTTCTATCTAGGAGTAATATGTCTGCACTTTAGCAGAATGCACTTCTATCAGCATGCTGATTACCCTGAGTGGCTGCCATTTTCATCTGCAGTTTAAAAAAATCTTTTAAATGCTAAAAAAATAACTTTGCTAAAATGAAAAATGCATCTTTTTTCACAATTTGACCTCAACATAAAGCTGCCTTATTGTATATCAAAGAAATATTTCTTCACTGCTTTTAACAAAGGAACAAAGGATGCCAAAATTATTTACCTTATGACTACAATATTTCACATGTTTTTTGCCGTGACTACAATAGCTGCAGCGGAGAAGAAATATGCTTCAAAAATTATTTGTCATTTTTGATGTGTAGAGTGACCTGTAATAAATTGTATGCATTATTTAAATC
>JANRMT010062841.1:24148921-24171651 GCA_026402145.1 Polypterus bichir lapradei | reverse complement strand
ATCGGAAGGGGCAGAGTCATTTGCCCTCACTGGACATCTTCTCGTCACTGTGGGTGTAAAAAGAGACAAATGTTGGCAACAGCATCCCCTCTCACCCCAGGGTGGTATCACTTATCTCATATAATTCTAAAAGGTGAACCTCTGACTCACACGTGTCACAATATATAGTAGTTTAAATATGATATCCTGTTTTTGTGTCCAGCATTACATTTGGATTTCTGTTGCATGTCATTTGGTATTTTTAATAAAGTGTAGCATGCTGTGTTAATAAGTATATGTGCATTTTTTCAGAATATAATTAATTGAATTATATATTAGTGGTATGGCCCGTGACCCTGTAGTTAAGATATAGCGGGTTGGATAATGGATGGATGGATGGATTATTGGTATGGTGGTACCACTATGGGTTACTGCTGCCAACTAAAAGCTTGGTCAATGTTTTTGTAGAGTATGCACATTCCTTTTGTGTCTGTGTGGTGTTTTCTTTGAGGATTCCAGTTTTCCTTCTACATCTCTAATAGGTTTATTAGAATACCAGACAGTGAAGCTTTTCCTTCCTGTACAGGTTTTGCTGCATTTTATGGATTGTGGCATGCTAATCACAAAAATCACCTTAAAATTTTCCTGTTGCATACCATTTCATTGCAACTAACTATTTTTATGAATTCCTTTCATATTATAAGTATGCATATATAGTCCAACAACCAAAAGTGGATAAATAATGGCATTGTTACTAGGAATGCAGCTCAAATATGGATCAGCCAGGCTAAAGAGTCTCATTACATTAAGAACTGGCAGCTCCATAAGCATTTGGTTCCGGGACAGAATATTTTGCCACTTAAACCACTTGCTAACCCAACAAAGATATTTCTGCTACCTCTTTATATAAAACTTGAACTGTTGAAAAATTTTGTTAAAGCAGTGAACAAGTAAGGCGATGGATTTTAATATTTGAGACGATGTTTCCACAAGTAACTGATGCCAAGATTTAGAAACTCATTTTTGTTGAACTCAGACACATCATCAATGACAAGTGTTGCGAAGATCTGCTAGTGGGGTTGAAGGAAATTGCATGGAAAGCATCCAAAGATGTTGTTGAGAATTTTCTTTGCAATTAATGAGTACCAAACTACGTCCAGATGGTTGTCAACATGCTTCAAGCTTACAAAACCATGAAGGGCAACGTGTCACTAGAGATTCATTTTCTGCATGCACATGTGGACTTTTTCCCTGCTAACCTTGGTACAGTCAGTGACAAACATTGTGAAAGTCGGAATCAAAACATTTTTGGCTCATTTGAGCTTATGCAATGTGTCAGCATCATTAAGCGATTAAACACACTAAGTTCAATACAAGTTCATTTCATGTTTCTCCAAATTCCTTTGATGTAACCAATCTAAAATTACAATTGTGTTCAACTTGAAACTGGTTATCATAATCACCAAAGCATTTTCAGGAAGCAAAACCTTTGATAAAAATTATGAACCAAAGTTATAGTTGGTGCCTAAATTGGTGTGGTGTGGTAAGCTGTTTCCTGTGATGGACTTGCACACTATCAGAGTCTTAAGATGTACCCATGATACTGACAAAATGGAATCCCACCTCCATATATCCCCAAATAAAATCTTTATTTAAACATTCTGAACATCTGATATGCCATATTATAAATCTATAAATAGTTGTTACACATGTTAAGATGGTTTTACTATATAAATAAAATGTATTATTATTTTTATTTAATTTTATAAAAATCTAATGTGTTTCATTTCATTAAAGTTGCGATCATAGCAGGCAGGTGTACACAAAAAAGTATAATTATTATCTCTGTAGAACAAAATCTACTAGAGTGATTTTGCTCCAAATCAACAAGCTTCTTTCATTTAACAGTGTTCATAACTATGCCAAATTTCATTCAAATTGAGTGATCTCTTTTTGTGTTATTGTGTACAAAGACTGACAGAAACCTCTCTGAAAGTGGTCAAATTGTATCCAGGCATGACTAAAACCTGAAGATCTTTTCAAAACTCAACATTTTGACCATATAATATTTTCATGAGCAAAATGTCCTCAAACAAAAATAATCAAATTGAGAGTCAAGGGTCTGTAACCTATTGTAAATGCCTAGCATGTACATATGTAGGGAAAATGTAACCAAAACATATTAAGTTAAACAAGCAACATATGACTATCCAGTTATGTTTTAATTATGTTTTGAAACAGTAGGTTCTTGAATTTTAGTATAAAGTTTAGAATGCTGTGTTTGTGTCTTTATTTGGACATTCTTAATTGCTTTTCCATAGCTGAATTTCTAATCTAAATGACACATCTGTTCTCTGATGTTCAGAGAGGTTTCCCACATTGTTTATTATTGTCTTGTACTTAAGGTGTATTATTTTGAACATGGGTGTCAACTTCTGTTTGTAATCAGTCAACAGACAGCTGCATACTGTATATAGGAAATCACGCTAAGGCAACAGATAATTGTCTTTTTAGTATAATCCAACAATTTTAGTATATTTAGTAATCTTAAATGGGTAAGAGAAATTTGAGATCTGTAAATTTGTTACAGAATAATATACAGAATGGTTAATATCTGCTGTGGTCCACACAACTCTCTGCGCCCTCAGACCAAGAGAAGAGAGCTGGGGAACTAAGATGACCTCGTCCGTTGGTCTGTTTTGTCAGAGCAGGTTTGAGTGTCTATAATGTATAATTTAGTCTGTAGATTTTGTCTCAGATATTATTCTTCTTAATGTTAGCTCTCTCTCACTCTTTAACAAGTAATACTTTTTACTTATTCAAATGAATTAATAGGAATATTATCCTGACTTTAATAGCCGACTACATGTCTGTTATCTCCAGACTATCTTATGGTGGAGGAAACCCCTACAACAGCAATGTTTATATCTGAATGATTTTTGAAATTATGACATGTAGTAGAACTATTGAGACTCAGAGTTTCACAATGGATCTGTTAATATTTCTTCTTCCTTATTGTTCCTTATCTTAAGGAAAAATCTTATATAACCCACACAGTGCTGTGGAGAAGAAGGAAAGCATGAAGCAGATGACACTTTTTTGTCTTCTGACTTGCAGAACTACTGTAGGTTACTCCATATATACGAGGTGAGACACAAAAATAAACAGACTGGGCTTGGGGCTTTCCTGAAAAACCATCTGGAGGTCGGCCGGATGTGAATCATCGAACTATATCCCCTCCTACCACTGACCAGCTAGGTATATGCTGTGAATAGCCCAGTCAGTATTTGCACAACAATCGCTACACGAGTTGCCGCGATAATGTCAATTGAAAAAATCGAACAGCGAATCAACTTCAAATTTCTTGCCAATTTTCTCTTTTTCTGTAAAGCAGTTTTTGACTGACAAAAACATTCCTGTCCTCAATCATCCTCCTTATTTGCCCAGTTTAGCTCCCTCTGATTTTTACTTGTTCCCGAAAATCTAAAGTGACCTGAAGGGAACACATTTTTCTTCAGTGGATGAATTGAAGACAAAAACAGCAAGCCTGTTGAAGAGCCCCAAGCAAGAAGACTTCCAGCACTGTTTCAATCAATGGAAGATACGTATGGAGCGGTGCAGAGATTGGGAGGGGAGTATATAGAAGGTGACAATGTTTAGGGTTAGGGTTAGAAAGCAAAAACATTCATGGTTCCTTATATGGCGATAATAGTTCATTCCTAGTTTATCATTCCAACCCACAGCAAGAAACAGGAGCCATTACAGAGCATAGTGCTTTATAATCAGGATTTTAGCTTATACATGTACAAAATTATATAAAAATAGATTACAATAAAATGCAAGTACTGTGACTCAGTCTGGGCTGCAGTCTTAATTGCAAAAACAAACATGAATATACAGGTTTTCCCTCATAATTCCACCATTTTTGTTCTTCTAGAACAACTAATCAACTTCTATGGTATCATAATATGGCAAAAAGGAAAGATAGTTCAAGTCCTCCTTCGGGCCCATGTTCTCTTCTAAGTGTAGAGGATGCAACAACCATGTTGCTAACTATAATAAAAGGGTAGCCCTTCAAACCATTTAGGCATTTTTTAAGGTAGTTAACCAGAGTAAATTCTTTCACTATTAAAGAACAGAAGTTTGTTCAGGTCATCTAAAGCATGTCAAATGTGATCTGAGATAGAGGATAGGTCAGAGCTTACCTTTGGAATGTAGGTGCAACACTTGCCCCCAATACCTCCACAGGTGCCTCTCTATCTGGCCAGTAGCTTATCAAGAATGATTCAGTTTTACAGAATTTGTAGTGCAAGCAATTCAGCTGAGATTTCAATGGCTGCTTCTGCAGTACGATTCACCAATACCTTAAGTGCCTGAGCCAATTAATTTATTTGCTGTCCATATAGCAAAGATAAGGTGTGTGAAAGACCCACACCTAGACCATGTGTTTTATGGATAGAGCTTAAAACCCTGCTGCCGTTGTCCTTTTGTAATGTAGTGGTTGTTGCAATCTGTCAACCAGCAAGTCTCAAAGTACCCTTCGAGCAACCATGCGTTAGCCTTAGTTACTTAAGCATACAGAAATATGGGTCTGTAAGTTTTCCTTCACAACAACCAGTTATGATTTGATTACCTCTGATACCAATTAAGCAAAAACGTAATAATTTAAGCCTGAGTTCATATTATGTAATATTTGTCTCTCTGGGCCTTTAATTAGTTTTGTTCTTATTTTTACCTTTTCCTTTTTGTTACTGTTTTGTATGTGCTCATTTGGAAGTGCTTATTTTGTATGTTTCTTATTTTGGAAATGTGTGTTTGCTTTGGATTTTTCTTTGGTTCTCCATTCTACTCCTATGGACATTCTGTTACTTTTACTGGTAATTCTAAATTAGCCTAGGGAGAGTGTTTGAGGGTATATGAGAGGAAGAGTACCCTGTGGCTGACTACAGTCCTAGCTAAAGTCTGTTGCTGCCTTGCTCCTGATGCTCTAAGACTAAACTCCAGTCTTCCCACACTGCAACCTTGTGAAAAGACATGCAGTTTAGGTTAATTGATGATGCTAAATATTGGCCAGAATGAACAATTCAGTGTTGAGCAACTATGAAATAGGTTAGCAGGCTGAGAAATGGATGGATTTAAGTAAAATCTGCTCAATTAAAATCACACTGGTTTATTTTGTCTTTAGTAGTGGGAGATGAGTCTGAGTGTATGACAACTGAAAACCAATGAATGCTCATCCGGAAGTTCAATGCATATAATTCAGCAATGAGGATTAAGCAACACACAGGTTTTGGACCTCACAAACAGAATATGATGGAAAAAAAGAAGAAGGGAATGAGATTCTGGCTAAACTTGGATTATGTTTTAACCCTTTGTCAAGAAAAAGGGGCAAGTGATGGAAGATCGGCACTTGGTCACTTAATTCGACATGGCCAGAGGTTTTCAGTTTTTTAAATTGACATGGTCCGGCCACGAGATCAGCAAGTGCAGTCAGCAGGCCTGACATACCCAATGACTAAAGTCGTATAATGTGACATTGGCTTATTTAACTGTTTTAAAAGTGTGGGCATAGTAAATGGGGTGGGTGGCCAGCAATGCCTAACCCGGCCTAGCAGTTACACTACATTACTAAAATGAATGTCAACGGGTATTTTTGTTCTCATAAGTTTTTTTTTTTTTGTTTTTTTTTAGGCAAAAGGTTTTGTAAATATACTATTAATCTAGAATTAAATCCATCCCACCCTAAGTAAGCTGTCTCTCTGTGACACAATTTTTTTGTTTGTGGTTTGCAGAGAATAGACATTCATTTTTAAAAACAAAATACCATATATACTCACGTATAAGTCGGGTCTTGAAACCCGAAAAATCAGTCATAAAATCAGACCCTGACTTGCAAACCCGTTCAAAAGTGCGACACTTAATTTTTTTTTTTAACATCTCCTTGCCTCCTCCAATCTCACATCATTTTCTCAGACACATCGAATTTTGTGGCAGCAGCACAGTTACCAATTTCTTTCTCTACTTCAATGACGTTTAATTTGAAACCGGGTTCATATTTTCTTCTGATCAAACGCTCCATTGTAGAAAAGGGATGCTCTTACGATAAAGGTGTATGAGGGTGTGAGATACAAAAAACACAAGTCAGTGCAAACGTTGCTTCACTATGTTTGGGTGTTACCATGTGGCCATGTAGGCACAATAGAGAGAGAGAGAGAGGTTACGAGCACACGCTGATACAGCACATTGCCACACCTTCATAGAAATAAAAGGCAGTGTGCTCTGTGGTTACACTTTCAAGTGGGCATTAGCATATCATAATCCCTTGTGCCAATAGCGTGAGTTTGCCGCATTCTACTTATACGAGCGACATTATAACATACCAGAAATTATACAGTAAAATCAAGCCCCGACTTATCCGCAAGTATATACAGTACGGTACTGCTTAATTTCCAAAGTATGGCATGACTTGGCTATGTGCAGAATAACTTAGAAGAATGCAGTGCAGTGATAAAACAGCCACATTAAATTTTTCATGCTGTTTTTGAAACAACTTTAAATGCATTTTTGGTTATTGTTAATTTACAGAGTTCTGAATTTGAATGTCACGTTCTGGATTTTCTGAATTTGAATGTCACGTTCTGGATTTTAGCGTGACAATACTGACCCAATAAACCTTTAATTTTCAGACATTTGCAGTTTTAATTAGCAACTTACAAATGCATCTTACTACAAAGGAAGAAAGGAGTTCTTCCCATAAAAACTTGTGAAAGTAGCAAAAATATCTCTTGGTAAATGTGTCTCTACATGCAGTAAGATAAGTTCACCCTTGTACCAGTACGAAAAAGGAAACAAAAATGTTAAAATCTAAAATGTAGTATTTTTAACAGTGCTTTTCTTTCCAGTGATTCTGAAGAGGAAGTTTTAAAATAACTGACAAAAATGTGAATCATGTCATTTTGTGATCTGGGTGCCCTTGTGGAAGACTGGTAGTTGATTTGTGCCCAGTGTTGCAGGGTTAGGCTGTTGCCCCCCTGTGATCGACTCTTAATTAAGTGATTGTGAGAATGCAACGGGAAAGTTTCATTATCATTTATGTCAAAAAGGCTACAGTACTTTAAAATGTGATGAAAGGTTCTCTTCAATAAATGCTGTATAAATACAGTAGGCTGTTGTCTAAGATCAGCAAATGTTTTACAGTCTAATTTGGGGACATGCACTGTATAGTGCTATCCTATTTGTTTACCTTCTATTGTATTAATGATTGTGTTTTAAGGGCAATATTCTTTCTATAATATTCCTTATATGAGTGTAATGAATATTCTTATTTACTTTGTAGGTGACAGATTGGATCCCACAGCAGTGAATATCCTTCAACAAATAATTGAAATGGGAGCAGAAAACCATGAGGCTGCAGTTGCATCAGTTGTTGCCATGGCCCCCGGCACTGTCACTGTAGTGGAGCAGGTGGGTTTTCATTATTGCCTTGTATGAGCTAATTTTGGGAGGGAAGGAATAAAATCTTGCAGGTGTTTATATTCTAAGTATTTCCTATTTTGCATGTTAATGTTTTTATGCAGCTGACTTTCTCCTGACTTGTATATAGGTATGAAAATAACTAGCACTTATATGAAGGATGCCTGTTCACAGGTGCAGTTTTAATAATGAAACCATAATGTCGTTCACAGAGAATAAATTCCATTTCTGCTGTAGACAGTTCTGCCTCTAATATTAGAGCTATTTAACTTAGTGCTTTATTTATTATATTAGAACTTGTCAACTTATTACAAGTTTCTTTTATACACTCATAAATAGCATAGAGGTGCGTTTAATACATGGTGAAAACATGGAAAATATTAGTTTTACCATTCAAAAATGTTTGGATGTGACCTGGGTACAAAATTCTAGACATTGAGAACAGAGTATGTTTAACTTAATCCTTTAAATATGATTCCTGCTTAACAGTAATCATCTTCATTAGATTCAGAGAGTATTCACTCCTTCACTTTTTCACATTTTGTCATTTTTCAGTCAGTCTTGTGCTAAAATCTTTTAAATTCACTTTTTCCCTCTTCAAGCAACACTTATTCGGACCCTTTACTCAGTACTTAGTTGAAGCTCCTTTTTCAGCCATTCCAGCCTAGAGTCTTCTTTGGTCTAATGTAACAAACGTTGCACACTTGCATTTAGGGATCTTCTGCCATTCTTCACTGCAGATCAATATCTGTCGTGGAACAGATATTTTCTCATTTCTCCAGAAATGTTGAGTTGGGTTCCGATCCAGACTTTGGCTGGGCAACTCAACGACATCTACAGGGTTGTCCCTAAGCCACTCCTGTTTTGTCTTTGCTTTGTGCTTAGGGTCATTGTCAGGTTGGAAAGTGAAACTTTGACCCAGTCTGGGGTCCAGAACGTTCCGGAACAGGATTCCATTTAACGTATCTCTGTACTTTACTCAACCCTGTGTAATTTCCCAGTCCATGCTCCTAAAAAACAACCACACGGCGTGAGCTTGTCACCACCATGCTTCACCTTTGGAATGGTATTGCACATGTGATGAAAGGTGCCTGGTTTCTTCCACACATAACACTAGTATTGGTTTAATTGGACCAGAGAATATTGTTCCTCATTGTCTTAGAGATCTTTTGGCACCTTTTTGTAAACTCCCAAGTGGGCTTCCATGTATCTTTTACTGAGTAGAGGCTTCTGACTGGCCCCTCTATCATAAAGTTAAGATCAATGGAGTGCTGAAGTGATGTTTGTCCTTCTGGAAGTTCCATCCATCTCCACACAGGTTCTCTGGAACTTAGAGTAACCATTGGGTTCTTGGGCACCTCTCTTACCAAGGCCTTTCATAATTGGTCTATTAGGCTGGGTGGCCAGCTCTAGAAAGAGTCCTAGTTGTTCCAACTTCTTTCATTTAAGCAATATGATGGCAGCTATGCTCTTGGAAACCTTCAATGCTACAGGAGTTTTATTTATAGCCTTCCCCAGATCTGTGCCTCAACACAATCCTATCTCTAAGCTCTGTAGGTAATTCCTTTGACCTGATTGGTTTTTGCTCAACTGTGGGACCTTCTTGTAATCTAATAAAGTGCAGTCAACTGAATTGGAAAGAGGTGGACTTCAAACAAGGAGTAAAATCATCTCAGCGATGATCAATAGAATGGGATGCACCAGTGTCAGATCTGTAATAGTATAGGGTCTGAATACTTGTGCTCATTTAATATTTTAGTGTTTCATTTTTTATAAAATTTCTAAAACCTTGTTTTTTGCTTTGACATTCTGGGTTATTCAGTGCTGGTTGATGTGGGGAAAGTGAATTAAATGAACTTACCATATTGCTGCCAAATAACAAAATGTGATAAGAAGTGAAGGGGCCAGGACACTTTCTGAATCCACAGCTCTTCTTCCATGCTCAACACAATTAAAGTAGGCCACCTTGCTCTGTATCTCTGCAACACTGGCAATAACAGAAAAATGTGATCAATCAGTCTGCTTCTTTGTTTCGTAATACATGAAGATGCTTTTAAAAGGCCCTTTTATGAAAAGATTTATAATGTATGATTAATGTACTTCTCATTTCATAATTACCAATTAAGTAGGGCAACTCTTTTTTTTTAATGCTATCAGTAGGTGTCCAAAGTATTACATTTATAAGCATCCAAAAAAGTTAGGAATACATTTAGGGTCAAGTTACAAATGTAACATAATAAAACCTTCTCAAACCCGCTTAATCCAATTCAGGACCATGAGGGGCCGGAGCTTATCCTGGAAACCTTAGTTGAAAAGCAGGAACCCACCTTGGACCATTACAAATGAACGTGTAGTATAATTTAAAATGTTTCCCAGTCAGTCATTCTCCAACCCGCTATATCCTAACACAGGGCGCAAGGCAGGAACAAATCCATGGGCAGGGCACACCCACATACCAAGCACACACTAGGGACAATTTAGGATCGCCAATGCACCTAACCTGCATGTCTTTGGACTGTGGGAGGAACCTGGAACACCAGGAGGAAACCCACGCAGACACGGGGAGAACATACAAACTCCATGCAGGGAAGAGCCGGGAAGCGAACCCGGGTCTCCTAACTGCGAGGCAGCAGCGCTACCCACCGTGCCACAGTGCCGCCCTGTTTACCAGTTGAGTACAATAAAGAATATAAAGGCTGTAAATTAAGATCCATGTTGCTATGCTGGATTTGGACTGTTTGATAGAGTCAACATTTCAGGGAAAGCATAATGTGCTGAAACAGAAAACAAACATACAGAAAAGAATGTGTGGCTGTGCACGTAGTTTGTTTTTTTTCTTTCCATGTCACGTCTATTAGTTGACATCCATTTTATGTGATGTGTGTCTTAGACTAAAAATTCCCTTTCAAACACCAAAAAATAACAATCGTGGATTTGTCAGAATTTTAAGCAAGCACACCTTCAGAGAAGGCCCTTGTGATTGATGAAATCACCAGTATAGACATCACTCGGGTTTTAGGAAGTTTCATAAGAGTTTGCATGTTGAAAGTGAGAAGCATGTTGTTCTTCATTCCGTCATTTTATTTTTTGACATTATATTATTATTATTTTTAACTTCAATATTTCATGGGCTATAGCCAAGTAAGAGATTTTCACTGTGCAGTGAAAATTAAAAGTTAGTTAATCCATGAACGTTTAACACATCAGCTGTTACTTAATACTCGGATGCTTTGCACATTCATCACCATCTGTGACAAAAGATGCCAAATACTGTAGTTCTAATATTCATTGAGGCAGGTGGATAGGCTTTGAACTCTTGCAAAACTTTATTTTCATGAATGTTCTGCCTTCAAAGTGTCTTTTGATACAGCCTAATACACTAACCTGGCTCTAGCGACTTCAAAGGTAGTAAGTAATCTGTTGCAATTTCATTTTGTATTGTCGTGAAACATGTTTCACCCAGTGTTATAAATGGCACTTTTCCTTTGGCTATTCTCTTCCCTGGGAAATAGAGAAACACTTTATTGTGCTACTTAAAACAGAATCCATATAATAGTATAAGAAAATCATTTAAGTTTACAAGTTGAATATCTCATGCATCATGTCACTTCAGTGGATGTTAAAGAATGCAGTGCTTCAGTCACCACCCTGCCCCAAAAACCAACATAAAGGAATTGAGACACTTTATAAATGCAGAGCTGGCTGACAACTTAAAAAGTATGAGTAGAAATAAAAGAGCTATGGTGCTAAAAAAAGCAAAAAAAAAAGTAAAATCCTAAGTTAAACTTTACACTGCTAGTGGAAGGACATACTTATTTTCTGCACAACTCCCTCTTATTGGTGGGAGCTCAAATTTATTGTCAAATATATGAAGTATATTCAGTGTATTTTTGTCTGGGGGAGTTTTAAATTGAATTCAACGATCGTCTTTCTCATCCATTGTTAATGGACTAGTCTAGATAGCAAGTGGTGTGAAATTAATTGCATGCGTTAACACTTGAACTTTCATAGCCTTGTACATGCAGGCAAGTAAAGAATTAGGGTCTCGCAGAGATACACTATTAATAGCAACAATGTAGATTTATCAAAAACCAAAAAAATGGAAGGAACCCAAAAGGTTTGTTCCCTTAGATCTCAAAAAGTGGTTGCTTCTGTGGGCTAGTGAAGCTCAAACAGATGTGGTTCTGATAATAAAGCCCACTTCAAGACATCTCGTATTGGAAGGGGCAGGACTTACAGTAGGCTTCTCCTCCACTCTAGGACTGGAAGATGAAGAGACGTTTCATTCAAATCTGTTCCCCATTTTACCTCATGAGCACAGTCTCCAACACGCTCCCGTAACATGCTTGCTTGACAACATAGATACATGTATGTATGTGTTTGTGTGTATAAAATAGAAGGATGCCTGGGGGGCTGAACGCACGCTAAGGAGATGCAGATGAATCAGCTGCTGGCTTGCAGCTTCTGCTACCGCGCTGTGTGTTCTACATGTTGCGCTGTGCGTCGATCATTTAAAACCTGTACAGCAGCTGTCCTTTTCTCTCACTTCCTTGTCCCCCGGGACGTTAAAGTGTTTACAAGAAATTGTTTGTAATTAGGGCGTGACGTACAAGTAGTCTCGTGAGACTTCAAATTGTCTCCCCGAGATGATCACGTCTCGACCCAAAATTTTTTATATAATAGATATATACACACACACCCACATATAGTACAAGTCCACCTTAATAAAAAGATAAGTGTTTGTCCGTCTGTCTGTTTCAATCCAGTTGCTATGTCTCTGTCATTCTAAAAGATGGCACATCACAAGCATTAGCACTGCTTTTATGAATCTCACACCAAATGGCATGTGCTGGAGATATATACAATGTATGGTGCACTGCAAGAGTTAATGCTGAGATCTACGTTGATTACTTAGATTTCAACCCGTCTTTGACAAGTAGCACAGCTAGTCCACCTTAATAAAAGGACAAGTGTATCTGTGTGTCCATCCAGTTGCTGTGTCTTTGCCATTCCAACAGATGGCACATCACAAACATTTGTGGTAACAAAATTAACTGAATTTATCCTTTCAACAGATCGTGCATCACAAAAATGCTTTTATAAATCACATTTCAGAATTGCATATAACAGAAATTGCATTTGCATATGCATTGCATTTGTCCAGCAGATGTGTTTTTGATGCACCACCTGTAGGAATGACAAAAGCAATGCATTTTATTACTGCATGCATTACAGCACACATTCCAATAGATGGACGTGAATAATGAGGTCTACATTGATTATGCTGATCTGTATAATTTAATTTTTCTCATTGCTGTAATGTTGTTATCTCTCATTAAGGCTGAGCAGGTTCACAGGATTTTTTTTTCTTCATTATATCAGGACTTATATTCTCCATCATATTGGACAATGTGGCTCCCTTGCTAGTTAATGCTCAGAGGCATCTCCTCATAAGTTTCTTTTTTGGTGCTGAGGTGCTCACTGTGATCTTTATTATCATTTTAACAGCTCCCAGTGTGTGCATCTTGAATAATTTACATCACTATTAGGCTGACACAGAGTACTGTGCAAAATAATTGCCTTGCTCTAAGGCATTACTACACTGTGCCAGGCCTACTTTTACCCAGTAACTTGGATTAATAGGAGACTTGCATTACTCATGTACTCTGTCTAACACAGAAGCCTTATACAGGTTATGTTAGCTGGGGAAAAAACAAAAAAAAACTTTGTCAATTTATATAGTTACAGTGTGTGTAAGAGAAAACTTGTTTAATTTTTGATTTGTTGTACTCAGGTGGCTGAAGAGCAACAACAAACAGATCATGCTGTGATGATCCAGGAAGCCTTGCAGCAGGCGTCTGTAGAACTGGGTGAAGAGCATCATTTAGTGGTCTCCTCCGATGACATGGAAGGAATCGAGACTGTCACTGTGTACACACAGGGCGAGGACGCCTCTGAGTTTATTGTGTATGTTCAGGAGGCCGTGCAGGCAGAGGAGGAGCAAACTGTAGAAACACTTTAAGACTCTGAGAAAGACACAGATGAGTAATGGGGTTTTCTTCCGTGTTATTTTTGTTTTCCTTCATTGTTTAAAGTCTTTTGTTAAAAAAAAACAAATTGCCATTTTGCTTTAACTGGATGTAAAATAATGTGAATTACTGAGCTGCCACTTTGAAGTTTACTTTCTTATCAGAAAAATCAGGGGCCAAATAAATAGAGCTTGGTAGTGATGTAAAATTGTGGATAACCTTTAAACCTGATTGTTGCCTGTATCTTATTTTTTATGATATGAATGCAGAATCGTGGAATGCTGATTTTGTTCTTAACAGGTACATTTAAAATGTATAGATTTGTGCACATGTAAATAATATCAGAAAAATGATTATAATTATTTTAATGAGTGCATACATTTTTGTAAGTAAAGATGAAGAACAAAAAATATTAATAATTTAAAGAAAAGAAATTGCTTTGCCTCACTTGTGTGTTCTCTTATTCATTTTGTCTGAGTATTTTCCACTTCAGAATTAGGATCTTGTTTACACCTTACACAGCAAGTTCAACGAAATTAGAACGTCTCTAACTAGCCAAGGTTGTTATCATGTATGAACCCCAAATGCAGCAGCAAACTCCAGGATTGTGCCATCAGTGCCCAAAGGCTCACCCAGAATTCAGAAGGCTGTCTTACTCTGTGTGTTTTAACAAATCTGAATTTATATGTGCGCCAGTTCTTTATTTAGTAATTCGTATTTCCACCTGGGGACAAATAGACTGTCTGTCTGTCTGTCTGTCTATCTATCTATCTATCTATCTATCTATCTATCTTTGTGTCTGTCTGTCTGTCTATCTATCTATCTATCTATCTATCTATCTATCTATCTATCTATCTGTATCTGTCTGTATCTATCCATCTGTCTGTCTGTCTGTCTGTCTGTCTTTGTATCTATCTATCTGTCTGTCTGATATTAGCTGACTATCTGCTTTTCACCATGTGACATATCAGACTTGCCGGAACACCTGAAGGTCTGACTCCAGTTATCTTCCAGCTACATATTTGAGCCAGGTGTCCACATTTGGCCACGTGGCACGTCTGAAAATGCCATTCCTTGTCATTTCTGAACCCTTTTACATAAAGCAATAAAGAATAAAAAGCAATTACTAAATAAATAAATGAAAATATACCACAAGTCTTTCCATTTTTTCATATGGTCTAAACTTTGCAACAGAGCCAAAATCATTACCCAGTAATGGAGACTGTTACAGTAAGAAGCTGTAGAGATGTGCTGTAACTGTAGAGATTTGCTTTGCTTACATCGAATGAAGCTGACACAAATGTCATTTTCATGCTGCAAATTGCTTTGTCTGTGTTCATTTGACCAGTTGATCTGAGAAAATCAGAAAAACAAGTGTGCAATTAGACTCAGTTGTCCTTCCCTCCAGAGCTAAGAGGAATGCTTTCCACTTAGTGATTTTCTAAGATCTATTGTGAGCATTAAAATGAGAAAATAAAGAGGTGCAACAATAGAGTGCAGCATCGGCCTCCTTGCAGTTTTAATTTTCATGAATGTATATAAAGAGCCTGTAAAAAGTCTCCACCCTCTTGAAAGTTTTCACTTTTTAATCATTATACCACATTTGAATCACAGTGGGTTTCGTTTGGCTTTTTGACATTGATCAAAATACTCTTTAGAAGACAAAGAATTAGTTCAGTGGAGGTCACCCATCTGGGGCTTCACTTGACTGTAATATAAATCTAAACTGAAAGTGGAAGATCCATCTTATGGTGGTCAGACCTACACAATGAAGACAAAAGAACGCAGCAAGCACCTCCGTGAAAAGGTGAATGACAAGCACAAGTCAGGGGATGGAGACAAGAAAATATCCAAGTCACTGAATATCCCTTAGAGTCCAAATAAATTAATCATAAAGAAATGGAAAGAGTATAGCATAGCTGTAAATTTGCCTAGAACAGGCCACTCACAAAAACTGAGTGATTGTGTAAGAAGAAGATTAGTGATGGAGGTCACCAAGAGACCTCTGAGAACTCTGAAGTAATGACAAACTACAGTGGCTGAGATTGGAGTGACTGTGCAGCAGCACAGCCTCATGTGTCATCATGAAAATAAAAAAACTAATAATGATAACATAAAATGTGTCCACTGGTATGTGCTATAAATTTGTTTTCTGTACGATTCCAATAATTTTGATCTTTTTTATAGTCAAAATTGCAGAATTTGCACATTGCCTGTTCAAATACATGGGAGAAATGTGAGTAGGTGCGGCAGAGACGAGCCTCGCCTCACCTCGGACTGTGCTGTCCCTCACACACTGGGGTGATGCATGCAGTTGGCGCCTGCCTGTTGCTGTCTCACTGTATGACGCCAATATAAGGTTTGCAGACTTGTTTATTATACACCCTGACTTTCCACAGCCTGGCTAATATCTTTAATGAATGTGTGTGACATATTTAGTCTTGCTGATCGGACACAAAACTGCAGTGAAAAGGCACAAGGTGAGGCAGGCGGTACCGTGGTGCCCTGAAGGGGGCACATGTGAGCCCAGCAGGTGCTCATTGCTGCTGTTTTACGCAGAGGCTCTCGGCACCAATAAGTTAGCGATATTAGAAAGTCAAGTGCATTGCAGTGGTCCATTTGTTTTTATTTTTTGTTATGACTCACTGCTATAATGGAAGATTAAAACTTTTAAAATTAAATGAAAATAAGGTTCAGTTATCCAGGAGATTCTGGGCTTCCCTGCTTAAGCTGCTGCCCCACGACCCAACCTCGGATAAGTGGTGGATAATGGATGGATGGAAAATAAGGAGGGCATTTACAAGAAAGTGATGGAGATTTTCGTGGAGAAGGATAGGCGCATGGACTTCATTGACAATAAATGGTTTTCAATCTTCTAAAAATGGGATCCGACTAAGAAAAAAAAAACAACCAAATATTTACAAACTAAATTTTGACCTTGAATAAAATATTCTTTTGTTTTTCTTGTTGTCCTTTTGTTGAACAGTCTGTATTAAAATTGATTAAAGCATCAGAATTAAAAGCTTTTAAAAACAACTAAATATTTCAATTAAGGTCAAAATTGAAATCTTTTTTTTTTATACACCACTCTATACTTTCATTTGTATTGTAGGAGTATGAATTGTGGAATTGCAACAGTAAATTTAGAACACATGGAGGGCGCAGAATAAATGCGTTCTCTCCGCTCTCTCTCACCGCTATAAATGTAACGTTCTTTCTTACCCAAATATGTACCTTACCTGTCTATGTGTGTGTGAAGAATGCTGATGAGATATGAAACATAACCAGTAGTCAAGGTACATGTTGCCAATGGAAAAGTGAATAAGCTACTCTTTTGGGTTCATATATTTGTAAATCTGATTCAGAAGGAGTCACCGGCTTGAACCTCGCCGCACGTTACTGCTGTGCAGACAACAACTGTGCCCAGGTGCTCCACCAGCTTTAATGGGAGAGCTGCAAAGAGAAAAAATAGAAAGGACATCTTGTCAAAAGACACATGGGAGACTCTGTCATCAGGTGGAATTCATTTTTTGTAGTCTGATAAGAGTAAAATGGAGCTTTTTGGCCAATAAGCTAAATGACTTGTGACACTGCACATTATCGAAAACGCACCATCCCCACGGTGGCAGCGTTATGATGCGGGTATGCTTCTCTGCTGCAGGCCCAGGAATGTTTAGGAGGGTAAAATAAATGCAGCAAAATAAAAAAAAAAATAATAAAAAATCCTGATGGAGAACCAGTCCTCTCAATGTCATGGAATTTGTATCAGTTCTTAAGATTGACAAAAACCAGGCTGTTGCTGGTAACATATATGCACCATTTTCAAGGCACCTCTGGTTTTTGTCAGAACATTTGACTGGTTTAACCCTTTTTGATGACATATTCTCAGCAGAAATAAAGAAAAATATGATTTAAAGTTGGAGGCGGCCACTACTAACAGACATTCATTGATGTTTTTAAGCTGACAAATAAATCTGAAGTTGGAGGATCTGGTAAATGAAAGAACAACATTATGGAAAAAGGCAAAGAAAAGTCTCAGTTGTTTCCCAAGAAACCACTACAACAATGGACGGATGATCCAATCTCCAATGAACTGTCGGCACACATGATGGTAGCGAACAACGCAGATCAAAGAGAAACAAGTGTCATCAAAATGTATAATGACAGTGCTGACAAAGAATGAGCAACAGGAACAGTTTATTTTTTGACTGGCTGCAAAGCATAGCAAGAATTTTCCATCTTCATCAAAGACACGGCTAATGTTGTAGGACCTGCAAGTGTGGAACAGTTGCCAGCTGTTCAGCTCAGATGACATAAAAATTGAGAAATAGAGCGACTTTTAAATGTTTTTTCATTAACATTTTGTATGATGGGCGGCATGGTGGCGCAGTGGGTAGCACTGCTGCCTCACAGTTAGGAGACCCGGGTTCGTCTCCCTGCGTGAAGTTTGCATGTTCTCCCAGTGTCTGCTTGGGTTTCCTCCGGGTGCTCCGGTTTCCTCCCACCATCCAAAGACATGCAGGTTGGGTGTATTGGCAATCCGAAATTGTCCCTGCTGTGTGCTTGGTGTGTGGGTGTGTGTGTGCCCTGCGGTGGGCTGGCACCCTGCCCGGGGTTTGTTTCCTGCCTTGTGCCCTGTGTTGGCTGGGATTGGAATTGTAATGAATAAGGTAACTAAAAACTAAGGTAACTAAAACTAAGACCAAAAAACATATTTCTTTAGGAGTAAATAAATAAGGTTGGATGAAAAATGTGGTTAAAGCAAAAAGCTGCAGCCACTGCGGTCCCCCAGGGTTGGAGTCGAGTACCCCTTCTGTAAGCACTTTCAGTGTCGTTTTTTTGTTCCCATGGACTAAAATTCAAGTGACAATCAGTAGTGTTCTAAATAAACAGGATTCCGAGAAATTAATTCATACATTTATTTCTAGTAGGATTGACTACTGCAATGCGGTGTTCACTGGATGTTCGAACTGTTCTTTATACAGCCTCCAGTTAATCCAAAATGCTGCTGCAAGAATTATCACAAGAACAAGAAAATATGAACACATAACTCCAGTTCTTAAATCCTTACACTGGCTCCCGGTTAAGTTTAGGGCAGATTTCAAAATCCTCCTTTTAACATATAAAGCATTAAATGGCCAAGGTCTGACTTACTTGTCTGATCTTATCATGACTTATAAACCAGAGCGCACATTAAGATCTCAAGATGCCGGTCTGCTTATGATTCCAAGAATTAATAAAATAACAGTGGGAGGTCGAGCTTTTAGTTACTGGACCCCTAAGCTGTGGACTGGTCTGCCTGCTACATTAAGAGATGCCCCTTCGGTCTCAGATTTTAAATCCCGGCTGAAGACTCACTACTTCAGTTTAGCACACCCTGACTAGAACTGCTGATTAACTGTACAGACTGCATCTCTGTTGTTAGTCATTAGCACTAAAACATAAGTATCATGATAGTTATAATTTGATACTAACCCTCACCTATTCTGTTTCTCTTCTCGGTACTCAAATGTGGCACTTGGTGTCACGGCCCACCTGCCAAGTTGTTGTGCCTGCCTAAGGTAAAGTCATCCCTGATGGAGGATCGCTGGAATCCTGGGAAAGAGGGGTCCTTTCATCGGATTGGCTGGCCCAGCACTGTTTCAGCTGTGGAATGGCCAAATGGGGGAGGCAACTTGATGGATGAGGTCTCCAGGACTCTAAACAAATCCAAATCATATTATGGGATATCATCTACTGTTAAATTCTGCTACGTACTTCTAAAATTTTTATTTGAATACTGTATTGAGGATTTGTTCTGTTCTGTGTATTGTATTGTATTGACCCCCTTTTTTTTGACACCCACTGCACGCCCAACCTACCTGGAAAGGGGTCTCTCTTTGAACTGCCTTTCCTGAGGTTTCTTCCATTTTTTCCCTGCTGGGGTTTTTTTTGGGAGTTGTTCCTTGTCTTCTTAGAGAGTCAAGGCTGGGAGGCTGTCAAGAGGCAGGGCCTGTTAAAGCCCATTGTGGCACTCCTTTTGTGATTTTGGGCTATACAAAAATAAATTGTATTGTATTGTATTGTTCAGCGGGTTGGAAAATGGATTGATGGATGTATTGTATTGTAGTGTTAGCCAAAGATGAGAAAAGTGTACCTGTGAAAGACATCCCCGTTTTCAATTATTATCGTTCAGGACACGTTCATCGTTTGCTGTGTTCCTCAGTATCCACAGTTTTATAGCCAGAGAATAAACTGACATGACTTATGAGATCATTTCAAGCCCAATAAGACAGAGAGATAATTAATATATTGTTTAATGGTAATCTTTGTCACTTTAGCTACATAAATGTTCTGATGCCCATTTCTGTGCTATACCGATCTTTAGAATGGTTATTAAAATCAGTGAAAAGAAGGGACATAGCCTCTAGTAAATGTTAGTATTCTAATTAAAGAGCACCATGTGTTGTTCAATTTGAATCAACCAGTATTTGCAATTATTTTCTGAGACTACTGCAAAGCAATAAAAACAGTCTGACAAGGCAACTGTGCCTTACGCATCAAGTAACGACTTACTGATGGCTGACAGATTCTGTGCATTCTGTTCTTGAACGCGCTCTCCCATCTCAGGCAGTGTTTTCAAATGTATCATCGTCACCTGCTAATTCTCACAGTCTGTTTCCATCATTTTCATCTCAAGCAAGGATTGCAACACGTTTAATTCACAAGCTCAAAGAGAGCTAACCTATTACCAATGAGTGCCACGGACAGGAAAAAGAATGGCTTCATCACTGCATAATACATTTGTTAAAGTGGAACTTGGGGATGGTGGGTGTTTAAAATGTGCAACACTTGTATCTGTCTGATATTTCACAAGCAAAGCAGACATCATTGTGACCTGGAAAAATGGGTGTAAGGCCTCCAAAAATAAGACAAGAGGCAGGCTGGAGGCATCGCTGTCCAGCCCAAAAGAGACTCACCTAGTTTAGCCTACTCAAAACTATGACCAATAGGAGAGCTAGGAAAATGTCCTGAAATAAACCAAAACCTACATAAAGGAAAAGGATAACCATAAACTCCTGGCTGTACAGAAGGGCAATCAATGATAATTTATATATGTATCTGTTATATAGGGTGGCACGGTGGCGCAGTGGTAGCGCTGCTGCCTCGCAGTTAGGAGACCCGGGTACTCCGGTTCACTCCCACAGTTCAAAGACATGCAGGTTAGGTGGACTGGCATTTATAAATTATCCCTAGTGTGTGCTTGGTGTGTGTGTGTGCCCTGCAGTGGGTTGGCACCCTGCCCGGGATTGGTTCCTGCCTTGCACCCTGTGTTGGCTGAGATTGGCTCCAGCAGACACCCGTGACCCTCTGTTCGGATTCAGCGGGTTGGAAAATGAATGGATGGATGGATGGATCTATTGTATAAAAAAATCTTGGGTCGAGACATGATCATCTCGGAGAGAAACTTTGAAGTCGTGCAAGTCACGCCCTACTTACAAACAATTTCTCGGAGACAGCTGCTGTACAGTCTTTTAAATGATTGTTACGCCATGCAGATCACACAGCTCAGTAGCAGCTAGCAGACAGCCAGCAGCTGATCCGTCTGCATCCGTGCCAATGCGAGCGGCGGAGACACAAAGTGGCTAGCGTGAAGCGCACCCCCAGGGGTGGGGGTTGTGGGACGGGTGAGCAAAGTGGGTATGGGGCACAGCCACCTAGTCTCCATTATAAAAAAAACTTGTAACGAGATGTGATCTTTTGAAGAGATACAGATTAGAAGAGAGACAGAAAGTCAGAGAGACACTTTCACATCCCGCGACACCGTCGAGTCACATCATACTGACATCCTTTGGAAGCAATTCTCACCGTACTTAACAGCTATTTTCAAACAAGAAAACGGTCATCTAACCGCTCAGTTACATTATTAATGTGTATCTAAAAGTCGAAGCTAATCGTCTCTTCTTTATTAAATCTAATCAAGCAAAACTTAGAACGGAACATATACAAGGTCTCATTGATCACATTCAAAATTCAAATATCAATAGTTCAAATTCAAAATAGGTAAAGCAGTGATAATTTATATAATAAAAATAATAATACTTTATAAATTAGGGCGGCACGATGGCGCAGCGGGTAGCACTGCTGCCTCACAGTTAGGAGACCCGGGTTCGCTTCCCAGGTCCTCCCTGTGCAGAGTTTGCATGTTCTCTCCGTGTCTGTGTGGCTTTCCTCCAGGTGCTCCAGTTTTCTCCCACAGTCCAAAGACATGCAAGTTAGGTGGATTGGCGATCCTAAATTGTCTCTAGTGTGTGCTTGATGTGTGTGTGTGTGTGTAGGTACCCTGCGGTGGGCTGGCGCCCTGCCTGGGGTTTGTTTCCTGCCTTGCACCCTGTGTTGGCTGGGATTGGCTCCAGCAGACCCCTGTGACCCTGTAGTTAGGATATAGTGGGTAGGATAATGGATGGATGGATTTATAAATTAGGATTTATTCACAAACATTAGAAAGCAATAAGGAGTTGCCTGAAAGGCAATCCCAAAGTCCCAAATCTCAATCTTGAAAACAGAATTCTCAAGACAGAGCAAGAAAGTCAGCAAGACCAACAAATGTAATGATCTGATCCTTCTCTATTCAGACTTATTTAGTCGGAGGCAGGGCTCAGGAGTGGTAACATTAGAGTGGTCCCGCCTCCTGAGGCTCCACCCACAAAGTGCCCAGAATGGAGGTGCATTTCTACTTACAAACAGAACAGAGAATACAGAAAAGCATTAAAAAAAATGATCATTCAAAATTGATAAAGACAACAATAAAACATAAATTACACAAAAGTACAAGGCCATATATAAAAGTCGCAGATTTGTGTAAAGGTGGGTGCTGTTGTGACATGGTAGTCGATGACTGATGTCACTTATTCTCAGACCACGTTGCCATTAGAAGGCTAAGGTGACTGCCTTTCTGCGATGAAAGGTTCTACACAGCAGAGTGCAGCCATAAACGCATAATATTAGCTTCAGCTACGATTGCGTGACTGGTCTCTTTTGTTCAATTTATTTATTTTGCTATTTTCTATTATTTGAATCTGAAAATGTATTCTATGTAAATGTTTCTTCAATTCAGTTTACTTTTGTATTGCACTCTTTACTAAGTGCAGGCTCAGATTACTAATTAAATAAAGACACTTAATTTAAATAGGAAAATAATTATAGATAGATAGATAGATAGATAGATAGATAGATAGATAGATAGATAGATAGATAGATAGATAGATA
>JANRMT010062841.1:24132709-24148911 GCA_026402145.1 Polypterus bichir lapradei | reverse complement strand
ATAGATAGATAGATAGATAGATAGATAGATAGATAGATAGATAGATATGTAAGGCACTATATAATAGATAGATAGATAGATAGATAGATAGATAGATAGATAGATAGATACTTTATTAATCCCAAGGGGAAATTCACATAATCTAGCAGGAGTATACTGATACAAAAAAAACAATATTAAATTAAATAGTAATAAAAATGCATGTAAAAGCAGACAGTAACTTTGAGTAATGTTAGCATTTACTCCCCCGGGTGGAATTGAAGATTCGCATAGTGTGGGGGAGGAACGATCTCCTCAGTCTGTCAGTGGAGCAAGACGGTAACAAAAGTCTGTCACTGAAGCTACTCCTCTGCCTGGAGATGACACTGTTCAGTGGATGCAGTGGATTTTTCATGATTGACAGGAGTTTGCTTAATGCCCGTCGCTCTGCCACAGATGTTAAACTGTCCAACTTTACTCCTACGATAGACCCTGCCTTCTTAACAAGTTTGTCCAGGCATGAGGCTTCCTACTTCTTTATGCTGCCTCCCCAGCACACCACCGCGTAGAAGAGGGCACTCGCCACAACCGTCTGATAGAACATCTGCAGCATCTTATTGCAGATGTTGAAGGATGCCAACCTTCTCAGAAAGTATAGTCGGCTCTGACCTTTCTTACATAGAGCATCAGTATTGGCAGTCCAGTCCAATTTGTCATCCAGCTGCACTCCCAGATATTTATAGGTCTGCACCCTCTATGTGAGACTGCGGGAATTATTAACATAATTAGAACCTAAGAACCTAAGAATATCTGTCCATTAGTTAATTGTTGAACTATGAAATATGGCCAACTAACATGAGAGAAGTAGAAAACAAAAAATCCAGTCCCCAGTGTTGCTGGAGATTTTAAACCTCTGTAGTGTTGTTTCATCATGTGATCAGAAGACGATGTCACATTACACGACTTCTCCTCGAGGGGTGTATCAGATTTGCCAAATGCATTTGCTGAACTTGTCACCAGACCATGTCCATTTAACTGATGGAAAATCCCTAGAATGTTCGATTGGTCTTCCAGCACATCAGTGCTTGCCCCCTTTTTTCTGACAGTCAATAGCGTGCTGATCTCGTCATCAGACCTTGTCCATTTAACCAATGGAGAATCTCTGTGCATTCCGATAACGTGATTGTGTGCTGACCTTCCAGAACACTGGTGTTCCCTCCATTTTATGACAACAAATAATGTGCTGCCTGACAGGGCCACTGCACTACAAAGGTTTAGCTACAGTCCTGGTCCTTCTTTTCTTTTTCCCATTCTATCGTGATATGTGAAACACGAAACATCTGGCAGAAGAACTTCTCTTCTGTTTGTAAGGTCCATAACACTTGCATTCCTTATTCCTCATCATTGCATTAAATGCATTGTACTTCCCATTTGGTATTCATTGGTTGTCAGTTCCCATGCACACCCAGCTCACCACTACGGCTAAAGACAAAATGAAACCTCTTTGAATTTCTCAGGGTTAGCTGCGGACTATTTGGAGTGAGTCACTAGGTATTTCACACTGAACAACTGGACTACTTGAGATGTGCCTCCGATTACCTCTAACTCCCTTTAATTATGTAAGGGAAGGCTATGACTGAAAATTGCTGGAAAAGTTGTGTAATGTGACAAAAGATACCAACTAACCCCTTAGGTTCTTTCTTAATGATGGATTGCAACCAGCTATGCTGCGGTTACCTGTAACCTCTTACCTGCCTCACTCTCCATGCTGCACCCTTTGTATTTCACCCGCGGTGTTTCTACAGTAGGCTGCTCACTGACTGGAATTGTGTTTTACTTTCATTCTTTTACTTCAACCCACTTTACCACCAATAGAAGACTTCACAACGGCTTCCTCTTGTGCATTTAGGGGATTGCATTTAGACAAGGAATGAACAATTCAACATCCCGGCATACTACTAGCAGTTAGACAGAGATACTGGCTTTCAGTCACAAACATTTAATAAAACTAATCACAGAAAGTACAAAGTGATACATCAAATGATACATTCTGGGTGGATTAAATCTTCACGCAGTCTCACCAGCAATGGCAAGATGATTGTGAACATCCAGGTGGTTTAGTTCCTTATTTGCAGATTATGCCCAACTGAGCACAGAAGGTACCGGCACACTCGGCTCATCTAGAAGCAGATTCTCATCACTATTCTCACGTCCACACTTAACCGTTTCACAAAACACAGTGAACAGAAAATGTTACAGGCATCATTATCACTAATAAGCAAAAAACAAAAACAAAGTTCTCTCACATCCAGCTCAAGATTATTTCACTGGGACTCAAAGTGAACTCAACAAAACACTTTGGAATCCCACTTTTTGTTCCAACCTTTCATGCATGCTAAGTCTTCAGTAAAGGCCTAACATCTGTCGGCTAATGCATTTGAAGAGTTCCTTGTAGAGGGGTTTACAGACAAAGTCAGACACAGTCACAGTCCTGGAGACCCTCAAGGACCTGGCCACTCACCCCTAATAGTCACTCTACAGTAGAGAGTGTGTTGGATCTTTCCATCCGTTCATTCCAAGGTTCCCAGTATCTTGAGTGTCTTTTCCATTGGTCAGAGACCTGGATTTGGGCTGTTTAACTCATTCTAACTAGCAGATCATCTCAAGCTCAATTAGATAGAACTGGAAAGTTCTGTAAACTGCCAACTTCAGGTCTCTCCACAGATGTTCCATGGGGTTTAAGTCTTTGTTTTGGCTGGACCACTCGGGGAGAGTCACAGACTTGTCCTGAAGCCACTCGAACATTGTCTTGGCTGCATGCTTCTGAACTGTTACCGTAATCCAAGATGTGCACTCCTTGAGCAGGTTTTCTTCCAGGACTTCTCTGTATTTGGCTGTATTCATCCTTCTCTCGGTTCTGATCTGTCTCCCTGGGCAAGTCTGTGCCAACTTTGCACAACTTGATTTGGTGAGTTTATCACATTGATCCTGGCAGATCCTCTCAAACTCTGCTAGATTGAATAGGAAGCATCTGTACACTGATGTCTTCAGGCCTCTCTTCAAATGTTCGTGGAGGTTTAAGTGTTGGCTTTGGCCAGGCCACTCAGAGACAATCATTGTTGTGCTGAAAGGTGAATCGTCACCCCAGTTTGACATCACCTGCACGCTGTAGCAGGTTTTCTTTAAGGAACTCTCCGTGTTTCTCTGTATTCGTCCTTCTGTCATTTCTGACCAGTCTGCTGCTTCCATATTGCTTCACTGAAGAGATTGGCATTAGGTAGGTATTGAGCAGTGCCTGGTCTTCTGCACAAAGAGTTCAGTTTTTGTCTCCTTAGACCAAAGAATCTTTTCCCTCGTGCTCTCAGAGTCCTTTAAGTATCGTCATATGCATTTTACTCAATAATGACTTCCATTTGGCCACTCTACCATAAACATCTTTTTGATTGAGTGCTGCTGAGATGGTGGTCCTTCTGACAGGTTCTCCTATCACAGTAGAGGAAGTCTGAAGCTCTGTTAGAGTGACCATTGGGTTCTAAGTCAACTTTCTGACAAGACACTTGTTGCCCAGCTACTTAGTTTAGCCAGGTGGGACACTTTAGGAAAAATTCTTGTGTTTCCAAACTTCTTCCATTTCATACTAGGGGTTACCCAAAAATAACCGGAATCTGTACCTGCCGTGCAGTCTAGACTTAGTTTTGAATTTCACCGCTAGGTGTAGCATACTTACTGTATTCTGTGCCAGGTGGTGTTGCTCTGTATTGTTCGTACGCCATTCAGTGTCGGTTTTTCTTGGTGCTCATTAAATTTGTCCTGCGATTTTTGCATTGAGTGATCATAAAGAACAGTTAAAGTCTGTTATCTCTTAGGGAAAACAGCTGCAGAAACTGTAGTAATGCCTGAAACTGCTTTTAAAGAGGAAGCTTTAAGTAAAACGCAGGTCTACGAGTGGTTTTCATGTTTCATATGAGGGGAGATGTCACTTGAAGACCAACCAAGATCTGGCCGACCTTCCACAATTAGGAATGAGGAAAATCTTGAAAAGGTTTGCAGTGCAATTTACGAAGATCGTCGTTGGACTATTGAAGAGATTTCTGAATTGACTTGTGTGTCTTGGAGATCTTGCCACATTCCCTACCCGCCGGGATCTTTGCTCCATGCGACTTTTTCTTGTTCCCACATATGAAAAAAGAACTGAAAGGATAGCTATTTTGTACTGTGGAGGAATTCAAAGAAAAATCGCTGCAGGCCTTGGACAACGTTTCTCTTCAGCAATTCCAAAATGTTTCCACCAGAGGGAAAACCGTTGGGACAAGGGCATTCATTCACATGGAGAGAACATTGCAGGAGACTAAAGTTTCAGTAATTAAAAATTATTAAAATATTTTTTTTTTCAATTCTGGTTATTTTTGGGTACCCTCTCGTATTTAATGAGGTCACTGTGCTCCCAGCAACACTCAAAGCTTTTTTTTTTTTTTTATTCCTTTGCCCTGATTTATGCTTCATTGCAATTTGAACACAGATCTCTACAGCGAGTTTCTTGGCTTGGTTTTTGTCCTGTCATGAATTGTGAATTGTGGGACCTTCTATGCCTTTCTATGTGTGCCTTTCTAGATGGTGTCCAATCAATTCAGTCTGCCACAGAAGGAACTAGACACCTCTCAAGGAGAATTAAGGCAAACAGGATGGACAATTTCCATAATCTGGGGTGCCACAATAAATGATCTGAATACCTAATAGAAAAGAGAAACGTTATTTTGTGATTTTTAACATTGTTGCAAAACTTTCCTAATACAGGCAGTCCCCGGGTTACGTACGAGGCAGGGACTGTAGGTTTGTACTTAAGTTGAATTTGTATGTAAGTCAGAACAGGTACATTATTTTAATAAATGCTATTGTTGACCGACTGTAACCAAGTGCTCTGCCAATGAATGATGGAGTTTCACTTCTCTCTGACCTTTTTATTATTTCTACTTTATTTTCAATGGTGATGGTTTTTCTCTTCTTTACTGTATCACCAGCACTTGCATCAGATTTGTGTTTCAGAGACCTTGTTGAAGGGTAAAGAGAAAAGGTTAAGATGAGCTCTTCTGCACAGCACTGTACACGCTATCACAGCAGGAAGGCACCCGTCGTCAACACGTCTGATGTACTGACGAGAGACAACTTCCTGCTATATACGTAACAGTACAAGCAGGCTTGCTATTGAGAATGACTGGGGGCGGCGAGGGGGGGTCCATCACTTGCCCACCACACAGTCACCTCCACTACAGTATGCTGCCTGCAGCGTCTGCCCACCGAGAACGAACACGGTGCGGCCAAAGGTGGGTAGTGAATCACCCAACTCCAATTCAACAGGCAGCCATCCGAGGCACACTACAAGCTACCCACGCCGCCCCGTTTACCCTCAATGGCTTCTGTTCTGCTACAACCGGGTCACCGCTTGCAGCATTACCAGCTGTGTGTGCTGGGAGGGTAATGAAACGCCCCCCACCGCTCCATCCAACCTGCGTCCAGTCAGGAGCAGTATCTCCTGCGCCGTAGTGGGCGGGCAGCGAACCATCGTCCTGCACACGAGTGATAGCTGTGGCCCCGGTGACTATGGACCACGGGTCACCGCTTGCCGCTGGGAGCCGCCCGAGGGACAATACACTGCGCGAGCAGGAAAATCGCCCCCCTTCAGCCACTGCTTGCAGCATCCCCAGGCCAAAGATGATGGAGCGTCAGTTACTGAGGCGCATGCATCGCAGCCGCGTCCTCATTCGTAAGTCGTAGGTCAGATGTCCGTAACCTGGGGACTACCTGTGCATGTTTTCAAATGCAGAGAGGTCCTTGAAGAAAACCTGCTCCAAAGTGTACACGACCTTAGATGGGGCCAATGGATCAATCACCTTTCAGCATGACAATGACCCAAAGCATACAGCCAAGACAACACATGAGTGGCTTTGGGACAAATCTCTGACTATCCTTGAGTGGTCCAGCCAATGCCCAGACTTAAACCCCACTGAACATCTATGGAGAGCCCTGAGGTTGACAGATTGCAGACAATTCCCATCCAATCTAACAGAGCTTGAAAGGACTTGCCAGGTAGAATGGGATAAACGGCCCAAATCCAAGTGTGCAATGGTTGTGGAGGCTTACCCAAGAAGACTTGAAGCTAGAATTGTTGTCAAAGGGGCTTCTGCAAAGTACTGAATTAGGGATCTGAATAGTTATATGAATGAGAGTTTTTAGTTTTTGATTTTTAATAAATTTGCAAACCTTTCTGAAAACATGTTTTTACGTATTTAGTATACAGGGTGGGCCATTTATATGGATACACCTTAATAAAATGGGAATGGTTGGTGATATTAACTTCCTGTTTGTGGCATATTAGTATATGTGAGGGGGAAAACTTTTCAAGATGGGTGGTGACCATAGTGGCCATTTTGAAGTCGGCCATTTTGGATCCAACTTTTGTTTTTTCAATAGGAAGAGGGTCATGTGACACATCAAACTTATTCGGAATTTCACAAGAAAAACAATGGTGTGCTTGGTTTTAACGTAACTTTATTCTTTCATGAGTTATTTACAAGTTTCTGACCACTTATAAAATGTGTTCAATGTGCTGCCCATTGTGTTTGTGTTAACAAACAAAACCACCGCTATTGGTCTGACACTAACCCATATTGGATAGATCCCTACAAGACTGTTGGAACAAAAAAATTGATGGTATGGTGTGGTATATGGGGTACAAAGATAGTGGGGCCATTCTTCATCAATGGAAACCTCAAGGCCACTGGATATGCGAAATTGCTACATGATGATGTGTTTCCCTCTTTATGCACTGAAGCTGGCAAGTTCCCTGAGTTTTTCCAGCAAGATGGTGCACCACCACATTATGGGTGTCAGGTCCGAGCATTCCTAGATGAACAGTTTCCTGGAAAGTGGATTGGTCGTCGTGGGCCAGTTGAATGGCCCCCAAGGTCTCCCGATCTGACCCCCTTAGACGTTTATCTTTGGGGTCATCTGAAGGCAATTGTCTATGCTGTGAAGATACGAGATGTGCAGCACCTGAAACTACGGATACTGGAAGCCTGTGCTAGCATTTCTCCTGCGGTGTTGCTATCAGTGTGTGAAGAGTGGGAGAAGAGGGTTGCATTGACAATCCAACACCATTGAACACATTTTATAAGTGGTCAGAAACTTGTAAATAACTCATGAAAGAATAAAGTTGCGTTAAAACCAAGCACACCATTGTTTTTCTTGTGAAATTCCCAATAAGTTTGATGTGTCACATGACCCTCTTCCTATTGAAAAAACAAAAGTTGGATCCAAAATGGCCGACTTCAAAATGGCCACCATGGTCACTACCCATCTTGAAAAGTTTCCCTCCTCACATATACTAATGTGCCACAAACAGGAAGTTAATATCACCAACCATTCACATTTTATTAAGGTGTATCCATATAAATGGCCCACCCTGTAGATTGATGAGCAAAAATTGTGAATTTCTGTAGCTAAAATTAAATCTACAACACAATAAAGTGTGCAGAAAGTGAAGGGTTCTGAATACCTTCTGAGTTCTCTGTATATATTTATAGGATCATTACTGTTATGGCTGCCCATCAATCTGTTGATAACGCAGTCCATCCTTTTGTCCATGTCTGTCACTCCTAGGGTTACCAGACGTCCGGCAAAAGGAGGACATGTCCTCCTTTTTGGTGTTTTGTCCTCCGTCCGGCAGGCGTTGCCTAAAAAGGTAAAAATGTCCGGCTTTCGTCAATCACTGATTGGACTGTGTTTTTGGCTGAAATTGCACATTATCATCTCTATGTTTTACGTAAGTCATGTATGTTTTAATGAAAACAAAACACGGCTACGCGCCTACGCCAACTTCACCATTTTGTGTTGTCCACACTTGTTTTATGAATATGCAGTAGTCTTTTATCTAAAAATGCCGTCCAGCAGTAACACTAACAAGTGGAAATGCAAATTCTCAGACCATACAAAAATGAAGTATCTGTTATGGACAATAGATGGCGCCATAACGCGCTAACCCGACACAGACAGACGCTAGAGGCACAAGTCCAAAAGCACATGTGAATTTATTTATATATACGTGTCCCCAACAGCCCAATCACACACTTTCCTTTCTTTACTTTATCTTTGTCTCTCAGTCCTTTTCTTTTCTAGTCCACTCCTCCTCAACAAGCTTCATCATCCTCCTCCCGACTCTGGCTCTTGGAATACTGCTTGCTGGCCCCTTATATTGGTCACCCAGAAGTGCTCCAGGTGCTCGTTGACCTACTTCTGGCAGCACTTCTGGGTGTGGTGGAAGAGCTGCTCTCCAGGCTCAGCACCGCCTATCTCAGCTGCAACAGGGCAACACCAAACCCCCACTCCCATGAAGCCCTGTGAGAGTCCGAGGCACTGCTGCAACCCAGGGGGGCGGCCATCTAGTGTTCCGGGAGAGGTAACATACTGGCCACGCCAGTCCTTCCAGCATGGTGATGATGTCCCTCCACATCGTGCTTTGGTGAAGGACACATCGAAAACGAAGCAAAGTGTTTGGTTTGTGATTCTTACGTGTCCGTTGCAAACAAGTATATCTTTTGTGACCTGTCAGATTAGTTTTTTTTAAATTTCCGTTGTAAAACCCGGTTCACACTGTGTTTCGTGAATTGAACGGGACGCACTCTCCTTTGTCCTCCTTCTGTGTCCTCCTTTGGGTTGGCAGGTTTCTGGTAACCCTAGTCACTCTTCCTCCTGCATGTGTACTCTGGTGACAGAACAACACAATTCAGGAAAGGCAGACCCGGGGATACGATGGGCAGTGGAACTGACTACCAGGCGCAGTGGGTTGGCATTGATGATGATCTTCTCTTCTTGTTGATGAGTCCATTGTTGTTCAGAGTGATGGACTCCTTTGATTTTGGCCTGTCTCCAATGCATGCTATCCCATGCAAGTGTCTCAAGCTGCCTATGTGGAATGGAGCAGGCCTTGACAGAACACTTCCAGCATTTCTTCAAGCCACCCGTTGCTGTCATACGCACAGAGAGCAGTGAAATTCTTACTTAGATGTGCTAACCAACATGCTCTTGCTGATCATCTTGTATTACCAGAGTAGCCGACACACATGGACTTCCAAGGAGATCACTCTTATCCGAATACAAGACCCCTAAGCTCCCAGCATGCCACACTTGTAAAGTAATGCTAAGCAGGCAGGGATATGACTGAAGTGGTCTTATTGAAAAGAGAATGAAAGGACAAAATCGAGTTATGCCAAGGAAAGCACTCAGGATTTTTAGCAGGTGAGATCAATTGGTACGAAAACGGCTCACTGATTATGAAACCATTTGGAACAAAACTGTGTAGCAACTAAGGGGGCACCAGGACTAAACTTGGAAGCCACAGGTTTAACATGTGAGGACTGCCTTGGATTTCATCAAACCATCCATCCTTTGGACCTTTTCTCTTAACACAGCCGAAGAGACCACCATTGCCTTCGACAAGAAACTTGCCCAGTTCTCTTCTTGATGATAGGATCGGATTCTTCAACAAGCTCTTTTAACTCATGTTTTCATTCAGACTGGGCTCGTATGTTATGTGATGTTATTATAACCTTTAAATCTCTTATCTGACACAACCTGGGGACAAGCACATGCAACTAGTGGACAACTTCATGGCTCACACCAGATAAGTAATACCACTCGGAGTCGAGAGGTGGCGCAGTTGTTAATTCAATCTCCCTTTCCTTTCACAATTCAGAGGGACAACAGCTACCAGTCCAGGAAGTCCCGCAACTTCTGGGAGGTCCACTATAAAAACCAAAATGGGCGTTCAATTCAGTCCCGCAACTGAGAGTGACGGAGCTCCTATTCAGAGGTGCTGTTTTCTTTAACTCCATTGTGGGCAGCAGGAGACAATACTTGGTAAACTTGTCATGCCTTTATTTTGTCACAAATGAATTCGGATTTATCACGGTGGGACCCCAGATCTTCTTGCTTTCTAATTCTTGTCATTTTTACGTGGCATTTGATAACCTGGTGCCACAGCATATCCTGGTAACACTAGAGGCAAGGCAGGGCACCAGGCCATCATTAAGCCCACACGTGAAAAATGTGACTCTGAACCCAAAACACTTACATTTACATTCATTTTATTAGCAACAGAGCCAGTCAATCCATTAAGTAACATAGGTGGCCCCCTACAGCATCGTCATCTGAGGGGCACCGTTTATAAAAGTTAACTGGTGTGCACTGCGGATACCCCCAAGTCATAAAAGTGTGGTAATGATATCTGAGGTATGCAAGCTGCACTAGTTGTGTTTTTAACAAAGGCATGCCCACTCCAGACACCAAGGGGTATCCCCCCAGGTCACTGAGGTATGACAGTAATGGAGTGGCCATCATTAAGGAGAGTAAACCCGCTGTAACCCACTGGACGTCGTTTATGAAAGTAAAAGTGCGGATGCTCTGTAGACCCCGGGGAATGCGCCCCTTAAAGTTTGAGGGGCGCCATTTGTGCTATTGAAGGCCCATGTGTTCCAGACGCTGAAATGGGACACCCCCTGCTTCACATGTCGTCAAAGTCTAATAGACAATGAGAGCAACGGCCATCAATTCCGCCTAGGACTCAAAACGGGCATCGACCGGCAGTGCCTAGCAGGCAGTTTTATCCAAAGCGACTTACAAAAGAGGTCAACATAATCGAGTAACATCAGTCAGGGGGACTGTTAGGGAACAAATGTGATAGGACAAGGGTACAAAATTGATCACCACAAGTGAAAAGCTCAAAGCAAAATATAAGCGAGTTACAGTTCTCAATTCCCATTTACAAAAACAACTAATACCAGTTAGAACGAAAATCACAAAACAAAGAGATTCTTCATATGCTTCCTAAACACGTTGAGGGACTCAGTTTTTGAATGGAGGTGGGCAGTTTGTTCCACCAGCCAGGAGCTGCTCATGAAAAAGAGTCTGGATTGAGATTTGATGTCACAGAGAGGTGGCATCACCAGCCACCGTTCACCAGCAGACCTGAGTGGTCAAGAAGGAGTCCAAGACCTCAAAGGTGTCTCCATATTCATAGGTGCTGACCCACTGACTGCTCTGTAGGCAAACGTGAAGGATTTGAACTTAATATGTGCCACTCCAGGAAGTGACTGTAGTGATCTGAAGAGGGGAGTCACATGTGACTACCTTTAGCATGTTGAACACCAGACATGCCGCTGCGTTTTGAATCATCTGCAGCAGCTTGGTGATACATGTCGATACGCCTACCAGCAGTCCAGTCACACCAAGACCAGAGCCCGGACCGGGAGTTGTGCTGCATACTCTGTCAGATAGTGTGGATATCGTAGAGAGTGAATTAGCAAGACCGAGGGACCATAGCATCATGGTGCATGAAGGGCAGCTGGTCATCAGTCACCACCCTGAGGAGAAAGAAAACCCAAAACAGGAGAAGAAAAACAGCATTCAGCCCTCTTTTCAGTGCTGTGTTGATGATTTGATTTCAACTTACATGTTCTTTTGAATGCTTAATCTGTTCTCTAAAACTTCCTTCAGTTAGACATATAATCATGAATCAAATAGTTGATGTTTATATAAAAACTGGAATTATCCAGTCAATACCGTTTTACCAGATTTGATGTTTTTGCTTTCTCGAGAGATTGTCATATGAATAGCAGCCACCCTGTCAAAGCTCTTTTAGTCACTGCGATGGCAACTTGCGGATTGGAGCTCGGGTGACAGGTTTATAATATAACGCCTGCTGTGCTGCAGCTCTATATTTAATTAAATTTAATATTAAACTTTTGACCCACTTGTTTCGCGCAGTTGTTTGGTTTGTATAAATGACTTCAGCTTTCTTAATGCGATAGAGGCCAATAAAGAAGCCATCAATCAGGTAGTAATTGAACAAACTCATTTAAATCTCGACTACAGTTATAAATTCATTAAAGGAAATGCTTTTACTCCTGATTACTGTATTTGTCGGCTCATACCAGGTCACAGGAGCTCCACTCACAACAGCAGATTCTCTCTGAATGTAACCGCAGAGGGTGTCATTCACACACAGCAAGCGTGTGGAAAAGCAAATTGATCTGAGCAAATAAAGGAAAAGACGAGCGGGCACTCATTTATTTCTGTATTTGTTCAATTGAGTTAAAGATAGGGTGTGTGTATTTATATATATATATATATATATATATATATATAGTGAGAGATAGAGGGCGCTATCGTCCTCTTGAACCCTTGGACAATACGTCAGACACCAGGTAAAAGTCCAACAAGTTGACTTTTTATTAATAAACAGTGTACAAAACACCCTCCTCTCCACAATATTCATACACAATACTCCACAATAATCAATAATCACAATCCACCGCTCCCAGATGCGTTGCCACCCTTCCACCCAGCTCAGCTCGTCGTCTGGGGATTTCCCACAGTCCTTTATAGTCCTTGACCCGGAAGTGTTTCACTCTCTCTGTCCATGTGACTAGGAACACTTCCGGGTCAGATAAAACTCCTTTTTCTTCAACTGGAAGCACGTCATTCCTCTTGTCCATGTGACTTGGACATACTTCCGGGGCGTAGGGCAAATAGTCCTTGATCCTCCCTGCAGCGTCCTCTGGCGGCCCCTGTGGTATCCAGCAGGGCTGTGGATAAAAACTCCATGGTCCATAATTCCCTGCTGGCATTTGGGGCACCTCCATGCTGCAGGGAGGGCTCCACCTGGCGGCCTGGGGGTATTGGTCGGGATGACTGGCTGGTCATATTCCACAATATATATATATATATCTATATATCTATATGCAGTCATATGAAAAAGTTTTGGAACCCCTCTCAGCCTGCATAATAATGTACTCTACTTTCAACAAAAAATAACAGTGGTATGTCTCTCATTTCCTAGAACATCTGAGTACTGGGGTGTTTTCCAAACAAAAGATTTTTAGTGAAGCAGTATTTAGTTGTATGAAATTAAATCAAATGTGAAAAACTGGCTGTGCATAAAATGTGGGTCCCCTTGTAATTTTGCTGATTTGAATGCATGTAACTGCTCAATACTGATTACTTGCAACACCAAATTGGTTGGATTAGCTCGTTAAGCCTTGAACTTCATAGACAGGGATGTCCAATCATGAGAAAAGGTATTTAAGGTGGTCAATTACAAGTTGTGATTTCCTTTGACTCTCCCCTGAAGAGTGACAGACAGCATGGGATCCTCAAAGCAACTCTCAAAAGATCTGAAAACAAAGATTGTTCAGTCTCATGGTTTAGGGGAAGGCTACAAAAAGTCATCTCAGAGGTTTAAGCTGTCAGTTTCAACTGTAAGGAATGGAATCAGGAAATGGAAGGCCACAGGCACAGCTGCTCTTAAACCCAGCAGGTCTGGCAGGCCAAGAAAAATACAGGAGCGGCATATGCACAGGATTGTGAGAATGGTTACAGACAACCCACAGATCACCTCCAAAGACCAGCAAGAACATCTTGCTGCAGATGGTGAATCTGTACATCATTCTACAGCGCAATTTGCATAAAGAACATCTGTATGGCAAGGTGATGAGAAAGAAGCCCTTTCTGCACTCACACCACAAACAGAGTCGCTTGTTGTATGTACACGCTCATTTAGACAAGCCAGATTCATTCTGGAACAAAGTGCTTTGGACTGATGAGACAAAAATTGAGTTATTTGGTCATAACAAAAAGCGCTTTGCATGGCGGAAGAAGAACACCGCATTCCAAAAAAAACACCTGCTACCTACTGTCAAATTTGGTGGAGGTTCCATCATGCTGTGGGGCTGTGTGGCTAGTTCAGGGACTGGGGCTCTTGTTAAAGTCTAGGATCAGATGAATTCAACCCAATATCAACAAATTCTTCAGGATAATGTTCAACCATCGGTCACAAAGTTGAAGTTACGCAGGGGTTGGATATTCCAACAAGACAATGACCCAAAACACAGTTCGAAATCTACAAAGGCATTCATGCAGAGGGAGAAGTACAATGTTCTTGAATGGCTGTCACATTCCCCTGACTTGAATATCATCGAAAATCTATGGGATGATTTGAAGCAGGCTGTCCATGCTCGGTAGCCATCAAATTTAACTGAACTGGAGAGATTTTGTATGGAAGAATGGGGTCAGAAATACCTCTATCCAGAATCCAGACACTCATCAAAGGCCATAGGAGGCGTCTAAAGGTTGTTATATTTGCAAAAGGAGGCTCAACTAAGTATTGATGTCATATCTCTGTTGAGGTGCCCAAATTTATGCATCTGTCTAATTTTGTTGTGATGTATATTGCACATTTTCTGTTAATCCAATAAACTTAATGTCACTGCTGAAATACTACTGTTTCCATAAGGCATGTCAGATATTAAAAGGAAGTTGCTACTTTGGAAGCTCAGCCAATGATAAACAAAAATCCAAAGAATTAAGAGGGGTTCCAAACCTTTTCATATGACTGTATATATACAGTTAGGTCCATAAATATTTGGACAGATACAGCTTTTTTCTGATTTTGGTTCTGTACATTACCACAATGAATTTTAAATGAAACAACTCAGATGCAGTTGAAGTGCAGACTTTCAGCTTTAATTCAGTGGGTTGAACAAAAAGATTGCATAAAAATGTGAGGCAACTAAAGTATTTTATTAACACAATCCCTTCATTTCAAGGGCTCAAAAGTAATTAGACAATTGACTCAAAGGCTATTTCATAGGCAGGTGTGGGCAAGTCCGTCGTTATGTCATTATCAATTAAGCAGATAAAAGGCCTGGAGTTGATTTGAGGTGTGGTGCTTGCATGTGGAAGATTTTGCTGTGAACAGACAACATGCGGTCAAAGGAGCTCTCCATGCAGGTGAAAGAAGCCATCCTTAAGCTGCGAAAACAGAAAAAACCCATCTGAGAAATTGCTACAAAATTATGAGTGGCAAAATCTACAGTTTGGTACATCCTGAGAAAGAAAGTAAGCGCTGGTGAACTCAGCAACGCAAAAAGACCTGGACGTCCACAGAAGACAACAGTGTTGGATGATGGCAGAATCATTTCCATGGTGAAGAGAAACCCCTTCACAACAGCCAACCAAGTGAACAACACTCTCCAGGGGGTCAGCGTATCGATATCCAAGTCTACCATAAAGAGAAGACTGCATGGAAGTAAATACAGAGGGTGAACTGAAAGGTGTAAGCCACTCATAAGCCTCAAGAATAGAAAGGCTAGATTGGACTTTGCTAAAGAACATCTAAAAAAGCCAGCACAGTTCTGGAAAAACATTCTTTGGACAGATGAAACCAAGATCAACCTCTACCAGAATGATGGCAAGAAAAAAGTATGGAGAAGGCGTGGAACAGCTCATTATCCAAAGCATACCACATCATCTGTAAAACACGTCGGAGTCAGGCAGTGTGACGGCTTGGGCGTGCATGGCTGCCAGTGGCACCAGGACACTAGTGTTTGTTGATGATGTGACACAGGACAGAAGCAGCCGAATGAATTCTGAGGTGTTCAGAGACATACTGTCTGCTCAGATCCAACTAAATGCAGTCAAATTGATAGGGCGGCGGACGTTTCATGATACAGATGGACAATGACCCAAAACATAGAGCCAAAGCAACCCAGGAGTTTATTAAAGCAAAGAAATGAAAAATTCTTGAATGGCCAAGTCAGTCACCTGATCTTAACCCAATTGAGCATGCATTTCACTTGTTGAAGACTAAACTTCGGACAGAAAGGCCCACAAACAAACAGCAACTGAAAGCCGCTGCAGTAAAGGCCTGGCAGAGCATTAAAAAGGAGGAAACCCAGCATCTGGTGATGTCCATGAGTTCAAGACTTCAGGCTGGCATTGCTAGCAAAGGGTTTTCATCCAAGTATTAGAAATGAACATTTTATTTCCAGTTATTTAATTTGTCCAATTACTTTTGAGCCCCTGAAATGAAGGGATTGTGTTAAAAAATGCTTTAGTTGCCTCACATTTTTATGCAATCTTTTTGTTCAACCCACTGAATTAAAGCTGAAAGTCTGCACTTCAACTGCATCTGAGTTGTTTCATTTAAAATTCATTATGGTAATGTACAGAACCAAAATTAGAAAAAAGTTGTCTCTTTCCAAATATTTATGGACCTAACTGTATATGTGCGTGTGTGTGTTTGGTCTATATATGTGTGTTCAGATATATTGATTTTTCAGGATAATAAATATATATATATATATATATATATATATATATATATATATATA
>JANRMT010062841.1:24088228-24109137 GCA_026402145.1 Polypterus bichir lapradei | reverse complement strand
CGTGCCGTCATTTGTTGCTCCAGTTCTGTGATATAAAAAAGAATCAGACATTGCATGTTCAATTATCACATGTGAATGCGCCCCAGAAATATGCATTCTCGCGGGTTCCTTGCCGAGTTTGTAAAGGTAAATAACTTTTGTTAAGAGACCGGAATCTGGACCTTGCTATGATCACCAAGGTCGTGTATTGATTCCTGTGCAAGACCTGTTTGTGAAACATCACTGACTTTGAGGTTTGATTGCCATTTTTGTTTTTTGGCAAAGGGGACTGAATTGGATGCAACACGTGCTGTTTACACTCAGCCAATCTCTCCTGCTGGCGGTCCTGTCGGTAGCACAGCAATTACAACTGTGAGACGCATCGGTTTCACAACATGGCTGCAAGATTGAAATATCTGCCGAGTGGTGCTGTTGAGTCAGGATTATTATTTTCTAGCCAGGCGTACATTTCAATTCCTTTCTTTTATCCTTTTTCTTCATCTTTTATCCTTTAAATATCATTATTTGCGTTTATATTATTAATTGTAACATTGTGCATTTTTTGTTAGTTGTGCATGCTTTCTGTTTATTACAGTATTTCTTTCATGTATGTTTTGTAGGAAAATTTTCGCAGAGGATCGGCTCCCAGCACCATAAAGTTTGATGGTAATGCAGTCCCTCACCGTACGTTGTATGCACTTGGTATTGGTGAGTGCGTCTTATTGTTTATTACACATTTTTCAATTTTTTTAGCCTTTTGACATTTTTTTATTCTTTTTAAGGATTTCAACTTTTGGCTAATGTTTTGGAACTTGGTTACTGCCTTCCCTGGCAACTTCTTTCGCTGCTCTGTAATACAATCATCATTTTATAAAAATTCGTTGTGGGACTGATCTCTGCTCCAGTTGGAGTTACACGGTTCTCCCCCTGATGAGACACCTTTAGTTTTTGAGACTATTTGCTGTTTTTTTTTTACTTTAAAGCTTATCTCCATTTTGACACCTAGCCAGGCCTTCAGCCTCCCATTTTCGTGGGTTGGGCTGCCTTGGGTGAGATCTGTTATTGGGACTTTTCAGAGGCCTCAAACCATGGCTATTTTCTGGAGCCAGTTCCATAACAAGCATGGCCTTCAACCACTGAGGGATGTTTTCCACACCTTGTTGAATCAATGACTCCAAGATTCCAAGGCTGTTTTGAAGGCAAAAGGGGGTCCAATGTGGTAGTAGACAGATGAATCTAATGAAGTACACTTTAGTTTTAGAACCCTTTCTCCATAAATTGTTTATAGATTTAAGAGTGAAAAGAAAAGACTCCATGTTATTGTAAATGTATGCAGAATACAGAAGACCTTAAAAACAGACTACTTCACAGTCGCATTAATTATTACATTTTTATTTTAGAAAATGGTAAAATGAAGCTAAAGTTGAGGTTTTGCACTTTTAGATGAGTATTAAATTTCCTTGTCTGAAAGCCATTTTTGCTATAAATAGACTGACTTTCCTCATCTTGACAAAGACTATCATAATAATTTCCCTTGCAATAAAATGACATGAAAATTGCAGCTGTTGAAATATCTTCAGTGGAAGAGCAGATGCTGCGGAGTCCTCCTTCTGCTATTTTGCATTGCTTATTGTGTGTACTTTGCCTAGTTAACGTGTTGCTAAATCAGCCCTAAACAAGTCTTTAATTATTTGTTAAATTTAACAAGAGTAAGAACTCTTCCCACACTCTCAAGTCTTTGTTGATGTTTCTTTATTTAACGTTTATTGTTCCGTGTGCACGTTATTGAATGGCTAAAGACGTAAGTTCATCTGGGTGGAATAATGACAGGTTTTCATTTTGTAACTTTTTCATTTCAATTTACATACTTGCCGATTATCTATGTCATGTAATGCTCTTTTGTGAAATGCAGTAGTACTGTAAATCTAAAATTCTAATTCTAATAAGTTTCATCCGAGGACCAAAACATGAAAATTGGTACCCTACTGGAACCCAAGAAAGCGATTATTACCATAATGACTATAGATTACCATAATGTCATGTCATTTTCTGACCTGCTTAATCCAGACTACTGGGTTGAGCTAAAGCCCATCACAGTTAACATAGGGGACAAGGGAGGAACAGACCCTGGACAGGGCACCAGTCTATTTCAGGGCAAACACACACACACACATCCACATACACACACACACTAGGGCCAATGTAGTATCACCAAATCACCTAACTTGCATGACTTTTGGACAGTGGGGAAAAAAAACAGAGTACCCAGAAGAAGTCCACCTAGACATTGGGGAACTCCATGTAGATATGACTCAGAATGTGAAGCCAGGTCGCCATACTGAGAGGCAGTAGCTCTACCACTGTGTCACCATGTCACCCAATTATGTGCTCTACATTTCCTACATATATTAGTTATTGATTAGATTAGGGGTCTCCAACACGTTGCTCCAGTAGCTCGCAACCCCTTTCCAAGTAGCTCGCTAAAGGGTTAATGAATCCTACATAAATTTGAATACTCAATTAGTGAAATTAGGGGTGGGTGATCTTTCTAAAAAATCATATCATGATCCTTTTAACACAAAAACACGATCCACAATCTGAATTGCAATCTATCTTTTCAATGTGGCATAAACTTAAGAGAATATCTGGACTCAAACTCATCAAGACCTAAGTAACACTTTATTTTAAATATCAGACAAAGTTGAATTCAATTGTTCTCTCATTCGCTAGTTAAGCAGAGTTAAGGTACAAGCCCCAAAGCTGACAAGTGAATGAGGAAGGCCCCGCCCCTCGGCCCGCTGCATGTTTCTTGGATTCGCGCAAATAAATCGTTACCGCAAGCGAACTGTGATATATAGCGAAATGAGGGAAGTCGCAGAAATCAACCAGAATGTTCAAGCAAATTTTAGAAAAAAATCTGATCTAAATCCATTAAGTATTTCTCCTGTGAAAAGCAGACAGACATACAGACATTGGATTTTATATATTACTAGCAAAATACTCACGCTTCGCAGCGGAGAAGTAGTGTGTTAAAGAAGTTATGAAAAAGAAAAGGAAACATTTTAAAAATAACGTAACCTGATTGTCAATGTAATTGTTTGTGACTGTTATGAGTGTTGCTGTCATCAAGGATTTGATTATCATTATTTCTTTCAATCAGGTTCGTATTTGGAGGATGTGTTGTGTTCAAGTTACATTCCGTGTTTGTCTAGTCTGTCCCTGACCATCTCATCTTCGTTGTCAACCGTTGTAAAGATAACAGGTTTCATTCATCGAAGTGTTCACTACCCAAATCGGTACTCATGAATCTAAGATGTTTAACAGGCATTCCCGGTATTAAGTTGTGGATTTGCCTGCGAATGTTTAGCGGCAGCATGTCTATGAACGTAATTTAAACGTAAGTTTTACACCTTGCTTTCCTATTGATATGTCTACAAAGGCTTGTTCAGCTTCACAGGGTTGTTCCTTTCTTATTGCATCAATTAACAGCTCGTCTTCCTCTTTATCTGAGACATCACAGTCCTGCAAACTTTAGCGAATTGGTTTAATTTACCACATTTTTTACACTGTCTTCCTTTAGCTGGACATTGACTTTTTCCACCGTGTGCTTTGTTTCCGCAGTAGCTGCACTTATGAATATGCTTGTATGCGTCACACGCTTCATATTCTTTTGCTGCCTTCTCAATTGTGTAATGCGTTTTTTGTTCAGCACTCTTTGGAGCTCTTGCTTGTTGTCTGCGTACTGCGTTCACAGTCAATTCACATGAGCCGCTCGGAGTACATGCATCGAAGGTTCTCAGCTGTGCTTGTGCTATCTCGTGCGATCTTGCGATGTCCACGGCTTTATTTAATGTTAGCTAAGACCCGGCACTTAAAGGTTTCTTTCACACTTTTGCTGAGTTTGTGCCAAACACTATTCTATCCCTGACCATCTCATCTTCGTTTGCATAAGCACAGTCCTTCATCAGTTAATATTTAGCAGCAGCGTGTCTATTGGATTGCTGCTGACGGACGGCCTTATATGGGCAGGCACTCAATTACGTGGGAGGCGTGGGTATGGGGGACGCAATATAGGCAGGCAGCCAACTACGTGGGAGGCGTGGTGATGGGGGACACAACTCCGCCTCACACGGCGACCGAGCTGCAGGCTATGGCCGTATATATGTACGTAAGTAGAATTCAGTTATGACGTAGAATTATGAATGTTATGCGTAGAATTTCGAAATGAAACCTGCTTAACTTTTGTAAGTAAGCTGTAAGGAATGAGCCTGCCAAATTTCAGCCTTCTACCTACACGGGAAGTTGGAGAATTAGTGAGTCAGTCAGTCAGTCAGTCAGTGAGGGCTTTGCCTTTTATTAGTACAGTATAGATATATTAGTAAATCTTCAAAATAATGTGCAGGTAAAGTCTCAACAGCATTCTCAGCATTTCTGGAGCTTAGTAGAGCCAGATAACTATAAGAATCTTCACCAAGCAACTCTGAAAATGTCTGCTTTGTTTGGGTCTCCTACCTCTGTGAGTCTGACATGAATGTCATGAAATCAAAGTTCAGAACAAGACTGAGAGAGGAACATTTAAATGACTCCATAAGAGTGAACCTCAGTGGCTCCACTCCATCAGACACCTGCCTCTCTTGTTGACTCCATGCAGTGCCGGTCATCTGATTAACTCAAAAACACATCACAGATGCAACTGGACATGTGAATAAAATGAAACAGTGACATGGAACAAAATGACAAATGAATAAGTCATATCTGTTGTGGACCCAGCCCGGACACAGACAGGCGGACATGTTGTTACTCACCACCACACGTTTATTATTTACAATATTTACAATATTTGAGTCACTCAGACTCAGTCCTGTGCACCACAAACCCCAACACACAGTCCTGGCCACACAAATGCCTTCTTCTCCGGGCCGCCTCCACACTCCTTTCGTGCCTCATCCTTCTTCCACCCGACTCCAGCCCTGAATGAAGGGAGACGGCCCCTTTTATCCATACCCCGGATGAGCTCCAGGTGTTCACGACACTCCCCCGTTGGCCACGCCCCAGCGTGGCGGAAGTGCCGGCTCTTCTCCCGGCAGCTCTCCGGGTGTCCTTTTAAATCTTCCCCACAGCACTTCCGGGTGTGGCGGAAGTGCTGAGGTAACAGGTCCCCAAGGCATTGGGGCACCTCCTGGCGGTGACCACGGGCCCTTGCAGGGTGGGGCTTCCAAAGCAACCAGGGCGGCGGCCCCCACATGATCCAGGGTGGGCGCAGACCCACATCCAGTCCCTCACGGCGTCCCGGCTGGGTCGTTGCCCCTGGCATCCCTGACACTGTGTATTTGTAATTGCATTGTTTTGTATTGACAACATTCATGTTTTAATTCAATAGTGCGAGATACTCTAGAAAATGCATACAGGCATACAAAATGCACTTGCAGGTGAACTAAATATTTTTTGTGATGTTTTAATGCAAAATGTGAGTTGTGGACACCAACATCTTGTAAATGTTCAGGCAAAACAAGCTTATTCAGTTTGTTTGGGTTGCAATAAGCTATGAGAATAAACGTTAGAAAACATGAGTAGCTCTCGGCCATTTTCATTTTGTAAAAGTAACTCTCAGGGGAAACAAGGTTGGCGACCCCTGGATTAGATCCACAATACAATAGTGATAACAGTTTAGGGTTAATTGTGCTCTCATCTGAGATACATGATAAATATGGAAACAGATCTCTGTGTCAACAATAAAAATATTTCAATCTATTATTGATGAACTTTACTGGCTAATTCTTCACAATGAGATAAATATTCTAGATCAGCAAATTCACAACATCCTTCGACATTTTTTTTTTCAAAAACTTTTCTAAAAATAACAGGAATTACCTCTGGTTTGCTCCATCTTTATAAACTAAACAATTGTTTTTCATGTATAAAATAGACTACGGGTTGATAAGGATCCATGGCTAAGAAAATTTATGGGAGATTCAAATAATATTTTTAACAGACAAGAAAATAATCCATTGTTAACCTAAATGTATTTTAGTATAGCTTCTGTATACCTGGAAATTATCTAAAAAAATTTGCTCCTCGTTTAAAAAGTGCATTTCAAAGTGAGCAGTTCTCCTGAACAGAAACTATTAAGCAACAGCAGTTAGAGTCATTTAAATAAAGACGTCTTTTGTTTAAGGTGATGGTATTCTTCCAGGTGGCAGATCATTCAGTCCCATGAAAGATGAAGGTGATGGAACATAATTAACCTCACTTGGTGATCCAAGCTAACAGGCTGTCAGAGAAGCCAACATTTGCTTATCTATCACAGATATTCAATTTGAGGGGTTTTCTTTGTCTTTCTGCTAAGCTCTCTTCAACGCTGCTAATAGTAATAATTTGGATATTCATATATCATAATATCAATAGTAGATTCCTGGTAAATGTCTCTACTTACTCCCACATGACTTATAAATGGACCCGAACTAAAAAAGAATGCATTTTTATAATAATAATAATAATGAATTAATAGCAGACAGAGAGTCTTAAACCTGATTAATGATCATATCTCCTCTCTAAAATGCAAATGAGCTCCGTCATTCAGTAGTCTAATCTCCATTTCATTCAAATACCTACAATAGACATTTATGATGCAATTGGTGGCAGGAAACTCATTAACCAGAATAAAAAATATGACATACAGTTGATGGACATTTTTCTCTGTCAATCCCAAAGGCACACCAAATAAAGGCACTGACATAAATGAACATCCATTTTTATAATATAAGGTTGAGTGAATAATGCAGATCCATTAAATGTCGGTGTCTTTTTTTCCCCATTCCAAACCAGAAAAAGAATATTTAGTTTTAATCTAAAATAGCCCTGTCATAAGGACACTTGTGTTTGTGCAATGTTAAACCAAGGTTACAACTTCAGGCAAGTTGGAGAGCATGCACTGGTACAGCAGGTTGTCTCACCCATCACATGACACAGTTTAAGATTCCGATTGGTAACCCCCCAGGCAGACATGCAGTCCAGTCTGACCCTCTGGAAATGCCCATCTATCTGCTGTAGACAGGTGTTAGGTGGGTGTCCCGTTGGCCTGGTCCCACCACTCGGGTCTTCAACAAGGAGGATCCTACGAGTCGGATGACCCTCTGGGAATCGTTCCACATGGCCGTAGTGCCTTAACTGACGTTCCCTCACAATGCAGGTAATGTGCCTTATTCATGCCTCCATGAGCAACCGCTTATTCGACACAAAGTCAAACCAGATGTACCCAGGGATTCTCCGAAGAGACACAGTACCAAAAGAGTCCAGTCTTTGTCTCAGGTCACTGGATAGCGTCCATGTCTCACAACCATATAGCAAGACAGGAAGCACCAGGACTCTAAAAACCTGGACCTTTGTCCTTTTGTAGATACTGGGAGCACCACACACCAGCGACCTCATGACCCCCCATGCTCTCCCAATCCATCTACTGACTTCATAGGAAGAGTCACCGGAGACATGAATGTCACTGCCAAGGTAAGTAAACCTCTCGACGAAGTCGACACTCTCTCTGCAAACAGACAAACTGCTGATGGCTGTGCCCAAGAGGTCATTAAAGGCCTGGATTTTGGTTTTTATCAGGACACTCACAAGTTCAGACACTCAGACTCCTCGCTCAGTCTCTCTCGACAGCCCTGACCAGAGCCTCCATTGACTCCGCAAAGATCACAGCGTCGACAGCAAAGTCAAGATCAATAAGAACTGCAAACCACTTAGACAACTTTGGTCTATGCAGAGGTTTGTTGTATTTATTGTATTTAAATTGGGAATGTAAAGCCAATGTCGATTTCCAATACAAGCTTCCAAATTTCATGCACTCCAAAGAAAACACTCTCAGTCTCACTAGTTATTGAATGTCTGCACAGTGTATTGAAGAACATAAAGAACAAGTTAGACAATGCACGCATGGCATGACATGATATGAACTTTGGAGCATTTCACATTTGTTTTTACTTCATTTATTCATTTATTACATTTTTGTTTATTAAATAGTTTTGTAACAGTCATATTCAAAAGTAATAGCGGTAATACAATGCAATTACATGCATTAGTAGACTCCATTAAATACGTGCTTTTCAGTTGCACTTTATGTTGGATGGCTTGTGGTGGCTCAATAGTAATAGGTTTATTCCAGCGTCTTCTCTGTATTTAATGCTTTGAGTAATGAGCTGCTATTACTCTATTATTATTATCATTTTAAAAAACATACATTTGATTTGAGTCTGTAACATCCTGTGTAAATTTATGGCACTTGCAAAAGATATTATTTTACCTCACACACAGGCATTCATAACAACATGTCATTTGAACAATTTCTTTATTCAGTTTTATCTCTATGTATATATAAAATCCAATGTCTTTTTGTCTGAATGTATGTCCACTTTTCACGAGAGAACTACTTAACAGATTTAGATCCGTTTTTTTTTCTATAATTTGCTTGAACATTCTGGTTGATTTTGCGACTTCTCTCATTGCGCTAAGTATCATAGTTCGCTTATGGTGCGTATTTATTCGCGCAAATCCAAGAAACACCCAGCTGGCCGAGGGGAGGGGGGCAGGGCCCTCATCATTCACGTGCCAGTCTCGGGGCATGTACCTTACTCTGCTTAATAATAATAATAATAATAATAATAATAATAATAATAATACATTTTATTTATATAGCGCCTTTCCCATGCTCAAGGCACTTACAGAATATAAGAAAGAACGGCAGGGTATACAGCGTATAGCATTGTACAAACCAAATAAATAAATAAAGAAGATTAAGACAGTAAATTCAGAGAAAGCCTAACAGACAACATAATTGATGGTCTAGCACACACACACACAGGTTACATGAGCATCTTGACAGAGAGGTAAACTGAGAGAAGGGGAATGAAGTCAAGTAGAGCTAAAAGCCTTCCCGAACAGATGAGTTTTGAGTTGTTTTTTAAAAGAATTCATGGAGTCAGCTGATCTGATTAATTTCGGTAGGTCATTCCAGAGTCTGGGCGCTATACAGCTGAAGGCCCTGTCACCCATGGAGTGTAGATTAGTGTGGGGCACAACAAGATTACCAGAATCAGAGGACCTTAGTGGGCGGGCAGGCACATAGTGATGGAGAAGGTCACTGATGTAGTTTGGCGCGAGGTTATTTAAGGCTTTGTAGGTTATTAGTAGGATTTTATATTCAATTCTGTAAGACACAGGGAGCCAATGAAGGCAAAGCAGGATGGGTATGATGTGCTCGCTGCTGCTGGTTCAAGTAAGGACCCTTACAGCTGAATTTTGAATAAGCTGGAGCTGTGATATAAGATTAGAAGGGACACCTGCCAAGAGTGAGTTACAATAATCGATGTGGGATGTGATAAAAGCATGGACAAGTTTCTGAGCATTAGAAAAGGAGAGGAAGGAGCGAACATGGGATATGTTACGGAGGTGAAAGTAAGAAAGTTTCTTAATGTGATTTATGTGGGTGGAGTAAGAAACGGAGGAATCAAAAATGACACAGAGATTCTTTGCAGTGGAGGCAGGTCTGATGAGATCACCGCCAAGATGGACTGGAAAGGAGCTCATTTTATTAAGTTGCATTTTAGTCCCAATTTGCAGGAGTTCAGTTTTGTTGCAGTTTAATTTTAAAGAGTTCTGCTCCATCCAGGTTTTAATTTCACTAAGGCAGGTTGTGAGCTGAGAAAGCTCTGATGAAGTTCCACTTTTAACATTGAAGTAGAGTTGAGTATCATCTGCATAAAAATGATAAACCAGTCCATAGCTACGAATAATATGGCCAAGGTGAAGCATATAAATACAGAAGAGAAGAGGGCCGAGGACAGAGCCCTGAGGAACTCCTTGTGTGACTGGCGCTGGGCTGGACCTGCTGTGGCCAAGACTAACAAACTCTTGCCTATCAGTCAGATAGGACTTGAACCACTGGGGGGCAGTGCCAGAGATACCCAGCATGTTCTCCATTCTGGACAGTAGAATGTCATGTCTGACAGTGTCAAATGCTGCACTGAGGTCTAATAGAATTAATATGCTGGTTTGTCCAGAGTCTGCTGCCATAAGCAAATCATTGGTTACCCGTAGCAGAGCAGTTTCACAGCTGTGCTGCACCCTGACACCAGACTGAAAGGGTTCCATCAAATTATTAGACGTTAAATAATTGGTGAGCTGGGAGGCTACAACATGCTCAAGAGTTTTTGACAGGAAAGGTAAGTGGGAAATAGGCCAGAAATTGTTAAGATTGTCAGCATCAAGACCAGACTTTTTTAACATTGGGGTTACAGAAGCGATTTTAAAAGTGAGCGGCACAGAGCCAGTGTCAAGGGATGAGTTTATTATTGTTGTAGCAGTCGGGATTATGGCATGAAGGCAGGATTTAAGTAGTGTGCTGGGATGGGGTCCAGCACACAAGCAGTCGGTCTCATCTTACAAAGCAGGTCATTAACAAAAGCAGATGTGACTGGTGAGAATTTAGAGAAGGAGCTGGATGGAGTGGGAAAACAGGGAGAGATATAAACAGATGATGTATTTATGTTAGTTTAATTATTTAGATCTTTAATTTTGTTACGGAAAAAGTGGAGGAAATCCTCACAGACTTCAGTAGAAGAGGTAGTTGGGCCAGATGCAGGTTCGAGTAGTTTATTAACTACAAAAAAAAAACCCTTGGGTTATTGTGGCCACTTTCTATTATTCTGCCATAGTGGGTGTTCTTAGCAGCAGTTAGTGCTTCTCTGTAACCTCTTTGGTGGTCAGAGAAAGCCTGGATGTGCACGGTGAAGCCAGTCTTACGTGACATTCTCTCAAGGCATCGGCCAGCTGCTTTCATAGATCACAATTCTGAGTTATACCAAGGAGCTGAACGTTTAAAGGAAACCTCCTTATGTTTTAAAGGAGCTGTTTTATCTAATGCTGAATGAAGGGCTGAGTTATAGTGGTCAACAAGACTATCTAGTGTTGATAGAATAGGTGTAGACAGTAAAAGATCAGAAATGGATCCAGAAAGGATAGAGGGACAGATATTTTTAAGGTTTCTGTAAGAAATTTGTCGTTTACAGGTAAGAGGAGGTAAAGGCTATCAGTGCTGTAAATATTGGCAACAGATAGTCCAGAAGTGCAGATCAGATCCAATATATGACCACCAGAATGGGTGGGAAAACGAGGATAAAGGATAAAGGATGTCAGGAGTAGGGAGCTGGGCAGGGCCCACCTCAATGTCCTGTTTCACTAGTATGTGGGCAGAGCCGCAGGGGGCAGCTAGTTCTTGAATAAAACAGGGAGGTTTATACCTTGGTTAAAACCACTTACCAACTAACAATACTTTACTCTGACCACGATGCCCATCTTATTGAGGCGTCCCCCTCAACCTGCTAAGCCCTGTAGTAAAAGAGAAAGTGCCAATCTCCTCTACAACAGGTGCCCTGTATTTATATGTTGATTACTTCAATCACTCTAGATATAAAAGCAAAATATAAAAATTTAAAAGCAACACGATATGTATTAAAATAAAATAATAACAGTAGAAGGAGATATAACTGGTAACAAAGTCTGGATGTATATATTTCGTCTTACTGACTAGCTTACTGACAATCAGCAGCGTATCAAAAGAGGATATTTTCCTGAGAAGCTTTTAGATTTAGCAGTTGGGTTTTGTGATTTAGTTGTTAAACAGATTAACTAATTTATTAAGTCAAACCGGGAGATAAGACAACACAAATGAAAATAAAACAAAACTAACAAACAGAAACCCACATGAGAGGCAAAAATCAGAGTCAATATTCAGGTAAGAAATCGTAAACCAGGCAAGGCACAAAAATAATAATTTAAAAAAAGTTATAAGTATTTTTCCGCAGATCAGAAAACGTTTGTTGCAAACGCTGACCTTTTATCCCATCTGCTGATTAATCCGAGGTCATGACCCTGGCGACCACGCCCATAGAAACGTGGAACGCGACCCTAATGACAGCATGCAAAATGGCTTCCTTAATAGGAAAAGGTTATGAGACCCCAGAATTCAGCCCTGATCATGACATTGGGCTGATGTATGAGTTTTGTTCTCCAACCGCCAGATGTAATGGTATCTCTTTCCCTGATGTATCTTTGCATCTGATGTTGCTCTCTGGTAGGCGGTTATTTATGTTAAAATTTCAGGACCTCATGATATTACACATATGTGATTGGCTAGATATCGTGGTGATGGCTGGCTCTGCCTAACAGCTTTTATCCTTGGACTTTATTTGTGTAATCTCATACTGTCTCCAGTTAATTTACTTTTAAGTTGTAAAAATTATTTTATAACAAAGAGTACCATAAATGAGATAGATAACGATTAAAAAAGAATGTACAGATGTAGTTATATAAACATAAAAGAAGAAATGTACAAATGGGTCATAAATTGAACTTCAAATGTTCTTTATAGTTCATCATAGTATGTTTAAATAAAAACTTGTAATTGAGGCAGATTGCAGCTTGCTTTTCATATAGTTTTTAATATAGCGTCTGCAGTTCCAAAATTATAATTTTTATCCCTCCAGAACAGCTTGAGAGACAAAATTGTAAGACACTGCTGCCTCACTGGGTGAGTAACTAAACTGAAACAAAAACTTAAAAAGAAGCAAAACCATTATGGGAAGCACAAGTGGTTGCGTCACAGCTCTCGTTTGAAAAAATGCAGATATAATTTCAGAAACATAAACAAAACAAGTCACGGTCACTACTTAAGAACATCATGGCAGGGTAGCTGATACCCAAGGAGACATGGTGAACTAAAAAGAAATATAAATAACACATCTAAAATAAAAGCTCCTGGGATTAATTTGTTCCAGGAACAACTTCTCATTCTGGAGCAGCAGGTCCCTACATTTCAAAATTACATGTAAAAGAATATGGTTTTATTTTGAACCAGATAAGGCCAATAAATAAATAAATAAATAAACTTTTTTCCTCACAAAAGAAATAAAACATTTTATTTCCATTCCATCAATCGCAATATAGCTTTATCTAAAAATTCAAAATCAAAATTATCTTCAATTTCACTTTCTTCTGTGAACCCAACTTGTTTTCTACCTTTAAACAAATGAAACCACCAGAATGAATGACTGCAACATTACATGTACACTTTATTGTGTTGTAGATTTAATTTTAAATGGACTGATTTTAATGTGAACACCTCGAAAAGATCCAGGTGTGAAATGATACGGCTGTTTCTGTAAAAATTGCAGGAAAAGAGCAGTCCAGTGACATCACTGGTTTAGTATTGAGCTGGTGGAAGAACATTTCCATTGCTCACCTTGTTCTACTAAACAACTACTGTTTATTTATGAATGTATATGTTTTATTTTAAGTCTTTTTGTAAATATACTTTATTTGGGCCTGTTTTACAGAACAGTGGTATTTTGGGCTTGTTGATGGCAAGAATGATAGTCAGGTATACCTGTTGAGAACAACGTCATATAAGAAAAGCAAAGACTTGTGTGCTCTGAACTAAGATCTTTATCTTTGGCTCCATCTTTCGGGTGTCTGACAGGAACTGTTTACACCACTTTGAGTCTCCCTGCCGTTTTCAGTCATGTGCCCTGGTTTTTTCTTTTTTATACAGCTGAGTAATTACAAACATATTATCAATGTTCTACTACGTTGTGGCACATTAATTTAAAGAGTCCCATCATTCCGCTCAAGCAAACGATTATGTGTTTTCTAAAGTTGTGTGTTGCTGCGGTTGACATTTGCACTGTTTAGAATGCATTTATTTAAATAAGGTGACTGCCACTTGAAGCAATTGCATACGGAATCATTATGTAATCTTGGTAACTGTTGAGTGAGCCTTTATTGTACATTTTTTTGTTATTAAATTGCCTGAAGCCTTATTATTTCAGATCCTTGCCAACACGTTTTAAAACAGTATTTCTTTCTTTCATCCATCCAACCTTTAATGTTTTTTACAGATATAATGATCTATACATTTTGAAAGCTTGGCTTGGTCACAACTTTTCTGCCTTTCTTGATGCTGTCACGATTCACATTTTTATAATTGGAATTCAATTTTTTGTTAAAGCCACCCTTACGCCTACAACAATTGTTCCAGAGGGTATATTGGTGTACTCTGCCAACGCACATATGTTTTGCTGATTTTTATGCTCTTAAATTGTGCGATATGTGGCTCACTTATATATTTGGCGCATCAATTTACTGCTGCTTTGCCCCCGAGCTACTTCATAATTCTTTATATGCATTATTTGGTGAATTGCCTTGAACCTTTCTAGTAGTTACAATAATCTCACAAACTTCCATGAATTGTTTTAATTGTCAGCATGGCTGGTTATGGTTTTCTTTTTGAAGACAGGAGGCACAAATAACACCTGGCCTAAAATGACTTTTGTTTTAGAAGTCAAAGAAAGATTAATAAAATAAAATAAGTCCTAATTTTTATTTTAAAATAAAGACATCTTTTGCCTTTTTGGTAATTAATGTATTTCAGGTTGAACAGCCAAATAAGTGCATTGCTGTGTAATTAGCTATGTACATTTTTTATGTTTCTTTGTTGTTCATGTTGGGTGACGTGCTGTGATCAAAAAGAGTGTGATGTTGTGGGCTCAGTTGCAGTGTACCTGAGATAGTGCCATACTAGCAGTGGATCAACACCAGACTAGGTGGTATGGTACTAACAGGAGATGATCCTCAGGTCTAAATGCTGTCTCAGAGAACAGCAGGACAAGATCAGTCCTAAGTTCAACTAATCTGTAGCTAGTCTTGTGTAGGCCTCATGTTTCTACTCAATTTAGTCAGCTGCTTGTCTGATTGTCTGTTAATGTGGGCATGTCAGCGAATGACATGTTGCTATTATACATTCTCAATTTAAAGGGACAGAGCACAATGAATAAGTACCTCCTCATATATACTTAATAAAAAATATTTGTAAACGTTAGATTATATTAGATCGAAATTAGTGTTGCTCTCGTTGTTGTATATGTGATTCACAGTGAGCGTATGAAAATGCCCTGAAATACAATACGATACAATACAATTTATTTTTGTAGAGCCCAAAATCACATAAGAAGTGCCGCAATGGGCTTTAATAGGCCCTGCCTCTTGACAGCCCCCCAGCCTTGACTCTCTAAGAAGACAAGGAAAAACTCCCAAAAAAACCCTTGTACGGAAAAAACGGAAGAAACCTAGGGAAAGGCAGTTCAAAAAGAGACCCCTTTCCAGGTAGGTTGGGCGTGCAGTAGGTATCAAAAAGAACGGGGTCAATAAAATACAATACAATGCCGATATCGAATGTGACAACCAGACGTACACATTTGTAGAATCATATCTGAAGCATAAGTGTCTCTCTGTAACTTATCTGTTATCTCTGTTATCTCTCTTAATAACCAAATTAATCAGCAGTCACCAAAGGATACAAAATGTCTAGACAGAAGCTGGACAATTTTCGAAAAGAATGCATACTTCACATTAAAGACAAACACGATATACTACATATTATTAGAGTTCTCAAATTAGATCTGAAAGACACCCACAGTGATACTGTACCTCCAGAACACTCCACTGGAATACAGAATGGAATAATCTGTCAGCATCTTTGCACATATATCAAAAGACGGGATGGTCAGCAGACAGAACACAAACTTCTTAAAGGAGCATATGGAGAGACCAAACATTTGGATATTGAAGAGCAGAACTGTAGGTCAAGACAAGAGTTTTGAATTTCCTTTCAGCAACAGAAAGCTAGTGAAGAGACCTTTACAGAGGAGTACTAGGAGCGTAGGAACTGGATGAACTGGAGGAACTGAGAACACCAGTTGAGCAGATGCGTTCTGGACGAGCTGGAGAGGTTGGATAGGTCGGATGGGTCAACAGTCTCCTCATTTCTTGGTGTTAACCCCGTGTGTAAGCTCGGGACTTGAAATTCTATGTAATTATGGTGTCACACATGTGTGACTGGGAGGCAGCTAGAGGGCCTAAATAACAGGAGTACCACGCCAAACCTGGGGTTGGCGAACTGCACTAACTTTCTCTCTTCATCCTCTGCAAACCATCCACAAGAAATCCCACTAGGTGAAGGCGCTATCGTTGATGTCACTTCCGGGCTCGATGACATCACTTACGGTTTCCGGTCCAGATGACGTCACTTTGTGTCACGGCCTTTAAATCCGCTATGTTTTGGATTTCAACCTGAACACAACTCACAAAAAATACCCATTTGCAGCCAGGGCATATTATACAGGTGGCTGCCCCAAACCTATGATATATCTTGGCTTTCTTTGTTACAATGGTTAACCACAAGTCAGACTCGGTGTGACATTTAATGATCCACTTAACATTTTTAGGAATAAAATAGATTTGTAGCAGTATTTTGCTGCCATCTAGTGGATGAAATAACATCATGCTGCAAAAGATCATGAATTTTTCTGTGAGTTTTGCCACTCTACTGTCAGCCATTTTCTAACCCGCTTATTCCTGAACAGACTCCATGGGGGTGCTGCAGCCAGTCCCAACAAGCATTGGGTGAAAGGCAGGAACAGTCCCCTGGATAAGTCACCAGTCTGAAAGAGGGCGAACACACACACACACTTCCACACTAGAGCTGATTTAGTATCACCAACGCACCTAACTTGCATGTCTTTGGATTATGTGAGGAAACTGGAGCACCCAGAGGAAACCCATGTAGATAACATGCAAACTCCACGAAGGGAGGACTCTGGACGTGAATCTAGGTCTCCTTACTGCAAGGCAGCAGAGCTACCACTGCACCACTGTGCCACACCACTCTAATGTAACTTTTCTATATTCATTAAGCGGACGAAGCTTTCAACCAAAACACAACGGGGTGTAAATCCATCCATCCATCCATTATCCAACCCGCTATATCCCAACTACAGGGCAACGGGGATCTGCTGGAGCCAATCCCAACCAACAAAGGGCGCAAGGCAGGAAACAAACCCCAGGCAGGGTGCCAGCCCACCGCAGTGGGGTGTAAATGAGAGACTATAAAGTCAGTTTTAGAAGAAACTGAAAATAAACCATCAGTTGAATCAAATGGCAATGTGAATTAGTCAATTGACATGGATAGTGAAATGGATGCATATGGCACTGTATGTCCAAACCGCCATGAAATGCCTGACTCCTTCAGTCGTGTAACGCTGCAGAGGGCTGCAGTAGCTACATGGCAAAAAGACAAAATGATTGCAATCAAATAGAATGACTTGAAAGATGTTAGCCCCCTAATCACTGTTCACAATGCACCAACCGTCAATATCTGTGCCAGGGAAATATGGAAGTCATTAAGCCTTGTGCTGTGGTAGCCTACTTATTTAATAACACATGGGGCAGTTTGATCGTGCAGAACAAGCGCTGACATTCTACCCTCTCGTGTGCAAGCAGCTGGAAAAATATAAGAAAAGTGTATCAAGAAATACACGTCTACTGTCCCGACTGTGACATCAGGACAGGTCAGGCGAAGGATGTGTACTAACTCAGCATCCGTACAGCAGTGGACACTAGACAGACCTTTCCTGCTGTATTTATGTTGACGTCTTGGTATTTACATGATTCTGTTAATGTAATAACAGTTTTTATTGATGGAAGAAATTTAGGATTTTTGACTTGTGTTTCTGAGTGTTAACAAAATGCCAAAGAATCTACTGAAATGTAGTAAAAAAAACTTGAGGTTCTGACTGTAGCATGTCCCTTGATTTGGTGTTTTGTGTATTACCCTGGGTTACAATATTAGTATTTCTCGTTACTTACCATTAAACGCTGACTGCTCCCTGGGTGATTGTATACTGATACTGAACACTTTCTAGATATGACCTCCTATTTTTTTAAACATTTTTTTGGTCTAGTTAATGGATACTCTGTTTTATCACTCAAAATAACAGGATCCGGGGAAAAGGAAACATTGACCTGTCAAGCTGGATTGGGACAAAGTAGGCTCCCTCATGTCGTGTTTGTTTTGCTTTTGTTTATTGTCATGAATTAATCACCAGCAGCTCCCACTTTGTTCAATTAGAGGACTATTATTGACTCATCCCATATGACGCTATATGGCTGCAGGTCAAGCTGGTGTCGTGAAGTGACCCCCGTTAACAAGTGAACAAAGCTAAAGTTTTAAATTAGATCTGAAGAAGTACTCTGAAATTGCTTCAGAAATCAATCTAAAGGTTTAAATCTACCGTATTAAGTTCCAACACAGAGTGTGCCTGGAGATGCTCTGTTTGAGAAAGTACGGGCGCCAAGGGGTACGAGACACTCAAAGGATTTTATGTGTTAAATATATTTATGAGATTTTAAAAGGAAACAAAGGTTTTTTTTTTTTCTCCTGCATTTTTTTATATTTCAACATTTTTATTAATATACCATTCTAGAGGATAACTGGAGCAGATCATATTGCTAAAGGCCATTTTCTGAACAACTCACCCCAGTTGTAGGAAATTCAATCCTTCAAGCTATTTTTCAAGCTTGACATCTGTGTTGGCTTTCAATCTACTAAACCTATATTGAATTTCAAAATTGTATTTTCCTTGGCTTTTTCTTCTGCACAAATGAAAGACACATGCTGTAGAATTATCAAGTAGGTTTAAAGTGCAGGGAATTATGATATTGAAGCTATTGATAAAAAAATCTACTTTTGCATAAATCCTAATCTCTCTAAAATTTTGAAGCATTTCCAGGATGTTTTTTTTTTCTATGAGCAAGTCATAATTGTTTCTAAAACAACACTGTTAGATTAACAGACAAAAATGCAATATAATACAGTATATATAATGTGTGAATAAATTGCTCTGAGTGTCCAAAAAATCTGTATAGTATACAGTGGATTCAGAAAGTACTCCGACCCCTTCACTTTCTGCACATTTTATTGTGTTGTAGATTTAATTTTAATTGGATCAATTTGCTATTTTTACCCACCAGTCTACACTCAATAACCCATAAAGACAAAGTGAAAACATGTTTGTAAGAGCCATTTTTCCTAGTTCTATAAGGTTTATGAATATTTTACTAGATGACAATGCATAATCTATGGGAAGTTCCTATACCCCCGTAAATAGAATTGTATTGGTATATTCTTGCCATTTCTAACAGCTTTGAGTGAACAATGTTCTCCAGTTAGTGACCAGCCTTGCCTTGCGTAAGGTGTGGAAGGCATAAGGTTTTAAACTGTGCCTGGGCACATACCTACGTGCCAACCGGCCCATGGGCCTTTTGAGTGTGAAGTAACTCGTAAAACAGCACTTATTTAAGTGTTGAACCGTATGCTTAAGGCATAAAGAAGAAGAAATTAAGAACCTTTAAGTATACAAAGAAGAAGCTAAGAATCTTTAAGTATATAAGAAATTAAGAATCTTTAAGTATATAAGAAATTAAGAACCTTTAAGTATAGAAAGAAGAAGTAAAAAACTTTTAAGTATAGAAATAACTAAAGTTTCTCAAATTAAGTTTATAGAAGATACTTTTTTTTTTTTTTGCCTTTTATTCTACGTGTGTAACTATTTTTCCTTTTACTCTTGTGTTTTTTCTTTTATTCTTTAACTTTCACTAAATATTTTTAAAACAAACTTTTGGACTGAGATTTCTTTAGACATGCGTTTTACCCATGCCTGATTTCGCCTTACTCCGGCGGCTACAATGTTTTCAGAAAGGTTGGCAGATTTATTAAAAATCAAAAAACTTAAAACTTCTAACTCAGTACTTTGTAGAAGCTCCTTTGGCAGCAATTATACCTTTGAGTCTTCTTGGGTAAGTCTCTGCAAGCTTAGCACACCAGGGTTTGGGCCGTCTATCCCATTCTTCCTGGCAGATCGTCTCAAGCTCTGTTATACTGGACGGGAAGCATCTGTAAAGTGCCATCTTTAGGTCTCCCCACAGCTGCTCTATGGAGTTTAAGTGTGGGCTTTGGGTTTGCCACTTAAGGACCATCAGAGACTTGTTCTGAAGCCTTTCCACCAGTGCATCATCACCTTAGGTTAAGATTGTGTGCACTCTTAAGGCCAAGTTTTCTTCAAGGACCTCTGTGTATTTAGTTGCATTCATCCTTCCCTCAACTCTGACTAATCTCCTTTCTCCTGCACTACCATAGCATTGTGCTGCTACCTCCATGCTTAACCATAGGGATGGTATTAGGCAGGTGATGGGCAGTGGTCTTCTCCAGAGATAGTGCTTGGAGTTCTGACCACAGAGTTCAGTTTTTGTCTCATCAGATCAGAGAATCTTTTTCATTAGCCAAATGAGTCCAAGTGAGCCATCATATACTGTTTGTGCAAGAGTAGCTTCCATCTAGCCAATCTACTGTAACAGCTGATTGCTCTATGGTGTTGAAATCTGGGCTTTGGCTGGACCACTCAAGGAGAGTCAGAGCTTTATGCCCAGGCCGCTCCAGCGTTGTCTTGGCTGTTTACTTTGGGTCATTGTCTTGCTGAAAGGTGAACCATCTCCTCAGTAAGAGGTCATGTACAGATTTCCTTGAAGCACCTCTCTGTATTTAGGTGCATTCATCATTCCCTCAATTCTGACCAATCTGTCTGTTACTGCTGCTGAGAAACACCTTCATAGCAGGATGCTTTCATCACCATACTTCGCTGTAGGGATGGTATTAGGTAGGTGATGAGAAGTGCCTGACCTTCACTAGATATGGTGCTCAGAACTCTGCCCAAAGTGTTCAATTTACTCAAGAATGGATCCATCTAGCCACTCATTCATAAACTACTGATTGATGAAGTGCTACTGGGAGGTTTACCCTTATGATAGGTTTTCCATCTCAGCAGAGGACCTCTAAAGCTCTGTTAGAGCGACCATTGGGTTATTGGTCTCCTCCCTGACCAAGGCCCTTCATGGCTGGCTGTAAAGTTTTAATTTCCCCTTGGGGACAAATAAAATCTAATCTATCTATCTATCTATCTATCTATCTATCTATCTATCTATCTATC
>JANRMT010062841.1:24002176-24079290 GCA_026402145.1 Polypterus bichir lapradei | reverse complement strand
TATATATATATATATATATATATATATATATATATATATATGTATATCTACTTGAGGCCCTCTGCTGATATGTTTGGAAGTATTGCCTCAGTGGGTACATCCAAGATGAATATGTTTTCTGCTCAGTTGCGGTGTTGTCCTCTGTGATTTTAGAAATTCTAATTTTGCAGTGTTCGGTCTACTGAAAAGTTGTACCACGAAGGCTCCCTGGGATCCATGTGTGTTACAAAGAGTGAAGGTCATGTAAATGGATATTGAAACAGCATGTGAGATAAACAGGGCTGCTTTCCTTGCCTGTGGGCCTGTGTAATTTTGATATACTGTACCCAGTAAAAATTGCACAACACAATTGGGAAAAAACTTTGAAATGGAATTCATTTTGTACCCTTCTCCTTTTGCCCTTCAAAGTGTTATTGCTTATTTCTAAAATATACAAACTTTCAAAGAATTTGTGCTATACTGATAACATCTAAAGGGTGGCACAGTGTTGTTTTGCTGTGTTCAGTTCAGCTGCTTCATGAATCCAGCATCTTGGGTTTGAGTAGCCCACTCCTGCATATTTGTGTCGGCTTTTGCCCAAGAATTCTGGTTATTTCTCACATCCCAGAAGACACAATTAGCAATTGTAAATTACTCTGTACTTTTGTCTAGGCAGGTCTACTGTGGCACACCACACCACGGGTTTATCAATGTGTTTTTATTTTCAGCTTCCTTGTAGTTTTATTAATAGGTGTTTGTTGCACTGGTAGTGTGATACCTTTACCGGTCTTGCTTAAATTTAATAATCACCACTGGATGAGAAAGGTACATGATAATTAACAGACTGCTGCTGGGGCCATTAGGGGCAGGGAGGGTGGAAACGCTTGTTATTGCAGTGGCAGGTACACACAGAGTGAAAAGAGGAGAGGGTCAGGAGTCGAAATGCTCAGAGGTGAGATGAGCATGATAAAGGCAATGGCGATTTTTGATCAAGAAGGAGAAGGAAAGAGAGGCATCTTTCTTCTCAACAAAAGTAAGTTTGAAATGGACTTCAAGAATTACAAGTGCAGGAGAGTGATTTTTGGGTGAGGAATCAAGTTCCAATTGGGAATACTTTGAAAAGGAGGTGAGGTGAGTCAGTCCATCGAGAACCGGTGTTGGTGGCTGAGAGCTGTTGGCAATACCTCTTGAAGGTGCAATGTCATGAGGTGAGGCAGTAAGGAACTCTGCTAGCATAGAGCAGAGACAAAGCTGGCCATTAGGAATTCCTCAGGGTCTATGGGCGTGCCGTAGAGTGTGGCCATTCTGTTGTGTAAGTATCAGCTGTCAAACCATTGTGCATGTTATTCAATGCATGTGCTTTTATTGAGTGTGTGGCTCAACATGTGCACTAGCATTTCAATATAGCTGTATTTTTTTCCTAAAAGGAGCTTAATTCACAATCAAATAGCATGTTGCATCAGCCCTTCCATTTTCACAAACAAAAGCCCATCGTTTATTCTTGCATTTGCATACATTGTTAGTTCTGACGTGTCTCTGAAAACATGGGGAGCGAGCTACCTTTCAGCACTGCTCTTTTCACTCATGTCTTGCTCCATTGTGCCATCTCGTGTGTTCTCCTTTCTCCATGTGATGTTGGCTGTGTACTTCACATCCTGACAGCTTTGCTGCTACATCAGACACCTCTTACAATTTGTGCACAGCTGCATGGCTGAACATAACTGCTGATGAGAAGTTTTTTTCCTCTTTGAAAAGTTAATGCCATTTCAATTCAAGGAAACCTTACAATTATTGGATAGCTGCCAATGAGAATAACAAATATCTACTAAACGCTGTTTTTTATTTGGAGAAACGTTACACTGGATTACCAAAGGGAAAACAGTATGAGACTGTTCTGATGTGACTCATTGGGCCTATCACAGCCAGTGGGAGGAATGTCACTGTTAAAAATATTTTCATATCATTTTCCATGGCAAATAAGACACTTGCCTAAAAATAAAGCCTGCTCCATACCAAGCTCTTAATAAACTGAGATGTTTCCTACTATGGAAGGTAGCACAAGAGATATCAAGAAGACAGGAACTGATAAAGTGCCAGTGATCACGCAACAAAACTAAATTGAAAAAAGTGCCACCGTTTTTGCTTCAAGAGAAACTTGGACTGCGAAAATGAACGCATACATAGTGTTAGTAATCATCTACAGTCTATCAAAACAGTTGCTGTTTACCTGCTGTGACAGACGGCCGGGACGCCTGGAGAATGGAAGGACACGAGACGACAGCTGCATTGGTTGACATCAGGGCAACAGGAACAGCACATGGAAGCTCAACCCAGTTAGGGCCCGTGGTCACCTCCAGGGGGCACCTGGACAGTTCCTAAATCTTGGGCGAGAAGACGCCACACCAGGAAGTGCTGCAGGAAGGTCATCAACAAGCTCCTGAAGCACATCCGGGTATAACATAAAAAGGGCCGCCTTACTCCATTCGGGGAGCCGGAGTCAGGAAGCAGAGGGAGGGCAAAGCTTGTGGGAGAGGAGTGAAGGTGGCAACAAAGATGAAGAAAAGAAAGAAGATAAGGAGTGAGCTTAATTCCTGTGGCTGATTTGTGTACTGTGCGCTGGAAAGGCAGAAAAGAAAATAAACATGTGTGTTTTGGGACGTGTGTGTCTCGGTGTCTGTCTGTGGTTGGGCCGATCTTCACACTGTGTGAAGTGAAATTTGTAACTTTTACGATAAACTACTAGGGGGCTTACCTCCTGCTCGCTTCGCTCGCCAACTCCCCTGGCCTGCTATGCGCCATCCACTTCATGTCTCTGCCACTGGCGTTGTGAAGAGGGGGGCTGAACGCACCCTAAGGAAACGTGGTTGCTTCTCTGACACCCCCTCTTAAACGGTGATACAATGGGAAACAAAAACAGTTTTTTTTTTTTACTTCCTCTTCGCTCAATCTGCTGCTGCTGCAGCACCACGTGATTTAGATCTCGCACCGCGCTTCGAACATGTAAAACCCTGTACAGCAGCTGTCTTTGTCACCTACTCTTTGTCTTTTATTTCTGGCCCTGAGTGTGATCAAATCTGTTGGCAAAAAGTCGTGGGACATGAGTTCTTGATATTTTAGTTTATAATTTAAAAATAGAATAAGGATCTGAACATCTTACAACATCACATTAAAGTTCGATAAATTCTGAAAAGAAAGATACCAAACATATATATGAAGGTTTTAAAATAATCCATCCATCCATCCTCTTTTGCTTATCCAAGATCAGGTCGCGGGGGCAGCAGCTTGAGCACTGTTGCCCAGATTTCCCTCTTCCTGGCCACTTCTACTAGCTCTACTAGTCTACTAGTCCCTCCAGCGTGTCCTTGGTCTTCGCCGAGGCCTCCATCTGGTTAGATGTGCCTGGAACACTTCACCAGGGAGGCGTCCAGGAGGCATCCTGATCAGATGCCCGAACCACCTCATCTGACTCCTCTCGAGTAGCGGCTGTACTCTGAGCTACTACCGGATGACCGAGCTTCTCTCCTTATCTTTAAGGGAAAGCCCAGACACCCTGCGGAGGAAACTAATTTCAGCCGCTTGTATTCAGTCACTACCCACAGCTCATGACCATAGATGAGGGTATGAACATAGATTGACCGGAAAATTGAGAGCTTTGCCTTTTGGCTCAGCTACTTTTTCACCACGACAGACCGATGCAGAGCCCGATTTAAAGAGTGACAAAAAAGTCACATAAAAACATGAAATAAAATCGTTGCACTTTTAGGCTTAGGATTTTATATATAGAGAGAGTAGATTTATATAAAAAATAGTGAATTTTACTTCACTTATTATTTTATGTTTCCAGCTGATAGAAGTTACATGCCTTATCGTTCTTTGGTGTGGAGTTTGTATGTCCTCCCCATGTCTATTCCTCCTCACATCTCTATGACATCTTGTTCTTGTATTTTCCAGAGGAGTGTGTCCTGGGGTGGATCGGGACCCCAGCCAGGATGTGTTTTTACATTGCATCTATTGCTGTTAGGATAAGCTCTGCTCCTCAGCCATCTTGAATCAGATAAAGCAGGTCTGAGGACTTGTCCGATGGAGTCAAGGAAACAAAACTTTAAGAGAAATCCATAGTTTCTCAGCACTTGTAAAACTCATACAGGAATGGTCTTCAATGCAATCTGTACTTTTATATAGTTGGTTGTTTTAGGACTTTATACCATGAATTTTCAATTCAGAAAAGAGTCAAGCAGAGCAGCCAAAGCATGCAGTCATCAGTTTATTTCTTTGTATTTTTCATACCTCAGTGGAAATGAAGGCAATGGCCTTTATGGAAAGCAAAGCATCTGAAGTATCTGGTGTCTGAATAAAATTTGTATATTACAACGCAGCAGAGGATATTATTCTCTGTCACTTTTAAATGGAGAAAGCACACAAAGAAAAAAAACAAATTTACTTGCTGAGCTGCTTTGACAATTTAGCTCAGCTATAGATATTTTTATGCTGAATTTTATACAGGAGATTGGTTAATATCCTCTTTATAATTAGCACTTGTTTGTTTCTCTCCACCTCTTGGCTCACACATCTAGACTGGCATACAAAGCTATTAATGAATATTTTTCTTATTCAGAGAATTTTACCAGCCTGTTTTTTGTTTTAACTTTTTGTTGAATTTTTGAAATGTGACCCAATAACACATCACATTTGGCATCTTTACACCATATATGTTAGTTTAAAACTCATTTAATTCACACCTTCTCCCTCTTTGTTAAGAAGCAAAAAAGTAAATAAAAAGTCTAAAACTCCATTAAAGGGTGATAAAGAAGAGCTGTGGCCAGGAAAAGCTGCCCCAATGTGCAGATTCACAAGAATAACTCCTGTTAAACATTTTTTAGTTTTAGTTTTTACAGTGTGAACGAGAAATAAGAGTCAGAAACTAGCATTAAGAGTTGGGGAACCATCCCTGTATAGAGTATAGTACTCAGGCAAGAAGTTAGCGCTGCAGTACCGCACACGAGCATAACAAAAGTCATACTAGAGACAAAGAACAGTTGCCCAGGGGAAGGATCTATATGTTGGAACCGGAAATGTAACAGCTGTAGGGGCAATGAGCGTAGATATAGAATTACTAGACGCCGCATGGTCAGCTGCATCGTACGTCAACGTTGCCGCCATATTGCTAGTGTCTGTGCTGTGGAGTGAAGTAATGGATACAGATGCCTCACGCATGTGCTGCTTGGGATTGTACAAACCGCTGTAAGCTCCAAACTAGATCCTGGGGGATTACATTTCATAGGTAAGGCTGAAAAATTGTTTTGGTTATATTTGGCCATTTGAAAATCCCATTTTATAATCTTAACTTTAGCTACGCCAGGCTAAGCTAGCAAAGCTATGCATTTATGTGTTCAAGTGAGCCTCCAAACAACGTTTTGGCTAAACGTATTTAGTCACTAACTATGTAGATTGTTGTTAGCTGTTAACATTTCTTAAACTTTGAAGGTTTCCCAAATATATCACCTCAGGAAGCAGTGGGAGGTAGCCCTTAGACGGGATTTTGAGAAAGCTGTCCTGTGATGTGTGCCGTGCTAGTTTGGTAACAGATGCTCTACCAGCATCATATGATCAAAGCTACCACTTGCTCACATTAAAAAACAAAGGAGGTTTGATGATTCCTTCTGAGGGTACAGTCAAGGTGGTCAAAGTAGCTGAGCGTGTTATCCGACGGTCGACATTAGGGCAAGCTGTCAGTGTATCTTTGATCAATTAGTTTGTTCGGGCTGAGATTGGTTCAGATGATGTGTTTTTTTCCCAAGGTGCACATTGAGGAAACACAGTTTGAAATTGACAACAATCATTTTATGCTCATGTTTTTAGTTGTGTTGCGTAAGAACAGGAAGAAGTCTAGAAATGTTTCAGAGATGGAAGAAGGCAGCCCAAGTAATGTTACTTATATGGGAGGAATTATTTCATAATAATAATTATTATTATTTAATAATTGCCATTATTAATGTACAAATGGATGCAAATAATTGCATTTAAACGATTCGCCAAAATCTGTTGTATGTAATTGATACTGTTTTAAACGTTATTGTTTTTTCATCAGAAAGCCCAGTTTCCAAATCTACCTGTAGTAGTTTAAATGGCACTTTTGCCACTCACATTATGACGGACACGCTGACGTATCGTGTCGACTGGACAACACAGTAAATGTGGCGTCTATCTATATACAGTTTTTACTTGTGTACCACGCGCCCTTGTGTAAGACGCGCACCCTAATTTTTATAACGAAAATCGCGAAAATCGTTTTGCCCCATGTACAACGTGTGTTGTGATTGTATAGGAAGCGTTTAGAGAGAGAGAGAGAACGAGCGAGAGAGAGAGCGCGAGCAAGTGAGCGAGAGAGAGAGCACGAGCGAGCCCAAGCAGAAGAAGTAAACATTACAGAATTATATTTCCTCGTGTTTGACGCGCACCTGATTTTCTAATGCTAATTTTCAGGAAAAAATGTGTGCATGGTACACTCGTAAATACAGTATGTCTATGGCAATGAGACTGACAGACTGGGATTCGGATAATGGTGACATCATCAGAGGGAGCTGGGAGTGAGGACATCAGCGGGGAGTCAGACTTGATGTCATCGTGGATGGACGGTGGGTTGATCGGGTCTCAGGTCTTCTTGTTTTATAGCGTAACCCATATCCCCGTCTTGTGTTTTACCACTCTCTGTCGAGCCCGTAGGCTACCCCCTACCCGATCGTGTGTGACAACAGTTTTATGCAAAATAGCAAATCTCTAAGCCAGGGCTTTCTTAACTTTTTCTATGGCGACCAACCCAAGCTCTTCCAAATTTCTATTATAAACCTATATATTTATATACATAGCAAATTTTAGAAGGGAAGCACAAAAAAGTTAATATTTACAAATGCAGTTTTAATTAAAGATTTGAGTGACTCACATGTGACTGGAGAATTCTATGGCTTTCTCTGATGTTAAGTCAAATTTGAGGCAAGTACCTTGCAGTTTTTTTCATTAGGCATTTAAAAACTTCCAAGTTTTAGGTTAAATTTCTGATTTTCAGTTCATTGTAATAATGGCTTTAACATCATAATTTTAAAGAGTCTTTTCAAAGTCAGCAATGCTCAAATAGTTAGCCCAGCAGACAAACAGATAACATGCATGTTAGATGGCTGCTGGCTTGACCTATACTGCCTAAAACAAATGTTTAATAAAAAACAAATATTAAAGGAATACTTCACCCAAAAAATATACATAGTTTTAAATCTTACTTAACTCATGTAGTTTGTATTTGTGGCTGAGAAAAAAAATTTAATCTTATGCTTTCATGGAGAAATTAGTGAGTCAGGCAGTCAATCATTTTCCAACCCGCTATATCCCAACACAGGATCATGGGAGTCTGCTTGAGCCAATCCCAGCCAACACAGGGCACAAGGCAGGAACAAACCCCGGGCAGGGTGCCAGCCCACCGCAGGGCACCCACACACACCAAGCACACACTAGGGACAATTTAGGATCACCAATCTACCTAACCTGCATGTCTTTGGACTGTGGGAGGAAACAGGAGCACCTGGAGGAAACTCACACAGACACGGGGAGAACATGCAAACTCCACGCAGGGAGGACCCGGGAAGCAAACCCAGGTCTCATAACTGTGAGATACCACTGCACCACCGTGATGCCCTATGGAGAAATTACATTGTGAATATTCATAATTCAACAGGGTTCTGCAGTGACCAATACAGCACAATGGGAATCGCTCTGAAAAAACATCTGTGCAAAAAAAATATTCTCATGTAAATCGCGTTGCATAAGTCCGATATCCATTTGTAAGGTCATAATATACAAAATGTGCACATCTTTTACTAAAATATTAACAGCTACTTCCTGAAAACTCCATACTGAGTGTAAAAGGAAAAATGTCATTCCCACAATGCTATGTGTTTGAACTGAAGACCTGCCTCTCCTCTTCATTCATTGGACAACTCCCACTCAACCACCCCCCTGCCCCCCATTCATTGGTCAAGAATACTGTCTTCAGTTCACTGCACAGATTTAAGGGAATGACACCTTTCCTCATTCCATTCAATGAACTCATTAAAAATATTAGTTTAGCCCATATCTGAAAATTGTACCATTTCAATTGATTATTTATGTGTATATTATGCAAGTTTGTATTCATTTATTTTTTTAATTATGTATTATTTTTTGTATTTCATTCTCTGTATTTGTTTGTTCTTTGTAAATTTTCCTTTAATGTCTTCCCAAACACTTCGAGGTATGTCTTTTGTATCTTATAGAAATTAATGTCGTTGTTCTATTGTTAGAGTCTAACGTTCCTTGATTTATATTCACAAGTTTTTACATTGCCTAGACTAGAGTTTCTTAAACTATGTGTCATGAGTCAGATGTGTTTGTGTTGGGTCGCCACATGACTGTGTAGTGGAATTTGTCAAATTCTTCCAAGCATGATTTCTGAAATATTGTGCTCTATTTAGTGTATTTTTAACTACTGTAGTATACAATCTGAGGCGTAGCCTATGAACAAGGCTGTTGACGCATGACAGAGAGTTTTGTTTCTGTAGTAAAGAACCATAATGAATATTCCCAAGATACGATCACTCCCCAGCAAAACTTGTAAAATAATCAAACAACCAAAAGTCAGGCAAGAGGAGAGAATGACAAAGATGAGCTTATGAGGTGAGGGGACTGTGGCGCTGGTTTGAAATGTCCAAATATAAATCGCCAGTGCGGCACAAGGGTGTGAGATGAGTTAATAAGGAGACTCAGTGGCTATGAACAACTGGTCGGTGTCTCTTATTGCATGTTTGTCATTATGTAACTGACGTGCAAAGAAGAACTTGTATTAAATTTAATGTGCCAGGGGAAGAATGAATTTCTTTTCGTAATGTTCATTTAAAATGGTCTGATAAATTTCAAACTACGGGTAGTGTGAATGACGTGTTTATTGGTCCATTGAAAACTGTAAGAGAGGTTAGGTTAGGAGCACACTCTGATACAGCGCATTGCTACACCCACCACCTCAGGATCCAGATTAGGACCCGAGTGCAGTCATGCAACTGGTGACACCTCAGCACCACACTAGTTCAGATGGAGTGGAACAGTGTGAGGTTTTCTATGGTGGCTGGAGTGCCAATTCTGCCACCAACCCCCAAATTTTCCTGTGCAGGTTGGAGGGCCTACATGCAGGGCTGGATGCAGGTTAACGTCATACGGAGGTAAGAACATCAGAAAATATCAAACGTTTAACTGCGGAGGCTTCTCCATTCGTCTTAATGTCAGTTAGTAGCATTAAACATTTCAACCTGGGCTGTCCACAGAATACTTCATCAAGACTTATTTTTTTACACATTTGAAATACAAATAGTGCATATACAGTTTTTTTGGGAAATAATTTAGCTATGCAACTCAACTTTTTTAATTGTTAAATGAAAACTGGAATATGTCAAACTCTTCTCTGGTCTTCTTTTCATGGCTAGATGGTGTGAAAGAGAGGGACAAGAAGATAGAAGACCCTTGTCTTATCCTGGTCCAACTTCTTCTGGTGTACCTCTACACTTCTCTCTAATATTACAGTTTCCTGACTATCTAACATTGTTAGATATCACTCATTTTATACTCCACTACAGCTGTCCTCGAACTGTGGGGGGTCAGTGAATAAATGTTGAATAAATGAACAAGACATCAAAATTAATTTTTTACATTTTTATTTCAAATTTAAATTTGCAAGCATATAATCACAACAAATACATTATAACTAAAATTAAAACAAAACATTTCTAAGGCATAGATCTAATGACTAATATGTGCCTGCTTTAAAGTACACAGCCTGTCCTGGTTTGGCTTGGTATTCGATAGACACTCTGAGCTCCTTTTCTATTTGAAGTTTGTTTCTTTGACAAGCGGCCCACTGCTGCTGCTTTTACAGTCGCGTATTTTCAGTCCAGAAAGTTCGAGACGTATCGGTATCTGTCACAAATATTCGGGTAACAGTAGATCAGGTTATAATGCGGTGCGACTGCACCACATTGGCAGCGTAGCCAATATTGCCAAATTGAGTTAAATAATTTACTGTGTATTGGGTTATTTTCATGATACAACTAACAGCGGTATAATATTTGTCGGACGAAAATACGTTCGTCTCGCGCAGATTGACTTCATCGGTGTCCTCGTTTACGAGATTTTTTAAAAATTAAAACATATTTAATTGTTTCTTTACATAAAAAAATAATTAAATAAGAATACATAATTTATTCTTTGTTTTTGGGATTAGAATTACTACCAAAAACCACACAAGGCATTTTAACAGTTATTAAAGCACTTAAAAAAAAATAAATTGCAAATATTTCATCAAAGTTAGCCGAACACATACAAATCTAATGGAAGTCAAAATGATAGCATACCGCAATACTGCACGAGTATCATACCTTTGTTAGTTGTCTCATGGGTTATTCTCATCTATCTTATATTATGCAGGGGGCGCAGAATTATTCCAGGTATAAAAGGGGGGGGGTCGTGAAATACGAAAGTTTGAGAACCGCTGCTCCATTACAATGGATTGAAGAGTATAGGCAGTGTTACTTTAATTAAATATGTAGTTTATTGTATACAATTTAATTATTTCTTGTATTCTTCAGATGGGGGTTGCGGACTGCCAAACATCAGGCCTTGTTAAATCCCACTGAGTCATTCCTTGTGTGATTTTGGGCCATACAAGAAATAAATAGTTGTTGTTGTAATGTTGCCCGTTTTGTTTAAAACATAAATATAGTTTACATAGCTGTTGCAAATCAGAAGAGATGTGTTTTTTCTTGATACCTTTGAAATAATTGTTTAGTAGATGAATTGACACATTTATTACATTTAAATGTCTAATTACTGTTAGTAACAAACGCTTTTCCCTTTGTTCAGACTAATCTAACCATTGTCTACAGAAACAGATGGCAAGTCACTCCAGGTTTGAATAGAATCCCTTTGCATGGTCCTCGGGTTGCACTGGTTACCTTGCCAACTTTAGCCAGACTATTCTTTGTGAAGAAGAAAAATATTTTAATGATAAGGTGAAAACACATTATCAGCATTATCACATGTTGGCAGGTGCTTTGCTTGTCTCTCGCCACATTCATTTTAACATAAGTAAGATAAGAAATGAAAATGTATAATAATCAAATGAAATCTAATTAAGCTGTTCAAATATTATTCATGATTTGGTCAGACTACCTCAGTTTCTATGAATAAATGAAGTTATGCTTCAGAATAAATTGATGCAACCCTTTAAAATATTTACACGAAATTTGAATGCAAGCTTTCACTTGGTCAAAGTTGCAGAGGGCAGTGGGTGAAAAGCTGAAGCTGAGCTCATTTGTAGCCACCGATCAACCTGGCAGCACATCTTTAGGCTGAAATCCTCTGCAAATGTTCCTCTGCGCGAACACTCACACTTCATATAGGAAGAAAGATTTACTGAATCAAGAGCTGTGAGACAATAATCCTGTGTGCTGGGCCTCATATCATCTCCTGACTTACAGTGGAATTAGAAAGTATTCTGGCTCCTTCACCTTCTGCACTCTCCAATATGTTGTAGATCAGGGGGTCCCCAACTCCGGTCCTGGAGGATCCCAGTGGCTGCAGGTTTTCATTCTAACCCTTTTCTCAATGTTTGCAGCTAATTAACTTCTTTTGAATTAATTTTAATTGACTTGTTCTTTTAAGATTTGTTCCTCTAAATTGCTTCATTTCTTTCCTTAAATGGCACCCAAACAGAAATGAAACGTGAAGTGAGTGAGCCAACAGAAGACCAACTAAGTCAGGGCCTCAAACTCCAACCAATTTCACTCCAACCAGTTACTTAATTAGACTCTGATTCTATTTGTTAATTAAACCCTTTCTTTAGTTCCATGGCTTGTGGCTGCTCTCATTGTGCAATAGCAGACATCTAAATTGTTAATTTTCTCTTTTATAAAGAGCACTGTTCAAATGTTTTGTGGACCTGAGCAGATCAGCATTCCTGAGACCTTCACCTTTCTTTATTTTCAGATATTGTATGATCGACAATGTTGGTCATGTTTTACTGGTCATGTTTTGGTTAATTTTGTATCTCATTATTGTTTGGCTGCTAACAAGGAAAAAGAAACAATTAAGGGGTCTGAGTCTTCAAGAGCAAGACAATTAAAATTAATTCAACAGAAGTTAATTAGCAGCAAAAACAGCAGCAAAAGCAGGTCCCTCGTTAAGAAAAGAGTTAGAATGAAAACCTGCAGCCATTGTGGCCCTCCAGAACCAGAGTTGGAGACCCCTTTTGTAGATTATTTTACTCAATAACCGATAATGACAAAGTTAAAACTAAATTCTGTTTTTCAAGGTTTAGTTTATTTAAAATTAGAGACTTTATGATTATGTAACTCAATATAACATGGTTTATGTACATGCATTCATTTTTATTCACAATGCTTATTATATCCATGTAAAATAAAATGTCCATCTTTCATTATGCTCCTTATACAATCTGGGTTATGGGGAACAAATGTTGCATATGTTGCTCTTTAGGATCATATGGACAAGATAAATTACTTTTACACACAAAATTTTGACCCTGGGGATCCCAGTGTTTATTTATTTATTTTTCTGTGTACTACAGTTTGCACAGCAGTGCCACCTGCTGGCCCAGATCAAGTGAAACATCTAAACAGACTGAAGTCAGACTAGCAGACAAAATGACATGAGCTTAATATGACTTACTCAGACAACACAGCATGATGCTTCTACCTGCTGTTGGGTGAGTCTTGATCAAGATTGGAAGTGCAGCACAACACAAAGGTGAATCAAAGTGTTGTTGTTCAGCTCCTGGCCTGTTGGCTTTTCTTTATACAAACTGTCCACCTTGAACTAAAGTAAGAGGATTGAGTCAGACATGACAGCATTCGTGGTTACAACCCAGAAATTGTCACACAATTCTGGAATTTAATTGGACCCAAAAAAAATTTTGAAATTACAAGAGCAGAGACATTGATGGAGGGGCAGTGTGGATGAAGGATGGGGAAATAGCAATAACAACAGGGGCACCATTTAAAAAATGAGCACACAAACCTTTGCTTTCTTTTCTTAAGTCATTCTGCAAATACTGCTGACAACTCTTCCACAAAGTGGAAGGAGCACAAGGAGGGTTTTTAAATTTAGCCTGCAACTGGTGAGTGGAAATCAAGATTAAGCATAATGCCTTGAGATAGAAAGACATATAGATATGAAAGGCACTAAATAATAGATAGATAGACATGAAAGACACTATATGATATCTAGATAGATAGATGTGAAAGGCACTATATGATAGATAGATAGATAGATAGATAGATAGATAGATAGATAGATAGATAGATAGATAGATGTGAAAGGCACTACCGTATATACTCGCGGATAAGTCGAGACTTGATTTTACCGTATAATTTCCGGTATTTTTTAATAATGTATAAGTCGAATGTGGAAAACTCACAGTATTGGTCCAAGAGATTACGATATGCTAAGGCCCACCTGAGAGAGTAACCACAGAGAACACAGCCTTTTTTTCTATGAGGGTGCAGCAATGCACTGTATCAGCGTGTGCTCCTAACCTCTCGCTCTATTGTCCCTATGTGACCACACAGTAATAACCAAACTATTCCAAAGCGATGTTTGCACTGATTTGTGTTTTTTTGTATCTCACACCCTCATACACCTTTATCGTAAGAGCTTCCCTTATCTACGATCAGAAGTGTTCAATCAGAAGAAAATATGAAGCTGGTTTTAAATTACACGTCATTGAAGTAGCGAAAGAAATTGGTAACTGCACTACTGCAACAAAATTCAATGTGTCTGAGAAACTGATGTGAGACTGGAGGAGGCAAGAAGATGTAAAAAAAAATAAGTGTCGCATTTTTGAACAGGCGTATAAATCGGGGTCTGATTTCATGATCAATTTTTTGGGTTTCAAGACCCAACGTATACTTGAGTATATACGGTATATAATAGATAGATAGACAGATAGCATTTAATTTGCCACGAGGGGGCAATTTGTATTTTTACAGAAGCTCAATAAATAAATAAAAACATCTTAATTAAAGGTATGTCCGTGTGTTTGTCTTTGTGTTTGTCTGGTTGCTATGCCCTTGTTATTCCAATAGAAGGCAAATCGCAAGCAATTGTAGTAAAAACATTAATTGGATTTATTATTCCAACAGATAGCACATCACAAACATTAACGCTGCCTCTTTTACTGATTCTTGCAAAGCTGATGTAAATGTGCTTTATAAATTAAGTTTGACTTGAATTGGCTTGGTGGCGCAGTGGTAGCGCTGCTGCCTCGCAGTTAAGGAGACCTTAGTTCACTTCCCGGGTCCTCCCTGTGTCTGTGTGGGTTTTCCTCCGGGTACACCGGTTTCCTCCCACAGTCCAAAGACATGCAGGTTAGGTAGATTGGTGATCCTAAATTGTGCTTGGTGTGTGTTTGCCCTGCGGTGGGCTGGTGCCCTGCCCGAGGTTTGTTTCCTGCCTTGCGCCCTGTGTTGGCTGGGATTGGCTCCAGCAGACCCCTGTGACCCTGTGTTAGGATATAGTGGGTTAGATAATGGATGGATGGATGAATTGGCTTTAAAAATCCCATACCAAATTGCATATAACAGAGACATGTGCATTGCCTGGTGTAATACATACAGTATGTTAACACCAAGGTCTGTGTTAAATATTTATATTTCATCCCATCTTAGATAAGTAGCATAACCTCTCCACCTTATTAAAAGGATAAGTGTCTGTGTCTCCGTCCAGTTGCTATGTCTCTGTCATTCCACAAGATGGTGCATCACAAACATTTGTAGAAATAAAATTCATTGCATTTGTCATTCCAACAGATGGAGCATTATAAACATTAGCGCTCCTTTTATAAATCCCATACCAGTGCAAACGGTGATGCTGAAGTCTACGTTGATTACTTATAGAAGAAATTATATTATGACAAACAACAGACCCCCTCTCTAATACCCACCAAAATGAGATATCATAAAGCTGTATTGCCATAGATATGAAGGAGCCTCAGTAGCGCGTCTTGACACACTTCTGCTGAATGATTCATTGGCTGAAAGTCCTCAGTGTTGGTGACAGTTTTGTCTTCATTCTCCCCTTTGTTACCACCTCCAGGATGTTCAGAGTTCATCTGATAATTTAGCCTGCTGTTTGGAGAGCCCATGCTTATGATCAGATGTGAACTCATCTCTTTTTCCCTTTTTTCCAAATTACTGCAGCAATATTTAAGGGAACTGACGATAACAAACCTTTTGTATTTCTTTGCTTGTGTGTGGTCTGTGGCTTCAGCTTCCAGCATCTCTGCAATGTGCACTTTAATCCCATCTGAATTGTTTGATTTGCAAATTTAAACTGTGGAGCAAAGGGGTAAATCAAGGAAAAATGTGTCTTTGTCCCAAACATTATAGAAAATGTATTCCATATGTTAAAACACAGGGAAAAAATGTTTTCTATACAGTATATCGAAATGGGCAGCAGTATTGAAGAATTAGACACGTTGAAGGATTTTACATATCTCTTCATTAAACAGTTTTCAGCTCTGCTCCTTTATTTTAGCACCCACTTTTAAAGTAACCTCAACTTAACTTTATCTACTCCCTTTTAGAGCTGGGAAGATTCTATGAATTGTTGTCTACAAAAAAGTCCCTATTTGTACTAAATAGACCAATTAGCATAATATAGCTCTGCAAAGTGACATTGTTTCCCTTTCTGTTGGTGACATCAATGGCTTCCTTCAAGCTGCACCAATTGTTCTTTCTGCTAAAAATGCAATTATGTAAAAACAATTTTAGACAAAAATGGTAAAATTATATGAAAATTTAGGTGGCCAATTATTGTCTTTCCCAAATTATTCATCTAATTTATTTTGCCCGTAAACCCTTATGAATATTTTTTTGTCATTGTTATCATCACCTCATGAATTTCATTATGCTTCTATTTGATTATTGCCAGTTTTTTCCTATATTATTATTCACTCTTTTGCTCTTTTCAATATCCCAGTTTGGGGTGGTACAAGCTGGCGTAGTGGTTAGCACTGCTGCATCCCATCTCCAGGGACCTGTTTTCAATTTATAACCTGGTCCTGTGTCTTCTAAGAGTTTGGACGCTCCGGTTTCTTTCATATGCTTGCTTTAACTGACGGTTCTGAATTGATGCCATGAGTATCTCCAGTAATGAACTGGCATTCATCTGATCGCTGGTTCCCATCTTGCTGTTTGTAATATTAGGACAGGCTTCAGCTTCCAGCATCTCTGTAATGGTATAAGTCAAGGCCTGGAAATAGATACATAGAAACTGGTTGCAATGCACAGTTGTTCATTTTCTCTGTAAATCTACAGAATATGCTATTTTTCATTTAAGATGAAATATGGGTGCCAACCGATACCAGCTAGTTCACTTTTTGTCAGCCCTACAAGCCAGTCTGCTACCTCCTGCACACACTGCAATGCTCTCCACCTTCTACCTTTTCTCCACCACTGATGGCCCCCCACTCGCCCCACTACATGTGCCCTTGAGCACATCGCCTCACATCTCCTCCAGGCTGTCTACCCCTCACTCATTTCTGCAGTTACACACGTCATCAACACCTCACTCAGCGCAGGCACATTCCCTACAATGTTCAAACAAAGCCCACACTTGACCCATCTCAAGTAGGTATTACAGACCAGTGTCTCTTCTCCTCTCCTTTCTATCCAGAACACTCAAACATGCTGTCTCTAACTACATCTCTTTCTTCCTTCCTTTTAAAGAACAGACTGCTTGTCATTAGCAGTCAGACTTCATGAAGGGTCTTTCCACCAAGACAGCTCTACTCGCTGTTGTCGACACATTACAGCTGGATAGAGCTATCAACATGTCATCTGTCCTCATCCTTCTAGGTCTTACCTTTGCTTTTGACACTGTGAACCATCAGATCCTCCTTGCCACCCTCTCTGACTTTGGCATCACTGAGGCTGCCCTCACAGTGCTTGAGTTGGACCTCCTTGGGCAGATCCCTCACAGTGGTTGAGTTGGATCTCTTGGGCAGATCCTACCATATGTCCTGCCTGAGGTGAAATGTCAAGGGTCCGACCAGGAAAGCAGAGGGGTTCCCCAAGGATCAGTGCTGGGTCTTCTTCTCCCTTTATACCAAATCACTAGGCCCTATCATCCATTCCCATGGTTTCTAAAATCAGTGCAATGCTGATGATATGCAGGAGCACTGGCATTGCCACTGCAAATGATTCAAAATGCAGCGATACGTCTGGAATTTAACCAGCCAGGGTAGGCACATGTCACTTCTCTTTTCAAGTTGCTACATTGGCTCCCTGTTGGAGAGCGTACTAATTGCAGATCATTGATGCTTGCCTAGAGAGTATTCAGAGGGTCACCACCTGTGTAAACAGAGACACTGCTAAGGTCCTCTGCTTCTTCTTACCCACTCAGGTCTGCCAGTCTGCATGGCATCAAATCTCAATGCAGACTCTTTGCATGTGTAGCTCCTAGCTGGTGAGAATGAACTGCCCAGTCTCTTTCAAACTGCAGAAAAACATTTTTTAAAGAGAGATAGATAGATACATAGATAGAATTGAAAGGCACTGTAAGATAGATAGATAGATAGATAGATAGATAGATAGATAGATAGATAGATAGATAGATAGATAGATAGATAGATAGATAGATAGAGCAAGCTATATTTTTACCAAGGGGGAAATTTCACTTTTTCTAAAAACACTTTAAATAAATAAATACATAAATAGAAAGAAAATATATATATCACACACACAGTGTGGTCTGAACACAAACCAGAATGACCTAAAAGGAAGAAAAACTTAAAGAGAAAGAAAAGAAAACTTGTGACAAGGCAGTCTCAGTCACGGTAAGGCATTATACGGGCATATTGCTGTTGGTATGAAGGAGCCCTCGTAGTGTGGAATGATTCGTGGGCTCTCTGGTGTGTCAGAGAGATGATGTGCAGCATTGTTCATAATGGAGCTCAGTTATGTTTTAATTCTCTCCTTTGCTATGACCTCAGCAGGGTCAAGAGTGCATCCCATAACAGAGACTGCCCTTTTAATTAGCTTGTTGATTCAGTGGGCTTCTTTTGTGATGTTACCAGCTCAGTACACTGCAGTGTAGAGAATCCCATTGGCCATCATAAAGTGGTAGAAGTTGAAGAAGGATGCCACCACCGAAATTAAAGGATCTCGGTTTCCTAAGGAAGAATAGCCTTCTCTGCCCTTTCTTATGTAGTTCCTCTTTGTTCAGACACCAGTCCAACCTGTCATTGATGTGGACACCCAAGTACTTGTAGGAGTGGACCACCGTGACATCCACTTCCTGAATAGTGACCGGACATAGTGGCTCTTTTGTGCATCAAAAGTTAATAACCAGCTCATTGGTTTTGCTGATATTAAGTTGCAAACAATTCTCTTTGCACCAAGAAACAAAGTTTTCCACCAGACTCCTCTTCTCTTTCTCACCCCCCCCTTATAAATACATCCCATAAACTTCAGAATCAGCTGAGAATTTCTGCCAGTGAGCTGAGCTGCTCTTATATTTATAGTTGGAGTTGTACCGAGTGAGGAGTAAAGCAGACTGGCCTTTTTCTTGTGGTGCTCCAGTGTTGCTCTCATCATATTAGAGACGCGGTCCTTGAGCCCCATAAACTGTGGTGTACATGACAAACAGTCCATTATCCAGGATAATATAGTGGACACTGGCAAAATCAAATAACAGAATCCTAACAGTGCAGCCAGCTCTGCCGAGGTGAGAATAAGCCTTGTGGAGCAGATTGATAAATGCCTCCTCCACTCCAATCTTTGTCTGATAGGCAAACTACAAGAAAAATATAGTTCCTCTGTGTTCTGAGACCAGTCCAACATGTCGTTGATATGGACCCCCAAGTAAACCTGGATAAATTAAATAAAATAGCATTGTCCTGTGTTAATTTTAAATTTGTCTGTGGAATCACCCTTTAAATTTAACTTAGAGCCTTTTCATTGGACAAGCAATAGCAACAAGAAAAATATAGAGTATTAAATTATATTTTTTTCAAGTTATCCCATGTAGTTGTACCTAAGAAAACGTTTTACTCTCATGGTTTCATGCAGACGAAGATAATAAAGTTTCTGATATAATAGGGGTCTATAGTGACTAGCACTGGACAACAACAAACAATTCAAATAATGCCTATGAAGAAATTTTCACGTTACTCATGCCACATAATCCACATATCAAGTCGTCCAGTCATATGCTTACAAAGTTCAAGACGCATGTGTTTTTCGTAAAATACTGTTAAATAAACTACTTCTGGAAAATTCTCTCATGAATGAAAACTGAATGTGCTCAAACTTGAGCAAGCATTGAAATTGCAGATCTGCATTTGCTGTATATTCATAACATGAGCCACAAGTGGAGCATCTCAGGACTATTACCGCCAGCCTGTGAAGTTGTCCTTCTGCTTGTTGAAGCGTCTCAGATCTGTATGAGTACGAGGCATACTCTCGTCCTGAGACATTTCTTTAACTTTTAATCTTTACTTGCACTCATCTTTCAATGAACATTGAAATGTTGATTTCACGTGAAACACAATGTTAGCCAATAAATACGATGTTACTTAGCTGGGCTCCATTGGGTAAGTAACATATAAGAAACTAGTGGGCTTTACTCCCTGCTCATTTCGCTCGCCAACCCCCAGCATACATATCAAAATCGTCGTTTCTTAGCCAATACCTACTGCCCTAAATGTACCATCCTGCCATGTTTTTGTTGATGAATGAGTGAGAGACTGAGTCAATTGTGTATAAATATAGTAGGAGGTCCCCCCCTTCTTGCTTTGCTCGCCAACCCCCCGGCCTGCACTACGCACCAGCCACTTCGCATCTCTGACGCTCGCGTATGTGGATTTCACTTTCACCAAACAACAAAACTTTTAATTCTCACGGATATGCCTCTTCATTGGGAACAACCACTACTTTTCCCTGATGGCAACACGAATTAGATGATCTACAAGTCTCCAACTTAAAGTTTAAATCCAAACAATATATTCGATCTCATTTCGCTGTTCCGTTATTTCACAGAGTAATAATTTCCGTTTGTGTGCGCTAATTCGATCTTTCCTATCATTTTTTTGAGACTTTCGAATTCTCGTGCTTCCATTATCTCTAACCTGCTCTGCATGTTTTTGAATCTTTATAATGTTCTACTTTGTCATCTACTCTTTGTCTTTTATTTCCGGCGTGGTTAAATCTCTTGGCACAAAGTCACGTCTCACAGGATGTGAAAGTGTCTCTTTGAAAAAGTCATGTCTCGTCTCTCTTCCCAAGATTTTTTATTATAAAAGAGAGAAATCACTTCTGGGTTGAGTATTCTTTGAGATACTTTCAGGTTATTTATTTATTAAAACTAAAGCTATAGACTTTCGATTACAAATGCCAAATAAATCTATTTACTGCCCTTTCAAGGATAAATTAGATTACATGGCTATTTTTCATTTATGCTGGAATGATTTTTATTTGATAAGCTTCAATACAAACTTCACCCCCTGTAAGCAGTTTATGATTCGGGGCAGCTAACTAAACAACACAAAGAATATTGTGTGGTCTTCAGGGACACGCAGCTGTGATGCTCGCCTGGAGCAAAGCCTAACTGCCGCCAGGCTTTCATTGTCCATGAGAAACACTGATGGGAGCTGTCATTTTATTATTAGCAGAATTCTGAATAAATGCCTAATAATGAATTCATCCTTAACCTTGCTTACTTCCGTCACTATAGCCTCCAGTCCTGCCTTTTGGTTTCTATGGAGAGTACATTTGAGTTTATTGATTGCAACATAAGATTCTTTGGATTTAGATTCTGTGAAATTCAAGGTGCACACCTACACAAGAAGAAATTCTGTTTAATATAGGAAACTCCATTTCTGTTACCAAGCTAGCAGGCCAATTAATTCTGTTATTCAACATGTGCATTTCAAATAGACTTACACAAAAGAAAACAAGGAGAGCGCAGGAAATTAAAAAATAAATCCAAATGGATTGAATTGGCTACAGTGGCCACTTTGTTATCTAAACATATCTAGCTGTGGGCCTTTTAGTATTGATTATTATTCACAACTAGCTGTGTAAGGGTCCAAGAAACAATTGAAATCGCCAGAAAAAAATTGAAATGTAGAGATGTCAGGTAATTGAAAGAAACCACTCTGGGCATCTCTCTCCTAGGTTTCATTTTGCCTACGTGCTTCGCCTCGCTTGTGTATTAGCGATTGGAGGAAAAGTAAAAGGGATACTGTTTTGCCGATGTGCTTGTCTTGCTTTTGTAAGAGTTTTTCACTTTTCTCAACGGTTTTACTTTTGCAACAGAGTCGCTTTCTTCTTCCCACTCATTAACTTGGAGCCACCTTGCCGGCTCTCTTCCACGTATAGACATTTAGTTTTCTGTTTCCTCAGAGGTGGAGCCCTTACCCTGACTCCACCTCTCACTTCCAAGCTGGACAGACACACACACTTCCACACATAGACATTTATACTATATATAACATCCATCCATCCATTATTCATCCCGCTATATCCTAACTACAGGGTCATGGGCGTCATATGTAATAAATATCAGATTGCTTTTATGTTTAAGCAGCAAAAACTTCCTTTGGTTTTAATGTTAAGCAAAACACAACACAAACTCTCTAGTAAATTTTTGCCTAACTAATATTAGCTGTTAGGTTTTGTAACTGAACTCTTTGCTTGTGGTGATCAATTTTGTACCCTTGTCTTTTAACAGTCGTTCCCAAAGAGTTACACCAGACTGATGCTTATTCTTATTTGGCTCTCAAGGTTCTTGCAGTGAAGCTGTGACCGTTTAGCAGTGAACAGGAGCCCCGCATGACTAAAAAGTCTCTCACAGGCTGCAAGACACAGGAATATACAGTTTTATACTGTCAGTGTACGGTATATCTTGTCACTGTAAGTAGTTTGCACTGTTCAAACATACATGCTACCTACTGTAGGTATTGGCTTCAAAAGCTTTGTTGTGAAAAACTGAGATTTGGGACTTTGTGTTATTTGTGCATCTTTATTTTGTAAAGATGTTATTTACTGAACTGCTCTTTGTGAGGGATGAGACAAAGAGTGGTTCAGTAAACCTCCCATGAAGAATAAAATCTTTGGACGGCATTTTCCCTCGCCCAGGCGTGGGTCACCAGGGCCCCACTCTGGATCCAGGCCTCAAAGGCGAGCACCTGGTGCCTGGGCCTACGCCCATGGGGCTCGGCCAGGCACAGCCCGAAGAGGCAACGTGGGTCCCCCTTCCCATGGGTTCAGCACCTGTAGGAGGGGCCAAGGAGGTCGAGTGCAGTGTGAGTTTGGTGGTGGCCGAAGGCGGGGACTTTGGCGGTCCAATCCTCGGCTACAGAAGCTGGCTCTTGGGACGTGGAATGTCACCTTTCTGAAGGGGAAGGAGCCTGAGCTAGTGCACGAGGTCGAGAGGTTCTGGCTAGATATAGTCGGGCTGACCTCAACGCACAGCTTAGACTCTGGTACCAATCTCCTTGAGAGGGGCTGGACTCTCTACCTCTCTGGAGTTGCCCCCTGTGAGAGGCGCCGAGCGGGTGTGGGCATACTTATTGCCCCTCGACTTGGAGCCTGTTCATTGGGGTTTACCCCAGTAGACGAGAGGGTAGCCTCCCTCCGCCTTCAATGAGTCTTGAAGACTCGGAGAGCCTTTCAACAATATTTAAAAACATCTCAAAGAATCCTCTCTTCAGTAATCCTATGGTATGTTAGGAAAAGGACCTTTCAATTAACATCTCAGTAAAGGAGTGTAAGTCAGCCATGCAAAAAATTCACTCTAGTTCTATATGCGCCAAGCACTCAATAGTTCAACTTAAAATCTTTCATTGACTACGTTTACCTTGTTTAAAATTGTCCAATATGTACCCAGGGCAAGATCCAGGTTGTGAGTTTTGTCATCTAGCCCTAGCATCGTTAGGCCAGTTGTTTTGGGAATTAACATAATTTTGAACTAAAATCTGTAAATATTTATGATACAGCCTCGGTGTCACAGTCATTCGTAACCCATTAACAGCTCTGTTTAGTGGATTCCCAATGGGCTTAAAGTCAGTCAGTCAATCATTGTCCAACCCGCTATATCCTAACACAGGGTCATGGGGTCTGCTGGAGCCAATCCCAGCCAGAATAGGGCGCAAGGCAGGAACAAATCCCGGGCAGGGCACCATCCCACCTCAGGGGCTTAAAGTGAAGAAGGAAAAATTGATTGTGATGGCCGACACCACACTACTGTCACGTGGACTAATAGATAGATAGATAGATACTTTAATACTGCTTAACTGGAAGAATCCCACCTTATATAAGTCAGTGGGTAACTGATATTCTATATTATTTAAAACTGGAATAAATCCCATTCTTGTATAGAGGATCTGTACAACATATTTTTAAAATATGGCAAGACTTAATTGAAAAAATTATAGAATAAGTAATCGTATTGGAGGGAACATGTTTTTTTGTGGGGTTTTTTTTCCTGCCGTTCTCTCTGGTGGGTGTTGACTTCTTGTTCTGTTAGATTTAGTTTTTTACAGTTTTTTCTTCATTTTTAAAGTTTTTTTTCTCAAGAATGATTTTGAAGTTATTTGTTGTATATGTTCTGCAAATGTTATCTGCTCAGTTGTACACTATGTTACTTTCTTAAAATAGAATAAAAAAACAGCAGTGTCAGCTAAAGTTTTCAAGGGATTCCCAGCAGGTACCACAAAGGATAAACGTACAAGCTTTTTCTGCTTTTGAGTAAACTGGGAGACCCAGATCGTCCCCACGAGTGGGCTTTTTAGAGATTGTGTTTGATATTGTTTTGGCTCAATGTATTACACACAGCTTAGTGTAGCTAACAAAACAAAACTAAAACCAATATTTTTTTTATTCTAAGCTCACAGGATTGCTTGTGTTGGTCTTGATTGAAGAAGTCCACATTTAAATGTTAAGATGAATTGTATTCAGAAACAAATCAGAGATCCAAACACAGAAAACCTTTAATTCACATTTATATTTTCAAAGGAAAAGGAGAATTGTCATGGGAAACACATTTTAAACCAGGAACTTATGAGAGTGATTTTTTTTTCTTAATAAAAGAGTAGATGAAGAACTTTAATCAGGGAAAGCAGATTAAAGCATAAAACAGGCCGTAGCTGTTGAGAAATAGAATATGGCTGGCTTATATGGGGTCCCCAAACAACAAAAGCAAAATCCCTATTCTTTCATTCTAGATTCTTAATTACTCCTAGATTGTATTCCTAAAGCAAAGAAACATAAGAAAAAGTCTTTGACACCCAAAAACCCTTTACGATTCGATAGAATTTTAAATTCTTTCTAATTTATAAGATTGTGTTTGTGTCTCACCAAAGAGAAAGGTCCTGTGTTGCTTCTATCATATCCCTGTTAATGGGTAGAATATTTGGTGTGTGCGCCCTGCGGTGGGCTGGCATCCTGCCCGGGGTTTGTTTCCTGCCTTGCGCCCTGTGTTGGCTGGGATTGGCACCAGTACAGCGGGTTGGATAATGGATGGGTGGATATTTATAAGATTATTAGAACAGTTTGGATGAGGACAGACCATACAACCCTACAAAAGTCGCCAATCCTATGTGCCTAATTCTCCAAAATAACATCAAGTGGAGTTTTAGAGGTCCCTGAAGTCCTAATGGTCATCTATTCCATGTGTCTATGGTTCTCTGAAGAGAAACTTACTAACATTTGAGCAAAATTTATTTTTAACAACTTTCAGTCTGTGTCCCTCTGTTCTTGTTGAACTCATTTTAAAGTAACAGCCTGGATCCACTGTACCAATTCATCTCATAATTTTCAAAACTTCAATCATGTCACATCTTAATCTCTGTTTGCTGAAACTGAAAAGGTTCAACTCCTTCAATCTCTCCTTATAGTTTATACCTGTCAGTCCTGGAATCAGCCTAGCTGATCTTCTCTGAACGTTCTCTAGTGCTGCTATGTCTTTTTAATAGCCTGGATACCATAACAGCACACAGTACAGCGTGTTATAAAGCTTAAGCATAACCTTCTCTGACTTGTACTTCGCACATTTTGCTATATAACCTAACATTATGTTAGCCTTCTTAATGGCTTCAGAACACTGTGTAATAGAATCAAATTGAAAAAGATAAAGGGTTGGGGCACCAGTCTAGGTGGACCCCACCTGTTAAATAAAATGAAAAACAAAACAGTACAATGATGATGGGTCTCGTAGGTCTGGTCTCTATCAGATTGCTTGAGTCCTCTTCTCTCATCTGCCGGTTCTTAACTGAATGCTGACTTCTGGGTGCTATTGTTCTTAAATTCAGATCAGGGTGGAAGAGATGGGAACTTAGTGACATCAGAGGAAATGATGTTGATGTTCTTCCTGTTGATTGTTCTCCGTTCCAAAGACAAAGGGGAAAAGGAATTAGTGACAATACTGACCCATGGTCAAGAGGTGAATTACATTCCATATCAGAGTCCACAAGATGCTGCCTACTCGCACGTGTCTGACATCTGTTTGGGTGTTGATAGCAATGAGATCACTACAACTCCTAGGTACTTCTCATTACAGGGACTTTCAAGTTTCAGAACTCCAGTTATGTATTTACATTTACAAAAGAGAGTATATGTAGATGTATTCAAATCAAATATTTCTGCTTTCGATGTGTAATACTTAACATTTTTAGTGGGGAAGATGGATGGATGGATTTACTTACATTAGATTCCATCTGCCACAAATCTGCCCATGCCTGTGTTCTGTTCAAGTCCCTCTAGAAAGAACAGACTGATTCTATGTAAGCTGCAGTTCTATCTAATTTGGTATCATTTGCCAACTTAACCAGCTTATTGATTATATTCTTGGTATGTTAAACATCAACCCCTGAGGGACACCACTTTTAACATCACATAATTCTGGTAAAGTTCCTCGCACCAAAAACCTTTGCTTTCTGTATTTTAGCCAATTTTGCATCCATCTGCACACTACGTCTTGAATTCCCACGTCTATTAGCCTGATCAGTACCCTCTCACATGGGACCTTATAAAATGTCAGTCATTATCCAACCCGCTATATCCTAACACAGGGTGCAAGGCAGGAACAAATCCCGGGCAGGGCACACACACACCAAGCACAATTTGGGATCACCAAAGCACCTAACCTGCATGTCTTTGGACTGTGGGAGGAAACCGGAGCACCTGGAGAAAACCCACACAGACACAGGGAGAACATGCAAACTCCATGCAGGGAGGACCTGGGAAGAGAACCCAGGTCTCCTAACTGCGAGACAGCAGCACTACCATTGTGCCACCTTGCCGCCCCCTTATCAAATGCCTTCTGAAAATCAAGAAACTGTCATATGCACCATTCCGATTGTATACTGGAATTATATGAGGAAGCAACAAAATCAAATCAATTATTTTTTTCATTTATGAAGAAGCACTGCCCTTTATTGTTCGACACTGATTTGGAATCAAAAGCACTAAGCATTGCTTGCACCAGCCTTTGCTTGTTTAAGTTCTTACTAGACTAATCCAACTGGGTATATGACTACCGATACCCACATTCAAGAAGGAATGATGCTGGCTGCGGATGATCCCTGCTTCACACAAGCCTTTTGAAATTTATAGGAGATCAGGTCACCCTGAGCTGAAAAGTGGCAGCAACACATTTTTAGTAAGGTAGACAACTGCAGGGTGTCCTGGAAGTCTTGCACCTTAACAAATTTTTTAGGGGTCGAACATGTGTTTTGTAGAACCATCCTGATCAAAGAAGCAGTTCAGAAGCCCCCCTTCAGGGACCCCCTACAGATATAGTTCAACAGGCTTTCCCTTGTGGGTGTTGGAAGACTGAAAAGAGTACATTGGCAGAAGGGAGGGAGCCTGCCAGTGGGTCACAATGTTGGGTACAGGTAAGGAAGACAGTAGCCATGAGAGCCGTCCCCATTGCTCTCTATTGGAAGATCTGGGAGAAGAACACTGCTCATCTTGCATGTTTTTCTTTATGTTTTCATTTGTGTGCTTCTTCTTCAGTGACACTTTCCTTTTTATTGGGAATAATAACAATGAGCAGAAATCAGACATAAGCATTAAACACAGAAAAGAAAATTGAAAAAATATTCCCCTTTATGGTTTGTGGCGTTGTCATGGTGCACAGTGAAAATCGTTGACGGTAGCTAATTGTTCAAATTGTTAAAAATGCACATGTGCTTCTTTTAACAATCTAAGTGGTAAGCAGAGCACTTGGCTACTTATTTGTTAGGAGTCAGGCGAAGAAAAGCCTTCTCCAAATACAAGCACTGCGGTGGGCTGGCGCCCTGCCCAGGGATTTGTTCCTGCCTTGCACCCTGTGTTGGCTGGGATTGGCTCCAGCAGACCCCTGTGACCCTGTGTTAGAATATAGTGGGTTGGGAAATGACTGACTGACTGACTGACAAATACAAGCAAGACAAATTTGGGAAGGAAAACCTGTTTCTTTACTTGATTTTGACTTTTTTATTACTGTTAGGGACCTGGGACTAAGGGCTGAATAGGAATTTGTGGTATGGCAGGTCTGCAGCTTGATAATCGGGAGCCCGTTTTTAAAAAATAAATAATGGAATGGTCAACCCGATCTCTGTGGGTGCATGATCACGCAGCTGCAGAAGGTTAGTGAGGTAATTGGGGTGAGGCGCACCTCAATGTCTGATCTGTCCCAGTTGCCTCTTCAGCTTTCTGCAGTGTGTGAGGGAGGAGAAAGATAAGGAGAGCCGGTACGAGAAAAGGAAAAAAAAAATAACAAAAAAAAATTAGAAGAGAGGAAGTTAAAGCAAAGAGGGAGAGAAGCAGGCAGGAAGACTAGAGTGAGGGCTGGGGCGTGAGCGAGTGAGTAGCTCATGAGAGAGAGGACAGGTACCCAGGAAGGAGAGCCCCTTGAGGGGAACATGCGACTGACACCCAGGGGCCGAAGAAGCGATTGCTCTGGCTGAGCAATTTTGTGAGCCAGGGTTGAAAAAGAAGACTTGCCGTGTAAGTCTGGGAAGACAGCAGGAGTCGTCGAAGCTCGCTTGGCAGCCCCAATGTGAGCACCACGTCCTTTGGGGACCCGGGCCTAGTTCTGGAGTGGAAGCCTTGTTGTAGCCGTGGAATGGCAGGGACCTGGACCCGTGGGAGGATGGCTGTGTCTGTCGGCAGGACGACTCTGCTGTGAGGCCTGTACAGGATGAGCAGAGGAGACATCGGTATTACGGGGGCGTACCGGCGATTTGATTTCAAAAGACAGTTGACTGCCTATGTTTTTAACCATGACTTTTAAAAGTATTATTTATTTGGATTTTAACCTCCACTTTTACATCTTTTACTGGATTATTAATTTTTGAACTTCGCACTGCACTTTTTGAACACTCTTTGTTTGATTTATTTTAATAAAGCACTGGAGCACTTTTTACACCTTCCCCTTGTTTTGTGTAGTGTCCTCATTTGCTCGGCTCATCCCTCGGTTACGGTACAGGCGATGAGGAAAGGGAACTGGTAGCATGGAGCCAACCCGCACTGTCACAGAATTCCAGGAAAAATCTAGTCAAGAGGCATTTATTTCTAGAAGCTTCCCAATTTTGGTAGATGGGGCTATGATATTCTGGAACTTTTTTCATGGAGATTTTTTGTTTTTATTATTGAACTACACAATAAAATTGTCAGTTTCTAAATAGATCAGAAGAGCTGACCATTTGAGCATCCTTCCAAAACGGTTTATGAAGTATCCTAACCACATCCTGCTAACACTGCAATTTGGCTGCCATTACTGATGAGCAAAACCACATTTTCAGCAAAATTTTATGTTTCACTTCCCAAAAAAAAAAATCACAAAAATATTTGGATTTGGATTTCGATTCCAGTGAAATTCATGCCATTCACACAACAAGAAATATGATTACAAACCTTACTAATTACTACTTGAAAAATGCAGATACATGAAGATACAGATTAGTTAAAACACACAGTAAAACAAAGCAATTTTAAACTTGAAAACATGAAAGGATCTTAACAATATATGTCTTTAAATATTATACTTGAGATAAGCCTAGTTGATAAAAGAAAAGCAGAAAACAAAAACGGCAATCAACGGTAACCCTGGAGAAAAAAACATCTAGGAGTTCACCTGCAGTTAAAGTGCAAAATGAAAAGACAAAGGCAGGCCTCCGGGAAATTCACGTTGCAATGCAACATCAGAGAGAGTCACAGTTCTGAAGACCGAGGTCAACCAAGAACAACTGACCGCTCAATCCTCACTGGGCCAAATGGGGCTTTGGCTTCAAAGTTCAAAACCTCGAAACAATAAATATTCTTCACAAGAGGCAGAACCATAAAATTCCAACTTGCAGAAACAAGTCCCACAAGACTGTTTATAAATAAAGGTTTTAGTCTCAAGAGTGTACTGTAGTGTGTTCATTTGAAATTATTTATGTTTAAAGTGTTACTTTTCTGCAGAGGGCGGCCCCCTGCCCAGAGTTTGTTACCTGCCTTGCGCCCTGTGTTGGCTGGGATTGGCTCCAGCAGGCCCCCGTGACCCTGTAGTTAGGATATAGTGGGTTGGATAATGGATGGATGGATGGGTGTTACTTTTGCTATCTAGTTTTTATGATGTTCACATAATCCCAGCTTTTCTTTTTGTTCTTTTTAATTAACGGTGTCATGCAATGCGCGTCAGAGGATCACCTTCCAGATTTACCAGAGGTTAGCGATACTACCCCAGGGCGGGAGGGGGCGCAGTTTTAACTTCTTTGTTTCTTTAGTCGGCAGTGAGAAGACTCCGCCCCTAATGCCTAGCGGGCTATAAAAGAACGGACAAACCAAGAGAATGTCATCTCAGATCAGACCCGTGTTATCATCCAAGTGGAACTCCCAATGACAAACTGCTTGACGTCTGTGGCAAGAAGTCTCTGTTTGAGTTAACTTTGATTTCCGACTGTTTAAACATTGTCGAGTGTTCTTTTTGTTTACCGTTATTGTTCTGGAATAAAGAGGGTGGCGCGGCTGGCACTCCAACAGTTTCTAGACTTGAGGAGTGTCCTTCCAAATCCTCCAAAACATACAACTTTAGATCCTACCGAGAATGAAAGAGAGAGGTTAAGTTTTCGATCTCAGGCAGGGGCTTTTCATTATAAATTTAATGTCAAAAAATATTTTCTGTTGAAATTTATACTGAGAGTCTGTCATAGAACAGACGATGAATGGGTTGTTTTTTTTTTCTTTTTAGAGTATGGCATCATGCATCCTATTAAAATCTACCTCTGCTTAATGTCATTGTCTTTTGCTTTGAGTATTTAGTTTCCGAACTAAAATTGAGTCACTCCAGAATATTAAAAATATTGCTAGTAATTCCGTAAAATCTTAAAATACTGACATTTATGTAATCTTCTCAAAGAAAGCAGATAAATCTTATATGAAAAGAAAATGAACATATGCTATAAGTAATTAACCACAATCAAGAATTCTGTTTTTTATAGTAACAAAAAATTTAATTATTACCCTTAAAGAAAGATATGTTCCAATTTGCAAGCTCATGTTTTAGAGATATAAATGTAATGTCTGCAGGTGCTTTTAAAACATTTTGGATCTTAATTGGAGAATTTGAAAATGCCAGCAGAAGTGTTAATCATCAGCTAGTATGCAGCATTGATTTGGGCATGTGTAATGTGCTCTTGAAGCGATTTTGCTGGTTGCTAATTTTGGTAATAATGATTTCAGAAAAAAAAAATACTGTGTTTGTGAGTCAGGTTTTCAAATGAGCTTTTTTAAAAGCTTTTTTTTTGTATATATATTCCGTGAGTCAAGCGAAAACTAAGTTGCTCTTGAACGTCACGACCCACATGACACAAAATCACTTTGTGATGCCTCTGCTGTTATTGGTTGCTACTTGTAGCAGAACTTAGCATGCGAAAGTCATCTTGAGATGGACACAAAGCAGAACAACTCAAGAATGCAGGCGGTGGAGCCTTTGGGACCCAAATCATTTAATTGGGTGGGTGCAGAAAATGACCAATAATATCTCGACATTAATGTCAAACTGCAGAACCACATAGCCATAAGTCGTTGCGTGTCTATGCCAGCAATTTTAGGATGGAAGTTAAGGTTAAGGCTTAGTATGGTTAGCGTGTACTATAAACGGTTAAGATTAGGGGGGGTTAGTGATGTCAAGGTTAGGGTTTAGTGTGGTTAGTGTGTCAATCAGTTTGATTTCTGTCAAACTACAAACATCTATCACCAAACTGCTGCTTTAGATGTGCTGTGATGTCACTTCCACCCCAAAACTGCTGGTGTAGGTCTGTGGTAATGTATGGTGCTGTGGCTCTGCGAGTGAATGTATCTCAAAATGACTGGCTGCTGTATGCAGATTTTGGTGCTAACAGATCTAAGGGGCATAACCTAATTAGACTGAGTTGAAAAAGCAGGAGTCGGATTGGAGCTTTTTATTGAATATGCAATGACGAAAAAGGGAGCCCTGTAACAAATAAAACTAAGATATGTGATCAAGACATTGAAATGTGGACTGAATTCATCCACAACACTGCCCAGGAAAATGAGTTACATCATCCTGGCTGACTCAGCAACAGAAATGATTGACTTTGTACTAACGTTTTAATGATGAATCATTCTGACAGCTGGGGAGTTCAAACAAGGAATGAAGTGTCCATTAGGCATGCTCCATTTGTGGACACTACAAGCTGGACCTGCTCTTTCCTAATATTAATAACTTTAAGTATAAACCTGTGGTACAATCTGAGCAGGACTGACATCATCTTAATACCACTTACAAGCCTTGACAGCAGCAGCTTTCTGTCATCCGAGCCTGACAATTTAAGCTTTTATTTTTTGTCTTTTTTTTTTGGGGGGGGGGAGTGCTTTTATTCAATTATTTATTTTTTGGTGAGGACTTCTGTAAAATTATAATTTCCCATTGGGGACAAATATAGTATACTCTAACCTCTTCTGGAGGCATAAAAGAATAGAGGGTAGAACGGTAAGAGGATTCATGTGGCTGCTGCAAGCATGTTAGAGTACTTGTGTGATTACCTCGGTTGTAAGGTGGTAGGACTTGTGACTTGTGCCAGTTTGAGTCTTAGCAGGAGCCGGGACTGATTGCTGGAAGAGCTGGCATGATCCTGGAACTACTGAGTGGCTAACTCCGGGGTCATGAACACAAATTTTGCTCCTTCAATAGGTTCATTTCACTTTTGGCCACTTCTGACAAAATTTCATCTTGTTCAGTCAATGAGTAATAGATGCATTTTTTGCAGAACCTTAACTAAAATATAACCTCTATCTAAAAACTTAGAGAAGTCCACATCCCTTTATACATTTTAATTGTATGAGACAGAAGCATAGCATTCCTCCTTCGGTTGGATTTGGGATTGTATTAACTGTGACCACAAGGAGCTGCCACTGAGCCCCAAATCTAAGACATAAAGTTACCCGTCACAATTCTGGGTTTAAATAAATTGATTTTTATTTTTCAGCCACACTTTTAACACAAATGCCAACCAAAACACCTCCAAATTAAATACATTTCTTCCTTCTTTAGCCTCCAGTTGAGTGTTGTTGCTTTATTCCAACAGACTCCCTGATGTGAAGTCAGACACGGGAATGCATCCATTGTCCTTCGACGCACTTCCACTTCACATGGAAAGCAGGGAAGTCTTCTTGCAACAGTGTCCTCTACCGGCACCCATGGACCATGACAGGGTTGCCCTCTCAGACTGTAACATCCAAGCACCCCTGTGGGTGTCCAAACTGGGATGTCAAAAGAGGACCACTGCCACCTGCCATAGGGGGGATGGAACTGCTCCTGGCTTCCACTTGTCCATCATTTATCTTACTCTGGCTGGCAAAAAGTAATATTTTTGTCTAGCCGGCAAGCTGTCTTTCCATTCTGGCATCCTGTCTGGGCAAGAAATTAAATGGCTGGGATGCCCGTCTTTCCTCATGGGGACTTACATAACTCAAAATATATATTTTTGTAATTGGAAAGAATGTCTATTCAAATCTATCAATATACTTGTAATACAGATCATATATTTAATTCCCAAATTTGCCATATATAGAGTGGTCCAGATCTAATTATGCAATTTTCATTAGGTTATAACTTATTAAGTTTATTACATAGAAAATCACCCGAAAAATCCCGGACCATCGAGAAGTGTGCAGACTGACGACATGAAGAATCGTCTTTGCTGCGAACTCAACTCGTCCCCGCATAAATCAAAGTTATCCAGATGATTTGGATCTGTATAATTAGATCTGGACTACCCTGTATTTTTGTCAAATTTGGCAAAAACATAAATTGCTCAAAACAATTAAAGGAACAACTTGAAAACACATCAGATCTCAATGGGGAAAAAATCCTGCTGGCTATCTCTACTGATATGGACTGATATGGTAATGTGTTACGAACGAAAGGATGGCACATCGTTTGATGGAAATGAAAATTATCAACCTATAGAGGGCGGAATTTAAAGACACCTTCAAAGTGAAGAAATGATGTGGCAGGCAAGCTAGTCCATTTTGTCGAAATTTCATTGCAGCAACTCCAAATCGTATTCGGTAGTTTGTATGTACCAGGAGGAACCCAGGACCCACCGCACCAGCACAGGGTCTGACGATGGGTCCAAGGATTTCATCCCGATACCTAATGGCAATCAAGGTGCCGTTGTCTAGTCTGTAGAGGTCTGTGCATCCCTCCATGGATATGCCTCCCCAGACCATCACTGACCCACCATCAAACCCGTCATGCTGAACAATGTCACAGGCAGCATAAAGTTCTCCATGACTTCTCCAGACTCTGTCACGTCTGTCACATGTGCTCAGGGTGAACCTGCTCTCATCTGTGAAAAGCACAGGGCGCCAGTGGTGGACTTGCCAATTCTGGTATGCTATGGCAAATGCCAATCGAGCTCCATGATGCCGGGCTGATGTGATGTGATGACCACAGGGCCCACTAGAGGATGTCGGGCCCTCAGGCCGCCCTCATGAAATCTGTGTCTGATTCTTTGGTCAGAGACATTCACACCAGTATCCTGCTGGAGGTCGTTTTGTGGGCTCTGGCAGTGCTCATCCTGTTCCTCCTTGCCCAAAGGAGCAGATACCTGTCCTGCTGATGGGTTAAGGACCTTCTATCACCCTGTCCAGCTCTCCCAGAGTAACAGCCAGTCTCCTGGAATCTCCTCCATGCCCTTGAGACTGTGCTGGGGGACACAGCAAACCTTTTGGCACTGACAGGCACATATTGATGTGCCATCCAGGAGAAGTTGGACTACCTGTGCAATCTCTGTCGGGTCCAGGTATGTCCTCATGCTACCAGTAGTGACACTGACCATAGCCAAATGCAAAACTAGTGAAAAAACAGATAAGGAGGGAAAAATGTCAGTGGCCTCCCTCCACCTGTTAAACCATTCATTCCTGTTATGGGGGTCATCTCATTGTTGCCCCCCTAGTGCACCAAAGCAGCTGAAACTGATTAACAGCCCTTTCTGCTACTTCACTGACCAGATCAACAGCCCAGAAGTTTCATTGACTTGATACTCTACTCGGATTAAAAAGTGGTCCTTCAATTTTTTTGAGCAATATATTTTGCAACCTTAAACCTTTAAGCTGTCAAAAAACTGAGGCTGAGCTCAGCAAATTCCTATGAAATTCAGTTAGCTGTTTTCTTTTTTTTAACTGTTTGACTCTTAAAATTCACAAAAGTTCAAGTCTTTACAATAATAGATGAAATTGAATTATATTAGGCAGCACAGCAAGACCTTTTAAAATGCCAGTGGAATAACAGTAGAAGTATATTATCACTGCTTAGGAGTAAACAAACACAAAAAGCAGAGCAGTCATAATATTTCATGATAGCTTAATTTCCAGGAGGGCAAGAAATTATAAGTAATTGCATAGGTGCCATATGCCAGCCTGGTGACAAAAATGCCAAGAATGCATTTTTCTGTCAGAATTAATGTCTGACTAAAAAAGTTTTATAGACATAAATTTTCTTTCTTTTCAGCTTTCATGCTTGTAGTGTCAATGAAATGACAGACATAAAAAAAAAATCCATATTTATGTTCTTCTGGAAACGAAACAAAAAATGGCATACAATTTTGATATGAATGTGGGAATGTAATATATCTACATGTTTGTGTGTGCCACACTTTAATGCCTGGGTGATTTCTCAAGTCATGCATTTATGTCCTCCCATTGTTAACAATTTATTTCTTGTAAAAATATCACACAGTGAATGGCGCAAAGGGTTTTAACAAGCACTTTAACAGGGACTTTAACAGTTTTTTTGACAATCTTGACTCCTTAAGAAGAGAAGAGAAGAAAAAACTTCCAAAAAAAGACTCCTGTAGGGGAAAAAAATGGAAGAAATCTTGGGATTGACAATTCATAGAGGGACCCCCTTCCAGGTAGGTGCGTGTGCAGTGGGTGTCAAAAAATGGGGTAAATACAACACACAAAACAACACAAGAAATCTTCTTCACAGAGCTGGATGGCCAATCTGTTCATGGCCACCTCAGAAATACAACACAACAGTACAAACTGCAAGGCAAAATGCAAGAACAGATGATATCACTCACTAAATACAGAATTGCCACATTCCAATTGCTGCCCTCAGCTCCATCACATTTGATTCTGGCTGGATGGTCCCTTACTATAGGAGGTATTTTCTGCAAAAAAGAAAATGAAAATTCCAAAATGAAAATGCAGTCTGTGTTTTGTTTGATTTCATTTTCAAAGTGTTTGCACAAGAATGCTGCAAAAAATTAAAATTAGAATGAAATAAACCCATTTATTTTATGCCATTTTTCTCTTTGTCATCCACCCTTATTTTGTGCGTGACCCTATTTTTCTAATGCCTTGGGAGGCTCCGCCTGCCTTCTTGAACCTTCCCAGGCTTGTAAAGTGTAATTTGAATATTCCAGAAATTTCTGTAGTACTAGGGTGTTGTACCGTGTTAGCCATTATGAATGTAGAGAAGAGCCAAGCAAAATGACACCTTTTATTGGCTAACTAAAAAGATTACAATATGCAAGCTTTCGAGGCAACTCAGGCCCCATCTTCAGGCAAGATGTAAACTTCTTGAAATTCTGGAAATTCAAAGCTCAGTGTACCTGTGTGACATTTCGTTGTCAATCACCTGTCCAGTCCTGCCTGTCTTCAGGGTTATCTTCTGGCTACTGCAGTACAGGTGGCACCCACCGGTGTATTGATACTGTGATATCACTTGCAACTCACCTATGTGTGCTCTTCCACACACGGGCAATGGATCTTTATGTGTGCTGCCAATTACACCAACACCTCCAGGAAAACCAGCAATTTGCATGAGTACACCTTGCTTTAGCATTACCTTAAGTGGAGTAGTGGGAAACTGTATAAATCTGTGTTTTTACCTCACGCTTTATAAAAGCATTCAAACTTTGGTGCACACTTGTAATGTTACTAATACTTTTATTTCAGCTGACAGTACATAGTAAGCAAGATTTGTTACTGATATTATTCCATCTCTGTCAAATCTATATCTTTTTACAAATTCAACCGGGCCACCAAAAGGATCAACAGAGCTGCGTGAGATTTTTTATGCCGTTTCTAATTGCTTCATAATCGCATCCCACCCAGCCTGCCTCCTAAAGGCCGCGCTTTGATTTTATTTCTCCTTTGTAATCACACTCTTTTCTCAATTCCTTTTTTGGTTCAGGGGCGAGAATGAATAAAGGAGGGGAACATTTTTTCTATACAATGGGTGATTTTTTTTTTTGTTCAAAGGAACAGATAAATATTAAATATAAAAGTCAGCAGATGAAGGCGCAATAGGCACCCATTGTTGGGACTGGGGTGATAAGTTGAAAGGCAAATTTCCTGAGTAATCCTGTTACTGATTATTATGATGGCTGCCTACAGGACATAGATATTTGCTGTCATGCAAAAGAGTCACCCGTGTTGAAGTTTGAACTGCTTAAACATACAAGCAATACAAAATTATGATAACAGAACTGCTCCTTCTTTGAAAAATGTTTGTATTTACCTGACTTAGAAATGAACATGTCTGGGAATATTAGTTTCTAATCAGCATATGTGTACTACTCGTTGATATTTGGTAACAATACTTTTTGTTAACCTGTGTTTACATTATTCGTTAAGCTCAGGAAAGTTGGTATGTGCCTGTTTGTCTTGATAGAGTAATATATTTTGTTCTACTTTCCCCTTTGTATTATTAAGATGTAACCTCTGTCAGAATGCCTAATCCCACAGACTTACCACTGTTTATAAGGTATTATTGTATATAACTTCTCCCCACCTTCCCTTCTATATCTATAACCTCAGGCAATTAGGTGTAGTAAAAAGACAAGCAGAAGTTAAGTTACAATTTAAACAATGCATTATTGGTAATATTCATAAATAATAACAATATGCAAAGTACATTTGAATATTGGCAACCATACAACCTGATTAAATGTTGATGTGTAGTTCAGGCGGCACACAGACTTGTTAGTTATTTAAAATGTCTCTAGTTAAGTCATCATTGGTGCTCAGCTTTCTTCAGAACAGGCCGCAAGCCTGTCTCAATATGGCTGCTGAGCTGTGCTCATCATTGTGTTATTCTTGTCAGTTCATGGTGTGAGATGCTTCTTCATCATATGTTAGTAAGAGAGATACTTCTTCGTCATCAGAGGTTAGTAAGACAGATAGAATGTGGTTGAGCAAGCAGATTTATAGATTCTCTGTCCAACCCCTAGAGCCAATAGGACATCATAGTACTTAAAGGCTTCTGATACAAGCCAATTCCAAACAGCCATACTTCACACCAATGGGGGAATACAACATCTTAAAACCTGAACAGCCCCCCCAGAGATCATATGTTAGACAGCCTGGCTTTTTTGCAGGGGTTGAAAGACTTTAACAGAGAAATACTTGGCAAACTGGTTTAAGGCACATCCTCCCCCAACTCTGTCGTAAAATTCAAAGAGACCCATTCCTGGTGGAGGGGAGGGGTTGTAAACATGAATGCTTCTCACTTATGTAACATGACTTTGCCTAAATTACAAATAAAGACATACAAAATATTTATCAACTTATATGCAAAATCTTACATCACGACAGTGCCATTGTTTAATCCATTGTCATGTTGATCTAGGCAGGGACTGAAGGAGATTTATCCTTCTGGGCAGGAGAAGGCAGGGGTGAGGGACAGTCCACTGAGAACACTGCGAAGACCACTCGCACAGAGCACAGGGGCTCACTGGCAGACGAGGGTGCGTGGCTCATATGACGTGAGGCACAAAGATGGCAACGCTTAACTCCAGGAAGGAAGAGGCAGTTCCAAAAGAAGATGCCGGTTGTGGGTCCAGCGAGAGAGGGAAGCCGCATGAAAGGACCGAGCGAAGTTGGTGGACAAGAAGCGAGGTGTGCCAAGGTTGCAGCAACACAAGGAGCCCAGAGTGGGACAAAAAAAGAGAACGGCGAAGAAAGACTGACAGGGATTCAATGATTAGAAGTAATTTCTGATGGGAAATGAGTGTCCGGTGAACAGAGGGCATCCATGGACAGTTGGACGGTTAACTGTTGCGTAAACTGGACTCTACACCACTAAAGGTTGTATTCTCCAATTCTTGTTTTTAACAGATTTTTAGAGTGTGGACTGTGTGCTTTCCTGATATTGTTAGACTGTTTATGTTTGTTTTTTCTTTTTAATGTACTTTATATTGTCTTGTGTAATAGAAGTAACTGTTGCTTTTCCTGAAATTGTGTCCTTCATTTTGTGTTTACTCACCGCCCAATTTAAAGAAACCTGTGTGCTTTTATCGGTAAATTTCAAGAGTTCAAGTCAAGTCAAGTCAAGCTGGGGAGCATGCACTAGTACAGTGTGTTGCCGCACTCACTACATGACGAAACAACTTGGGTTCCCGGTTGACAACCCCCCAGGCAGACACACGGTCCAGTCCCACCCTCTGGAAATGACCCTCTATCTGCCGCAGCCAGGTGTTAAGTGGGCGACCCCTTGGCCTGGTCCAGCCACTCAGGTCCCCAACAATGAAGATCTTACGAGCTGGATCACCCTCAGGGAAACGCACCACATGGTCATAATGCCGTAACTGACGCTCCCTAACAATGCAGGTAATGTGTCTCATTTGGGACTCCATGAGCAACCACTCATTCGACACAAAGTCAAACCAACGGTACCCAAGGATTTTCCGGAGAGACACAGTACCAAAGGAGTCCAGTCTTCATCTCAGGTCACTGGATAGCGTCCATGTCTCACAACCATATAGCAACACTGGAAGCACTAGGACTCTAAAGACTTGGACCTTCGTCCTTTTGCACAGATATCGGGAGCGCCACACACCCTTTTCCAGCGACCTCATGACCCCCCCATGCTCTCCCAATCCGTCTACTGACTTTATAGGAAGAGTCACCAGGGACATGAATGTCACTGCCAAGGTAAATAAACCTCTCGACAAGGTCAAGACTCTCTCCGCAAACAGACACACTGCTGATGGCTGTTCCCAAGAGGTCATTAAAGGCCTGGATCTTGGTTTTTATAAGGACACTCCCAAGCCCAGACACTCAGACACCTCACTCAGTCTCTCGAGCGCCCCAATCAGAGCCTCCATTGACTCCGCGAAGATCACAGCATCGTCAGCAAAGTCGAGATCCATGAATCTTTCTTCACCAACACCCAGTCCATACAAGCATTGAACAGAGTAGGAGCAGAACACACCCTTGACAAACCCCAGAATCAACTGGGAAAAACACGAGGTTTTGCCTTCACTGTGCACAGCACTCACAGTACCATTGTACAGGCCGGCCATGATATCCAGCAACCTCGAGGGGATCCCACGAACCCTCAGGATGTCCCACAGGGCAGCTCGATCAACTGAGTCAAATGCTTTGCGAAAATCGACAAAGGATGTAAAGAAACTCTGCCTACATTCATGTTTGCACTCCATGAGAATCCTCAGTGCCAGGATGCAGTCAATGGTAGACTTCTTATGCATAAAACCAGACTGTTCCGGTTGTTGGTAGGTGAGCAAGTGATCACGGATCCTATTGAGGACAACCCTAGCAAGGACCTTACCCAGCACCGAGAGCAGTCAAGAGTTCCAAGTCTCTTAATAAAACTGGGTGGCACAGTTGGATATATTAACGGTGTCTAGGTTAGATTACCTGTAAGTGTGACCAGACACCTGTCACAACAGGATAAAAAAAATTCACATGGCGCAGTCGATTCCTTTGGTGGATGGTGGGGGGAATTATTCTGTGAACAAGACACTAGAGGAAACGTCTTTTTTTTGTTTGTCATGTGCTCATGACACAGAAACATGAACAGCGTGATACAGTGACATTCAATCAAAAAGGTGGTCCTCACATGAAACTTCAAGAGGCACCAGTACAGTACAGATGTACTCACAGGTACACTACGTTACATTGCCAGTAGTCTAAGCTGAAACTGAAAGAGCACTGCTCAGTAAACTAACACAGGGTGAGCGTGCAGCAGACAGCATACGGGTATGGCAATTGAACAAATTAACTGTAAAACTGCATGCCATGACACTTCAGACTTATACTAAAAGCAGTGTTTACAAATGCAGTCCGTCATTCTCAGTAGAGTCAAAACCAAGAATCTGACTGAAGCTTTATGTATAACTAGCAAAATACCCGCGCTTCGCAGCGGTGAAGTACTGCCTTAAAATTTTTATTAAGAAGAAAATTTTACCTTTTTAAACTGAGGGAAAATATGCCAATAATTATTTGTTAAGGATCTCTTTGTATACCATGTTGTCAGTTCGGCCCTCCGGTTGTAAAATGACCAAGCTGTGCGCTGAGCTTACTCTTGAGCATGAAACGTACAGTTGGCCATGTGAACAGTAATCTTGTTTCAAATCTCACAGCTTGGATTGCTGCTGTCATAATCGGTTTGAGTTTCATGGTTTGTTTCAATTACGACAGTATTTGCAGGACTTGTTGTGTTGAAGTGACATTCGGCATCTGTCAAGCGTTGTAAGCATACAACCGGTTTCATCAATAACTTCACATCCAGCTTTTGAGAGTTTAAACATTCATGAACATCAAAGTGTCCACTACTGAAATCGTCACCTGTGAATCTGAGATGTTTAAGAGGCATTGGCAGTTGTCCAAAGGTGTAAAATATTTGGCCATTTCGGTACACTTGAAAGCGACAACCGAACAATTCAGCGGCAGCCATCAACTCACATGCAGAACCATAGGTGAAGGGCTTAAGCATTTCACTCTTATAGTGCTCCTGTGTAGTATAATTATCTCCTGTACTGTCATCAGTCCACACCTTGAACCTGTCCCAGTCATTCAATACATAAGACACAATGTTCCTCCGGATATCAAAAGTGAGCCTGATATGGCCGTGCAATATGTAACAAAGAGAATGGAAAAGGTAGGTGCCATCTCCGGGCATGGAAACCACTCAGTAAGTGACAGTTCTTTGATCGATAGTGATCACCTCGATAGACATGGTAATGGGGGTTGGAATGATAAAGGAAATGGGTACCTGAGCAATGTAAAGTAAGTCTAAAATACCTATACAATAACTATAATTGTAATAAACAAACAATAAAACAGCGGAGAAGCCGTGGATTAAACAAAAAGGCTGTAGTTATCAGTAGGGAAACGTGAATCCCGTGGCGAAGCAAGGACGGGAATGTAGAGACCGGAGCGACGGACGGTCTTATATAGGCAGGCAGCCAACAACGTGGGAGGCGTTGGGATGGGGGACCCAACGCCACCTCACACAGTGACTGAGCTGCAGGCTATGGACGTATATATGTACGTAAGTAGGATTCAGTTAGCGTTGGGAACCCATGTACCAAATTTCTTTAAGATGGGCCCATAAGTAACAAAGACTGTTGAAAAGTTCAATATGGTGGCCGACAGAGGCATCATACCACCGAAATAAGTACCAAATTTCAGCCTTCTACCTACACGGGAAGTTGGAGAATTAGTGACGTTGGAAAGTTCAATATGGCGGCTGACAGTGGTGTCATACCACCGAAATAAGTATGTACATTGGTTTTGGTTAGTGCAGGAAAGCCGCCTACCAAATTTCGTGAAGATGGGGCCATGAATAAGAAAGTTCAATATGGCGGACGTCGTTGACCGTTATGACCGTTACGCGTAGAAATTCGAAATGAAACCTGCTTAACTTTTGTAAGTAAGCTGTAAGGAATGGGCCTGCCAAATTTCAGCCTTCTACCTACACGGGAAGTTGGAGAATTTGTGACGTTTGGAAAATTCAATATGGCGGCTGACAGTGGCGTCATACCACCGAAATAAGTACGTACATCGGTTTTGGTTAGCGCAGGGAAGCCGCCTACCAAATTTCGTGAAGATGGGGCCATAAATAAGAAAGTTCAACATGGCGGACGTTGTCGACCGTTATCGACCGTTATGACCGTTACGTGTAGAATTTCGAAATGAAACCTGCTTAACTTTTGTAAGTCAGCTGTAAGGAATGAGCCTGCCAAATTTCAGCCTTCTACCTACCCGGGAAGTTGGAGAATTAGTGATGAGTCAGTCAGTGAGTGAGTGAGTGAGTGAGTCAGTCAGTGAGGGCTTTGCCTTTTATTAGTATAGATGATGCATAGAGATGAGGTGTTGCAGAAGCACAGCACAGCTGTGACATGTGACAGAAATGACCAATCAGAGACAATTATAGATCATAAGAATTACCTGAAACTCAGCTGTCCAATGATAATGAGCCTTTCACTGTATGTGGCGCGACATAGGTGGGATCTTTGATAAAAGTGGATTTACTCGGCTATGATGCGCTGCTCGCCTCTGGGTTTATGAGTGTGCAAATCTCATCTATATAATAAAAGCCCAGCGCGGTGTCCGTGTCCGGGTTCACGTTCCTTTTGGCTGTATAGCCGCCCCGTAGAAAAGCCCCAGTCCGTCCCCTCTCAGAATTCCTGCTTACCCCTCTCCGTTCTTTCCCCTTTGCTTTTATTTTTCCTGTTCCCGAAAATCTTTTTAAAACAAAAGTAAAGAAATAGACAGAGCGTCACATTAATGTCTTCTCCCCTCTGCCTATTAAATAATCAATGAATTGAAATAAAAAAATCATGAAAGAAACAGAAACCACAACCTACCCTTACAGCGTCCACCGCGCTTCTGGCATTACAGCCCAACACGTGGTGTATGCAGGTTATGAGGTGTGACGCTAATTAACGCCCGTACTACAACAGATTATATTGTTGATACACTATTAACTATTTACAGGGATCAACTCTTTTGGGGAAGTTCATAACAAAAAAAAAAAAATTAAATTATAAATAACATGTGCACTTGAGTATTTCAACGCCCGCATCTGAGTCAGATGGTTCCCCTGGTCACCAATTCCTGTGTTTCACTATGCCCACTATGCCTTTCCGTCTTCAGCTACCCATGTGCACTTGTACGGAGGAGACCTTACGGAACAATACCGAAACGAAACCGAACTAAACCTGCTGCTGCGAGAGAGGACACATTACAGCGTGATCACGAAGCAAAGGCGTGACAGTCGCTCACAAGAAACGGACACTCAGCATTCACACAGATTAGCTCAATGACATGTCTCTGCCGCACAACGAAAGGCAACTGAAACCCCTACAGAGAGAAAAGACAGATTGCGCCGTGATCGTGACAGAAAGACGCAAAAGCGTGCCAATGAGACACCTGACGAGAGGTCCTTACAATTGCAAAACAACCGCAATAGACAAACTCCTACAGAGTAAGAGGACACATTACGCCATGATCGCCAAAGAAAGAGGCAAAAGCGTGCCAATGAGACAACCGACGACAGGTCCTTACGATTGCAAAACAACCGTAATATACAGAAACGTACGGTCTCGCAAAAAACTCCGAGTGAACACTCTCAAACTAACACTCACCACTCACAGACGCGTCTCCACGGTACATCGTTCAGGGATTGCACTTCGTCCATTTCAGGAAGTTCATGTGCCAGAACACTTCTGTGGCGAAATGACTGAACGATGTCAATTTTGTGGTTCGAAAAATTTCCGTGATGACAAACCGAAAGACGGCAGATTTAATTCATGTTGTCACAAAGGGAAGGTAGTGTTACCAACTGTGCGTACACACCCTCTCATACAACGTTTACTTTCTAATACACATCAGCATTCCCAAAACTTTAAAGATCACATACGTTCCTATAATAGCACTGTAATACTACATGTTTCTTTATGTCACTATATCTGGACAATACTGTTATGAGTTTTATTCACATGTGCATGTTAAATTTGGCACACAGGGGCTCAGCAGTTAGAATTGCTAGCCAAGCATTAGACTAGATAGCCAAAGACAACTGGAGGCTTGTATAGTCAGCTTAAACACAGGATAGTGTATTTCTGTCCTCTGTCAGCACAAAATCTTCTTTCCTTATGTGGTGAATGAGAACCGGCATGTAAGCACTATGATATTTCTGTATTTTGTGGAGGAGGAATTCAGCCCTTGTTTGGAGACAGAAAGGACCAGCAAGTTGAAGAAGAACAGTATAAAAAGGCTTGGGCAGCAGCCAGACCCTCGGAGGCTGTGTCGACAAAGGTCGAAAAACCTTCCAGCGTGGGGACGAGAGAAATGGAGGGCTGTGTTGATCCAGATTTCCCACCTGGATAAAGTCTGTCCATATGCCTCCCCATCTGTAACCACGTTAACCGTCAGTAAATATAAGCTAAAAGATATTTTTTCTCATGTGATTCTTGAACCGCCGTAATCATGATAGGAGGGATATCGCCTTTTCTGGTATATTATGATATTGTTTAATTATTTAATATGCCACAATTTTAAAAGAACACATTTCCAAGAGAGCTAATGCCTCTTCAGGAAACAAGCGCCTTAGCCTTTGCCTCGATGGGGGCATTGTGGTGCGATGAAGGACCCAGTTCACGACTGGCAGCCGCATTTAAACAGGGAGTCCTTCAACTGTGGTCATCCAACGCGCAGCGTAGCGCGCGCGCCAAGTTGCTAGTATTTTAATAATGGAAGAGAGCAGACAATATGGAAAATTATGATTTATTTAAAAGAAGGCACTCTTGGGAATGTAAAAATACTATTATTGCTTTTGATTGACGTGTGGGGTTATTGCAATGTACACAAAAAACTTATAAAATATGGGACGCCCGTGCATAAGTGGCTACATAGGAACTTCTTAGGTATAAATTCTTATGTAGGACAAAATAAAAAAGTATTAATTGTCATTATCTCATTCTTCCCTTGGTAAAGTGATGGCTGCAAATGGTACAAAATGTCTTGGTTAAACCAGCTGGCACAGTTGGAAACATTTTACAAATCCATACAAAAAGTTTTTTCCTTACACCACACTAGGTAATTTTAACACTCTTGTTACTGTAACTTGAACAACAAAAAATATTTTTTCAGTGTTTAACCATGAGGAGACATTTACAGTAAATGGTAATTCGTGTCTAACAATAAAGAAAAAATAAACCTATGAGACTAAAGAAGCTTATGTTCAACCCCAAAGGCAGATCTGTTCCCAAAGCAAAATTAATCTGAAAAACCAGAAGTGAGCAGCACTTACAGAAAAAGATAAGCAACCATAATGATTGTCTTATAGGTGGAAAACAGGGAACTTCTTAAAGTGTAATAAATAGAAAACTGTGAGCCTCTAGTATTTGTTATGATGTGATTGGGAAAAATGTATAAAGGACGTCTCCAGATGCTGCTGCTGGGTCAGAAAGAATTTTTAGATTCAATTGCAAGGGGAGTTCATAAGCTTCTAAATGCTGTGTATTTAGTCTGTTGCAGGGCTCCATCTGTTAGTTCTGCGAAATTGGTCAAATTACACAGATGCAGTTTAAGCAATTAAGAGTGGAGGGAGGTGTAACTGTGGAAAAATTTAATTGACTGCAAAAACCCAAGTGCCCATGGCCGTGCTTAGTACTTGGCAATCGACAATTGAGACATGTCATGTTTACTCTTTATAATTCAAATTTTCACATCCTAAATATTTTTTCAAGATGATCTTGTTTTTGTAAAGTTAATCTATATATGTGCAATGTCTGTCTATCTATCTATGTACTAGAGGGCGACACAGACCCACAAACTTCAGACACAATTACACCGACTAAAATCCAGGATTCAAAATGACCTTTTCTATTACAAAAATACCTCTTCAAAGATCACACAATAAGCAACACTATTTCTTCTTCTTTTTGTCTCCATTACTTTCCTTTCCTTCTCCAGACAAGTCATGTCTGTCTCCTCTCACAACTCTGACCTCTGAGTGGACAGAGATGGCCCCTTTTTTGCCAGACCTTGGAATCTTCCAGTCTCAAGGAGGAAACACACCTGGGTCTGGCAGTAGCTTTTGAAAATAGGGGCAGCACTCCCCATCAGCTCCCCTTGCCGGATCCCTGCTGTGCTGCCCCATGGGACTGCAACTCCCAGCATGCCCTGGAGGCACATGAACGGGCATACTTCATACGTGGTTAATCCCAGTTGGAATATATTAACCCACCTCTGCTGTCCATCACACTATCCATTTATTTATACACACACACACACACACACACACACATATACAGTATATAAATATATATATATATATATTATATAAAAAAATCCTGGGATGAGACGTGACTTTTTCAGAGAGATACTTTCAAGTCCTGTAAGACGAGACTTTGTGCCAAGAGATTTAACCACGCCTGGGGCTGGAAATAAAAGACAAAGAGTAGATGACAAAGTAGAATGTCGTAAAGGGGTTCCAAAACGTTGGAGCGATACACATGAAGAGCAGGTTAGAGATAATGAAAGTACCAAAATTCGAAAGTCAAAAAAAAAAATGGTAGTAAAGATTGCATTAGTGCAAACAAATGGAAATTATTACTCAGTGAAGTAACGGAACAGCAAAAAGAGATCAAATATATTGTTCAGGTTTAAACTTTAAGCTGGAGACTTGTAGATCATCTAATTCATGTTGCCATCAGGGAAAAGTAGTGTTTCTTCCCAATGAAGAGGCACATCTGCAAGAATTAAAAGATTTGTTGTTTAGTGAAAGTGAAATCAACATACGTGAGCGGCAGAGACACGAAGTGGCTCGTGTGCAGTGCAGGCCGGGGGTTTGGCGAGCGAAGTGAGCAGGAGGCAAAGCCCCCTAGTATTTATACAAAATTGACTCAACCTCTTACTCACTTATCAACAAAAACATGATTTTCCATTTTGTTAAAAAACTCAAATTTGGTAGGATGGTACATTTAGGGCAGTAGGTATTGGATACGAAAGGACCATTTTGGTATGTTAATATTTAGGAGTAACCCCCCAACTATAGAAAAACTAAATACCCCAAAATCTCAAAAATGCCTTGAAGGATTTCATTGAAATTTGGTGATATTATAGAAAAAAAGAAAATTAGCTGACATATGTTTTTTTTAAGCATCTTAAAATTTTTTGTCAGTGCTTATTAATAGAATTTACATGCTCTGCGCTTCTCTGAAAGCATCATTTATGCAAATGAAGGACACAGAAGAAGTTGACGGGCCCTTCAAATGCAACCACAAACCAATAGAGAGGATGAGTGACTGAAGGCGTCCTGGACATGAAAAACAAGACATGATCACGTTGTGAAACAGAAAGAGAAAGTTCATCAAAACTCAGGGAAGATGCAAAATTCTAAGATTAGCAACCACTGGTTTTTGCTATTGACTATCCACACTTTTAGATGCATACCAGCTCTCATCTTAATGATCTGTTCTGCTCCACTGACCCTCAGCCCCTGATACTGTGCTTAAAATTGCCCCCCTTTTTGTTCACAATACTCACTTAGTTATATAGTACTTCTGATACACCCAATTAAGCAACGTCACTATATTACAATATTACAAAAGCTGACACTTGTACCAAGGCTGCAACTCCAGGTGGTGAATGTGCTGCTGTGCCCAACACATCTTCAGATGCCGGCTGCACACACATCTTTGTCTCGGAAAACGCTTGATGACCGTCTTGGCTGTGTGCTGATAGACGCTGTTCTGGAGTCACAAAATGCAATAGTTGATGCTGTTGAGAGATGTGGCCAATGAACTAAGGAATATCAGGTCTGTACTATGTGATATTGACCACAAATTAAATGAACGGGTTAAAAATAAATGCTGCATCTACATTGTAATTACCTGTTTTTACATTCTGCTAATTACATTCAAATGAAGTTGTAACGCTGTCTGATTCATTGATCATTTAGTGGGTCAGGGCAGTTCATCATATCACATCTTTTCGGGTACAGACAAGCCACAGTTGTGTGCAACATCATGCAGCATAGTACATGCTTGCACAATGTGACACACTTTCTGTGCACTATAGAGCAGCACATTAATAGAGTGGAAATGCTTTCTATTTACTGTACATAAGCAAATTCATTCTCTGAAGTCACCTTTATAATGTAGCGTCACCGCCGAGTGCTTCAACAAATAGATTCTGTGCTCTTTACATGGCTCTTTGAGGTGACTCACTATCCTTTAAAGGACTACTTGCTTTTCGCTGCACTAATTGAAAAAAGCGTGTGTGACTGTATGGAGATGGCGTTTTTTTAGGCTCTCCTGCTGTAGATGATATAATGCCAGCTCATTCTTTTGGTGATTCATCCCTAGCTGATGTAAGTTGTCCAGCGCTGTTGTAATAGCAATATGTGTGCAGTTGACCACTTGATTACATTTGGAAAACCGGACATTGCTGTGAATTGCACTTTAATGTTTGCCAGTTCAACCACAGTGTAAGGAAATCTTATAGTATACAGTGATCTCTCGGCATATCGAGCTTCGACTTTTGCGGCTTCACTCTATCACGGATTTTAAATGTAAGCATATCTAAATATATATTTTTTGCTGGTTGGCGGATTTCTGAGGAGAATGGGTCTTTTATTTTATGGTACATCCTTCCTCAGTTGCTTTGCCCAGTTGATTTCATACAAGGGACGCTATTGCAAGATGGCTGAGAAGCTACCCAATCAGAGCACGTATTGCATATTAAATAAAACTCCTCAATGATATACGATATGCTTCCCTTGCGGCGCTTCGCATACTTGAAAGCCCAAACAGCACGTATTGATTTTTGATTGTTTGCTTGTCTCTGCCTCTCTCTCTCTCTGACATTCTCTGCTCCAGACGGAGGGGGTGTGAGCAGAGGGGCTGTTTGCTTAGAGGATACGGACACTCCTCTAAAAAATGCTGAAAGAATACCTTCACATTGCTGCCTTCCTTGTAGCTGCTTTGTCTGGCGGTGCCTCGCAAACTTAAAAGCCCAAAAAGCCCTATTGATTTTTGATTGTTTGCTTTTCTCGCTCTCTCTCTCTGACATTCTCTGCTCCAGACGCACACTTTGAAGAGGAAGATATGTTTGCATTCTTTTAATTGTGAGATGGAACTGTCACATCTGTCTTGTCATGGAGCACAGTTTAAACATTTGACTAAAGAGTGTTATTTCATTTCTAGAGGGCTCTAATAATGTTAGAAAATGTATTTAGAAGGTCGTAAACAGGTTTTCTATGCTCTAACTGCGAAAATATTCGATTTATAAATAAAGAATCCTATTTCGCGGAAATTCATTTATCACGGCAGAGTCTGGAACGGATTAACCTCGATAAACGAGGGTTGACTGTATATGGACGACAAGCGGATAATACCATCCTTTTCAGCTGGCACAGCACGAGTCAGTGATGATTGTGAGATACCTGATCAGTCAGTAAGTTCACATTGAAAAGCTCCTGTGGCTAAAAACCTGAGAGTGGGAAGAATTTGCAAAGGAGCAAGTAGAGCACAATTCCTCAAACTCTGCCTTTGTAAAGGCAGCACCAGCTCAGCCCACAGCTCCAAGAGGACAGCTGTCGGAAATCGAAATTGACTTAGAAGCCAGTCATCATCATCTCTAAATACGTGCTCTCTTCTAATTCTCCCATTTGCGTTGTCCTCTAAAAACGCTAAAGCAGCTATGGTAGCTGGAATTGTTTGGCCATTCCATGCACCATTATATTGTTACAGAATGATTACAATCAAATGAATTAAATTTGTAAATGACATGCAATTAATTTCGGTGTATTTAATAAAGACCACATCATTGATGTGAATCTAAAAAAGAAAGGGGCAGCAAACAGAAACAGTACCACTGCTTTGACACTGGGTACCACCCTTTTATTAAACCGAGTACAAACGTGCTTATGCATGGTCTGAGGCTGCCGTGAAAATGTGCATGGCTTTATGCCAAGTTAGTTTTAATATATTTCAAAGTAAGCATGGAAATGGACATAAGCAACATTTTTGTGTGTATGCACCATTTATACATGAGACCCCAGGTTTAAGGTCATTGTTTAAGTTGAAACTATTGCCATTATTTTTTTTTAATTCCTTTGGGTTGATTCTACATTAATTTTGTGATTCAGTGTGTACTTTATGAGTTATGTATTAATTTTACGATACATGTTTTAATGCAACATGAGATTGATAATGATTAATTACATACATTTATGCGATTAATTAGTTACATTTTCTTAATCGACTCCCAGCCTTAATATATATGTGTTGTAATGAGGCCAGAAAGCAGACCAGAATACACAACCGGGTCACCCCTTTTACTTTGAATAAAGATGGCCGTTTGGACCCACAAATCAAAACAAGGTGGCTTTAGTCAGCCTTATACAAAAAGTTAGCAAGAGAAGGAGCTCTCTCTTCCTCAACTGCTAGATCAGTATCTTACACCACCTGTCACCACCACTCTGCTTTATGGTATCATTGCTGGAAGGGGTGGAGCCTTCTTGGGGCACTGTGGGAGGGGCTAGGCATCCTCCTTGAGCAGCTTTTCGGTGTTAAGGGGAGAAGAGAAGATACTATTAGCATCTGCGCCCCCTTGATTCCTGGGGTGGAAATACTTACCTCTTTAGTGCCTGGAAGGTTGTTCCCAGGCACACATATGCATGATAATGTATATGTTTATTTTTTTCTACATTTGGTTAAACACAGTCACCCTTGCTTAGAATTGTTCACAAGTATTTAATTTCAGTTTTTCTTTATTGACAGGTATTATTATTATTGTTTATCGGGCAGACCAAATCAAGGCCCACAAACCAGAATCCAGGCTTTGGACCATTTTTATAGCAATCCACTTCATCAGTATACTTTACTTTTCCAAAACAAGTCAAGTCAAGTCAAGTTGGTGAGCATGCACTGGTACAGTGTGTTGCCGCACCCACTACACAACGAAACAACTCGGGATCCCAGGTTGCAACCCCCCAGGCAGACACGCGGTCCAGTCCCAGCCTCCAGAAATGACCCTCTATCTGCTACAGCCAGATGTTACATGGGCGACCCCTTGGCCCCCCAACAATAAGGATCTTATGAGTCAGATCACCCTCATACCACATGGCCATAATGCCGTAACTGACACTCTCTCACAATGCAGGTAATGTGCCTCATTTGGGACTCCATGAGCAACACAAAGTCAAACCAACGGTACCTAAGAATTTTCCGGAGAGACAGTACTGAAGTAGTCCAGTCTTTGTCTCAGGTCACTGGATAGCGTCCATGTCTCGCAACCATATAGCAAGACAGAAAGCACCAGGACTCTAAAGACTTGGACCTTTGTCCTTTTGCACAGATATCGGTAGTGCCACACACCACTTTCCAGCAACCACATGACCCCCCTCATGCTCTCCCAATTCGTCTACTGACTTCATAGGAGGAAGAGACATGGATGTCCAATACCTTTTGATATAAATTATGGATATTGCTGCCAGCCATAAGTAGGTACATGTTTTTCATTTGTACCACAGAGTTTTTACATTTCATCACATACAGTACATCAATCTTCACAAAAGAAACTAACTGTTGACCGAAAGTGCTCCACCGATCATGCAATTTCAAATTGTTAGCAAAACTGTTTTATGTTATATTTGTTATAAAAGAAATATTATTAGCTTAAGAACAAACTTATGTGGAGTTATCAATAAGAATAGGAATCAGTATGAGGGCTTGATGGGAATGTCACGGGGACGGGGGTAAACTAATCAGTTAATGAATCTTTACTTTTAATGGCAATACTAAAAAGTTAAGTGCAAAAGTATAAAGAACAATATTTAATCTAAAAAAGAATAAGAGAAAATGCATTGAAATTCTTGATTATAGGCAAGCATCACTCACTGGAAAATACATTTAGTCTCTCCTACCTATTTCATTATACTGTATGTCTCCATTGGGACAATCTCACGTAAAGTGGCTCTATTGTAATTCTGAATGATGACAGTTCTAGTCCTATGAAATATTCAACGGTTATAAAAATAATTGCCCAAATTTGCTCTTGTGCTCTTTACCTGATTATTATCTCTATGGGTTATCGTTTCTATCATAGAGTGAAACAGAGGCACTGTGAATCAATGTCATGCCCTCTCTTATCAAATCAACAAGTTTCTATTTTGTTCTTAAGATGGCTAATTCCACAGTTTCACAGTTTTGTGGCCTCTTTCTGTCCCACTTTATTGTTCTCCTTTTCATATTATTTTTTTGTTTACATCATTAATGTTATGATCAACTTAGGCGTGTCATTCATGGCATGATTTATTCAGTTTGTCATTTATAGGTAGCTGCTCTCGTAACACAGAGGAACTAAATAAGAAGGAGCAGAGCAGACTCTTTATCCTTAGAAGACTGAGCTCCGTTAATGTGGGAAGTGACATCCTTCATATCTTCTACAACCCTGTGATGGTCAGTGAGATTTTCTACACTTTGGTGTGCTGGGCTGGTAACATCACTTCAGCAGAGGTTCCACCGAATAAACAAGCTAATTAGTAGGGCAGGTTCAGTTATGGGACACACTCTGGACCCCTTTGAGGTTGCAGAAGAGGAGAAAATAAAAAATAAATAAATAAAACTGAGTGCCATTATGAACAATGCTGCACATCCTCTCTGTGTCACACCAACACTGAGGACATTCAGCCAAGGAGTCATTCAGCAGAAGTGTGCCAATGAATGCTGACGCAGGAAATGACAATATGCCATTACAATATCTCATTTTGGTGTTTATTTGAGAAGGGGGTCTGTTATTTGTCATAATGTTTGCTAGTTGTGTTACTCGTTTAAGACAGTTTGAAATCTGAGTAATCAAAGTAGACTGCTGTGTTACATTTTGCATTCACCATTCAATGCATATGTCTCTGTTACATGAAATTTGGTACGAGATTTGTTAAAGCAGTGCTAATTTTTGTGATACACTATCTGTTGGAATGACAAATGCAATTAATTTTATTACTACATAGCAACTGAACAGACACATTGACATTTGTACTTTTACTAAGGTGGACAAGCTACTGTATGCTACTTATCTAAGACAGGTTAAAATCTAAATAATTAACACAGACCTCTGCTACATCATTTGTAGTACACCATGCAATACACGTCTCTGTTATTTGCAATTTGGTATGGGATTTGTAAAAGCAGTATTAATGTTTGCGATATGCCATCTGTCTCCTTGGCACACTAACACTGAGGACTTTCAGCCAACAAATCATTCAGCAAAAGTGTGACAAGAAACACTATGGGGGCTCCTTTATACCAACAGCAATATGCCTGCATAATGCCTTATTGTGACTGTGACGGCCAAGTCAGAAGTTTTCTTTCTTTGTAATTGTCTTCCATTTTAGTCATTCTGGTGTGTGTGTGTCTATCTATCTGTCTATTTAAAGAGCTTCTGTAAAAAGCCAAATTTCTCCCTGGGCACATATAAAGTTCTATCTACCTACTAACTCTGTCAGAGTGCCGGAAGACACAAAAAGGTCAGCTGGAGCCTGCAAATCCATGAGATCAAGTGACAGAATAAGAATGAGTGGCAGCCTACTGGCGAGCCAAGATGATGAGTAACAGAAGAGAAAAATGAAAGGCTAGAGGAGAAAATGAGCACCTCAGGTCAAAGGTCCTCCAACTTCCAATTACTTGCCAATTTGGTAAATAAGACTCAGTTCTCAATGTTACACCTGGAAGAGCCATTATTAACTGGTGCAGAGAGTTTCAAGAGTGTCAGATTATAATTACAAGAGGATTTACGACAGTCAAAGGAGAAAGAGAGAAATGCAAGCTTACATGAATATTTTCTGTGTCATTTAGGGTTTTTGTACACGTGGATTCTAATTTTGGTGCTTATTTAGGTATTTTATAACAGAGACAAATGCACTACATTTGCCTTTCCAGCAGATGACACATAGTAAAGCATTTTCCATCCATCCATCCATCCATTTTCCAATCCGCTATATCCTAGCACAGGGTCACGGGGATCTGCTGCAGCCAATCCCAGCCAGCACAGGGAGCAAGGCAGGAACAAACCCCGGGCAAGGCGCCAGCCCACCTCAGGGCACACATACACACACCCACACACCAAGCACACACTAGAGACAATTTAGGATTGCCAATGCATCTAGCCTGCATGTCTTTGGACTGTGGGAGGAAACCAGAGCACCCGAAGTAAACCCATGCAGATACATGGAGAAAATGCAAACTCCATGCAGGGAGGACCCAGGAAGCGAACCCAGGCCTCCTCACTGTGAGGCAGCAGTGCTACCATTATCACTATAAATATTTGTGATGCACCATCTGTTGGAATGCATTTTATTGCTACATGCATTACAGGATACATTCCATTAGACAGTGCACTAGAAACATTAATGCTGAGGTCTACATTTACTTAAATTTCCAACCAGCTTAGATGGGTACCACAGCTAGTAACTACATACGGTAATAGGGATTATGGAGACCAAAACTGCACACACCACATACTCTGTTACAGGCATGGCCTCAGACATATTAAGCAGTCTGTAACAGCTTAGTTAGGACAGCCTTGTTGCTTAGTGGCTAAATACTGTCTGCTTAGAATATGTCCTCTGTGAAGCTGAGCTACATTAACTGAGTTCTAAAATGGATAGATAGATAGTGTGGACTGGGACCCGGACACAGGCAGACGGACAACATAGTTCCACCACACACCGTTTATTTACAATTATATACAAGATTTTTGTGCACTCACACACCCCAGTGCCTCCAGCACCGATTCCCCCAATGTCCAGGCCACACCCTTCCAGTCTTTGTGCCTCTCTTTTGGCCGCCTCCCGTCCTCTCTCCAGCTCTGTCCTCTTCCACCCGACATCCACTACTGACTGGAGGGAGGCAGCCCCTTATATGGGAACCCGGATGGGCTCCAGCTGCTTCCCGGCAATCTCCTGCGGACACACCCCCGTGCAGCGGAAGTGCCGGCTGCGCACTCGGAAGCCCTTCAGGTGTCCCCTGTCTTCTTCCCCCCAGCACTTCCTGGTGTGGCGGAAGTGCTGGGCTCCAGACTTCTACAGGCACCGGGGCGCCGCCTGGCGGTGGCCACGGGTCCCTACAGGGCTGGGCTTCCAAGCCCTTTACCCAAGGCCCCCAACATAACCAGGGCGGACGCCCCCTCGCGGTCTGGAGGAGGCACAAGCCCTCCTCTGTTCCTCCTGGGCTGGAGCCCGGCCGGGGACCACAATAGATAGATATGTGAAAGGCAGTATATAATAGATAGATAGATATTTGTCCCCAGGGAGAAATGTGGCTTTTTACAGAAGCTCAAAAAATAAATAAGTAAATATTATTATATGTGTGTCATAGAAGGCTGGGGTTCTTACCCAGCTGGAATGCCTGGAAGGACCAGAAGGTGGCATTTATATCTTCTGGGTCACAAGGGGGCAACCGCCCTGGGTTAGGAGAGGACCACGGGAGAGGAGCAAGGCGATTCCAACTCGTTGGGGCCCGTGGCCACCGCCAGGGTGCGCCTCAACCCTCATGGAACCCGGGAAACGTTTACTTCTGCCACACCCAGGAAGATGGAGGAAGAGCCTTCCAGGGACGCCCGAAGTGCTTCCGGTGCAAAGGGCAGCACTTCCGCCACACCAGGAAGTGCTGCCGGAAGAACGTCACCAGGCACCTGGAGTACATCCGGGTAGAAATAAAAGGGGCTGCCTCACTACAATCTGAGAGCTTGAGTCGGGAGCGGGAGCAGGACAAAGCTCCCGTGAGGAGAGCAACGGCGGCCACGGACACTGAGAGAGAGCCCGAAAAAGGAGTGATTGGTGCTGGGAGCACTGTGTGCTGTGAACAGGACTGTGTATTTGTGGATTAATAAACGTGTGCTTTTATAAAGATGTGGTTTCCAACTGGTGGTGTCCGGGCATGTCTCACATGTGATAAACGACAACAACAAATAAATAACAGACACCAGGATGACTAAAAAGAAAGAAAATTAAAAAGAAGTAAATAAAAAACTCTAACTTGGATAAAGATAAAAAGAGAAGTGACAGATATAGTGAGACATTTTGAAGTGGTATTGCCATATTTATAAAGGCTGAGTGGTTTGTTGGCTGAAAGTCCTCAATTTTGGTGTGTTAGAGAGAGGATGCACAGCATTGTTCATAATGGCACTCAGTTTTGTTTTAATTATCTCCTCCACTACGACCTCGTCCAGGGGCTTCAGCGTGCATCCCATAACTGATCCTGCCTTTTTAATTAACTTGTTGATTTGGTGGGCCTCTCTTGAAGTGTTGTTGCTGGCCCAGCACAACACAGTGTAGAAAATCACACTGGCCATAACAGAGTTGTAGAACTTGAAAAGGACGTTACTGAATACCTTAAGGGAACACAATCTCCTAAGAAAATAGAAATGACTCTGCCCTTTCTTATACAGTGTGTGTGTGTTTTTGATGTAAACCCCATAGTACTTGTAGTAGTAGACCACCTCTGAATCCACTTCCTGAATAGTGACCGGGCATAGAGGCTGTTTGATGCGGCGAAAGTCATTAAGCAGTTCCTTGGTTTTGCTGATGTTAAGTTGTAGACAATTCTCTTTGCACCAAGAAACAAAATTCTCCCCCTGACTCCTCTCATCCCCCTGATCAATGCACCCCATTAGTGTAGAATCATCATGCAGTCAAGGTAAGTGACATGACCTGGTGTTATGTTTATAGTCTGAGGTGTATATGGTGAAGAGAAAAGGAGACAGGACTGTTTCTTGTGGTGCTGCAGTGTTGCTCACATCCATAAGAGCATAAGAACATAAGAAATTTGACAAACAAGAGTAAACCATTCAGTCCTTCAAGTCCATATTTTTCGCTAATAGCTAAGCTGTCCCGGCATCTCATCCCGATACGTCTTAAAGGTTGTCAGGGTTTCTGCTTCAACTACTAGTCTCAGTAATTTGTTCCAGATTTCAAGTGCTTTCTGGTTTCAATCCTAAATGCACTTCTCCTTAATTTTCAAATGTGTGATTCACAATTAATTTGAAATAATTCGGCTGGGTCTACTTTATCAATCCCTTTGAGGATTTTGAAGACCAGGATTAGGTCCTCACGCAGTCACCTCTGCTCGAGACTTCTTCTTCTGGTTTAATTCTCTGAGTCTGTCACAGTACAACATGTCTTTAAGTCCTGGGATGTGCCTGGTTGCTCTCCTCTGCACAGCTTCAAGTGCTGCTATGTCTTTCTTGTACCATAATGACCAGAACTGCACACAGTACCCCATATATGATCTCACTAGAGCATTGCACAGTCTTAGCAGAACCTCCCTTTATTTATATTAACCAGTTTTTTTTATAACCTAACGTTTATTTGCCTTATTGTTTGTGTCTATACATTGCTTAGATGATGAAAGTGTCATATCAGCATTAACCCCTAAATCCTTTTCAGAGATTGCTTCCTGTAGGACAGTGTCTCCCATCTTGTATTCATAATTGATGTTCCTTTTGCTCACATGTAGCACTTTGTACTTTCCTACAAGTGTTTGTCCATATCAGAGACACAGTCCTTGAGCTCTGCCTGACAGATAGTCCATTATCCAGGACACCCTCGGCTCATCCACCTGCATGCCTGTGAATTTACCCCGTTAATAGAGATGGCTGGATGGTACTGAAGGCACTGGAGTAATCAAAAAACAAAATCATCACCGGGCTGCCAGCTTTGTCCAGATGAGAATAAGCTTTGTGGAGCAGGCAGATAATTGCGCCTTGGATGCATCGATGGATGGGAGAATGGAAGAATTTAAAATGCACACTGATTACTATAAAAAATGTAAGAAACAGATTCAATAGGTGTGCTTTACCAAATTCAATAGTAGTTTCTAAACTTGTCTGTCTTAGAAATTGGAAAACAATCTTACTGCTCTGAACTGTGAGTTGAGTATCATAAAAATAAATAACATTAAGCAGTTCTTTAGCTATGGTTTGCTAAATCTTATCAATAAGCCAATAAACTCTCAATCTCAGGAGATTAGAAAAAGAAAACTTAATTCAGCTTGCACTATAAATTTGTTTTAATCTCCGTGTTATACAGCAATCTTCTTTTTCTCTAATTAAATGTCGTCTGTTTTAACCTGAAGCCTTACATTCGTTTGTTTATATCTGTCGAGCCGGGGATTCTGGGATTGTGCTTAAAGACTTCTGAACATCATCATAGTATAGAAGATACAACACAGCAGTCATTGCCCACCACTTTCATTAAGTAGCACATTTGATCAGGAGTTGGTAAATTGCATACTGAAGATATTAAATGTCTTACGCTTCAATATTAAAATTTCAGCTTCTCTTGACACACACCGAAACAGCCAAGCATGCGAGACATTTTTTCAAATTAAATAAGATCTATCTGATAGTGTTTAAGTGAAAACGCAAAATCATCTAATTCTTGGCTTTATTTGTGTTCACACCCTTTATAAAGGGAGTTGAAACTACATTACAATTAAACCGATCGCATTTCAGATCGTGTCCAAAGGTGATTTTGATTGGTCCTAAATAAACTCAGCTGTTCCTCTATGATTTAACTTAAAGTTTCTTGGTTGGCAACTACAGAGATAAAAATTGTCCACAAAGAGGGAAAAAGATCAGGTCACATGACACAACTTCAGGTCAGAGGGGCTTTGCTGATATTGGCGCCTCAGGATGTTAGGATACACAACAATCAGTTTTAGAGTATGTCAAATTTAACGACGAAAAATGATTTTCCAATAGAGTTTAGCATTTCCAAAATATCACACGCTCGCCTCTTTTCTGATAGCCAACAACATGCTGCCAGGCAGAGCGGGTTCCCATGAAAAAGCTTTACAAGTAAGACAAGTTCAGCTGCCATCTTCGCCCTTTTATTGCCTTAAATAATCTCGCTCCATCTTATGTTTCGGAATGTCTTACACCTTACACTCCAAATCGTAACCTTAAATCTTCAAATGAGTGTCCACTTTGAATTCCAAGAGCTAAACTTAAAAGACGTGGTGAGGTGGCCTTCTGCTGTTATGCACCTAAAATCTGGAATAGCCTGCCTATAGGAATTCGCCATTACTTTAACATGGCTTTCTCATAGCTTCATCTTAGTTAAATCCTGATGCTCTGTATATTCAATTAATTATCATGATTATTCATGGTGGCTCCAAAATCCGTACTAACCCCTAATTTCTCTGCTGTTCTTTTTCCAGTTTTCCATGGTGTGATCTGCGCCACCACCACCCAATCATAGCACTGTGATGTCCCTACATTGATGGATTAAAGGCCAGAAGTCCACGTGACCATCATCATCAAATTCGTCCATGAGAACCCTGAATACCATCAGGACTGATTGATGTTAGACACTTTTGTCTTTCTCATATATGAAATATAGAGAAAGTATTGGAATCATCCAAAGATTCGATGTTGAGATTTGTGATGAATCTTGATGTTTTAGACCTCCCTGACTTTCTCGTATATGAAGTATAGGGAAAGTATTGGAATCCTCCAAAAATTTTGATGAATCTCGATGTTTTAGACCTCCGTGAGTCCGAAAATACCGTTTTTGGAATTATGTCTGTGTGTTTGTCTGTGTGTGTGTGTAAACACTTTAACTTGAGTTCACGTTCACTTAAGTCAACCAAATTTTGCATATAAGTATTAGGTACAAAACATAGATATCTATTTCTGTTAACTGGAAGTGGTACTTTACCTTTTGTCCATGCAGCTGCAGAGTCTGATTTATTCAACGTTATTTTTATAATAATTGTTCAATATATTATTAATTTGATTTGATTTGTTGTTGATGGTTCTTTAATGTACATAATATAAAAATATAATCATTGTTTTGCGGTTTACACCTCAAATATCCATCCCCATATCTGAGTACATGAGAAAGTCTAGAAGAGAGCCGAAAGAGCCAAACATGCAAGACATTTTCAAATTAAATACGATCTATCTGATAGTATTTAAGTAAAAACGTAAAATCTTCTAATTTTTGGCTGCATTTGTGTTTACACCCTTTATTATCGCATGAATCTCGACGTTCTAGACCTCCCTAACTTTCTCATATACGAAGTATAGGGAAAGAATTGGAATCGTCCAAAAATTCCTTTTTGAGATTTTGATGCATCTCGACGTTTTAGACCTCCGTGAGTCAGAAAATACCGTTTTTGGAATTAGGTCTGTGTGCCTGTCTGTGTGTGTGTGTGTGTGTAAACACGATAACTTAAGTACACATTCACTTATGTCAACTAAATTTTGCATACATTTATTAGGTACAATATTCATCCCTATATCTGAGTACATGAGAAAGTCTAGGGGAGACCACTCCCGATTTTTTTAGTTTTGAACTTGTATTCAAATAAAGAAAACTGCAAAAAGGAAGGAACAAAAGACAGGTAATCATGCAAAATTCCTCCAGCTCTGTCATGTTTGAAGGGTGTCTTGCATGTACAGCTCACAGTATCTTCATGAGATTCAGATCCAATCTTTGACTTTGTCTTTCCAGACCCTTCAGCCATTCCTTGGTGGATTTACTGGTATATTTAGGCTCACTCTCATGCTACAGGGACCACTTTTGGTTGAGCTTCAGTCTTCTGACAGATGGTCTTATAATATCCTCAAGCTCCCCCCAACGGTATAATGAAAATTCATAGTGGATTCTGTGGTTGTCAGCTGCTCATGACCTGATGCAGTAAAGCAGCTACAAACCACAACATCTCCACCATTGTGCTTTACAGTTGCTATCAGGTACTCCAGGTCTTTGGTTTTTAAAAAAAAATATCTTCTGAAGTTATGGCCAGATAGGTCTATCTTTGTCTCATCTGTCCAAAGCACATTGTTCTAGAAGTCATGGTCATTGCCTAGTTCAGGGATGCCCAATGCATCGATCGCGATCGACCAGTAGATCGCAAAGGTAGTGCAGGTAGATCGCGTTGCATTCAAAAAAAATTTTTTTTAAACGTTAGTCTATCATATATCCTCCCTGTGGCATTTGCCACTTGATTGACATATAGGGCAGCCAGTCTGAAATCTCCTTTCTTTTAACACACTGGCCATCCCGCACGCACGATCAAACGCACGAGCTACTGCAAAACTCTGGCTGTGATCTAGCTAGCTTTCCAATTTATATTGACTAAAGAAGGGATTAAAAAAAAATTGTTTGGGGAGGGTATGGGCTGGATGTAGAATTGGAAGAGGATTTTTTTTCTCTCACAATGTCACAATCAAAACGCGTTTGTCTGATCTGTCAATCTATCAATGCTATTCCAAAGAAGAAAAATGTGGAAAGGCACTTTCGAACTGTTCATGAAAACTACGAAACTGACTTCCTTCCGAAAAGCGATCTGAGAAAGAAAGAAGAGGGAACAAACATCGCAGTTAATCAGACAGCCGTCATTTTTCACTCAGCTGAATTCAAAAGCTCCTTGACTGCATTATTCGGCTCTACTTATTTATACGAGTCAGCCTTTTCCCACATGACGATTATTAAATCCAAATACTGTAGTGACCATAAATGTATTGAATTGTTATTGTGCTATAAAGGTTATTCAGTTATGCAAGGTATATATATATATATATATATATATATAGCATTTTTAATGTAGGTAGATCACTTCGACCTGGTTTAGAAGTAGCTCGCAAGCCGAAAAAGTGTGGGCATTCCTGGCCTTGTTGATACATGTATCATTAGAAAGAAAAATAATTAATAATTTAAGAATGGACTGACATGAGAGATTTAAAATAAGAACAAACCATGAAAATAAATCAGTTCCCTTAGTGGTGAAGATTGGCTTCTAATTAAACAACTGGGTGAGAAGAAAAACCTGCAGCCACTGTGGCCCTCCAGGATCGGAGTTGGCCACTCCTGGTTTAAAAGAAGATCAAATATTGATATACCCATATATGTTAACAAAGAAAAATAATGTAATGGGGTGTACTTATTTTTTGATTACAGGAGGGCAAAAAATAATTTATAGCCATTAAATCAACAAAATGTCACCACCTAGTGAATATAAAGATTCAGAGGTCTGGCAGGTGTTGTCTATCTTGCAACATTTAGTGGGCAATGGTAAGGTAACCTAAAACTGTAAGATTTTTAAGCATCTACAGAAGACTGTAACTAACCTCCCTGAATAATAATAATAATAATAATAATAATAATAATATACTCTATAGTGCCTTTCCATGCAAAAATGATGGTATGTAACACAAAGCATCTGACAGGAGCCCTAAACTCCTAAAAAGATGTTGCTCGCTTTACATAATTTGCTTCATTCATTCATGAAAAGCTGTTACTGTCTCAAAGGAACGTTATACATTATTCATTTTAAATAAACACAATTAAAGCCTGCACCAACAAATGTGAATGATGAAACAAATTTCCCAGGGTTGAAATAAAGACTTGCTCAAGTTATATAACAGAGCAATAAACCGTATCCATGTACCCAAAAAAACAAATGGGCACCTTAGAGTGCTTCACAAACAATTAATTTAACTCATTTAAAATTTAGTTCTCGTACAATTTATGCAACTAAATATTAACATAAGAAGAAATAAAATATTTTTTATTGGCTCTTGGTTCCAGGGAAATATTGGTAATTTTTATTGCCAAGAACAATATGGGTTTAAGGAATGTATCATATTTATAAAGCAAGTATTATAAGAAATAAATGACATATTCGATTTATACCAAGAAGGTACAGTGCATTAAAAATTCAGTACCATTAGTTCTGCCACTAATAGGAGAAAATTACTGTTAAAGTGCTGCAGCAAAGTACCGCTTTGATGTGAAAAAACTGAAATAAATAAATCATTTTAAACAGTTGCATCAGGGTGTTTGAGGCAGTACCACTTTTATTTATCTTTAACATTTAATTTTTTTTATGCATAATTTATTTTTGTAGGCGCATTCATAAAAGTGTACTTATAAGATATAATCTGTGGCAAGAACTTTGAATGTGCAGATAACCGTTTTAATGATTGTAGACAAATTTGAGGATTTACATGAAAATGATGAGTTTAGGCTAATACACTTAAACATATATCTTTAAAAAAGTTAAAATAGACATCGAAATGTAAAATTATTTAGGCAAAAAGGAAGATTTCATCCAAAAGATCTCTTCGATCAACTGATAACACCTGCCCAAATGTCTCTAAAGTCAACATCAAAACATTGCAATTTTCATTTTAATGTTAAGTATCTGGATGGTGCACAAAACCTTAAAATAGTGGACATAATAAAGTAGTGCAGTCAATCCTCAACTTTCACAGGGGTTACGTTCCCCCAGACGTGAATGTTAATATGAGGTGAGACACAAAAATAACTGGACTGGGCTTGGAGCTTTCCTGGTACAACGTCATGAGGTCAGCCGGATGTGAATCATAGAACTATATGCCATCGTACACGCCCTGACGAACCGCCGACCTGCTAGGTATATCCTGTGAATAGCCCAGTCAGTATTTGCACAACAATCGCTACACGAGTTACCGCTATAATGTTGGGTGAAAAAATCGAACAGCGAATCAACTTCAAATTTCTCACAAGTTTTTTCTTTTTCCATAAAGCAGGTTTTGACAGACAAAAACATTCCTGTCCTCGATCATCCTCCCTATTCGCCCGATTTAGCTCCCTGTGATTTTTACTTGTTCCCGAAAATCAAAAAGTGACCCGACGGGCACATTTTTCTTCAATGGATGAAGTGAAGACAAAAACAGTAAGCCTGTTGAAGAGCCTCAAGCAAGAAGACTTCCAGCACTGTTTCAATCAATGGGAGATAAGTATGGAGTGGTGTAGAGATCAGGAGGGGGAGTATAGAGAAGGTGTTTAGAATGCTGTAATTCATCAATACATTTTTTTACCAATCTGGTTATTTTTGTCTCTCACCTCGTACATTGAAACTACGGGAAACAGTAGGTAAGGTTCCCGCAACCACCAATAACTGTAATCTTTCACTAAGACAGAAAATACAATTTTCTGGATAAAATGACTTAGTACCAAATACCAAAACACAATTTTTGATAATATGCACTTCTCATAACACAGTAACCATGAAATAACCCATAAAATGTAGCATACAAAATACAATCAATAACATCCAAAGCACATTTTTTCTTGCTAGTTTCTCCCTCTCACTAAAATTTTCCTCTTTGCCGTGTTTCCCTGAAAATAAGATCGGGTCTTATATTAATTTTTGCTCCAAAAGATACACTAGGGCTTATTTTCAGGGGATATCTTATATTTATTCATGTACAACAATATACATTTATCCAAATACAGTCATGTCATCTTCTTCTGGAATATCGTCATAACTCTCCACATTCAAACCCTGAATTCCAGCCTGAATTTCTTGCTACTCCAGCCCTCTTTTAGGATCCTCCAGGATCGATGTGTGTGCTTCAATGTTTGATGAATGGTTCGATTCCGACATACAAATTTATTCATGTTGCCATGTCGCATATTCCCCAAAGTAATGACACATTATATTTTAAAAGTCTTACATACCATCTTCTGTGCCGTCTTTTTTTTTTTGTACCTTTCAATACCATCAGAATGTACAGCAAAAGAGAAAAAAACAACATAATGAAAAGGTCTATTTTGTTTTGTGATTAAAGTGGAAATTTCAGCTTTAAACTCGAAATGTCCACTTTAATCCTGTAGTTTACTTTGTCATTAAAGTAGACTCTCGTAAACGTCATCTTAAAACCGACCCAGTTCTTAATCGCAACGTGCTTCTGGGGTTTTCTCCTGACCTGGCAGCAGCGGCAAGCAGCAATAGATCGCCACGCGGAACACATTAAATTTATAATATTCCAGCTCTCTGCACATTTAGAATTCTTAGATTTATACTTGATGTCACTTTCATGATGAAATACATTCAACTATGTTTGTTACATTTACAGATAAATCGTTAACTTGTGATCCCTGCCTGGAGTTTGCATGTTTTCCTGGTTGGTTTCCACAGTGTGCTCAGTTTGCCACCCAAAGATACGAAGGTTTGGGGATTTGGTGAAGCTACAATGACGTTAGCGTATGTGTGTGCTTGTGTTCACCTTGCGTCGAGCTGATGCTCCATCCAGGGATTTTGTTTCTGTCTTGCCCCGATGCTGCTGGACTGGGCGCATCCCCGGATTGATGGATGTGATCATTAAACATCCTTTTCAGAGATATTGTGACAAGGTGTCCTCGGAATTTAATGGATGTTTTGGGCACACACGTCACATTGTGTGAAGTATAAACTTGGCCTTAGGCACCTTACACTTCAGCTGACAATCTTTACTAGGGCTTATTTTTGGGGTAGGGCTTATATTACAGAGCAGCCTGAAAATCATGCTGGGGGGTTATTTTCAGAGTAGGTCCTATTTTTGGGGAAACATGGTAGATTTTTGTGATCTTTTGTGCTAACAACGCAATTAAAATAAATAAATAATTAAATAAAACTTTATTTACTGCCGTCAGACGGTGAGGTCTCAACATCACTTCCAACACTTTGTTTTTCTCGGCTGGAGTTGGAGATCGTGACATAATCTGTCAGTGACTTCTGCACCCTTAAAAATCTCAGTGTATGTGAGTATAACATGGGCGAGTTAATGTTTAACCTTGCGGCCGCAATCGATAATGGGTTCAGCAGCCTTGACGTCTCTGACCAGCTGGCCGATTCGTTGATGTCAAACTCACAGCCCACATTACAGCATGTGATGTTTACTTAGCATCTTTATTTTCTCACTAGCCTTATTACTGACTTTGCACATTTGGGCTTTGTGCCTGAAGGACTTGCACTACGTTTTGGGGCATAATTGCAGCATAAAACTTGATATTTTAAGCAAAACATTAAAATATGCAACAAATGCACCGGGAGCTCTTTACTCTACAACAGTAGGGTGAACAAGACTGGTGAAGTGCCTAGTAGGATACTGGACGCTCCTCAAACTTGCATGCATTACGCCTCTCATTTTTTTTCTACTCTGTATAGCCATGAACCTTGTGAATGCACGAGACTTCTAGCGTAAAAGTAAAAAAGAGGTTACAAAAAAAAAATACATTGGATCACAACAGCTTAACCTGAGAGACACTTGGGGTTAACTGTTTTTAAATAAAATTCCAAACCCAAGAGATTTTTGGGGTTAATGCAAAGATTAAAACAAAGCAAAAAGCTGACGAAAAACAGTAAGTCTGAAGAAAATCAGTACAACTCAGAAAACTCCACTTGATGTCATTGTGGCCCTGGTGTCATAGGCTCTGTCCACCAAGCAGATGGAACATATGCATAATTAGAGGGGCAGTTTAACGTTAACAGTAGAATGCCTTAAGCCTACGAAAAAAATCATAAAGTAGGGCCACCTTAAATTCTTTCACACCTCTTCATCAGCGTCTTTGTTTTGCAAATGTATCAGTCAGCGCAAGCAGCAGACATCCTATCCAACCCCACCGACTAAAGTAAGTCACAAAGTTCTCCCAGCTCAAGTCTGTTTATCTGGGTGTGAGGTGCCTGGAGTTGTATATGGTAAATAATATATCATAATTTGGAATGCATACGTTTCATTTGTGTCCCATGTCTACAACAATCTGGGTAAATGTAGGATGACAGGAAATGCGAGGCAAGAAATTTTAAACACATAACTAAAACAGAAACTTTTTTATGTTCTACTAATAATTGGCAAAATGCTGACACACTTTTTTTTCTGCAAGAGCCCCATGATGCTTTGCAAAAACAGTGTGACATCACAGAGCTATAGCAGCCATGTTGGATTGGGATGTTCTTACCTGATCTGTGCTACCTTCATAATTTGTGTCATGCATTCACAGAATATTCCTACATGCATACTGTAAATGTACTCCATCTGGCACTTTATCTCCTTCGAACATGTGTGAATAATTTACAGAACATACACACATACTTCATGTCACTACCTGATTGGTATTCTTGTTGGATTTGGATGCAGCAAGTGTTTAAAGGACATTGGTGGGTGCATTAGCTGGCTATAATGAGAATATTATGAAAATACTTTGTTGTTCTACACTTTGTGTGTTTTTTGCTGGATTAAGTATGTTAGGCTCCTCGCTATGTAGTACAGATGCCTCCCATCATAGTCTGTCTGGATGTTAGTTAATCATAGTGATAACAGCTCTGAAAATGGAGAGAGAGAGATAAAGGACTCAGAATATTGTGGACTTAATATAATTTTATCTCAGAGGGCTAGAACTGCTGCCTCACAGCTCAGGTCACTATTAGGCCTCAATAATGAGTTCAGCATAATTAGGAGATGCTCTCCCTATCAGGGACACTTAAAAGATCATTCATTACTCTTTTAGAATCCACTCCATATTTGTTTAATTTCTCCTTCCTCATTGACGTCAATGCATTTTGCAGAGTTTGCCGAAATTCCTGAACATTTATTACTTTTCACTGAACTCAAGTCAAAGTGAATGCAACAGGGTTTGCTTGTCCCTACTCATCAGCCTGGAAAACCCTGACAATAATTTTTTTATGTACTATTCATTGTGTTTACTGTATAAAAACTCTTCCTGCAATTCTGATAGGCAATTCTCTGTAAAAATCTATCGGTAAGTCTTGCATAAGCATGCTAAACCAAGCTGGACAGACTGTGTTAGAGTTCATACACAGCCAATTGTTATTAATAATGTGCGTTATTTAGTGATTAAGAGTTCACTGAAAACAAAAGCTGGCAATCACAGGGGTACAGAGCTAACAAATCATCTAAACCTCTGGATCATAAGCGTGGTCCAGCAAGACCCCTGCGGTTGGTTTTTCTCATTCTAATATGTTGTTCAGTCAGAGGCCAATTAACACAACTTCTCCGTTAATTAGAAAAATTGTGTTTTACAGTTCTCGCAAATGTGACTGCTTTACACAAAAGCATCTATCAGTATTCTTTATTTGACATTTAAGATTGAAAATCTTTCAATAGATATGTTCTTAAAGCAGAGCTTTGTTCAAGAAACATGCTGAAATTATTTGAAAATAAATTAGTTTATGAGTGGGAGAAATTATTACCTTGCAGACACTGTTGTGAGCAGGGCCAGTCTTTTTACAGGCCAAGGCTCATGGGTCTTGTTGTCGCTACTCAAATATTTCTTCCTTAGACACTATTTGAATTCAAAAGCCCACTAAATTATTACATTTGCCTTCTACCAATGTGGTGGTGCCCTTGCCCCTGCTAACCTCATGTTATACAGGCATATTTATACAGAAATATGAATTTAGGAATGCCTGTTTGATTTTTCTTATATTGGTACTGTATGTTAAGTAACACTTAATACCCCAGAATGGCAAAGCAAAAACAGGACTTTAGAAATTTTTGCAACTTTTAGAATAATCTTCTATATCGGGGATCTTCCATCCTTGCTACTTTAAAGATTTGTTTTGTCAGCTGGCTCTCCTCTCTTTCTTTTGGGTGGGAGTTGAATTTTGGTTTTGTTAAGTTTGATTTGATTGTATGTATTGTATTCAATCCCTTAACTCAGTGCTTAGTTGAAGCCCCTTAGTTGAATAATAATAATACATTTTATTTACATGGGACGTTCAAAAAGTTTCAGGGTTTAAGGTTGTCTCACATCCACAACTTAACTGAGTGTGGAATGAGAAGGAGAAGAAGGCCAAATTCTCAGAAGAAGGAACGAAGAGAGGCCAGAGGTCTGGAGATCAAGACAAACCGAAATGGTAGGTGAGAAATGAAAAGGCGGATGGCGAGGGGCGCCAATAGAGGGGAACTGTTTTGTTGTGAGAGGTCCTAGGGTGACCCTATGCCCCTTTATACTCTTTATTATGTAGGCTTGAACAGAATGTCTCAAATCCCATACTCTTACTGTAGTTTAGCACTTTGTGTTGTTTTTATATCTAAGACCCTACGCAGTTATACCAAAGAACAGGCAGGAGAAAACTTACATAGGTATTCATGTATTATGGATCAAATGTTAAATCTGACAAACAAGAGGAGACCCTTCAGTCCATCAAGTTTGTTTGTTTAGCTAATTGCTAAGTTGTCCCTATACCTTATCCGGACACTTCATAAAAGGTTGTGTTTCGACTCCATGTTTTGGTAACTTGTTTTGGAGTCCTACAAGTCTTTGCGTAAAGAAAATGCTTCCTGGCTTCAGTGCTAAATGCACTGCTCATTAATTTCCACTGGTGTCCTTGAGCACGTGTTTCACTCTTTGAGGATTTTAAACACCTGGATTAGTCCCCCACGCAGTCTCCTCTGCTCGAGGACCAAACAGGTTTAATTCTGTCAGAATATGACATGTCCTTAAGTCCGGTGATGCATTTGGTTAGATGCACAAATAGACAGCGCCATAAAACAAAAGCAAAGTAAAGTGTGAACACCATACAACCTGGGACTGTTAGATGTTTAGTCTTTCTAGGTGGCCCATTTATTGCGGAGCTTGTAGTGTCAGCAGGGCATTCTTGTCGTGACTTTTCCCCCTTCCCGTCTTTCCCTCTGATCATTCCATTCACTGATCTTACAAAGCTAATCTTGGTATGATGTGGTCCTCCTGTCTCTAAGACAGCTTTGATTTTTTAATTTTTTTTATTTTTACAATTAAATGCTTCCAGAGTTCATGGGCGTCTGCCATTAGAATCAAGAAGCTATAGACTGGTGTGCTTTTGTAACTGGGAACAGTGGTTGTAAGAAGCCTTCTTGTTCTATCATTGAAAGTTCATAAAATTAAAATCATGTTTCTAACATCGGCTTATGTTTCTAACACCATACATGGGAGCCAGCAGCACAGCATGCTTGTATAGCCACTCACAAATGAATTATCAGACATTCAGGTAAGTCTTAAGCAACTAATGCTGCTTTAACATAAAAATAAAACATCTTTGTAAAGGTCCACTGTATAAACAGTGTAAGAAAATTTCTCCTCACGTCTCTAACTAGAATGCAGAGAATGCACTGCACGGGGGCCCTTAAAGAGCCTGGTCACTGTCCCCTAGTCTCTGCGGACTAAAGCGCATCACTCTGTCTACAAGTGGGGTGCCCATAAGTACCCTAATGGATGAGGTACATTACTACAGAGCCAAGAAACAAGCATGTTGAGCCCCCGTAGTGTAGTGGGTGAACCATGCTAACTGGCAGACAGGGCACAAAACCTATACATGTTGGCCTGGAGAAATAACACGATTTTGACTACTTTATTTTGTACTTTGTGTTCTCCTTCTTCAAAGTTATTTTTGCATAATAAATCTTATTTTTGTATACTTTTGCTTTGGTGTCATTCTAGGTTCACGGCTACTACACAGCTATTTTTCACAAACTGAAAAACATTTTCACCTACTGTGATTTCCTTGACACTTAATAAAGATGAATTCATGAGCAGAACAGTTTGTGTAATATATCCAGAAGATAAACAGCAGTTTTTTCTTTAGAAGTCTATTGATAAATGAAAATAGGAGAAGTACTAGAACTGTACTAGTGAGATATTCAAAAATAGAATAAAGCTTATAGGAAAATGAAGAAGAGAGATACTTAAAAAATACCCAACTTTAGCGGTATCTCTAAGTTGAAGATATTTATTCATGAACATGGCATATGTGAATTTGAATAGGCAGGCAGTGTGGTTGTGGTTTCAAATCCTGCTACTGACACTACTGTGTGTGTGTGTGGAAAACCAAAAGAAATGTAACCAATTGCATCATAAATGTAAGTCGCCTTGGATAAAAGTGTCAGCCAAATAAGTAAATGTAATGTAAATGAATTTGCCATTTGAAATGGTGTTCTAAAGTTAAATGTTTTCTATAAATTAAAACAAATATACCCACACTGAAGCTTTAAATGGAGGCAATGGGGCATAAAGCTTGCATGTAAAAGGAAGTGCTGAACTGCAGTACAGGACAGTGTCTATGGCAACTTCTAAGCCTATGAGATTCAAGGCATTCTGTTAGGGTCTACATAATAAAAAGTATAAAGTAAAAATATAAAGCCTGATAACGTACAGAATACGGCCTCTTCAAGTTTCAATAAAGCAAGACATGCCTTCTGTGTATTTTCGCATATTCCTGTAACTATTTTTTTCGAGGTAAGGATACATTTTCTTTTTGCTTGTGTGAGTTCTCACATAATTACAGAAGTAAATCAAAACAAATCCATCCACATGGCATGTGCAGCTTACTGGGTTTTGGTCTTTTCATGGAAGGTGAAAGGTTATTGTGTAAGACTATGAGTGCTGAGGTACTGTGCACGGCTGGACTTCTTTTAAAATGGCAAATTTCATAATATTGGTGTTTTTTTAGCTCAAAAAGGACATGTAAAATCTATTTTACAATGAGTGTGTAATTGAAAGAGACAAATAAATACTCAACAACTGTCTTGGCTTGAAAAATGGAAATATCCAGTAAGTTTTAATGCTTTTATTTTCTGGTGGTGATTCATGCCTTGTTAATTCCAGTGTAAAGCGCCAGTGCGAGCAAGATATTTTTTTAAATTTATAGAAAAACATTAAATCTAGAATACAATTTTGCATCGCAAATGCATATACATTGTGTTTGTAAATAAACTGCAACTTGGAAAAATACTGAACTTATCATTTAAGTCAAATGTATGTATAAGATAAGGCAATGAGATGGCTAATGAAAGACAAATCAGAGATACCTTTTGAACAGCCACCTTAGTAGTAGTAGAAGTTTTAGTATTATCACTTGTACAAGCTACAGTGAACGTTTACTTGCATGTTTGACTGATGGGCAGCATGTCACCAAGGTTAATCCCCATAGTTTTATAAATATTAGAACACTAGAACAATCTCGACGAGAACAGGCCATTCAGCCCAACAAAGCTCGCCTGTCCTATCCATTTAATTTTTTTAAAATAACATCAGTTTGAGTTTTGAAAGTCCCTAAAGTCTTACTGTCTACCACACCATTTGGTCACTTACTCGGTGTTCTCTGTGTAAGGAAAAACTTCCTAATGTTTTTGCGAAATTTTATTTTTAAGTTTCCAACTGTGTCACTGTGTTCTTGATGAACTCATTTTAACACTAGAATTCCCAGAGAGGGGCCATTTGGCCCGGTTGTTTTTACCTAATATCCTTAATCACGTGTGAACGGTTGCCATTGTTCTGTAAATGTGGCAATTACTTGACACTCTTATCCAGAGCGACTTACAAGGTGCTACTGACTATACAATCAGGGATCACAGTCATCTAGGAGCAATATGTAAGGGGCCATACCAAGGGTACAACTGGTCTAGAAAAAATTGATTCAAAGATTCCAAAGTTCAAAGCGTTTATTTTCTTAAACAAAAAAATACAAAATAAAAACTACTACCACTAATAGAAAAATATACATTTACATAAATGTGCAACATCTGGTATTTGTGTATGTGTGTGTGTGTGTGTGTGGGAGTGACCAGTATTTTATCAGTTCATTGATGTGATCTGTTGGCACATATCTGGCACTGCCAGTCAGTCTCCTTCTTGCATTTCCCACAGGTGTACTTGTAGCAGTCCACAAAGCGCAAGGTTGCATTATTTTTCTTGCACTGGACGGTCACCTGACACTTGGCCCTTTTCCCTGGGTGTGGTGTGGCAGGTTGTTGCAAAAGCAGCTGCTCCTTGTCCACCATCCTTTCTTGCATAAACCGCTTAGCAAGCTCAGTTGCAAGCTGCGCCATGAAGTCCACCCTTCTCTCCTTCACTCCGGTGCATGCCTGATACAGCACGTGAGCATTCATCACTGCCATGTCGATCATGTTGTAAAACACGGCGACTGGCCATCGCCGTGTTCCTGCGCTTACGGTGTACTGTCGAACCTTCTGGTCCATAATGTCCATGCCGCACTTCATGGTGTTGTAATCAGTGACTGTGTTTGGCTTCCTCTTTCGGTTATCCCCAATCTCAACTATGTTGTGCATGGTGCTGAGGATACAGACGGTCTTCTTCCTCTTGGGCGCATAAACTGTGAGTGTGGTGCCAGTGGTTGAAAACACCTGATAAGTAAGATAAGAAAAGATAAAACGTTATTGTCATTGCACTTTTATATACAGTATAATAACACAATGAAATTGGAGCTCTTGCTCTAGGTGCAAAAAAGAAAAGGAAAAATAACACAGCACTTTATATAAATATAGTAATTATTAATCAAAATAGATAAAATATATATAAAAATAGATAAAAATAACGACAACATACCTGTGTGGTGAATTCGTTGCGGTCCGAAGATTCTTTTGCTGATTGTGGAAGCTCGCGACGAATCTTGTTTATGGTGCCAACAAGAGTAGTTTTCCGGCTGAGCAGTCGTCCAGCGAGTGACAATGATGTAAAGTAATTGTCAGTGGTAGCAGTTCTTCCCTTGTCCATGAAAGGCTCCATCAGCTTCATTACCACATTCTCGGACAGTCTCTCCCCAGAGGGACGACTGTGGTCCTTTCCAAGATAAGGGATAGCATTGCACATGTATTTTGATTTCAAGTCACATGCAACCCAGAACTTGATCCCAAACTTGTCAGGTTTTGAGGCAATGTACTGCTGGAAAGGACAGCGAGACTTGGTTGGAAAAAGTTGCTCGTCGACAGTGATGTGCTGGCCCGGGTTGTAAGACTTGATGCAGTTAGTAACAAACATCTGCCAAACGTTTGAAACTGCTGCGAACTTGTCCGTTGCTAACCGCTGAGTGCGTGTGTCCTTGTCATCAAAGCGTAGATGTCTCATGATGTCCTGGAAGCGGTTTCGGGCCATCGTGCTCTTGACGTGCGAGATCCCCAATGTTTCCGACCATGCATCAGCCAGTGATGGAATTCTGATCACCCCTCTCCAGAGAAGGATGGAGATGAATGCCATCAGTTCATAGACAGACATGTCCCAATCTGCTTCCATCCTGCGGCCATGCTGAACTGTACATTTTCTTATAGTGTGAAGGATGCCCCAATTCACCAAAAACAAGAAGCTCTGCAAGCGATTCTTGACAGTTCTTCTGACTTCTTCTGTTGGCTCTCCATCACATGTATATGTTTCTGGTTGGCCGTGAGGGAGTGGCCTCCCCACTTCTTCTTCAGCCCACACTGTGCCATCTTTTGCTGTCTCATACTTGGAACCTTTCTGTGTGGTCTGTGTCTCCAGCCGACCTTTCTTCTTTGGAGGAGTTATACTGTCTAACCCGGAACACATCTCATCACCTGAAGACATGTCAGAGTCTGAACACTCTTGCAAGTGAATGGATACTTCCCCGCCATCCGAGTCACAAGGGTCCATGTTCTGCAGCAGAACCAAAGCCTCGGCAGGAGTGTAACCTCTTGGCATCTTTGTGGCTTGTTCGTACCCGTAGGTTCTTGAAGAAGATTGTGAATGCATGTAGTAAACTATCCCTTTTATTCCCAAGTTTAGCTTGTCATCAGTTCACAGCCCCGCCCACAGTCAACCATACCACATACCACAGGATGTTAACACTAGATTTACTAAAGCTGCGCAAATTTGCATGTACAGGGTGGAAAGGAAAAAAGAAGATTGTGATACTACTAGCCAAGGAACTCCATTGCCAAATGCAGGAACGATGGTCACTGGGTCTGCAAATGCTGCAAACTTAGACTTTGATACAGACAGACAGACTGTGTGGGAAAGTAGCCACTGAGACAAAAGGCAGAAAGATGATGAAGAGATGAACCTGGAACTGAGGGACAGATCACTTTTTTTTACATTTTATTCTGTATGTGTATGAGCATGTCAAAAACCATGGACCACAACTTTACTCATCTTATGACATATTTATACAAACATACATTGGAGACTGAATGTTTTCATTCTATTCATTTTATTCTATTACCAACTCTTCATTCTGTTTTCACTCAATTTTGACTTGTGTTTCCATATATTGTGAATGTGTGTCTTTCCTGGCCTGCCTTGGATTTTAGTTACTCTGAGTAAGCAAATGCAAATGTGCCAGGCCTCACAGGTGATGGGTGGTTTGCAGTTCTTGGGGGGAAGGGAAGTGACACATTCCAATGGGCCACCCATTTACAAATGAATGGGAGCCAATTGTCGGTGATTGAGTTTTTAGTTTCAAACCAAGGGGCCATTTGGCCTACCTCTGGTAGGGCTGAGGGGGTCAGGAAAACCTGGGAGTTCTAGTGTTAAAGTCTCAGTCTCAATCCACTGTACTAATTCACTTCATAATTTTAAACACTTCAGTCATGTCTCCTCTTAATCTTCTTTTGCTTAAACTGAAAGGCTCAGCTCTTTTAATATTTCCTCATAACTCATCCCCTGTAGCCCTGGAATGAGCCTAGTCACTCTTCTCTGGACATTTTATAGAGTTGTAGCCTGGAGACTAAACCTGCACACAGGACTCCAGGCGAGGCCTCACCAGTGTGTTATAAAGCATTAGCATAGCATCCTTGAACTTGTGCTCAAAAACATCAAGGCGCTATATAACCTAACATGCTGTTAGCCTTCTTAATGTCAGGAAGTTGATCGTGTCGACTCCTCTGTGACACCTAAAACCTTCTCATAAGCTATACTTTCAATTTTCTGACCTCCCATTGTGTATTGAAATCTCACATTTTTCATTCCTAAAGAATAAAACCCTGCTTCCTTTTTTTGAAGAGGCAATGGATGGAAACCTTAAATAGTGGAGGAAAGGAACATATTGTTTAGTTGACATTTAGCAGTTTCACACAAGAGACCACTAATTAAATTAGAACACTACACAGTTTAGTCATATAATTAGACGAGTCATTAAATGACCGAAGGGACCAGTTTTCAGCAAACACTTGTTTCTAAAGTGATGCCTATAAATTTTGTTTCTTCAATTTACAGAACAACTGGGGACTATTATGGTTAAAACAGTATTTGTCTCACAAAGCCAGACCGTCGGTTGACACAATGAGCCTTGCATGCAATGGACATTTCCAGTTAGGGAAGTGCCATTGATATGCATAAGAGCTGATGGATAACAGCCGCAGCCGATCCAGAACTATCAATGGGAGGTTTATGTTTTTCACTGCTTGGTCTACAGTGAAGGTCACTTCAGTGAGTAAGAAATCAGAGCAAAAGGGATGCTTACCATCTTAGAAAATAAAGATGGGACACCTGCATGCACTTCATAGCCTGTGTAAGCAAGAATACTTGGTGAATAAAATTTTAAGCATAAGGAGTTGTTAAATGTGCAGTGGATTTAGAAATTATCTAGACTGCTTTGCGTTCTGCACACTTTATTGTGTTGTAGATTTAATTTTAAATAGATAAATTATCATCTTTGCCCACCAATCTACACTTAATCTCTCTCTCTCTTTCTATATATATATACAGTACAGGCCAAAAGTTTGGACACACCTCCTCATTCAATGTGTTTTCTTTATTTTCATGACTGAAGGCATCAAAACTATGAATGAACACATGTGGAGTTATGTACTTAACAAAAAAAGGTGAAATAACTAAAAACATGTTTTATATTCTAGTTTCTTCAAAATAGCCACCCTTTGCTCTGATTACTGCTTTGCACACTCTTGGCATTCTCTCGATGAGCTTCAACAGGTAGTCACCTGAAATGGTTTTCACTTCACAGGTGTGCCTTATCAGGGTTATTTAGTGGAATTTCTTGCTTTATCAATGGGGTTGGGACCAGCAGTTGTGTTGTGCAGAAGTCAGGTTAGTTGGACGATCATTTATTTTTCAACAGGACAATGACCCCAAACACACCTCCAGGCTGTGTAAGGGCTATTTGACCAAGAAGGAGAGTGATGGAGTGCTGTAAATGGTCATGAAAATAAAGAAAACACATTGAATGAGGAGGTGTGTCCAAACTTTTGGCCTGTACTGTA
>JANRMT010062841.1:23987526-24001584 GCA_026402145.1 Polypterus bichir lapradei | reverse complement strand
ATATATATAAGTCAATGTATGTGTGTGTGTATGTATGTATGTATGTTCCAGTTTCACTTTTGGACGGCTGGAGCGATTTTCATGAAACTTGGTACACATGTTTCTCATTGGTCGACTAAAAATACTGTAGAGTGAAATCAGCCCTAACCCACACCATTCTGGGTAGGGTGGGGGGTGATCTTGCGGTCTTGTATACATGTTACCATCCAGTTGACAGAACGACCACCAGTGGGTGAACTGGAGGTGACTACCAGCATTGTTTATGTTTGAGCACCACCGCGCCCCTGTTGCTTTGTGTTGGATTGTCAATGCAACCCTCTTCTCCCACTCTTCACACACTGATAGCAACACCGCAGGAGAAATGCTAGCACAGGCTTCCAGTATCCGTAGTTTCAGGCGCTGCACATCTCGTATCTTCACAGCATAGACAATTGCCTTCAGATGACTCCAAAGATAAAAGTCTAAGGGGGTCAGATCGGGAGACCTTGGGGGCCATTCAACTGGCCCACGACGACCAATCCACTTTCCAGGAAACTGTTCATCTAGGAATGCTCGGACCTGACACCCATAATGTGGTGGTGCACCATCTTGCTGGAAAAACTCAGGGAACGTGCCAGCTTCAGTGCATAAAGAGGGAAACATCATCATGTAGCAATTTTGCATATCCAGTGGCCTTGAGGTTTCCATTGATGAAGAATGGCCCCACTATCTTTGTACCCCATATACCACACCATACCATCAATTTTTTTGTTCCAACAGTCTTGGAGGGATCTATCCAATGTGGGTTAGTGTCAGACCAATAGCGGTGGTTTTGTTTGTTAACACAAACACAATGGGCAGCACATTGAACACATTTGGTGGTCAGAAACTTGTAAATAACTCATGAAAGAATAAAGTTACGTTAAAACCAAGCACACCATTGTTTTTCTTGTGAAATTCCCAATAAGTTTGATGTGTCACATGACCCTCTTCCTATTGAAAAAACAAAAGTTGGATCCAAAATGGCCGACTTCAAAATGGCCACCATGGTCACCACCCATTTTGAAAAGTTTTCCCCCTCACATATACTAATGTGCCACAAACAGGAAGTTAATATCACCAACCATTCCCATTTTATTAAGGTGTATCCATATAAATGGCCCACCCTGTATATATATATATATATATATATATATATATATATATATATATATATATACATATACACACACATATATATAAAGTATATATATATAAATAGTGTAAACCAGGGACACTCCAGCTGCCACAACCCTGACTCAGACAAGCAGAGACACGAGTTCAGCAGAGCACATGTTTATTTACACACAAGAAGCGTGTCTCCCTCGCTCCCTTCCTCAGCACAATACATCAAGCACCAAACACAGTTCCTTCTTCTTCTTCTTCATCTTCTCTCCTTGTCGTTCACCTCCATTCTTCCTGCTGGCAAGCTTTGTCCTGCTTCCTCCCAACTCTGGCTCTCCAAATGGGGAGATGTGGCTCCTTTTAAGCAGACCCTGGGAGTGTTCCAGGTGACTCATTAATCAGACCAGGAATCACTCCCAGCTGTGGTGGAAGTTCCCGGTAGGGCTCTGCAGCTCACCCTGGTGGTCCCCATTGAACCCAACAGGGCTGTGCCACACTCTAACTCCCAGCGTGCCCTGCAGGAATCCGTGGTGCCACAGCCGCCCAGGGGGGGTTGCCTTCTAGTGTCCTGGGGGAGGTAGTGCCCTGACAAAGCTCTCTTCCCCAGTCCTTCCATCCAGCTGACATCCCAGCCAGGTAATGGCTGTGGCCACCAAAAAAAAAGATTCATAAATCTACAAGTAAAATGATTTCAGAATTACAAATACATATAATTAACTCTAGTGATTCAGAGATCAAACTGCAAAATTACCTTCCTCAAAGGCCACTAAAAACGTGAATGAAACCAGAGCCAAAATACCAAAAACTACAAAAAGCATAAGATCAAGACAATAAGCTCAACAGACCAGAAATACGCCCATGGTCGTGCCTTCTGTGATATAAATATTATATATTTGGTGGAGTGCTGGAGGCCTTTTATTCATCACTGTATCTCTCCATATGCAAAGTGTTCATTTCTATACTTGAGGTCCTCTACAAATACAAGAGCTTTGTTGGTCCTGTACCAGTTGATATGATCATCGCCTCCTGTTTTTATCAGTCATATACAAATAGACCAATAAAAAACCTCTGAGCTTACTATGAAGTTTAGGAGATTCATTTTGAATTATAATTAACCATTTATGGAAGTATAAATTTATAACAGTGCTATATGTTTGGCTCGTGCCCTTGAATTTGAGATTTTATGATAAATTAATGCAGTATGATATATTAGCCAGATCATCCATAACAAATATACTGCATTTAAAACAAAAACATCTCTGAGGAAACAAAAAGCTATGGATTTTTTGTCTTTGACAATTGTAAAGCATTTGCAAAATGACGTTCACTTATTATAGTCCATTCAATGAGCAGTGCATCAGCGCAGGCACATCATGGCAATCAAATCTCTAGATGTCAATATGCATTCACATTGTTATTAACCATTACAGCTCTGATAATAAATCTCCTAGACCATCGAGCAGGTTCAGTAGGCACCTACTGGTTCATTCACATGAGATTAATGAGCACGTATAATGTCTATTCAATAAGTGATGAGGACATTGATCAGGTGGCCCCACACAATCACTTGCTACAATGTAAAATGAATTTGCAATTACAAAAGGCGTGCTCTCTATCTGATGGGAATGCCTACTCATGCATGGAGATGCACCAATACAGATGAAGTGTATCTGATCTTAGAACTACTGGGAAGGCCCTATTTGGCTATTTTTTCCTAGGTACACTAGAGATAATCATCAGTTATGGTTAAAAGTGTACTTTGCACTTGACTAGTTGGAGCCAAAGCACCAGTAGATATACACTAGGCCCTACATTCCTTGTTTTAAAAAGTGCTTTAAAACTGAAATTCCAGTTTTTATGTGTACCACGTAATACTGATAAGTTGTTAAAAATGACTTTCTCCAGAAAAGTCAGTGCAAGCTGCTGATTCATTAATAAAGTTGATTGACCACATATGTTTGATCTTGTTTGCTGAATATTTTCTTGTAAATTAGACGATTTTTGTTTTTTTCCCAGTGGCCCATGATACTTTGCAAGGCCAGAGTGATATCACAGAGCTGCAGTAGCCAATGTTGAATGGGACAGGCCCCTCATTCCCTCTCCAATAATGTTGAATCAAGAAGTGGACTTAAAATTAGTGCAAAAGTTGTGAATAAATTTAAACACAATGTATTCACATGTCAGTGTATTTCTGTTTTAAAGGTAATGGTTTTATGTATGAACTGGTGTGTGACCTGTGTGGAATACATGAGCCTATCCCTTCAACAGCATTACCCAGAGTCCTGTGCAGTTGATGTAAAGAGGAAGTAGTGAAGAATCAAAGTGCTTTAGTGTTTCACTTTATTTAATAGCACCAGTAGTTAAAGAGCAAAAGCATCTGGGAAAAGAAAAAACAAACAAACAAAACTATACTTTTCAGTTTGAGAGAGGTGAGTACCTGCTATGAAATCTGTCAGAGGCGAGCCTTAGTGAATTCAAGCTTCCTTTCTGCAACTGTCTGAAAGAAAATGTACTGTTCTGATATTTAATGCTATTATTTTTATCTTGGAGGTACAATGGAATTGTAGGGTTTTTTTTGTTTGAATGCTGTATTAATCCCCGGGGGAAATTCTCTTTTTCGCTTACCCAAAAAGGGACAACTATTTGTACAGGACCCCTGGAGCAATTGCAGGTTAAGGGCCTTGTTCATGGGCCCAGCAGAGATGAATTCCTTCTGTCACTGCCGGGATTTGAGCCGACAACCTTTGATCCTTTAGCCACAGAGCCATCACTCCTGCTGCCTCTCAGCTCAGATCATGACTTTTGGCCAGCGTAGTTGGCTGGCACTTCAGTAGCCCTCAGGGGCACTTAAATGACCATTGCACCATTGTAATCCTATCAGAACCAATTCCGTTTTCCCCATTAACTTTAATGCATTTCCCCAGGTTTGGTGAAGTTGCCAAACATTTTTACAATTTTGACAAACTTGAGGTGAAACAAATGTAGCAAGGTTTGCCTATCACTAATCATTATTAACAATGTAACAATTAATATGTAAAGTGGAGAAGTAAATTATGAGCAAAATATTTCAGTAGAGTGTTCTACCATGTTAGCCATAGATTGATACGGGAGAAAGTAAGGTGAAATGGGACCTTATATTGGCTAACTAAATAGATTACAAATGCAAGCTTTCGAGGCAGCTAATGCCCCTTCATCACATGGAACTGAAAACCCAATGGAAGAAACTAGCCCACTTGGACAGCGATATCTTCTTCTTGACCAAAGGTTACACCTTGCCTGATGAAGGGGCCTTAGCTGCCTCGAAAGCTTGCATTTGTAATCTGTTTAGTTAGCCAATAAAAGATGTCATTTCACCCAAAATATTTTGATTTTTCAAAAATGCAAGGCATCTTTATTATAATTTACACTTTCCATTATTCCAGATATGGGCGGCCCAGTGTTAGCGCTGCTGCCTTGTAGTAAGGAGACCAGGGTTCGTGTACCGGTCTTACCTGAATGAAATTTGCATGTTCTCCTCATGTCTGCGTGGGTTTCCTTTGGGTATTCCGGTTAGGTGAATTGGTGTTGCTAAACTGGCCCTATTGTATGTTTGGTGTGTGTTCACCCTGTGAAGGACTGGTGCCCTGTCCAGGCTTTGTTCCTGCCTTGAACCCTATACTAGCTGTGATAGGCTCTAGCACCACCCGCGACCCTGGTCTCGATTAAGCAGGTTAGAAAATGATATGACATTATTGCAAACATATAAATACACTGTCAGAACATACTTTTAATACCTGTATGTTCTGAACAATATGCAACCATAAACATGAAACAGGTTCTGGAAACAGTTGGGGCAATCATGGATATGGTGACAAGTCTGACTGCTGTATATTCTCGAAGTGCTACTCAGGCAGCGTGTCTATCTAAAATTAGTCTGCTCTCTGTAGTGGTGTGAAATTTCAATTACGTTGTTTCAGGGAAGTCACTCCCATATTCAGATATTGACATACGTGAACCCTTTATAAACAGACGAAATATAAATACTGGGTGATTCTGCAGCTTCTACACACATTTCCCATAACGGACTGACAACAAACAAACAAGGTCTGTCACCAAACTGATTTTGGATGAGGTTATGCATGTGCATCAATACAAATAACATTTATTACAGAATGTATTGTGTACTTAAAATTATTTTTCTTCTTTGTTTTAGGATAAGCATGATTCCTCTAATTCTCATTTCAGTGATAATTAGTATATGTGGCGCAAGTGATGACAGCTGCCCTGAAGGTGAGTGTTCAAAAAATTATATATTAAATTAAAGAAATAGCTTGATCAATAGACTGTTTTAAAGAGTGCCAACTGTTTTAATCAGACTTCCTTTGGCAAACTGATTTGTTAATTGAGCAAAAAAAATGGTAAAGCACTATTTTCTGGTAATATATACTGTAACTATATTTTATGATATCAAATAGATTATTTAAAAATTACTGAAATCATTAGTCCACATATTTTACCATAATTAAAGGTACAGAATATACTGTATTAAAAGTAGAAGAAATAAAAAGAATCTACTCCATTCTAAAATCTTTTGCAAGTGTTCATCCTGTATCCCTGCTCTTTGCTTCCTTACTTCTCAGTCACTGCAGGAGATGAACAGGAGGCTGTATATTGTTGTGTAACGCTTTTCAAAAACTCACTAAAGCAATTCAAACATTGTCCAGTCGTCCATCTTTCCAGTTTCTGATCCTGCAATTTAAGGTTGTGGGAAGCCAGAGTCAATCCCAGCAAGATGGAAACTGAGTATTGACCGGCCGCTAGTCCATCCCAGGATACACTCACTGACAGACTCATTCATACAGGGCAGGAATCTGACAAGGATACTAAATATGTAGGATATGAGAGAAAATACAAGGAAACATGCGGATGATGTGCAAACTCCACTCGCTCAGCCACCGGCCAAAGTTTCAAACCTACCCTTGAAGATAATAAATAAAACGATATATTCTAATGCAAATGGGTTTCTTCAGTAGGTGACATTAACTGCTACCATAAACAATAGCAATTAAAATACTTAAACAAGGCATACTGTGTATATGCTTATAGATATTTATGCACCAATCACATAACAAATTTGTGTAAAATCATTTATCAGGCAACACATATTTAATCCATGAGTGAATCCTTCATTAATAACCAAATAAAATTAAACAAATTTAAAAAGAGATTAAATCAGAAATCAGAGGACTGCTTCATTCTACATGGTTGTTATAATGTAAAGCTCATCTTTCTCATTTTTAATACTGTCGCCACATCAAAACCATACTACAATTGTAAATTCAGATGCTTCACTTCAGATCATTGTCATTACACCTTATAGTACTTTACAACAAAATATGTGTTTTGTCAGTCAGTCAGTCATCATCCAGCCTGCTATATCCTAACACAGGGTCACAGGGGTCTGCTGGAGCCAACCCCAGCCAACACAGGGCGCAAGACAGGAAACGAACCCCGGGCGGGGTGCCAGCCCACCGCAGGGCACACACACTAAGCACACACTAGGGACGATTTAGGATCACCAATGCACCTAACCTGCATGTTTTTGGACTGTGGGAGGAAACCCATGCAGACACAGGGAGAACATGCAAACTCCATATATGTGTTGTTTGTCCTGTATATCAACATACTGTAGACAGCACATATGTCTATGTAGAAGTAGATCTTATATATACCATTTTTTACTTTCTCATATACAAAGTATAGGTAAAGTATTGTATTCGTCCAAAGATCTGATGTCGAGATTTTGATGAATTTCGACGTTTTAGATTTCCCTGAGTCACCATTTTTGATATTATGACTTTGTATGTAAACACGATAACTTGAGTGCGCTTTGTGGTCCCCGGCCGGGGATGGAGCCCGGCCGGGACGCCCAGGAGGACGTGAGGAGGGCTTGTGCCTCCTCCAGACCGCGAGGGGGCGTCCGTCCTGGTTCTGTTGGGGGCCACGGGTCGAGGGCATGGAAGCCCTACCCTGTAGGGGCCCGTGGTCACCGCCAGGCGGCGCCCCGATGCCGGTTTATCCCGTGTGGTCCTCGGCCGGGGCTGGAGCCCGGTCGGGACGCCTTGGAAGACCGGAGGAGGGCGTGTGCCTCCTCCAGACCGAGTGGGGGCGTCCGTCCTGGTTATGCAGGGGGCCTCGGGTACAGGGCTTGGAAGCCCAGCCCTGTAGGGACCCGTGGCCACCGCCAGGCGGCGCCCCAGTGCCTAATTATCCCGGGAGCCCGGCACTTCCGCCACACCAGGAAGTGCCAGGGGGAAGACGACAGGGGATACACGGACGGCTTCCGGGTGCGCAGCCGGCACTTCCGCCACACAGGGGTGTGGCCAACGTCAAGTGCCGGGAAGCAGCTGGAGCCCATCCGGGTCCCCATAAAAGGGGCCGCCTCTCTCCAGTCAGGAGGTGGAAGTCGGGAGGTAGCGGACTGAGCTGGAGAGAGAGGACGGGAGGCGGCCAGGAAGGCATAAGGACTGTGAGCCCTGGACATTGGGGAAATCGGTGCTGGAGGCACTGGGGTTGTGAGTGCACGAGAACTTGTATATATTGTAAATAAACGGTGTGTGGGTGCAAAAATGTTGTCCGTCTGTCTGTGCCGGGGCCAGCGTTCACAGCTTTCATTTAGGTCAACCAAATTTTGCAAAAAAGTAGGTATCTATCAACTTTTGGGCTATTTCCAGTACTTTCCCTTTTATTCATTCAACTGCAGAATCCAATTTATTCAATTTTACCTATATAATAATAGTTCAATATATTATTAATTTGAGTTGATTTGTTGTTGATGGTTCTTTAATGTACATAATATAAAAATATAACCATTGTCTTGCGTTTTACTCGTCAAATATCCATCTCCATATCTGAGTATACGAGAAGTCGAGGGGAGAGCACTTCTGATTTTTCATTGTGACCCTTAGAATTTTACTCCTGTTCATATTATACTTAATACACTGCATTTATTCTTTGTACTTAGTCAAACCACCTAGAACAACATACAAGATACTAAACACTAATCTTCAACTGAAAACTTTTACATTCAAACCAGCAAGTAATTCTGAAAGAATCTCTCAGCTGACTTAGGTGAGAAAAAAAATTAAATGTTATCAAAAAAAGCCCCAAAAAACCGTCAGGAGTCACAGCAGATCCATTGTTGATGCTGTGCTTACTTGCTGTGTTGCAGTCTATTTGTTATTTGACTGTGGTATGTGCTCAGACTGGGACTTCAGGTCACCAATGCCCAGCTCCACTCTGAACTGCCAGAAATGCCAGAAGGTGTACTTGGAGTGACCCTGAACCCGATCTGGTGTCGGCATTATTGGCACTGTCTCAGTCATTCTAACAGCAGATGATGTGAGTGTATTCATGTGCTGTGTTTCTGTCAACTTGTCATGTGGGTTGCTTGCATATGTTCTCAAAATATCTTTAAACATCATGCCCCCTAGACACTAGTCTGAATGTACTTTTATGAGAGAATTGAAAAAGTGGTTCATATTGATTTTCCCCTTTCCCCCCAACTCTTACATTAAAAATGTCTTCTCTCCTTTCACGTTTTTTTTTACACAATAATTTTTCCCCCCATCAATTTCTTTCTCCGATCAAAAAATGTTTTTTTTTTCCATCTAATTTTTTTCTCTCACACATGTCACATAGCCTGTATAGCTGCAGGAGTGTATGGCGAGTTCAAACACGGGTAAAATGCATGCCGAAAGAAATCTCTCAGTCCAAAAGTTCCATCCATCCATTATCCAACCCGCTATATTCTAACTACAGGGTCACGGGGGTCTGCTGGAGCCAATCCCAGCCAACACAGGGCGCAAGGCAGGAAACAAACCCCGGACAGGGCGCCAGCTCACCGTAGAGTCCAAAAGTTTGTTTTAAAATATTTAGTGAAAATTCAATGCAAATAGTCCACACAAGAATAAAGAAAAAAGTTTGTCATACGTAGAATAAATAGCAAAATATTAGAAAAATGTATCTTTCTCTAAACTTAGCATTTCTTGTCAAACTTTAGTTGTTTCTATACTTACAGATGCTTTACTTCTTCTTGTGTACGCTTTAAACGTATGACACTGCACTTTCAATAAAGTACTTTGTCTTTCTTGTTACTTGGCACTTAAGGCATGTAAGGAATGCAAGGCACGGTTTAAAACCATGTGCCCTCAATGCCTTACACCTTTTCTGGCAGGTCACTAACTGAATATGATGTAAAGTCAGAGAAGCTAGTGTGGTCCATGGCCGGCTTTTTATCCCGGCCAATGCCCCCAGGCCGCCAGATTGAGCTCTCCCTGCAGCATGGAGGTGCCCCGGATACCAGCAGGGAATCATGGACTATGGAGTTTTCCCCTACAAACCTGCTGGATACCCTAGGGGCCAACAGAGGACACTGCAGGGTGGCTTAGAGAGTCATATGTGCCCTATAACCCGGAAGTACGTCATAGGCAAAGCGACAGCAGAAGTGACGTACTTCCGGAATGAAGAAAAGGACTTTTTATCTGACCCAGAAGTGATAAGGATCACATGAACTGGGGATTGGAACACTTCTGGGTCAGGGACTATAAAAGGACTGTGATAGCTCCCAGACGGCAAGCTGAGCTGGGTGGAAGGGTGGCAATGCATCTGGGAGTGGTGGAGTGTATTATTGATTATTGTTGAGAGTTTATGAGTATTGTGGAGAGGAGGGTGCTTGGGCACTGTACAATTGTCCGAATAAAGGATTATTGGACTTTTACCTGGTGTCTGACGTGGTGTCTGAGGGTTCAAGGGAGCAAGAGCCCTTAATTTGTCACACTAGAAATAATTAGAATATACCAATTCTATTCAACTTATGGGGGTTGTAGGAACCTCCCATAGACTATGCATTAATATTTAGGCAAACATTTTATATAACTTAAATAACTAGCAAATGGCTCTTACAGCTTCCTTAGCATTATGTTTACCACCCAGAAAAATCATTCAAAAATGTTGAATTTTTCCTACAATAAAAAATGTTATTTACATGTTTCTGTTAATGTAATATCAAAATGTCAACATAAATACAGTAGAAAAGGTATGTGTAACGATGCTGGTCCCCTACAGACTCCCTCTTCCCAAATGGGAGTCTGCTGAACCAACACCGTCAAAAGTGAGCTGACAAATGAGGACAAATCTCATTGACGCCAGGGGATGGTGTAAAATTGTCAGGTGCTTTTATTCAAAAAAACAATCCAACACAAAAGTAACACCAGAAGTGTCCATTGTGCAGTGTTAAAGGAAAAAACAAATCCATAAAATCATTGAAACGTGGAGATAAAATCCATAATAAATAAATACGTCAAAATAGAGTTTAAAATGCAGCCTCTCTTCACCCGATCGCATTCCACCACCTTCTGTCTCCCCGGTTCACCCATCACAGGCGTTGTTGGCGGAGCCTCTGCAGCAAGAACTCCTTTCTTCCGAGCCCCCTCTTGGCTGCAGCCACACTGCGCAGCCAGACCATCTGAGGTCGGCACACCTCCCATCTTCCTTCGCGCTCACGCAGCCACTCCTTTGATCCATTGGGAGGTTTTACGTACTGCTCGCCCCTTTCTAGTCAGTGGGGCAAACCAGCCCCTACAGCTCCTCGGCCTCTGCTCCCTTCCGGAGCCCCAGCTTGAACTGCCTTCTCCTTCCTGGTGTCTGGATCATTTACAAACCTGTCTCTGTGGGCACAGTGCCTTAATCACATGCTGCAGGAAGCCAATGAAGCAATTGAGAATGGTGCGACTCTCCCCAACTACCTCATTAACTCCACATGGTCATGCAATCGCGCCCACTTAGAGTGACACGGCTTTATGGATTTAAAACCTGGCCATATATTGTTATAGCCGTGGACTTGTTATACCACAGTATGTCCTAGCGTCCACTGCTGTACTGATTTTATACTGCAGATTTAGTACGTGTTCTTTGTGTGATATGTTTTGACACAGTTACCAGTGCACAGCCTGATGTTCCAATCGGGACAGTAGAAGCGTGTTTCGTTGTTCACTTATCCTATAATATTTAACCTGTAGCTTGCACGTAAGAGGGTAAAATGCCGATGCCTGATGCGCACAACCGACATGCCATTTTTGTTATCGTAGGCTACCACATTTCCCCTGACACAAACATTGACTGTTGCTGCATTGTGGACAGTACTTACAGGGCTAATGTCTTTCTTGTCATTCCACTAGATCACAAGAATTTTGCGTTTTTGTCACATGGCTATGTGAACCTTTGGTCGATTGAATTCCCCAGACACATCACAGTGCGGTCGCACATTGATATACGCTTGAGTTTCACCGTCTGTGTCAACGGCTGATGACCAGTTCTCATTGTCATCACTATCACTTGATTCAACTAATGGTTCAGTTTAAATTTGTTGTAAAACTGGCTTTACAATTTCTCGTTTACATTCCACTGTGTTTTGGTTCAAGGCTGTACCCCACTCATAAATATTGATGAGTTAGCTTAGCGTGGGAAAACGTATAGAAATATTTATGATTTTTTGGGAGAATAATGCTATTTTATCTATTAAAAAGTAGCAGAATCCTGTCCCGATCATTTAAAAACATAGTGCATTGCATCAAACAGGTGACTCAGTGGAGATCTTCCCCACCTTATCTTAGCAAAATCATATGTGCTATGCTTTCCAAACTGCTGTAAATTATTCTATCGTCATGATTTGGCTGAACATCGGTCACACGGGAGAATCACATGGGTCATCGGGTGGGCCGCCCTCTCTCAAATGGTGTTTCACTGGTATTAAGGCCCAAGACTTACATGCACCCCTCACCCTTTTCCTGATGCCTGAGTCTCATCCAGTTCTAAGCAGCCTTTAGTATAATCATAACCATTAATAATATAAAACTAACCGTATATACAAGCCTATTCTGTCAACCTCGGAGGTAAACTCTAAGCGGAGTCACACAAAACAGACGTGTACTGCGAGCTTCTCTTGGCAGCCTCTGAAATAAACTCAGATCAGAGTCATGCAGGACACACTTGTACTTATCTAAAACAATCATCTAAAACCATTAAACCCCTAAAATTAATAAATAAGCCATCAAATCCTAAAATATAAACCTGTACGTCATCAAACTAGGCATTCAATACATATCTCATTTATTATAAAAAAATATTTCTCAATATCTTAAAATGTCAAGATTAAACTAAAAAAATACCTCATATTTAAATGAAAGACCTAGCCATCTTTTCCGCACTCTGTATTCTGCTGCCTTAGCCATGTCCAATGACTTGTGTTCTTCTGCCGTGCTAATCAGTTTTTTTACCACTTGCCTAAGCCAAATTCTCCCAGTAACGATGTTACTGATGTAGCTAAAAAGCCACGGCAACTTACCTCAATTGCCTACATATGCATGACACAACCTCTTTGGGTGGCATCAGCTGCTAAGTCTGCATATCTCACTCTCTGAGCCACTTTGGATTCTTGTGACTGGCATAACAAATATGCCCTTCTGTCCAACCCTTTTCTGAACTTGATTTGTCCAATAGAGGATACTCACTTGGCAATCAGCTTGTCCACATTTATAATTATTCTGAGCTCTCAATATTCTTTTATGTCAAGACAGTTTTATTGAAAGTGAAACTTAACAGTCTATGCACTCTTCTTAAGAACCTTTCATTATAAATCTGGCATATTTTAAAATCCATTCTGCATTTTGAGCCTACATACTAATTCACCTTTGATACTACGGTAGGCAACTACATGAGACAGAAAAACTAAAAGTAAGGACATGAAGCATTCCAGAACATTTTAGTAGATCAGAAGGGTATGATACATCCTGCATTGTTCAGTTTTCAGATTTTGCCGTCACATTTACCTGAGTTTGTGCGTATTTCTTGGACATAAAGAAAAGATGTCAGTTACTAGAGGTATTTTTGGTGAGAATATAAAAGATTTTAATGCAATTTTACACAATATATAATGAAATATCTATGTAACTAGATTCAACTATTTCACCAGTAATTATCAGTTATTCTGTGATGGCTACCATTAACTTATTAGTACTATTGTTTAAGATTTCCTAGAATCAATAAAAAAAAAAACTCTTTAATATTACTCAAGAAAATGTGCAATGTTATACTGATTAAAAGAAGTTGGAAGATACATATAAGGCTTTAATCTGGATTACTATGCTAAAAAAAAAAAGTTTTAGCATTTTTTAACTTCCATAATGTTTATTACATTTTTAATTTTTTTAGTGGAAAATGTGGCCCCATATGGGCGGGCTACCATGTCTCAGTCATACAGTTTCTTGGGCCTTGCATCCAATGCTATTGATGGCAACCGGGATGGGATCTACATACATGGATCTTGTGCTCACACTGCTAACCATCTGAACCCTTGGTGGAGAGTGGATCTACTGAAATCTTACAAAGTGAAACTCATTGTTTTAACATCCCGAGAAGACTGTTGTCCAGAACAAATAAATGGAGCTGAAATTCTCATCGGTGATTCACTGGAGAACAATGGAAATAGTAACCCAAGGTAAATATGATTCAAATGGCACCACACCCACATATTCACTTTTTCACTTAATTCTTCCATTATAGGGCAGTATGGAGCCAGAGCCTATTCCAGCAAAATTTCCACAAGGCTGGGGAAAAAAGCAACCCTTAATGAGGATGTCAGTACATCATAAAGAACAGCCAAACAATGGCAATTTAAAGATACCACTTAAAACACCACACATGTCTTTGGGAGGCAGAAAACACAGATAAGCACAGAAAATAGTATGTTGACTCCACATGTGAGGAGACCGGGCCAGTTAGTGTTCTTAGATAGAGTATGCATCTATCTAGCTAATATATATTTCACTTCCTATCTATCTATCTATCTATCTATCTATCTATCTATCTATCTATCTA
>JANRMT010062841.1:23970053-23980071 GCA_026402145.1 Polypterus bichir lapradei | reverse complement strand
TTTTTCATTGCTTCTTTAACACACTACTTCTCCGCTGCGAAGCGCGGGTATTCTGCTAGTTATCTTATATATAAACATCTACATCTGGAAGTGTGTCTGTCTGTCTGGCCTGGAAGTGAGAGGTGGAGTCGGGGTAAGGGCTCCACCTCCGAGGAAACTGAAAACTCACTTAGCTGCTGATATACAGGTGAGGCGAGCATGTCAGCAAAACAAAACCTCTAAAGAAAGACAGCATTACTTAGCCGCTAACATCGGTAAAATGATATCCCTTTTACTTTTCCTATTGCCACTAATACACAAGCAATGCGAGCACGTCAGCAAAACAAAACCTCAGAAGAAAGACAATGTCGCTTAGCCACTAACAACGGTAAAACTATCCCTTTTACTTAACCTCCTGCCACTAATACACATGCGATGCGAGTGTCTCGGCAAAATTAATCCTCAGAAGAAAGACGTTAATTACCCACTAACATCGGTAAAACGGTGTCCTTTTACTTTTCCTATTGCCGCTAATACACAAGCGATGTGAGCACGTCGGCAAAACGAATCCTCTGAAGAAAGACAACATCGCTTAGCCGCTAACATCGGTAAAACGGTATCCCTTTTACTTTTCCTATTGCTGCTAATACAAAAGCGATGCAAGCATGTTGGCAAAACGAATCCTCAGAAGAAAGACAAAATCGATTAGCCACTAACATCGGTAAAACTATCCCTTTTACTTTTCCTATTGCCGCTAATACACAAGCAATGCGAGCACGTCGGCAAAACAAATCCTCCGAAGAAAGAGAACGTTGCTTAGCCACTAACATCGGTAAAACTATCCCTTTTACTCTTCCTCCTGCCACTAATACACAAGCGATGCAAGTACGTCGGCAAAACGAAACCTCAGAAGAAAGACAACGTTGATTACCCACTAACATCGGTAAAACGGTATCCCTTTTACTTTTCCTATTGCCGCTAACACACAAACGATGCGAGCACGTCGGCAAAACGAATCCTCCGAAGAAAGACAACATCGCTTAGCCACTAACATCGATAAAATGGTATCCCTTTTACTTTTCTTATGCCCGCTAATACAAAAGTGATGCAAGCATGATGGCAAAACGAATCTTCCTAGCAGACAGATGCCCAGAGTAGTTCCTTTCAATTACCTGACATCTCTACATTTCAGTTTAATTTCTGATGATTTCAATAGTTTCTATAACCCAGGGCTCTTTACAGCATGGGCTTACACAGCTAGTGTGAAAATATTTGACAACGTGCATTTAATTTGAAAATGTTGGCTTAAAAAACTTTAATTTTCATGGAAAAAAATGATCTTTAGATAATGGAAAACAGACCTGTTATTAAAACATCTTATTTTTAAAAAGAACAAAGTCATTATTTGAGATTTTTTCCCCATTCTTAATTTGTAAACTTGAAACCATTATAATTCATACTTTACAAGACAATATGGAGCGTTAGTGCTCTTTAAATGGCAGTGTCATATGTGACTCACTGACCTGCAGTATTTTTTTTATGGCTTTTGCTCTGCAGATAAGAATTACCCTAAAACCCTTTTAGAACTACAAAGTAGATCTACATAATGCTGAATGTACTTTACCCTAACAAGGAAACATTTTTAAATTTAAATTCCCATTAGAAAGAAAGAACACTACAATATGCTTGAAAAAAAATCTATTAGAAGAGAACTATTTCTGGGAGGAAGATTTTAGCCTTTAAGAGCCGCTCTTCTCTTTTTAATTAGCCTGAATGATGCTCAGAATCCTCCTGACAGCAGCACCAACTTCTAGAAGTGAAGTTAGAAACAACACATATAAAACCAAATGAACGGAAAAAGAACTTTCTGTGATGTAGTGCTTCTCAATGCTGGCCCTTGGGATCCACTTTAACTGCTGATATTCATTGCAGCCAAATTCTTAATTTATGCAAACTGTTCTGATTCATTGTAAGCCCCAAAGGGGTGGGGATCAGTAACTACCTGAAAATGGCCAGAAGATGAAATAATGAGCAAAGGCAAGAAGAAATCATCATTTAAGGACAAGCAGGAAACCAGACGAACAAATATAATGGAAACTCAAAGTCAAAATGCCAAAAGATGCCAAAAGTCAAAACAACATTTGTTAAAGTTCTTTCTCTAACTTAATTTCCACCTTTGCGAGAAAGGTCAACAGATACTTGTGACTGAAACTAGGGTCCTGCGTATTCTGCTCATGCTGGAAACAAAGCACATTTCTGTTTACTTGTAGAAGGACTGAAGATGAAATGTAAATTGTGATGTAAGTGTAATTCAGTATCAAAAAAAAATCATATCTTTCCTAAAATTTGTGGACCACCGGGGGTGTACCTACTGCCCCATCCCGACACAGACAGGCAGACACAAGCACCAGCACACACATTTTATTTTTATTTTCCCCCTGGGAAACACCTTCCCCCATTTCTCACAGGCACAACACAGCACACTTCTTTCCTTCTGTACCTCTCCTTGTCCTTCTGTCTTCCCTCCTCCAGGCAGCTGCGTCTTCTCCCACCCGACTCTGGCTCCCTTAGTAGTGTTTGCTGGCTCTTTTTATAAGACACCTGGAAGTGCTCCTGGTGCTCGTTAACCTTCCAGCAGCACTTCTGGGTGTGGTGCAACCAAGGCCTCAGTAGTATCTGCAGCACCCCCTGGTGGCACCCACAGAACCCAACAGGGCTGCACAAAAACTCCAACTCCCATGGAGCCCTGTGGGAGTCCGAGGCAATACTGTAACCTGGGGGGACTGCCACCTAGCGCTCCGGTGGAGGTAATGCTCTGAATAAACTCTCTCTTTCGGTCCTTCCAGCATTCAGGCATCCTGGGCAGGCAAGGGCCCCAGCTGTCCACCACGAAATACAAATCCTAATCCACAATTGTCCTACTGTAGTAATAACTATTGCAATGGTTCAAAATAAACTGAATTCACTATGAAGCACAGATAAAATGAACAGAGTTGTTTTCATTCCAGTCTGATAGCTCACTGACTGACATTTTATGGTATCTCAAATGACTGGAGATAGCATTTTAAAGATAAGACTGGGGAAACAAGACATACAAGGACAGAAACCCAAGCAATCAATCTCCTCAAATTGTCAAAACAAAAACATAAGAGTTAAAGTCAAATCAGAAGGGTGGATTCTAGAAGGAGTAAATAACAAAAAAAAGATCATGAGAAAGTCTTTCAGTATCCATCAAACTCGGAAAGGAAATGACCATCTAAATTGACCTTATAACCCTCTTCCCATAACTGACGCTGAGGCTGTGACATCTAAAGCCATTCTGCTAACAACCTGACCTGCATTACAACAACGGAAATACCCAAAATCTCAGATTCCAGTGATGGGACAAAATGGCGTCAGAAAAGGTGTAATTTTTACCTCCATAATTATACTTCAGATCTTAAAATATTATTTTTATTACTTTGCTGACACATTTATCCAGGGCGACTTACAACATTTGAGTTACAACTGCTTACATTTCTTTTGGAATTGGAGCACAGGCAGGTGAATTGGCTTGTGCATGGTCACAGAGTGTCAGTAGTGGGCTTTAAACCCACAACACTGCGATACCTTCTTTTACTCCACTACAGTGGTTCCTTACAATACATATAATGCCTTCCATTTCACACAAAATAAGAATCACTCAAACGGAATCGGACCAGAGAGTCCTGAAGTAGCTTGCCGTTCTTGGCAGTAAAAATCATCTCGTTCCGTACAGGGAGATTTTTATGTGAAGAAAACAAAGTAATGTGCACCATAGGGCAATCGAGTGTGTCCTTGCATGGGAAACATGCAGCAGGGCAGATTTTTAAACAACATACTGCAGTCTTCAATGGTGATTTGAACAAGAGCCATTAAAAGAACTGCCAATAAGTGGATAGCCTCCCAGCAATAACAAGTACTACTAAGGAGGTACTGAATGATTTGGAAATTGTAGAGGGAGAAGAGCTGCTTAGATTAAACAAGCTGAAATCAAACAACTCACCAGGACCAGAGAGCATTTATCAATGAGTGCTTAAGAAGGTGCGTGAATGCATATATAAATGATTAACATATATTTTTAAGAAGTCATTACACACTGTGGAAATGGAAAATAGCAAACTTTACCCTGTTATATGAAAAAGGTAAGTGGCGGATCCAACTAAACTACATTCTAATAAGATTAACATCCATCAGATGTAAATTCATAAGAAGGAATTATAAAGGAGAAGACTGAGCAGCCCGTAACATGAACAGGAGCTTAAGTGAACACTCAGCATGGGTTCAGGCGGGAGAGGTCGTGTTTTGTTAACATGCTGGAATTTTGTGAATAAGGAGTACATCAGAGTGGTGCATATGATATTATTTATCTTGACTTTCACAAAGCATTTGATGAGAGGTTGAGCATCAAACTAAAAGAAATGGGAGTGCAGGGAACCTTATCAGATTTATATGATCTTAAAAGTAGTGTCCCTCTGGGTTCAGCCCTTGTCCCACTGTTATTTTTAATATACACTAGGGGGCTTTGCCCCCTGCTTGCTTCGCTTGCCAACCCGTTTTCTCCCCGCCAGCGCTATACGACATTGTGAAGAGGGAGGCTAAACGCATGTTAAGGAGACATGGTCGCTCCTCCGAATGCCCTTCTTAAATGGTGATACAATGGGAAACAAATTTTTTTTTTTTTACCTCCACTTTGCTCGATTAGCTGTTGCTGCTGCTGCCGTGCCACGTGATCTGCATTTTGTGTGGTGCTTCGAACATTTAAAAGCCTGTGTAGTAGCTGTCCTTTTGTCTCACTGCCTTGTCTCTCTGCTCCCCCAGACATCCACAAACACTATTCGATCTCATTTCGCTGTTCTGTTATTTCACTGAGTAATAATTTCCGTTTGTTTCTGCTAATGCGATCTTTAATCTCATTTTTTTTGAGACTTTCAAATTTTCCTACTTCCATTATCTCTAACCTGCTTTGCATGTGTATCACGGGACTTGCTTCCAAAGGTTGTAAGTATGATGTGAATTGACCGTCTCGCGGGACGTGAAAGTGTCTCTCTGTCTCTCTTCAAAAGATCACATCTTGTCGCAGGAAAAAAGTCTCTTCTTGTCCCAAGATTTTTTTTTTTTATAATAGAGAGTTAAACTTCATAGGAAATTTATATGACAAGCTTGTTAAGTTTATACCAAACTAGGTGGAGTGGCAGCTAATTTAGAATCAGACAGATCATTAAAGAGGGACATGGACAAGAATACAGGCTTAGGTGGATTTGTGGCAAATGAAATTTAATGTAAGAAAATGTAGGGTATGACATGTAGAAAGTAGAAATGTCAGATTTAAATACACAATGTGGGGTGTGTAACTTGAAAGTACCTCTTAAGAGATGAACCCGGGAGTTCCGGTGGACTATTAACATCCAGACAGTGTTCAGAAACCTTTAAGAAAGTTAAAAGAATAATAGGTTATATAGCGCCCTGATGTGTGGAGTTCAAGTCCAAGGAGGTTCTGCTCGAGATTTATAACACACTGGTGAAGCCTCATCTGGAGTCCTGTGTGCAGTTTTGGTCTCCAGGCTACAAAAAAGACACAGCAGTAGTGGAAAAAAGTCCAGAGAAGAGCAACTAGGCTGAATCCAGGGGCTACCAGGAATGAATTATGAGGAATGATTAAAAGAGCTGAGCCTTTACAGTTTAAGCAAAAAAAGATTAAGAGGTAACATGAGTGAAGTGTTTACATTTATTAAAGTGATTAGCACAGTTGAGACCGTTACTTTAAATTCAGTTTAAGAAGAACATGGGGACACAGTTGGAAACTTGTTTAGGGCAGGGGTCTCCAGCTACAGTCCTGGAGCGCTACTGTGGCTGCAGGTTTTCATTCAACCCTTTTTTTCGTCTACAAGACAGTTGTGGCGAGTGCCCTCTTCTATGCGGTGGTGTGCTGGGGAGGCAGCATAAAGATGAAGGACGCCTCACGTCTGGACAAACTTGTTAAGAAGGCAGGGTCTATTGTAGGAGTAAAGTTGGACAGTTTAACATCTGTAGCAGAGCGACAGGCATTAAGCAAACTCCTGTCAATCATGAAGAATCCACTGCATCCACTGAACAGTGTCATCTCCAGGCAGAGGAGTAGCTTCAGTGACAGACTTTTGTCACTGTCTTGCTCCACTGACAGACTGAGGAGATCGTTCCTCCACCACACTATGCGACTCTTCAGTTCCACCCGGGGGAGTAAATGCTAACATTACTCAAAGTTATTGTCTGCTTTTACATGCATTTTTTATTAATCTTTAATTTAATATTGTTTTTTGTATCAGTATACTGCTGCTGGATTATGTGAATTTCCCCTTGGGATTAATAAAGTATCTATCTATCTATCTTAATTAGTGACTTTTTGCAGATTTTGCTGCTAATTAACTCTTAATTTTAATTGATGCACAACTTAAGACTCCATACATCAATTATACAACCCGCTATACCCAAACTACAGGGTCACAGGAGATCTGCTGGAGCCAATCCCAGCCAACAGGCAGGAAACAAACCCCAGGCAAGGCGCCAGCCCACCGCAGGGCGCGCACACATACATCCACACACCAAGCATATGCTAGGGACAATTTAGAATCGCCAATGCACCTAACCTACATGTCTTTGGACTGTGGGAGGAAACCGGAGTACCCGGAGGAAACCCACGCAGGGAACATGCAAACTCCACACAGGGAGGACCCGGGAAGCGAACCCGGGTCTCCTAACTGCGAGGCAGCAGCGCCACCATGCCGCCTAACTTAAGACTCAGGCCCCTTAATTATTTCATTTTTCCTTAATTAGCAACCAAACAATATTAAGACACAAAATGAAATAACACATAAACAACAACCTGCATCCATCACACAATAACTGAAAATGAAGAAAGGTGAAGGACTCCTCAGTAATGTTGATCTGCTCAGGTCCACAAAACATTTTGACAGCGCTCTTAAAAAAGAAAATCAACAGTTGCGGAAATGTCTGCCATGGCAGAATGAGCACCATGGAATTAAATAACGGGTTTAATTAGCAACGAGAATTGGCTTCAAATTAAGAAACTGAATGAAGTGAAGTTGGTTGGAGTCTGAGGCCCCACATTAGTTGGCTCACTTCACATCAGATTTATGTTTAGGTGCTGTTTAAAGAAAAAATCAATTCAGTGGTCAGAGTCTCAAGAAAAGTCAATTAAAATACAGGGAAATAGTTAATTAGCAGCAAAAACTGGTCACTAATTAAGAAAAAAGTTAGAATGAAAACTTGCAGCCGCAGTAGCTCTCCAGGACTGGACTTGGAGACCCCTGGTTTAGGGTAAATATCACACAAAATTTAGAAAGTTTTCCTTCACAAAGAGAACCATAAATATATGGGAAAAGTTACCAAGTAGTGTGGTAGAGACTAAGACTTCAGAGACCTTCAGAACTTGACTTGATGTTATTAAGAAGAAATTTTTCTAATTTTTTTTTAACAGTTGTTTCAAAATAAGCTATAAATGATGTTGCCTAAACTATCGGACCTCATTTGTAGGATCAACTGGATAAAACATCTGCTAAATGAATACATGTAACTATGCTCTTCTCAAATGTTAGTGCCTTTAAATGTAAACCTGCGGTACAACTGGGCAGATCTGACCTTCTAACTGCCATCTACAAGCCTGTTATTGACAGCAGCAGCTCTCTTATTATCCAAGCTAGAAGTTCATATGTGTGTCTTTCGGAGGTTGTTGTTTATTAAAATATTTATATTTTTCTTCAACTCCTGTAAAGAGAGAGACAATATGTTCCACATGCCTACCCAGATGGACCACCTTAAATTGTGACCCGGGTACTGCCTTGAAGCAGGTGACGCCTCAGCACCACACCAGTTTTGATCCCCAACGGGACTGACCCCATTGGCTATCTGGCAGTTTTGACTCTTCTGGGATGAGGCGCCCAAGGACTTCTCCCCCATGCCCTTCATACTGCCAACGACCTTCCAATGGGCGGCTGCAGTGGAAATAATTCCGCGGAGAGCAGAAAGGAGTCATTTAGAGGGAGCGTCAGTTACGGTACTATGGCCATGTGGTGCGATTTCCTGAGGGGGATCCGGCTTACAAGATCCTCATTGTTGAGGACCCAAATGGCTGGACCAGGCCAACGGGATGCCCATGTAGCACCTTGCTGTGAAGGATAGATTGTCATTTACAGAGGGTGGGACTGGGGTGTTGCCAACCATGATCCTGAGTTGTTTCATCGTGTGGTGGGTGCAGCAACGGGCTGCACTAGTGCATGCTCCCCAACCTGACCTGACCCTGAACCTGTACAGGTTTCATTACCTCTTGGAGATAAATCAACTATTAACAAATCTAATTAAATCAAATCTAAATGATGCCTGATAGGAAAAGACCAGAGCAAAAGTAAGATGACTATCTTCATTTGGATGTTTTATTTTCTTTCTTGAAAATGCTGTAGTCACTTTCAAAGCTGTGTTGGTTTTGGTCCTCCAGACATCCTTAGCAGTAAAAACTGAGGTAATACAGGACTGAACATGGCTTCTGAAAAAAATGTTGTCTGGGGAAAAAAAAAACAGTGTAGCCCCTGAACTAGCAACGAGAAACATTAATCCTATATGCAGTTGGATTATTCAGCAGGGATTAAACAATTAATTTTGTTTAATTATAACATGTACATAAACAATTAAATGTTTATCCATGCATGCATACATAACAGAGATAATAACGAAGAAAAAACTACAAGGAAAGAAATGACCATTGCTTCATCAGTAGTTTGGGCTCTTAATGAACAACATGGACGAGTTTCTCTGCAGCTTTAACGTTCATTTTTAGTCACATCAATAGTCTTGCCAAACAGTATTTAGAACCTTAAGGAAAAGACTAATATTCACTTTGTTTTTGTTTTCCTTTTTTCTGAGGAGAAGCGTATCTTTGTATTATAACATACTGGACTAATAACACTGAAGTGCTAACAAGACACAGAAACTAGATAAGAGGTTACTTATTTTTTATGCTATTTTATGGCTTCTTAAAATTTACTGTTGATAAATGGCTGAAGTCTGCATTCAGTGCAGAAGAACAGGTTATTATGCAGAGGGAGAAAGTTTAATGGCTACTGTGTTAAGTACTTTAATTAGATTTAACGGAGATGAATAGGTAACCTTATTAAAAGAGGAGATCAATAATCATGTTTGCTAATTAGAAATTTGCTTTAGTAAAGTCTCCAAATGATTTAGAGCCTACTTTATCTTTTGCAAAGAAAGCTTAAATCTTAACAGAGTCTTCCATCTTTAAGGTTACAGAACACTACTCCATCTTCTTTTAATGAATGTTTTATTAATAAATAGTAATAGTAATTTCAACTCTAAAGAACTTTTCCAAACAGTTATTCTCATATTATCATTTCTGTTCTTATTTAAAAAAATGGGCAAACTAAACAAGAATAAAATGTGAAATTTGTATCTGTGGTTTTATGCACATTACAATGATAGTGACTTAAAAAAAAATCCATACTCAATATGCCATACCATTGTCAAACCTGCCAGGTTGATGAATATTTATTTGGCAGGGTTAACCCCAAGGTTAAAGGAATACTCCATCAATAAATTATATTTTGAATGTTTACTTACCCCTTTTACTTTGTATTGGTGGCCAAGGAAAAAAATGTTAGTCTCATGTTTTCAGGCAGAATGGAGAAAAAAGTTTTGATATAACAGAAGCTAATAGTGAGGAGTGCTGTACAGCAGCAAAGAGAAAAATGTCCATGGAAAAAAGAAACAAAAGAACTCTAATATTACTCATGACGCATAATCCACAGGTCAGTTATCCACTTGTATGCACTTTTTTTTTTTTGCTAAAATATTATTAACTCTTAAACCACCGCAACCGTCTATAGTCAGTTCCAAATGCAATTTTCCAGCACACTGGAGCCAAATATATTCGACGATGTACAGTCGTTGAACGCCAGAACTGTCTATAGTCAGTTCCAAATGCAATTTGCCAGCACACCGGAGCCAAGTATAT
>JANRMT010062841.1:23920800-23970043 GCA_026402145.1 Polypterus bichir lapradei | reverse complement strand
GCCAAGTATATTCGACGATGTACAGTCGTTGAACGCCACAACCGTCTACAGTCGGTTCCAAATGCAATTTGCCAGCATGCCGGAGCCCAGTATATTCGGCGATGTACGTTCGTTGAACGCCACAACCGGCTATAGTCGGTTCCCAGCTGCATGTTGGTAATTTCACTGCATTTATTAGTACAGTCCATTCAGACTTTTTACTTTACAGTCCATTGCTTTTTACTTTCTCGTATATGAAGTGTAGGGAAAGTATTGGAATCGTCCAAAAATTTGATTTCGAGATTTTGATGAATCTTGACATTTTAGACCTCCTTGAGTCTATAAATACCGTTTTTGGAATTATGTCTGTGTCTGCCTGAGTCTGTCTGTGTGTGTGTAAACACGATAACTTGAGTACATTTTCATTTAGGTCAACCAAATTTTACATGCAAATATTAGGAACAAAAAACATAGACTTTTATCAACTTTTGTGCTATTTCCACTAACTGGAAGTGGTACTTTTTTATTCATGCAGCTTCAGAGTCTGATTTATTCTTTACTTTTATAAGAATTGTTCAGTATATTATTAATTTGATTTGATTTATTGTTGATAGTTTTTTAATGTACATAATATAAAAATGTCATCATTGTCTTGCAGTTTACTCCTCAAATCAAGGCGAGATCGCTCACAATTTTTCTTTTCGGAAGATGTGCTCTTTCCCTTTTTTTTTTTTTTTTTTTTACTTTTTTGGTTATTTTACCTAAAGCAGCGGGAGATGAAGTGTGCTATTGTGTGAGCTGCTTACACACATGCTGTCTGGCACACTTGCATTGGGCATCCAATCAGCTGTCAGACAACTAAAAGAGGAAGATATACAAAATATACAACCTGATGTTACTACTGTAGAAGTAAAATCGAAAACAGCAAACTAATTCCTACTTTAAGTAGGAATTTAAGTAGACAGATGAGTTTGTAGAATCATCAATGAAAATTGAAATGATTCTATTTCTATTGAGTTATCTCAATGAAAACTGAAATGTCCCAACAAATTTTTTGAAGAATCTCTGTACCAAATTCCAACAAAATTGGTATGTGGGCGACCAAGTTGTTTCATGTGGACAGGAAGACAGACAGAAATGGCTATTGCAATAGGTGCTTCTCACGCAAAGGTTTCCAAAATTCTGCAGCTTCAGCTTACTACATAGAAAGATTCAGGCAATTACTGTACAAATAATTCCACAGACCAAAGTAACTTTGTTTATAAAAGTTTTAGTAAAAAGCAAAGCAAAAACAGCTCACACAAAAATAAAAAGAAAAATTGATAGTATAAAAAAAGAAAGTTCTAGGATAAGATGTTTTTGTTTAAGGCTTACATAGCTTATTATGTTTCTTTATATATACGATCAAACTGCATGTCAGGACATATGGCTACAAAACTATGCCTTTGTTCTATTTATAAGTCAATATGACAGTCCGCGCTTCTACCATTGAGACTTTTTCCTGACTGGTGTAACCAAAAGAGGGTGCCACTGAGTCCCGAACAGCAGACACAACTCCACCAAACACAGTTTAGGGATAAAATGAACTGTATTTATTACCCCAAGACATGTTCACTTGATTTTTAACAATTCAACAATGTATTTGTCATTAATAAAGCTTCTTCTACTCCTCCATCTCCTTCTAGTCCTCCATGTGAGTTTGACCCTCTTCCTCCCACCTCTAAATCTGCTGGTTTAGGTAGGACTAGGCAGGCTCCTTTTATATCAGACCCAGAAGCACTTCCTGTGTCACAGCATTACATACTGGAAGCACTCCTGAGGCATACTGAAGTTCCCTAAATTATAGAGTTCCATTCTTTACAGAGCCACAGTCCAGTACCCAAGGACCCTGTCATAGTACAATACTCAGGCAACTCTGTGGGTGTCCGGACTGGTCTCTAGCCAGTGGAGAACTGCCACCCTTATGCTGGGGGACCAATTATTCAAATGATCCACTTGTCCTTTATCCTTTTATTATTTGATTATCCCAACTGGGACAGAAACTGAGGACAATCCCAGCCAGGTGTCGCCCCTTATTCTTGTGCTCCATCCATTACGTCCCCCTAGCTGGGTTGAATTTCATCCCCGACCCAAGTCTATCCAGTCAGGCGCTTACACTGATTAATTAACATTCTTTTAGACCAGATATGGCTGAGAAAGTTTCAATACATGTTAACGTACAGGGTTAAAAAAAAAGTATACCGGGTTGGACAATGACCAACTGACTGACTTACATGAATTTTAACAGAAACGTTTTAAGATTGGCCATTACAGTTCCGTTTCTCTAAAATCCACTGCTTCACCTGTTGCTGGCTGCAAAGCGACATTCATGGGGGTTTTCGTGTTTTATGAGAATGCAGTTTAATCCTAACTAGCTGAAATACCCAGCGTTGCCTGGGAAACAATAAAGACTCACTAATGTGTTTTTCTTGAGGTCTTGTATGTATGTCATCATCCAGTTGAGTTTCGGAACCGGCCAACTCTATTTAATTTGAAAAGCAATAGGGGCGTGGCGGTGCTCTAAACATAATGAATACTGGCAGTCACCTCCAGTTTGCCCTCTGGCGGTCGTTCCGAGTGTCAACTGGGTGATAACATGCATACAAGACCACAAGATCACCCCCCATCCTCCCAGAAGGGGGTAGGTTAAGGCTGATTTCACCCTACAGTATTTTAAGTTGACTAATAAGAAACATGTGTACCAAGTTTCATGAAAATCACTCCAGCTGTTCGGAAGTGATGCTGGAACATACATACATACACATTGACTTTTATATGTATAGATATAGATATACTAACTGTGTAAGCCTGTGCTGTTAAAAGCATGGGATCCTAGAAAGTATTGAAATCGTCAGAACTACTCTGGGCATCTCTCTGCTATGAGGATTTGTATTGCTGACGTGGTCGCATCGTTTGTGCATTAGCAGCTAAGCGACTGTCTTTCTTAGGAGGTTTCCTTTTGCCAGTGTGCTGGCCTCGCTTACGTATCCTTGGAGCTGGAGCCCTTACCCCGACTCTAACTCTCACTTCCGGGCCGGACAGACACACACACTTGCACATGTAGAACTCTATTTAATTTCAAAAGCAAAAAGGGCGCTGTGGCGCTCAAACATAAAGAATGCTGGCAGACACCTCCAGTTCACCCTCTGTTGGTCATTCCGAGTGTCAACTGGATGATAACATGCATAGAAGACCACAAGATCACCCCCCACTCTACCCATAAGGGGGTGAGATAGGGCTGATTTCACCCTACAGTATTTTTAGTCGTCCAATGAGAAACACGTGTACCAAGTTTCATGAAAATCGCTGCAGCCGTTCAAAGTGATGCTGGAACATACATACATACATACACACTTTGACTTTTATATATATAGATAAATGCACCTGTTTTCCCACTAATTTTCAGTTTCTTCTTCATTACTGATTCTACGTAATGCCCTTCACAGACTTACTGCTTGCTGCCTCCCAGCCTAATGATTAAAAAGACAGTAAGATTCGCTGTGTCGTCATTTATGTGACAGAGGCTCAATCCGTTTTAATAATCACTTTGCAGACGTAGCTAGAAGCAGTTGCTGTACTTTACAGAACTAATAAAATGATTATTCTTATTTATAAACTTCTCATCATCTCTTTTATTCTCAGTTAAAGCTGTAAAAATCTTTATAGGAAAATGCAGGAAATGTTAAGGTTTTATTTTTTTCTTTCATAAAACAAATTACAAAGAATGAAAGATCAACACACAGGATACCATTGAAGTTTGTCCATAAATTAAAATAAATAAGCTTCATTAATATTAAACTTCTGTCAATTATTGTGGAGTTTAGTGCTCTAATGATATAAATAAAGTCACAATTGCAACCCTGGTCCTATGTTAATTTATTTAGTGATATATATAACATAAAGAAACATCTTCCGATTAATAGGTTTGTGGAAATATATTATTAAATGGTTAATATTTATTGTCATGCTCATGTAGATGACCTAGCATTTTTCGAGGTATTTGGTATTGTCAATAAACTGTTGCCTGCAAAATACATTTACAGTATCTGATTGCCATGATGGCTTCAGGAGACTAGGGGGAGTGGTGGCTCTGAGGCTAGGGATCTGCACTGGCAATCAGAAGGTTGCCGGTTTGAATCCCGTAAATGCCAATAAGGACTCTGCTCTGTTGGGCCCTTGAACAAGGCCCTTAACCTGTAATTGCTGAGCACTTTGAGTAGTGAGAAAAGTGCTATATAAATGCAAAGAATTATTATTATTAATAAATATTATTAAAATAGGGTGATAGATCACAAAAACTATCGCAAACCAGGCCAGGCCTGCTTAGAGATAGTCCTCACCCCAGGCAGCTTGACCCCAAACTCCACAGTCTGGCTTTAGTCTGCGCAGGCTAAAAATGGGAAACTGGGTTTATAAATTTGAAATAATACCTAAAATGTCCCAAAATACACAATAATACCCCTTAAGAGAGAGGAGCACCATAAAACCTCTCACTTGAGAGATAAGTCTAATGCAGAAACTTTATAAATACAGTCATGCGCCAATTTACAGCCTACCAAGTTGATGCCATTTATACTTAAAGCCATGAGCCATAGAAAAACAATAGAGTAAAATTTTACTAGAAATTGACAAAACCAGCCGCTAGAGGCCACAAAAGCCATATGACTTTTGTTTGTCATGTACTTGCAGCAGCGCTGCCGGCCAAAGAACGATACACTCTGCATAGAAGCAGTGGGAGAAGTGGTGGTGCAGCTACAGAGGTAGTAGTCTTTCGATTGTCTATCTTCATGTACTGATTCTGCAACCAACAAATGGCCAAAAAAGAAAATGATTGCATTCAGGGGTGACATGGTGGCGCAGTGGGTAGCGCTGCTGCCTCACAAAAGTAGGAGACCTGGGTTCGCTTCCCGGGTCCTCCCTGCATGGAGTTTGCATGTTCTCCCCGTGTCTGCGTAGGTTTCCAAATCACTTCAGCTGGTGTCATGTCCCTTCACACAGGACCCTAAAATGGTGCCACAGGAGTTGCAGTTGGAACTGATTGATTTCCAATGTGACACTGTCTTAAAGGAGAAGTTCAACTCTCTTAAACTGGATGAGTTTTATGCTTCATTAACCGCAGACAAATTTCCAAACATCCAGAAGATGGCACAGAGGATGCTGGTGTTGTTTGGCTCTACATATGTGTGTGAACAGACGTTTAGTGTGATGGACACCAACAAAGCACCCCACAGATCCCAGTTGAGCGATGAACACCTCAGATCTGTTCTGAGAATTGCCACAACAAAACTAACACCAGACTTCGATGCACTGGCAAAAAAGGGTGATCAACAACACCGTTCCCAATAAAAGTGAATGTAAATATTAACACTGTAATGCCTTTTTATGTTTATGTTTGATATGTATGCATCTAGTGCTGGCCCGGCCCGTCTGTCAAATTTTAAAAGTCAATGTGGCCCCTGAGCCAAAAGGTTTGCCCACCCCTGGACTAGGGTCTAACAAGCCCTAATCTATTATCCTAAAAATCAAAATCAAACACAAAAGCATAAAATCCAGAAACAAAAAAAAAGATAAATGCACTGTTTGACAGATAATGAGCCACAGAAGGCTCTACCCTCCTATCCTGAATTATAAAGGCTGCGGGTGGTTCCTCAGCAGTGATGTCAGGGTGGCCCTTCCTCTTGGGGAGTCCACCGACAAAGCACAAGGAATGAACACAAAAAACATAAAAACACAATACTTATAAATATAAATAATTAAAACATTATTAAAGAAAATTTTACTTTTTCATAAAAGGCAACTCCAAAACAGAATTAACAAAAGATGGAAACATATAAAACAATACAAATATTAAATAAACAAGAAGTAAAGTTATGTCGGAGCAATAATCCTGTAAAGAAAAACAGTTTTAATCCCAGCCTGGGAACTATATGAAATTTGGTTTTTAGTTGATTGATGTCTCTAAATCAGGGGTCGCCAACCTTGTTTCCCCTGAGAGTTACTTTTACAAAATGAAAATGGCAGAGAGCTACTCATGTTTTCTAACATTTATTCTCATATCTTATTTCGTCCCAAACAAACTGAATAAGCTTGTTTTGCCTGAACATTTACAAGATGTTGGTGTGCACAACTCACATTTTGCATTAAAACATCACAAAAAATATTTAGTTCACCTGAAAGTGCGTTTTGTATGTCTGTATGCATTTTCCAGTGTATCTCACGTTATTGAATTAAAACATAAATGCTGTCAAAACAAAACAATGCAATTCCAAATACACAAATACAGTATTACTTTTTCATTTGTCATTTTGTTCCATGTCATTGTTTCACTTTATTCACATATCCAGTTGTGTTTTTTAGTTAGTCAGATGACTGGCACTGCATTGAGTCAACAAGAGAGGCAGGTGTCTGATGGAGCGGAGCCACTGAGGTTCACTCTTATGGAGTCATTTAAATGTTCGTCTGTCAGTCTTGTTCTGAACTTTGATTTCATGACATTCATGTCAGACTCACAGAGGTATGGAGACCCAAACAAAACAGACATTTTCAGAGCTGCTTGGTGAAGATTCTTATAGTTATCTGGCTCTACTAAGCTCCAGAAATGCTGAGAATGCTGTTGAGACTTTAACTGCACATTATTTTGAAGGTTTACTAATATATAATATATAAAATCCAATGTCTGTTTGTCTGTATGTCTGTCCACTTTTCACGAGAGAACTACTTACCAGATTTAGATTGGTTTTTTTTCTATAATTTGCTTAAACATGATTTTGCGACTTCTTTCATTTCGCTATGTATGATAGTTCGCTTGCAGCACTGATGTATTTGCGCGAATCCAAGAAACACGCAGCAGGCCGAGGGGAGGGGCCTTCCTCATTCACTCGCCAGCTTCGGGGAGTGTACCTTAACTCTGCTTAACTAGCGAACGAGAGAACAATTGAATTCAACTTTGTTTGAAATATTACTTAGGTTCTGGATGAGATTGAGTCAGGATATTCTCTTAAGTGTATGCCACATTGAAAAGATAGATTGCAATTCAGATTGTGGATTGTGATATGATTTTTTGAAAAGATTGCCCATCCCAAATTTGACTAAACAAGTTTTCAAATGTATGTAGGATTCATTAACCCTTTGACAAGCTGCTTGGAAAGGGGTTGCGAGCTACCGGTAACTCGTGAGTGACGTGTTGGAGACCCCTGATCTAAATTAATGTGAAATCATGGAAAGCCAGAGCCTATCCCAGTGTCACTGGGTAAAGTCTGAACCAGCTGTGTGTATGACATCAGACCCAAGATGCCAAATAAGCTAACGGGAGTGCAATGAGGATTTGAGTACCTGGACCAAACACACATAGAAAAAGAGCAAATCCAACATATACTGGAAATGAAAGTGAGACTCTGAAATTTTGAGGCTGATGGGCTAACTTAATAACTTAATTATTTCTAGAATAAAAAAGCATGACCTGAATAACCAAAGTTGTTCTTTTTTAAGCCTTACCTGAAAATGTTATTTTGTAAACCCAAAACTAGATTCCCAAAACTTAAAACCTTCTTGCTGTGCATTTTAATTCAATGAGTTAGAGTGTTAAATCCACACAAAAATGAGTAAAAATCAGTAGTATCTTAATAACACATAAATTGTGTAGCACTAGAAATACGTTCACAAATTTCTCTATTCTCTTTGTTGTACATTTTGATTTAATGTTTTCAAAATGACAAGGTAAACCCACACATAAATAAGTAAAAATTCACATTTCATACATAACTCACAAATCTGTCTCCCATAACTTTTTCCATCTCAGAATTTGTCAGTCCCAAATAACAAAAGGGGGGAGATCTCTAAAACAAATCTAATCAGAAGGCAAGCCTGATATCAGGAAATAAAGGAGAGTTCATGTCTGACTATGCTTGAGAAGAAAAAAAAAGTCACAAAACACCTTCAAACATGTCTTACCAGATGGCAAACCATGAAAACTTTAGCTAGAGAAAAGGCAAATCCATAAAGAATCATATTATTATTATTAATCTTTATAAAACTGGATGCCTTTTGACAAAATAGCAAAAATAACAAAATACTCAAAAAATATCATTAAAGGGAGGCAATAGGGTTTGCCTTTAGGACAAGGTAAAGTAATCTACAGCAACTGAGCCCCAGTACAAGCCCAGAAATGAAAAAAAAACAATAAACTGAAGAAATAATTCAGAAAATCCAGCAAGAAAAACAACTACAATATTTACAACACCACCAAACACCAGAGCACATTCAAATGAACTACCCTGGACTTCAATTCCCAGATACCTTTGCAGGGCAGTTCTGATGGATAGGTGGCCTGCCTCTTGGGGAATTCACCACCACAAAGGATCATGAGAAAATTGCAATACACACATAGCTACTAAATAACCAAATTGAATAAAAATATAAGAATATGCATAATTAAATAAATAATAAATGGACATATATATGTCATAAAAACAATAGAAAACAATGAACAATAATGAAATGAGAACAAAGGAAACAAAACACTTTCAGCATGCCTTAACAATATGCCATTTTTGCAAAATAATTTAAAAATTTGCATTTTGTTATTTACTTACATTTTCTCTCTATTTAATATATATATATATATATAAAAGCCAAATACCACTGACTCACTTATCATGAAAACTCCCGAACCATGAGGACTTGGGACTTGAAATTTGGAATGTAGGTTACCTTTGGCCCATAGGTGCTCGCTAAGAAACGGTTTTAAAAATTTTGTGGTCCAAGTGCGAAATTTCTTACAGTTTTTTAGACCCGTTTGTATGTCTGTTCGCTTTTCACAAGAGAACTACTTAACGGATTTAGATCAGATTTTTTTCTATAATTTGCTTGAACATTCCGTTGATTTTTGCGACTTTCTTATCACCCTAAGCATCACAGTTTGCTTGCGGTACCGATTTATTAGCCCGAATCCAAGACAGACTCATCAGGCTCTCCTCACTCATGTGTCTGTCTCGGGACGTAACCTTAACTCCGATTAGTTAGTGAATGAGAAAACTACTTAACGGATTTAGATCTTTTTTTTTCTATAATTTGCTTGAACATTCCGGTTCATTTTGCGACTGCTCTCATTGTTGTAAGAATTATAGTTTGCTTGCAGAAGCGATATATTCACGCTAATCCGAGACAGAGGGTGCAGGCTGAGGGGAGGGGGAAGAGTGACATTAGGAGTAGAGATCTGGGCAGGGCCCTCCTCACTGTCCTGTTTCACTAATATGCGGGCAAAGCTGCGGGGCATGGCTAGTGTCTATATATATTACCATATGTCTACAGTATATGAAGTTATACTTAGTGTAGCTCAGCGTTTCTCAACCTTTAAGTATTTGTGACCTGAGTTTTCATAACAGTTTTAATCCCGCCCCCCCCCAACATTTTTTTGAAATGTAGATGCATATTTTATTATACCTACTTAACTTTTATCGACATTTATCTAACTCTATATTTATTGTTCTGGTATCAGAATGTAGTTTAAGTTAATTTGTTTTGGTTTCAACAGATGTTTTTTTCATATTTTTGATTCTTTTTTCTTTTTTTCACATCTTTGCGCCCCTCTTTTTGTTACTTCGCGCCCCCCTAGGGGGGCCCGCCCCACAGGTTGAGAACCACTGGTGTAGCTGAAGAGTCAGGTTGAATGAAGCAATTAGAAATGACAGTAAGATGGATCCCTAGATAACAAAAGGTCTGTTAAAATTAACATTTACCCTCTGAATACAGACTTGCCCAGTTTTACGAACAACTGGTGTATTAAAAATTTGCACATACGAAGAAAGTCTTTTAATACTTTTTCATCTTATGAACCACAATGAAGTTGAACTTCACATATGTGAAGACTGAGACTAGAGTGATTTTCAAGTTCAGGCTGCAAATGTGATCAGCCAATCATCTTTAAAGTCATTCGAGTACATCTCGCTGCAGCCTGAATTGTTTGGAACAGGGATATAGATGTTGGTGATGTGCAATTGCAGTTATGCTCATAGATGACATTGCTTTCAGAGACCACCTTGTGACAACCTCCTGAAGAGTTTGGAACTGGATCTGCAGCTTTAAGTGAGGTGTACTGCTGTGTTTGTGTGCTATGGTTCACATAGCTTGTTTCATGTGTTGCTGACATTTTGTCTCACATCTCACATTATCTTAAGCATAAGGCTCAAAAAAAAGATCTAAAGGCCATTCCATTGGATGTGAAACTTGAAGTGATAAAGCACTGGTAAGCAGATTTATTAAACATTATTTCATAAAGGATAATGCCATATTAGGGCTTGTTTTGATGACTAATGGTATTATTAAACTAAGTCTATCCATCTTCACGTACAGGTATGCGCCACTTAATGTCCATGATACGTTCTGTGAAACACGACACTATGTGATAAGGACATTGTGTGAACGCCATATTAAATACAGTCTGGTCCTGCCTTTTCTTCATCCATCTCAGTTAAGCTTTGTGCCTTAGTAGTGATTGTCAATGTGCCGAGAGGAATTTGCCTTTTTGTTTGTTCCTCAATCCATATCATTAGCTAGTTTTTCTCCATATATAATTTAGTTCCTCTTGCTTTTTCACTTGCCTTGTAGCTTTCATTTTGGTGGATCCTTTAAAAGCTAGGAGATTTTTTTTTTTGAGGATTGTAAAGTGTGACATGACTAAATCGTAAGTAATAGCATTCACTGATTTTCCACCTTTGTGTTGTTTAATAACTATTTTTTTCCTCTGCAAATCGATCTATCTCCTTTGCCTCTTGCTGCTGCTATCACTAGCACTGGTTTTGCTGTGGTTCAGAGCCATGACACCCTTCACAGTAATGTTTTTATAAAATAAGACAAAGATAACAATACAACACTTAAGAGACATGCGATATGTGACATTGTGTGCAGCTGCCTACAACAAACTATTTGCCGTTGAGCATTGCCCGAACGGCTGTTACGCAGCGCATAAATGTATTTATGTGTTATTTTAACAGTTCATTTTTACTAACGCTTTGCATTAAGTGTGTGGGTTACAAAAAATTCACCTAACAAAGGCTACTGAGTGACTAAGGTAACAGTTAAATACAAGTTCATTGGTGTCAAAAGGAGAGAAGGAGTTTCAGAAAAAGAGGAAAGATGAGTGATATAAGAAAAGACAGAGGCAGGGTATAGTAAGGAGATGGGATGAGAGTCGTTATTACGTCGAGTACGTCAAATAGTTCTGTTTTATGACTACTATTGGATTTGTCCACAGACATACTAGAAGTAAAAGAACGTGTCTGCTAACTTATTTAACATATCTTCAAAACAAAACTCCAGGGCCCTTTTTTACAAGTATACTTAATCAGTGTATGAAAAAGAACCAACCAATACTATTAAGCAACAAATATTTTCCGAATGTACAAATTAAAAAGAAAAACACAACAGCAAATATCAAATGCCTGAAAAAGAGGCACATCTACAAACACAATCTGAAAACCTTATTACAAAAGCAGATTGAAATGATAAATGATGTATGAATAAATGTAAATGATGTTGTGCAAGACGAATTCTCCTAAATAACATGAGTTTACTTGTTCATTTGTCACAAATCTTTATATATAATACGCTATCATGGCTGTTCGTTTGTCTCTCAAGAATTTTAAATCACCTGTAGCTCACAAACCGTTTGACAAATTGACCTGAAATTTTGTACACATATACTACGGGACGTCTACTATCTGCTTTCAGGGTGATGATTGACCTCCAAGGTTATTCCTCTTTTATTTTTATTTTATTGTAGAATCAACTCTCGGCAGCGCGCCGCAGGGTGGCCGTGCGGCGCATGCGTACTGGCACTGTTCTCATCCCTATCACCTTCATGGTCACTTCTACTACCTCTTCATCTCTTAAATCATTCTTGAGGCAGATTGAATACTTAAGTGCCAGCTTAAGTGAAAAATTAAGAAAAACGTACTAAATAATTGCAACACAAACACTGACTTAATCAGTTTTAAAGAGAAAAGATACCGACGAAAGAAGAGAAGAAGCGGGCCGCTAGTATGGAGAAAAGAAGAGCTGCTTAGGAAGCAGCAAGCACATCAACCTCTGAGCAAATGAATGATAAATGTACAGAGAAAGAAAGAGGATGAAAACTAGGAACACTCAAGTCAAGTGTATTCATGCAGTGTGCCGTTACTGGTATTATAATATTCAGATACTGATTTTGAAAATATTGATTATTAGCAAAATACCCGTGCTTCGCAGCGGAGAAGTAGTTTGTTAAATAAGTTATGAAAAAAAAAAGGAAACATTTTAAAAATAACGTAACATGATTGTCAATGTAATTGTTTTGTCACTGTTATGAGTGTTGCTGTCATCAAGGATTTGATTATCATTATTTCTTTCAATCAGGTTCATATTTGGAGGACGTGTTGTTTTCAAGTTACATTCCGTGTTTGTCAACCGTTGTAAAGATAACCGGTTTCATTCATCGAAGTGTTCACTACCCAAATTGCTACTCGTGAATCTAAGATGTTTAACAGGCATTCCCGGTATTAAGTCTCTATGAACTTGTGGATTTGCCTGCGAGTATTTAGTGGCAGCATCTCTATTAAGTTATGGATTTGCCTGCGAGTATTTAGCGACAGCGTGTCTATTAACTTGTGGATTTTTCTGCGAGTATATGGCGGCAGTGTCATGAAGTTGTTTCCATCTAGCTGCATCAGAAAATGTACCACGACGTCTGACACACCTCCTTTTTACTGTTTTCTCACATCTTGGATTGCTGCTGTCATAATCGGTTTGAGTTTCATGGTTTGTTTCAATTACGTTAGTATTTGCAGGACTTGTGTTGAAGTGACATTCAGCATCTGTCAAGTGTTGTAAGCATACAGCCAGTTTCATCGATAACTTCGCATCGTAATAAACGAAGAATAAAACAGCGGAGAAGCCGTGGATTAAATAAAAAGGCTGCAGTTATCAGCAGGGAGACATGAATACCGTGGTGAAGCAAAGAAGGGAATGAAGAGACCGGAGCGACGGACGGCCTTATATGGGCAGGCAGTCAATTACGTGGGAGGCGTGGTGATGGGGGACGCATCGCCGCCTCACACGGCGACCAAGCTGCAGGCTATGGACGTACAGTACAGGCCAAAAGTTTGGACACACCTCCTAATTCGAAGTGTTTTTTTTTGATTTTCATGACTGAAGGCATCAAAACTATGAATGAACACATGTGGAGTTATGTACTTAACAAAAAAAGGTGAAATAACTAAAAACATGTTTTATATTCTAGTTTCTTCAAAATAGCCACCCTTTGCTCTGATTACTGCTTTGCACACTCTTGGCATTCTCTCGATGAGCTTCAACAGGTAGTCACCTGAAATGGTTTTCACTTCACAGGTGTGCCTTATCAGGGTTATTTAGTGCAATTTCTTGCTTTATCAATGGGGTTGGGACCAGCAGTTGTGTTGTGCAGAAGTCAGGTTAGTTGGACGATCATTTATTTTTCAACAGGACAATTACCCCAAACACATCTCCAGGCTGTGTAAGGGCTATTTGACCAAGAAGGAGAGTGATGGAGTGCTGTAAATGGTCATGAAAATAAAGAAAACACATTGATTGAGGAGGTGTGTCCAAACTTTTGGCCTGTACTGTATATATGTACGTAAGTAGGATTCAATTATGACCGTTATGCGTTGAATTTCGAAATGAAACCTGCTTAACTTTTGTAAGTAACCTTTAAGGAATGAGCCTGCCAAATTTCAGCCTTCTACCTACACGGGAAGTTGGAGAATTAGTGATGAGTCAGTGAGTCAGTCAGTCAGTCAGTGAGGGCTTTGCCTTTTATTAGTATAGAAGCATTATTTATCAATTACTGAAATTAAACTCTAAAAAAATAATAAAAAAATTATGTGCACATGTTAGGAGAACTATAGTCAGCTGTGATGTTTACATAGCATTCTTTCCAAAGCTCACACTGAAATACAAAATGTTGATAAATCAGAAATTAAACTTACTGTCAGTGCGGCAGTTGGCATTATGATCCATCTGGAAGAACACATTTCAAAAATGTATTTTTATTTTATCCTGCTGGAAATGGCATTTCTTTGGAGTAAAAACAATGAACATGCCCGTATTTTTCTGCACAGCATAAAAGACATTTGGCAGTTAATCCATCAAAAGTCTCTACATATTGCCCGCATCATGAAGTCTGTCACATTTACCAAAGGTATCATCATTGCATTTTATGTAATAATTGACTAAACCCGTTTTGCTGAGTTTTTTGCTTATTCAACTGCTGAGCCTTTGAACATTTTGTAATTAGCCGCTTGAACAGCTGCAGGGTGTTTGATTGATAGGGCTTGAAGATTTATGTCCATTTAGTTATTTGAACACCTGAGCATACAATTAATTTTTTCTGGATTACTATTAGTTGCCTATCACACTGCTGAAAATAAAAAGATGATGTACTTTATTCTTCGAAGAATTAGAAAAGTCACCAAGTGAAAGCTCCTAAAATCATTACATATTCCTAACTTAGTGTAAAAGACGAGGGTTCTTGTTGTGTCTCATCAAATACAAAAAATGACAAGGACTCTAGATATATTATAATTATTAATAATAATAATAATAATCTTCTTATGTAATACGCTACTGTGGCTGTTCGTTTGTCTTTCCAGGATTTTAAATCACCTGTAGCTCGCAAACCGTTTCACCTATTGACTTGAAATTTGGTACACATATACTACGTGACGTCTACTATCAGCTTTTGGGGTGATGATTTTTATTACTCTTTTTATTTTTATTTTATTGTAGAATCAACTCTTGGCAGCGTGAGGCAGTGCGGCCCATGCATATGGGCGCTGTTCTCATTCCCTACCACCTTCGTGGTCACTTCCCCTACCTTTTCATATTTTTAATCATTCTTGAGGCAGATTGAAGACTAAAGTGCCAGCTTAAGTGAAAAATTAAAGAAAACATACTTAAGTAATTGCAACACAAAAACTAACTTAATTAGTTTTAACACAAAAAGATGCTGACGAAAGAAGAGAAGCAGCGGGCCGCTAGGGTGGAGAAAAGAAGAGCTGCTCAGGAAGCAATAAGCGCATCAACCTCTGAGCAAACAAATGCTAAACAGAGACAGAGAAAGAGTCTGAAAACTATGAATGCTCAAGTCAAGTGTATTCACTGCACGTTATCGTGCAGTACGCCGTTACTGGTAATAATAATAATAACACATCCATATATATGAGGCAAAGTTGACTGACTCACTCACCACGTCCTGATTTCCCATTTAGTTAAAAGCTGAAATTTGGCAGGAAGGTACATCTAGGCCAGTAGGTATTGGCTAAGAAATTGCATTTTAATATATCAATATTTAGGGGCAAACCCACAAGAGAAAAACGAAATAACCCAAAACCACAAAAATGTTTTGACTGATTTAAGTGCAATTGATGATTCTACAGAAAAAAAGTAAATTATCCAACACATACTGTTCTTGTTTCTCGACAATTGTCCATAAAGCTAAAGTGAGTGTGGTATTCTTAGCCAGCACATTCTTTGTTCGCCTAAGCTGTGATCAGAAAGAGAAATTGGGCATGCAGTTCCTTCAAATGAACACTGCATGAAGAGCAGCGGCACTGTACAACCTAAAGGCTGTAATCATGCAGAGAAATGGGAAAAAGAGATGAGGTGGCAAGCTGCATGGAAAATGAAATGTAAGAAAGTGTAAGATACAAAGAAGGGAACATCTTGGTGTTAAAATGGAGCAGTATTGTGGAGAAATAAGGTTCTGGTTTGGAGGTCACACTGTGATGTGTCAATACAAAGCAGAAACAGGGAGCTGCCAATGAAGTGCACTGGCCCACTTCAAGCCATGAGCACAACACAAGTCAGGATTCATGGCATGCCTTGGTAAGTTTAACTGTTTGGGCAGCTCACTAAAGGAGTCCCAGAGATTAGAACATAGAGGAAGTGGACATTGTACATTGTTCTCCTTATTATTAGTTTTCACTTGTTGTTTTCTGTACCATGCTTAAAACTTTCAGTTCATTCAAAGAGCCATGAGTAAATGTGCAGCCTGTAAACATCAATGCTGTATGTAATAAGTTAAAGTTATCTATGATCTAGTCTATATTACTTTTGATGTAAATTCTCCAAAACTTTCTAACAGTACAAGATTACAGATTACATTCAAATCTGACTGAAGCTACCAGGATCTGTTACAGGGTGAAATTATATTTAAACCTACAATTTCCTTTATTTCCTTGAAATACCTGTTTGAATTCATCAACAAAAGCCAAGTCACTAGGAAAAGCAGGTATTGATCTACAGCAAGAATGTTTTACTCATGGACAATTGTGTATAGCATGTTCAAGAATAGGCAGCTCCAGTGACCTAATAAAATTAGACCCTGGAAGAAAACATACAAATATTGTATACATAAATGTATTTAGTTGTACAGTACTTTTGAAAAATCCAGTTAACCCTCAGAACTACAGGGTGAGCCGAAAAGAAGTACCACATTTCAAGTGTTTGTTCTACAAAAACTCCACAAGATAAAATAAATTTCATTACAACACAAGAAAAGGTACGTAAAAGAGATTTTTTTCACTGTTTTTTAAAAATGATGTCTTCAAGGTGGTGGCCATCATTAGCAATACACTCTTCGAGACGATTTTTGAACACTTACATAACTCGTTCAGCCATTTCAAGGGGAATAGCGGCGATTTCATGGCAAATAGCATCCTCGAGGCCTTCAAGGTTTTGAGGTTGGAGTGTGTATACCTTCGACTTGAGATAGCTCCACAAGAAGAAGTTGAATGGAGCGAGGTAAGGCCACCCGACATCACGGCACAGGGAGATCAGCTTTCCTGGAAACATCTCCCGTAAAACTTGCATGGCTCTCCATGCCATATGAGCTGTTGCTCCATTCTGTTGAAACCAAACATCCATCACATCCATTTCTTCCATGTGGGTCTGCAAAAAGTTCTCTAGCATTTCAGTGTAATGTTCTGAAGTGACGGTGACTGTTGCTCCCCCCTCCTCAAAAAAGTAAGGACCTACAATGCCAAATTCTGCAACGGCTCACCAAACTGTAACACGCTCACTGTGCAGGGGTCTCTGATGAAGTTCACAAGGGTTGGTTTCAGCCCAATAGCAAAGGTTTTGCTTATTTACGCAACCATTCAAATGGAAATGTGCCTTGTCGGTGCACATGACAATGGCATTTTGTAGAATGTTCGCACACAACTCTCTACGGCTCTCCCAGTCTCGCACAGTGAGTTCCTGCACTACCATAATTTTGTATGGATGGAAATTAAGGTCCTCATGCAAACTTCTCCTCAAAGATGTGTTGGAAATGCCTAAGGCAGAAGCATGTTTGCATGCCGAATGTCTAGGAGACTGCAAAATTGATGCCCTTAGACCTTGGATGTTTTCAGGCGTTCGTACAGTTCAAGAATGCCCTGGAGATTTTCTGTTCAATGTTGTAATTGTCTGTCTAAATTTAGCGACCCACTGAAGAATTGTTTTCCGATTTGGGACATCATCGTTAGGAGGAATACTGAAGTGCATTCGGAAGGCGTGCTGCATAGTGATGATGGGTTCATTGTTTTTGAAGAACGCTTCGACAGTGAAAGCATGGTGCACACTGGACCAAAGCATGTTGCTGACTGATAACTACAAGGGATTGCCTACCAAACCCACCCCAACCCACTTGGCTGCCTCTACCTCACGCAGTGACCTTGAGAAATGTGGTACTTCCTTTTGGCTTACCCTATATAACCAAGGTTCATTTTCTTAAAAAATGTCCCAGACAAAACCAGGGTAACACAGCAATTTTTTTTAATATACAGCATCTTTCTCATGCTCAAAGTATTTCATAAATATTCAAAAGAGTACAATAAGAACAAATGTATGGAAATAAATATAAGCTAATATCAACATTACACATCACATAGAAGAGAAATGCAGAAACACAATGATCTGAATTAGATGTAAAAGGAAGTACAAATGGTAGAAGACTATGAACAAATAACAAAGTTTATGCTACCATGAGCATCTGGTCAGAGAGGGTGAACTACAAGAAATGGTAGGAATGCCAATGTAATGTTAATTATACCATGAGCAGATGTAAACAGCTGTGCTTTAATCTGCCTTTTAAAAGAACAAATGTAATCACCTGGGCCAATTACTTTCGGAAAGCCATAGAAAATTGTGAGCACAACAAGATAGTGCCACCCACTAAGCATTCATTGGTTTCGGGCATAGCAAGATTGCCTGCATGAGTGAACCAGAGGTGGATGTGCCTCCACAGGTGATCATCTCAGCAGGGTCACCACAAGAAAGCTGATGCCATTGGGGCAGCAATCCAGTTGAATGCATGAGATACACAAATAGCAATTATGGATATTGGCAGGGCTACCACATAACCAAAATAAACCACAGGTGAATGCAGGGGTGGCACAGCACCTCCTCACTTTAAATACAAGCAACTGCTGTGATGTTCATCCAGCTTATCAGAGACAACAAGAATAATATTACTAAAATTTGAGTTCCAGGTTATGCAAAATAGACAAACTCTATAAATCAGGCATCAAATGATGTGAGCTAATGAAATCATTTCAATCTAACCACAAAGAGAGTTAGACCAATTTTCCTAGTAGTTATGGTTTTAGTTGAAGCAGAATCCAAAACAGAATTGAAATCCAAGATGAAAGAGTAACTTGAAAGAAACTGAGAAACCCACATTTAACCAACTCTGTTGGGAACTAGGAAGTCAAGGATAGAACTTGGAAAGTACAGTCAGATGCCATATCCATGGGTTCTGCAACTGCAGATTCAACCAAATAGTTGATCAAAAATATTTGGAAAAAAAAAATTCAGAAAGATCCAAAAAGCAAAACTTGAATTTGCCATGAGCCGAGAATTATGTGTACGTAATGAAGAACAGTTGCATCAAATAATAAATAATGTGTAGGCATACCCTGCTGTAGCCCCCACCATTTCCAGGATCATCAGTCTCTCTCCAGCATTTGTTGCTTGAGCATTGTTCACCTCATGTCTTGTTTGTTTGTGGTTTGTTTTAGGTTTGCACCTTTGTGTCTATGAAAAATGGTTCCTAAAAAGCAATTAAGGTTGTTCTATGAGAAAATTAGGCCCTACTCAGTATTAGTGTAGTAGTCCTAAGGATTTGATTAGTGAGTGTACGTGAACAGAGAGAGAAAAACAAGCTTCAAAAGGAAAACCCAAAAGCTGCAACACAGGAATTATAACCACTCCACCATTGTTACTACATTTATAATGAGAATATTGGAAAATAATATTATAACTACAAGTGAGACTCATTGGGCCACAATCATAACATGATTTCCAAAAAAAAAAAAAAAAAATAGTGAAAGTATATTGAATAATGTATGGCTCAATTCTGTCATTTATGTTCTCCTACCTTCTCCAATCTGATTGTTAGTTAATTTTGGGTAGTTCTGAAATTTTCTTTATTGTGTTCATAAAAATTAGTTACAAACACTCCGAAATCACTTAAGTGACTCACCAGTACAAGAAAACCTCCACATATTACATACCATTCTACTCGTTTGCTGTCTAGTTAAGCAAAACATCAAGCTTTCTGGGGCCATCTAGACCTGAACGACACATATTTAGGCCATTTCTTGACCATATTGAGAGCAGGAAAATACACACTTATAATAAAGATTAAAACAATAGGTGTTTATAGCAAAAATGATCAGTAGGACAGGAACCTTTGAAGGCCACATCAACCAACCCTAAGGGCTCATCGCTTATTAGGATAAAAGGGGTCAAAGTTACTCCTTTTCACAAAACTTTGAAAAAAATTGGGATAGGTAATATACTCATGTTGAGGTTGTTGTTCATGAATATAATATCTTTGACATTTCATTCTTTAGTGGTGGCTCTAGCCCCCCAAGGCCACTCCCTGAAGGTTAAAAACCACAAATATCAAACATAAGCATGTGGTGTATTGTTTTAAACTATCTCAAGGTCAGTGATTATTCATCCATCCATTATCCAACCTGCTACATCCTGACTACAATATGATATTATTTATTGATTTTTCTCCTATTATAATCAAGAATATTTAGACTAAACATTTAAATTAAAGCACGCATTGAAATATTTCAACCATTTGATGCAACTATACTTCTTTATTATGTACTTCTATTTTATGAAGTAAATCATTACATTTCTTATCAACATCCTGAAATAAGACAATTTAATTTAGACTTTTCATTTTTTACATTTAGCTATCATTAAAAATTAGATAGATAGATAGATAGATAGATAGATAGATAGATAGATAGATAGATAGATAGACTTATTTTATTAGAAAGCCTTAATTCTATCTAATATCAGTTCAGCTAGCCAAATTATCACAAACCTTTTTACATTTTTTTGGAATGCATGTATTTGTAAACTAACCACGTTACCTGCCGAAGAAGTAATAGAATACATTTTAAAAATAATTGCTATCTTTTGCCCTTTGTGTACCTTTCTCAGTACCATTTGGTGTTTGAACCTCTCTTGACTGGTGCTCCCTCTCTCCAGCCTGCTTCTCCAGACAATGTCACTACAAATTGCCTTGCTCAACTCTTCTCTTTTACCCCTCCTATCATTGAAGGCGACTCTCAGCATACCTCCTATGCCCTTACTCCTCCTCATGTGTCTCAACGTCTCTTGACTGGCACTCCCTCTCTCAAGCATGATCACGTAAAACCTGCTTGTCAGACTCCGTCATTATGAATTGCCTTACTCAACTCTTCTCTTTTATGCTTCCTATCATTGAAGGCGACTCTCAGCAAGCCTCCTCTTCCCTTACTCCTTGGCATGTGTCCTAACGTCTCTTGAATGGCACTCTCTTGAGTGCATTCTCACAAAGCTTGCTTCTCAAACTCATTTCAAGGAGCCTTGCTTGCCTACTGATTGCTTTTTTACTCTACATCTTTGAAGGCGACTCTCAGAGTGCCTCCTAAATATTTACCCCTCCTTGTGTGTCTCACACTCACACTTCCTCTTTACATCGCATCGCCAGACCTAAACTGACCAATCAGATTGCTCAGATGGACCGGATACACACATACAGCATTTTATTACATAGTAGGTCATCTTATATCCTATTTTTAATCCTTTAGTGTTCAGAATATTGTTTTTGCCCAGAGTGTCCTTTCCAGATTTTTAAAATTAAATCAAAGAGAATATCAGCATTGCTTGTAACAATTTTAGTGTCATCTCCTAAGGCTTATACTGTGTTGTTTTGTTACTATTTGTACTTGAAGTTCAAATATTTTTTTTAAAATAACTTTGTGGACTGGGCTATAATTGGAACCACAGTAAAACAACAGATTTTCACAGAGACCTGCGGTAATATTTTGTAAAGCCAATTTATCATTTTAAACAGGCAGTCCATTACTGCCTGCACTTTTGCCCAATCATAATGAGGCCCTTATTGAAAATCTCATATCTGAGAAATATACCTGGGGACTTATGAAACTTGCAGTATTTTGAGTTTGGAAAATGCATTTTGTTCCATATTTACAGAGATATAACACCATGGTCTCCCTGAGCTCTTTTTAATCAACCTTAAACAGTAATTTCATTGTGGCATATATCTTAATCACCCAAATTATATTTTAGAATTGGCTTCAAGAAGAACATTATAACAATCTTGCTTTTAGGAGACCTGCAATTATTTCATGGTAAAAGTTGTAAATTAAATTACAGTGTACCATTGTTTATGATAATTAAACAAGCATAAAATGTGCTATTTATGCATTTGTTATTTAGGATTAAGGATTGTAACAGAATTTTCCTTGGATATCTCAAAATGTGTTCCTTCACTTTTAAAATAAACTACATTTAACTGGCAAGAAAAAATGTTCATACAGAAAGATTTCAGGCAACATGTGCACATAATCAGGGAGCCTACATAGAGAAATATTTACACCCTAAAACAATATTAAATAATGTCAGGTACATTGCTTTTTATTTTAGCCATCAAGTTTGAATTTCAATTTTTCAGCTTGGTATAGGATAAAGTTCATAAGACATTTGAAGGATTTAGATGAGAACAGGCCATTCAGCTCAACAAAGCTTGCAGGTCCTCCCCGCTTAATCAGTCCAACATTACATCAAGTCACGTTTTGAGAGTCCCTAACGTCTTACTGTCTGTCACACTACTTGGTAGCTTATTCCAAGTGTCTGTGGTACTCTGTGTGAAGAAAAACTTCCTAATGTTAGTGCAAAATTTATCATTAACAATTTTTCAACTGTTGTCCCCGTGTTCTTGATGAACTTATTTTAAAGTCACAGTTTCCTTTTGCTTAAACTGTAAAGGCTCAGCTCTTTTAATCTTTCCTCATAACTCATCCCCTGTAGCCCTGAGTCAGCCTAGTCGCTCTTCTCTGGACTTTTTCTAGCGCTGCTATGTCCTTTTTGTAGCCTGGAGCCCAAACTGCACTCATGATTCCAGACGAGGCCTCACCAGTGTGTTATAAAGCTTGAGCAGAACACCCTGTGACTTGTACTCCACACATCAAGGCGCTATATAACCTGACATTCTGTTAGCCTTTTTAATGGCTTCTGAACGCTGTCTGGTAGTTGATAGGGACAAGTCCACCACGACTCCTAAATCCTTCTCATAAGGTGTACTCTAAATTTTCAGACCTCCCATTTGTGTATTCAAACCTCACATTTTTACTTCCTACATGTAATATTTTACATTTATTGATATTAAATTTCATCTGCAATAAATCTGCCCAAGCCTCTCTGCTGTCCAAGTCCCTCTGTTATGATTCAGCAGATTCTCAATTATCTGCCGGTCCTAGCTCGATATCATCTGCAAACTAAACCATCTTGTTACTTATATTCCTATCCAAATCATTTATATATATTAAAAATAGCAGCAGCCCCAGCACTGACCCTTGTGTAACACAACTCGCAATGTCAGCCAATTCTGATGGGGTTTCTCACACCATAACCCTCTGCTTTGTGTGCTTTAGCCAATTTTGCACCCATCTACATGAGCCTCCTCTTTGATATACTAAAACCTAGTAAATATGTTACTAACAAGTGTCTTTTTTATACATTTTTTTTTCCAAACAAATAAATAAATATATAATAATTGTGCAGATATAACTTATAGGATAAAAGACAGTCTTGTGAATTTTAAAAAAAAGTGTTCAGAATATGGTTTTGTATGGAAAAAAAGCTCATTTAAACCACTGAAGCAAAACCAAAACGAAATTGTTAATCCTTTTAAAGCACTACACCTATATAAAAAGAGAAAAAAAGAAAACTCACATATGAAAGTGAAGCAATATTCTATTAATGGTCAAAGCAGCAGAAGCGACACGAATCTCATAAAATGTGTGTGCTAAAAATCTCCTTTGGTAGTGTACAAACCATTTTAAAGACAACCTCCTGTAAGCTTTGTCCCCCTTCAATATGGTATATGGATGCTTTAGAAGACCTCTATTGGCTAAGGAGTCCCACTACAGAGTGGGGGATGCACTTTTTTGTTGAGTTGTCCACATATTCCTAACTTGTTTCTTTCTTGCAGTTAAAAAACTCCCCCTAATAAGGAAGACAACCAAGGTGATCACCTCAGGGCCACAAGGTGGCCATCACGACTTCTTGGAAGTTATTCGGCATATTCCTGACAGAACGTGGCCGGCGCTTTCACTTTTTTTAGTCTGATGCCCAACCTCTCACCTTATCAAATGCTTTCTGAAAATCAAAATAAATAATATCATATCTTCCACTTTGATTGTATGCTTTTGTTGCTTCCACATAGAATTCCAGCATGTTAGTAAAACACAACCTGCCTCATGAGCAGCTCTTCTTTTCTCCACCCTAGCGGCCCGCTTCTACTCCTTTTGTCGGTATCTTTACCATTAAAACTGATTAAGTCAGTGTTTGTGTTGCAATTACTTAGTACATTTTCCTTAATTTTTCACTCAAGCTGGCACTTAAATCTTCAATCTGCCTCAAGAATGATTTAAGATATGAAGAGGTTGGGGAAGTGATAGGGAATGATAACGGCGTTCATATGCATGTGCCACACAGCCACCCTGCTGGCTGCTGCCGAGAGTTGATTCTACAGTAAAATAAAATAAAAAATAAAAAGAGGAATAACCTTGGAGGTCAATCATCACCCCGAAAGCGGATAGTAGATGTCACATAGTATATGTGTACCAAATTTCAGGTCAATAGTTCAAACGGTTTGCAAGCTACATGTGATTTAAAATCATAGACAAATGAACAGCCACGGTAGCGTATTATATAAGAAGATTTGCCATTTTCCAGTTCCCCCAGTGCGCAGTGACTTCCTTCCTAATAGGATAAACTGTAGGTTCACATATTATAATTACAAAATTATAAAATTACACAGAAAGACAGGCAATGCGAGACTCTAATAGCCACTATTACATTTGTACTGGTTGCAGTACCAGATGGATATGTGTTATGGTTTCATTTATTTTGCTTGACTGTTTGGTTTTCTTTGTTTTGTAACAGCTTTGCAATCTTAGTAATCAAAGCAGAAATAAAACGGCATCAACACACTATAAGGCTGCCATAGTAAAGGTTATGGATGTTATAAATAAGAACAAGGCAAGTATAAGTACCCATATAAAATATAGATTGCTCTCTGTCAAATGAATAGTGTATCGTTGTTTAAATAATATTGGGTTCATGGACACCTGAGCAAAAACATAAATCATCAAAATACCCTAAAGAGGATCATAAAAATTCTCTGTTTTTCAGATGTGTACCCTAAATATAAAAGATTACATTCATGATTTGTTTTGATTTTGTTCTGCTTCAAACTCCCTATCATCCATATTATTGGATAATCTTATTGTAACTAAAAAAAAATGAACAATGATATGGAATTTTTTTCTTCCACATTTCATTTAAACATGAAAATATACCGTAGTAAACAAAAACAAATTGTTGAAAATAAATACAGTCATATGAAAAAGTTTGGAACCCCTCTTAATTCTTTGGATTTTTGTTTATCATTGGCTGAGCTTTCAAAGTAGCAACTTCCTTTTATTATCTGACATGCCTTATGGAAACAGTAGTATTTCAGCAGTGACATTAAGTTTATTGGATTAACAGAAAATATGCAATATGCATCATAACAAAATTAGACAGGTGCATAAATTTGGGCACCCCAACAGAGATATTATATCAATACTTAGTTGAGCCTCCTTTTGCAAATATAACAACCCCTAGACGCCTCGTAGAGACTTTGATGAGTGTCTGGATTCTGGATGGAGGTATTTCTGATCCCATTCTTCCATACAAAATCGAAGATTTCGAACTGTGTCTTGGGTCATTGTCTTGTTGGAATATCCAACCCCTGCATAACTTCAACTTTGTGACCGAAGCTTGAACATTATCCTGAAGAATTTGTTGGTATTGGGTTGAATTCATCCCACCCTCAACTTTAACAAGGGCCCCAGTCCCTGAATTAACCACAGAGCCCCACAGCATGATGGAACCTCCACCAAATTTGACAGTAGGTAGCAGGTGTTTTTCTTGGAATGCGGTGTACTTGTTCCTCCATGCAAAGTGCTATTTGTTATGACCAAATAACTCAATTTTTGTCTCATCAGTCCAAAGCACTTTGTTCCATAATGAATCTGGCTTGTGTAAATGAGCATTTGCATAAAACAAGTGACTATGTTTGTGGCGTGAGTGCAGAAAGGGCTTCTTTCTCATCACCCTGCCATACAGATGTTCTTTGTGCAAATTGCGCTGAATTGTAGAACAATGTACAGATACACCATCTGGAGCAAGATGTTCTTGCAGGTCTTTGGAGGTGATCTGTTGGTTGTCTGTAACCATTCTCACAATCCTGTGCATATGCCGCTCCTGTATTTTTCTTGGCCTGCCAGACCTGGGTTGGTTTAACAGCAACTGTGCCTGGGGCCATCCATTTCCTGATTAAATACCTTACAGTTGAAACTGACAGTTTAAACCTCTGAGATAGCTTTTTGTAGCCTTCCACTAAACAATGATACTGAACAATCTTTGTTTTCAGATCTTTTGAGAGTTGCTTTGAGGATCCCATGCTGTCACTCTTCAGAGGAGAGTCAAAGGGAAGCACAACTTGCATTTGACCATCTTAAATACCTTTTCTCATGATTGGACACACCTGTCTATGAAGTTCAAGGCTTAACAAACTAATCCAACCAATTTGGTGTTGCAAGTAATCAGTATTGAGCATCCATCCATCCAGCCATTTTCCAACCCGCTGAATCCGAACACAGGGTCACGGGGGTCTGCTGGAGCCAATCCCAGCCAACACAGGGCACAAGGACGGAGAGAGGAAGTTACTGCAGCTCGCCACCCCTGGTCTGGTGTGGTACTACTAGTATTTAATCCCTCTAGCTGCCTCCCATGTGCATGGTTGCACTAAAACCATTTCAATTCACTTTCTCTCTCTGAAACCCCAGAATGACAAAGTGAAAACAGGATGCTAGGAGTTTTTACAAATTTACTGCAAATAAAAAAACTGAAACATTCCAGTTACACAAGTATGCAGACTTTTTCCTCAGTTTTTAGTTGAAGCACAGCCTGCAGATGTCTTGGTTTTGACATGACAAGCTTCATGCACCTGGATTTAGGGATTTCTTGCCATTCTTCTCTGCAGATCCTCTCAAGATCTTTCATGTTGGATGGAGATTTTCAGCAGACAGTTATTTTCAGGTCTCTCCAGAGATTTTCAGTTGGGTTAATGTCCAGGCTCTGGTTGGGCCACTCAAGGACATTCACAGAGTTGTCCTAAAGCCACTTCTTCATTGTTTTTGCTTTGTGTTTAGGGTCATGGTCCTGTTGGAAGGTGAACCTTCAGCCCAGTCTGAGGACTAGAATATCTCTGTACTCTGAAACCCCTCAAACTCTGAGTAGTTTCTTAGCCCCTGCCGATAAAAATAAACCCACAACATGATGCTGCCACCACCAAGCTTCACTGTTGCAATTGTATTGCACAGATAATTAGCAGTGCCTGGTTCTTCCAGATATGGTCTTTAGAATTGAGAACAAACAATTCAATCTTTGTTTCATCACTCTAAAGAATTTTGTTTCTTATAGTCTGAGAGCACTCAAGGTGCTTTGATTCAAATTCCAAGAAGGCTTTCACATGTTTTGTGGCCACTCTGCCATAAAGTCCAGATTAGTGGAGTGTTGTAGTTGGTGTTGCCAGACTGAACCTCTTTCTGTCTGTTTTTGCCATGCAGGTGTCTCTGCTTAATGCTGACTTTACAGTACTTCTATTTAGGGTTTACTGCTTTGTAGCAGCCCCAGTGGTCAAAACTTTGAAGAACCTTTACTGTTAAAGTGGCCCTCTCTGTCGTCTAGAAGCCTGCTGTGGGATTTACCCCTATGCTGCGACCATCTTCAAGGTGCTTTTGGCCCAACAAAATTTTGCCAGTCAGAAACAATTTTGAATGTTTCGTAATAAAATAATAAAGATGTTCTTGAAAAAAAAGAAAAGAAAAACTCCTAAAATTGCACGTTTTGGAATGAAGAGTAGCTAATAATAGTAAGGAAAAAAAAAAATCAACATGATGGCAGTGGCGTGCCATTAATAGAAACTGTCAGTCAGGCGTACAATTCAATTTTGAAGTTTAAAATGAGGTTAAGTCTCAGTTGTGTAGGCTTACCTATTTTTTAGTGACATGTAAACAACAAATAATATTCTTTCCTTCTTTTGGCTTGATTTCTGGTGAATTCCATCTACAACAAACCTTTCTATATTCAGAGCTGAAAAAAAAGATTTGACTCTGTTCACCACCACGTTTTGCTGAACTGTCCAATTATGATGATCTAGACTGCCAAATCCAAGCAGGCTCTTTACTTCAGATTTGAAAATACATCTTTGTATTTCTTCTGCTGTGTTCTTTAAGGAAGAGTACTTGAGACACCTCATCTAATCAACTCAAAGCAACTTTTGGGATCCCCTAAATTACCAACAATTCTCCATGTTTCATATTAACCCTTTCGGCCCTGGATTTTTCTGTTTTTATGGGAAAAATTATTCTGTGAGATATTGTACCTTTGTGGTGTTTAGGAAGCTCAAAAATGAAAAAACAAAACAAAAAAAAAGATCACTGTTATTATACAATAGCTGCCAAATACTTCAGTCCTCTTGAGGGAATAATATTGAAAGTGGAGCCACTTACTATGTGGTGCGCAAAGTCCGGAAGCATCCATTTTCACTTCTGTGTTTGGCAGACTGTATGCCAGTCTCCCCAATCTGTGCTAATAGTAGCCGCCCGGTTCCAACTGCTGCAAGCATACCTGTGCTTTACAAAAACGTCTGCATATTTATGTACTAGTAATAGGATGTCAGGGCAGAAAGGGTTAATAATGTTCAGTTCTGATCTATTCAAAATTCATTTTCTAAATAATTGTATACATAGCCCTGGATCAATAGAATTCTTTATAACCCTTTGAATTCCCTATTGTTACCTTCACATTTTTAAAGATTCGGATATTTTTAAATTCAATCTTGTGAACCTGCTTAGGCAGGCACAAAATTGGCATATATCTGCAAAAGTTAAAAATCGACTACATTTTCACTGTATGTAAACTTTAATGATATGTTTGTACAGTATACTGTGTGGCGGACGGCTGGGGGTGGTACCCAGCCAAAACGCCCAGGAGGACAGACCACAAGGGGGCGACTGCCCTGGTTGCACTGGGGACCAAGGGTGCAGAGTTTGGAAGCTCAACCCTGTAGGGGCTTGTGGTCACTGCCAGGGGGCGCCCCGGTGCCTGAAGAGCCCTGGACCTCAGCACTTCCGCCACACCAGGAAGTGCTGGGGGGAAGAAGACTGGGGACACCTGGAGGGTTTCCGGGTGCGCAGCCAGCACTTCCGCCAAACAGGGGAGTGTCCGCGGAGGAGTATCGGGAAGCAGCTGGAGCCCATCCAGGCTGGTATAAAAGGGGCCGCCTCCCTTCATTCGGAGACTGGAGTCGGGTGGGAGTGGACGGGAGTCTGGAGAGAGAGGAGTGGAGGCAGCCGGAAGGAAGGCACTGGAAGAGAGGCCTGGACTTTGTGGGATCGGTGCTAGAGGCACTGGGTTGTGCATGGACTTGAATGTATGTAAATATTGTAAATAAAATGTGTGTGTTGGGTGACAAAGCATTGTCTGTCTGTCTGTGTCCGGGGCTCGTTCCACAACTGCTTGTGCAAGGTGACGGTAGATCTGAGATAAAATTAAATCAGAAGATGGAAGGTTGAAGTCAGAGTTCAAGTAGGGGTCAAATCCAGGAAGACAACAACTAAAAAACAAAGCTCTGAACGAGGAGGCAGAATTGTGCTTAGAGAACAGAGTGGTAAGTTGTAAATGGTGTTACACAGAAGAAGAACAGGGAGCATCTTGCAATACTTTTAAGGTAAGGATTCACATCCCTGGCCTCTGAGGAAGTGCAGTCACTAACAGCCTCTTTCTACCAGCAGCATTCAATCTCATGGTTTCTCATATAAATGCAATGCTGACAATACAAATCTGTACCTGTCGTTCCCCTTTGAGGACAACATTGTATCGGCTAGAGTCTCTGCATGCCAAACATTTAAACCTGGATTAAGGACCACAATATACAGCCCAACCTGGCAAAGACAGAGCTTTGTATGCCGGCCCTCCAGTCTGTTCAACTTCTCATCTCTGTACAGCTTGGCTCTTTGTCACTAACACCTGCCACGTCAGTATGCAACCTTCAGGTGATGATTGATGAGCAGCTGTCTCTCTCTGACCACAATTTTTCTCTTACATTTTTTCACTTTAGGCAGTCAACTTTTGTTACCTGTCCTGTTACACTTGCTGAACAACTTTGACACCATGGGTGACCCTACCAGGAGTGCATGATGCCCAATAGAATTGCTCAGGGAATCATTGATCACACAAACTACTCCACCACATTCGGTGCTGATGCAGTGGAGGGAACATTAACTAGGCTATTTTTATAAAGCTGTAATAAAGTTTGTGTAATAAACTGGGTTTATTTAAACATTATAAGAAATTAAAAACAAATATTTTATGTAGATTTGGAGGTCTCAGAGCACAGAGGGCTCAAGATCAGAGATAAAAGAGATGAGATGCTCTTATACAGAGATACTGATACTTTTATTCAAAAAGCTGTCTAGCATTATAATCATCTATTTACTGCAAAATGTGGGGACTGGCAAGATCGGGGAAAAAAAAACAACATGCGGTCACTGATTACAACCGCAAGATGTTATGCGAATAATCTGAATAATGTTGCATCCGTGCCATAATGTTTTCCAAAATGTACTATACAGGTCATAAAATGAATATTTCCAAATATCATATATACCTATGTCTCTGTTTTTTTTTTCTGTCAGTGCGACTTTGACATCATAGACCATAAGGTGCATACTAATTCAGCGTGGGCAGGAACACTCAATAAAACTGAATAAAACAAAATCAGGTGACGGTGAGATACAAAGAAGGTAGATTCACCAACGTTTGTGTGTCAGCTTTTATCCCTCCAGATCAGAGAATGTCCAGTTCCATTGCCTCAAAACACCACTCACATCTACAGTTATTCCCGGTTTCAAATAAAAACTAACAGCGTCAGAACCCTAGGGCAGTAGTATGTATCGTGATCGTGACTGAAAGAATAAAAGTAAAAAAAAAAGGTAACTTTTACAAGTTCTATAAATGTATACGGTCTGTTACAGACGCAAACCAAATGTATGTGTGTACTGTATAATATTAACAATAAGAGCAGCTTACTACTGAAAACGGCAAATATAGGAGGCAGTCGGGATCAAACCGGGGACTCTTGATTACAAGTCAGCAAATCTTACCGCTACGCCACGGAAGCTGTTGTCTTGTTCTTGAAGCTTTTGTGAAAGTGTTTATTTGATTTTTGCACTTCAGGCTTCACACATTATATAGTTTATGCCAACATTTTGTCATTTACTACTTAAATATGAAAAACGTTTCTGCTGTAACAATGTGTTTACACAGATTATTGTAGAAACGGAACACACACGCAATGCATGTGTTCCAAATAACGATCTATTATTGCCACTCTACAACTCCAGCACTTCACTCCCAGATAATCAATCAAGGCATGAGCTGGGAGAACTTTGTGCACGTTCTGAGGCGGTGGGGGTATGGAATAGCAGGCTGATTACTGCTTGTCTTTAACAGCACATTTACAGGACAAAAGACGCTTTTAGAGAGGTGCGATGGGATTTAAGGTGGGCCGGATCTACGAGTTTTTTCATAGACTCTGGTAATTCTAGTGTTAAACTGAGCTCTAATATCAACTTTTATTAATGTTTAATTGTAAATACTTAAATGTTAAATAGTGTCCTAGTGAGCTAGCAAGCTAACAATAATATTAAAACACAAAGCAAATACTGTTAGTCAACCCAACACTAAAATGAACTACAGCAACAATAACAGAAAATTTAAAAAAAGCTTTATTAAGAATGGACAAATATTATGTTCAGGCATCAATTCAGCAATTAGGAAATTGTGACAAGAGCAGAGGAAATAAAGGTGATGGGCATTTTCAAATGACACAGAATATAGTTGATCAATTGGGTGGGCAGAACATAAATTTGGGTTGGCATTGCCCAGTCCTGCCCCTTTGTTGAGCTGGCTGTGCCTCTAAGCGAGAATTTGATTTTTCCAATTTTAAATACCATAGAACATCAGTTACCCACTGACTTATAATAGGTGGGCTGGGATTCTTCCACTTCAGCATTATAAGTCTGTCCTGGTAGTGTGGTTTTGGCAATTACAATCAGTTTGTCCTTCTCCACTTTAAACCCCTCTGGAAGTCCACCAAAGATGGCTGTTACTAGGTTAGGAGTGATCGTGACACTTATCTCTTATGTCTTATAGACATTCAAAGATTTTTGTCCAAATAAGTCCATTTGGTGGACTTGCAAAACATGTGGCCCAGTGAGTCTGGTGCTGGAATGCAATGCTCACAAGTTGGATCTTGCCCTGGGTACATATTGGACAATTTTAAACAAGATAGATGTGATCGATGAAAGATTTTAAGTTGAATTATTAAATACTTTGTGCATATGGAGCAAGAGTGTATAATATGCATGGCTGCCTTCCACTCCTTTTCTGAGATGTTAATTGAAAGATGTTTTCCCACTGTACCCTATGATCTTTTAAAGGAAGAGACTTTAATATATTTTTATATATATTATTGAGTTGTTGCATGAGCCTTGAAGACTGATCAGTATTTCTTCTGGAATAGAAATGGGAGGGAGGTGTGAAAAATTGAGTAGGTTTCTTTTTGCAAAATTTCTGGTTAGAGAGTAGTGGAAAAATTGTATTGCTAAGAAGTTAAATTTGAAGTGTAATTGTTCATAAGATGCAACACCATTATCTATATACAGTATTCTAAGTCTTTTCCAGCAGAGAGTAAATATTGAGTAGGTTTGAGAAGAAGGTGATTATGATTATGAAGAAGGTGATTATCATGTAGAGGAGCAACAGATAAGAGCTTCCCTGCCTTGAAGTGCATCCTGCATTGGTTCCAAATACTGTGTGATTTAGTATTTACAAAGCAAGGCATATAAAGAAGTACAGCAAGATTTTATTTCCATTGTAGACCAGGCTTGTGTGAATTCACCATTTGTGTCAATGTCCAGGTCGTTATAGATTGTAAAGTTGCCACCCAATAATAAAATGAAAAGGTAGTGCCATGCCACCTTCTACCTTAGGTTGCCTTTTGAATGTGTGGATGTCTCGAATTCCAGCCAAATTAAGTTTTACTTGAGTCCAGTTTCTTTTTTTTAAAACATTTTATTGATTTTATTAAAATCCAATAGCATTCCATACAAGCAAGTCAAGTTTAACAGAAATCAAATGAGAGAGAGAGAGAGAGCTAGTCCAGCAGAGTAAAACTTTAATAATAGTAAAAATAAGTAAATAAATAAAAATAAATAGAATAAAAAGGAGGAGAATCTGCTTCCTCAACTTAAATGCTTATTCTAAGAGTTTAGTTTCTTAACAAATGATTTGTCAATGCATATGGGGAAGCATTGAAATAGAAAAATAACTTGGGAAGGATGTTTGTCTTGACAGTACTGAATCTCCCTGCTAATGTGAGATGGAGGGTCGACCATCTGTTCATATCTTGTTTGGTTTTTTCAATGCTGATAGGAAAATTGTGTGTGAAAAAGATCTTTATATTCACTTGTGATGTTTATCCCTAGATATTTAAACTGTTCTGATAAAATGAACGGAGAGATGTCCAGTCTAGTACAGTGTGCTAGAGTTCACTGGAAAAAGTACACTTTTATTCATATTGGTTTTGAGTCCCGATATCCTTTGAATTGCTGCTAATGGAAGGATTACTGTTAAAGATGTCTGTGGTTCTGATATATAAGGTACCATATCATCTGCATATAGTCTATTTGTGTTTATTCTAACGTTACACAGTGTTTTCGTAGGAAAAACACATATCTTTCTGGTAACTAGCTTAAGACTTATGACTGCATAACACTGTAAATTTGTTTAGTCTGATTGAGGGATGTACTGAGTCGGAGTTCAGCAGCACATAATATGCAAATTTACATAAAATATGCCTGATAAAATCACACTTGATTGATATTGACTGCATCTAAGTAATATGTATGTTTTTCCTGAAGATGATGCTGCTTTCCAGAGTACCTTAAATACCACAAATGTGTCCATAATTCCATGACTTCAGCCTGACACCTCCAGGGACATCCTGAGAATCAAGCAATGGGCTGAACTAACAACGCTGTGTGGTTTACAAGCCTTTATCTGCCCACAAGTTTAGACCTAATTATTTTTAATATTCCACACTGTAATCTTCTGAGTCTTCTGTCAGCATCTTGTGTCATAGTTTATCTCCGCTGTTAACAGGAGCTTGTAGACCAACAGCAGCTGTTCATTAAAGCACAACGCGGTTTTAGTGTTAGCAGTTTACCCATTTGCAGATGCACTTTACCTTTTCATTTTTCTTACAAGTTAATAAACACAGATTGGTATTTTCAAAAGCATCAGTGGATTATGAGATTCCTTGTTATGTATTATAATGAACAGATTTGGAAATGGGATGAGTCATATTTATTGTAAATTAGCATTTGCCATGTTATGGTTTTATTGATAATTCTCCGGAGCACTGTGTCGGGTATATCTGCTTGTGCGTAGGAGTATCAGCTACTTGTTTAATAAAATGAAATTAGAATAATTGCCTTTCATGTTTTCATGCACTCAAACAGTGGGAAGCTGTCTGACCAAGCAAGAGCAGGATGCAACTTCAATGACAGTGTGTTCAAGCCAGCAAAAAGTGCGTACTGGAAGCGGCAAAATGCAGTCATTTCATTTAACCAGTATGGACATTTATTTTTTTTTAGGGCACTGGCTTTCCTTGATTCTCATATAATCATGTTCACTGAAGGATGTGCATTCCAGGTAAATAATAAATGGAAGCAAATATTAAAAAGTGGAGCGTACTATGACAGTGACTGCTCTCAACAGTGTAAGACATGCTAAATGGCTCTGAATTACACCTGTTATTGTACAAGCCGTCACTTCTACTTAACACATCAAAGCAAGAGAAACATTAATTGGGTTTAACTTTATATACAGAGTGGTCCAGATCTAATTATGCAGATCCAGATCGTCTGGATGACTTTGATTTATCCGGGGACGATTCCAGTTCAGTGCAAAGACGATCCTTCATGTTGTCAGTTCGCACACTTTTCGATGATCTGGGATTTTTCGGGTGATTTTCTATGTAATAAACTTAATAAGTTATAGCGTAATGAAAATTACATAATTAGATCTGGACCACCCTATACTTAAATAGACTGCATAAGGGAAATTATTTTAAATGTGTAATGATTTACCAGCTGCAACATCCACTACTTAGGTCTCATTCTTTGAAGATATTGTTTTCAGTAATATTAAACTTAAAGGAATACTACACCCAAAAATATATATTTTTTATATGTTACTTACCTCATGTAGTTTATAGTGATGGCCGAGAAAAAAATTGTAATCTCATGTTTTCATGGCAAACAGAGATACCATTTCTGATGGAATGAGGGCCTATGGTAACCAATAGCACCTGTTATCAATCCAAAACGTCCATGAAAAAATGTCACATTGCTCATATTGCATTGCGCACATATTAAGTCATCCAGTCGTATGCGCACAGAGTGAAACAAGCATGCATTTTTTACTAAAATATTGTTAAACGTCTCTTGAAAATGAAAGTGTTATAATTTTCTTCCTTTGATTAGCCCTTTTTTTAATCAATGGCTACATCATTTTAAAATTTGTAATGTAATTGATACAATTTTTGCACTTATTTTTATCCTACAGCAGAAATAGTCATCAGTTATTAGAAATTCTGTTGCAGCATTTTTGTCACCATTTTGTTTTTTTCCTTTGTTATGTCGATGTTGCTGTCATTAATGGTCTGCAGCCCCAGAAGTTACACGCTACTAAAAGAACCGACGTGTCAGATGAGTCACTATCCAAGTTTGTGGATATCAAAGAAAAAAACTATCGCCATTTGTGGGTTAGTTTTGCTATTAAGATTTCGCAGTTCAGAATTTGCTTTAATGTATTTTATGATTTTTGTATTGACGTTCAGTGGACTGATCTTTGGTTTTGACTTTCTCTTTGTGTATGTTTCCTCTCCTGGGGCCTCATGTATAAACGGTGCGTACGCACAGAAATGTTGCGTAAGAACTTTTCCACGTTCAAATCGCGATGTATAAAACCTAAACTTGGTGTAAAGCCACGCACTTTTCCACGGTACCTCATACCTTGTCGTACGCAAGTTCTCCGCTCGGTTTTGCAGACTGGCGGCACCCAGCGTCAAAGCAGTGCTACTGTTCCTGTGTGGTTACACCTTATTTTCCTGACGCGGCTTTATAAATACACTGAAACTAACCGCATATTGTTAATTAGTGTAATGCATCTGATTGTAATTAACTTGTAACAATATAATGGTCCAGGGAATAGCCATAGTATTCCAAATACCATAACTGCTTTAGCGTTGTTACTCTCACTGCAACTTCTTCTTCTTCTTCTTTCAACTCCTCCCGTTAGGAGTTGCCACATCGGATCATCTTTTTCCATATTACTCTCACTGCACCACTCGGAGTATTTATATCACTGTATCTGAGTGGGGAATCACAGCAGCAGCTGATCGGAAAGAGAATTATTGGTATACAGCTTCATGGACACGCTGTCTCAGCCACGGCAAAACGTTTCAAAGTCTTTCCTGTACGGACCTCGCGGTTCAGAAACAGTTTCATCCCAAGAACTTTAAATGCACTTAATCAATTGCACCTTGTAGAACTGTTTGTACTTATAAGTACAATCACCCCACTGTAAACTTGCACTACAGTTATAATATCGCACAACCTGAGCCACTTTATAAAGCGCATATTTACATATGATGACGATATCATTTTTAAGGCGAAATGCAGCAAAATATGTTTATTATATTATACAGATAAAACTTTAACTTCATTTAAATAATATATATTCTTCACTGGGAGTGTCGTTAAGGATAGAATAATTAAACATGTACTACGAAGATATTTCAATGTTCCTTAAAAGTTTTGAAGAATCGGCGCTCTAAGCTTACAGATGGCTTAACTTCTATTACAGAGCTGATTGTGTGGTGATTGGGTATTTGGGGAAAGAAAAGCAAGGACTGCAGTGGCGGCTACGCCAATATATATTGAGTATAAAACAGAAAGAGAAAATAACAACACAGCTAAAAACGCAGCGATAAATTTCGGCAAAAGTTAAATGCTTGTGTCATGAGCACGAGGCGGCTATGCAGTGTCTGCAACGGATGTGGCCATCCACCGTGCATAAGCAACCTTACTGATATTGGCGGGCGAAGGAGCCACTGATTCTTTCTCTGCCCAGTGCCACCACAAGCCTAGAGCCGCCCCTGAGTACTGCTGCAATAAATTATTTCATTGAAGGTCGCACACAATCACTGCGGCGTGAAACTCATGTTTAATAACTTGCTTTAACTCCTATCATCATAAAAATGATATCACGTATACATCTCAGTATTTTAGTTATTCAGAGAGCTGTAATATCACAAATGTAATGGATTCTGTGTTCAGTTGGAGGAAGAGAGCCGGTTTAAGAAGCAAGTAGTGATTCACACACATAGAGCACATAGAAGATCAAATACAAAACAAAGCATTTAATGTGCTACTTTAATTACGATGTGATTTGAGAAACTGGTTAATTAAATGATTTTAAGATGAAGTTTATGATGTTCTACTTTAATGACAAAATAAACTACGTGATTAAAGTGGAAATGTCGAGATTGAAGTTGACATTTCGTGCTTTTTCCCCACGGTGTGCCTTTTTTTCTCTGTTCCCTAATAAGCTTTCATATGACACTCAGACGGTGGGCTACAACTCGCCTTTTCATGGCGACTTTGATATGTGACTTCTTTTTTATTTCCGGCACTGTGCGATTTTGTGAACGTGAGCTTTCAAGTTTCTCCAACACGCTGTGTCACTCGATCAACTTCCTTTTGTTGATTATACCACGGTTTAACTCTTTTAGGGCTGATGTCAACTTTTGTCAAAATTCAGGGGTAGAGGACGGGGATCACCAGTACACTGCAACAAAAATCACCCTTATGTTTTAGTTCAACTCCCTTTGCTAGAAGGAAAGTGGCATAGCTTTGTTAATTTAACCTCGATTGATTCCCTACGCGTGCAGGAGTAGCAAAGAGCAAACAACCTCTAAAATGGCACCGACATCTGGTGAGACACCAAAGCGAATGTGCAAAGCAAAATACTCCATAGACATTTTACGCAATTTCGTTGAATAGAACTCTGACTTGTCAGACTCCGAGTTTGATGCAAGTGATCTGGAGATGGATATCGAAAACGAAAGTGAGGTACCAGCATCATCTGATTGGCCTCCAGCTGATTGTGGGGCTGAACACTTTCACGTAGCTGATGCACCTACAGCAGCGTTCACCTGGGAGGGCCACCACATATCGTGTTACACTGCAACCACCACCACAAACCACCTGCTGTGTGAAGACAGCCAGGCAGCAGGCCCACTGTGCATTCCTGCTGTCCATCGAGGTGCCCCCTCACAGCCACTGCCACCAGAGATGCCAAAACATAAGCCAACAGCAGCCATGGCACGTAGCAACAGACGTTTCAGGTTGATTTATGTGTGAAATCCATTGCTTTGTGTGCTTTTCAGAAAACTGAGTTTTTTGGAAAAAATATTCAGCCCTCAAAGAGTTAATTAAACAAATAGTATGTTTTTCCTTTGCCTCCACTTGGTATTCGCTGAAATTCTTATATTTTCCCCTGTGCTTTTCCCATTGTCTTTTCACAGACGGCTGAGCTTAAGGGCGATTTATGTTCATTTGCATATTCAAAGAGGCGTAATTCTGGGAGGAGTTGGGGCGTTACATAAAGCGCGTGCACGAGCGTTACTTTTCACGCTGATCGGGATTTATGTAGCTGAAGAACATGGAAGTTGGAGTACGCACAGATTCCTGCATCTGGATTTTTCTGTGCGTAACCACATTTCGGCTTTTGTGCTTACGCCATGTTATAGTGCGAGTTCTACGCACGGCCTTATATATGAGGCCCCTGGTCATTCTATTAAATTTCATAGCCTTTCATGAAACCTATATACAGTTAAACCCAATTAATGTTTCTCTTGCTTTCATGTGTTAAGTAGAAGTGACATTTAGTAAAATAATCCTTTGAAAAGGATTTAGAGGTCTTTTTTGATGCAGCATTTCTCATTGACTAAGCCAGGGGTGGCAAACGCCAGGCCTAGAGTGCTGCAGTGGCGGCAGGTTTTCATTATTACCATCTTCTTAATTAGTGACCAGTTTTTGCTGCTGATTACTTCTTTTAATTAACGTGACTCAGGCCCCATAGTTGTTTCTTTTTCTTTAATTAGCAGCCAAATAATAATGAGACACAAAACAAGCCACCACATGCCCAGCTCCCCTGTGCCCATTACACAATACCTGAAATTAAAGAGAGGTGATGGTCTTGGTAAGGCTGATCTCTCAGGTCACCAAAACATTTTGATGGTGCTCTTAGGAAGAATAGAAAAACAACAGTTTTCGAAATGTGTGCTGTGGCAGAATGAGAGCAGCAACAAGCCATGGAATTAAATAACGGGTTTAATTAACAGCAAGAATTGGCTTCTCATTAAGAAAGTTATTTGAGTGAAATTGGTTGGAGTTTGAAGCCCCAGTTTAGCTGGTCATCTGTTAGCTCGTTTTACATCTCATTTCTGCTTGGCTGTCATTTAATGAAGAAAGGAATCAATTCAGAGGGCTGAACTCTTCTACCAGGGCTATTAAAGTGATGGAGGGAAAGTTAATTAGCAGTGAAAACTGGTCACTGATTAGGAAAAGGGTTAGATTGAAAACCTGTAGCCACTTTGGCACACCAGGCCTGGAGTTCGCCACCCCTGGACTAAGTAATGCAGAGAAGCAATTAAAATACAAGTAAAATGTTAGGTTATATCATAAAACCTGTTGAATTTGTGTCAAGGGGCATTATGATGAAACTGTGTAATGTATCTGGAGTACTGTATGCAGTTCTGGTCATTACACTACAACAGGGGTCCTCAATCATGGTCCTGGAGGGCCGTAGTGGGCTGCAGGTTTTTGTTCCAACCCAATTGCTTAATCAGAAGCACTTATTGCTCAAGTAACACTTTTGCTTCACTTTAGTTGTCTTGCTCATTAAGAGTTTGAACCCTTATTGCTTATTTTAGTCTTAAACAGCTGTATTCTTGGTTTTTAATGGCTCCTAATTAGCAATAAGATGAAAATGACAAAAGATGCCAGCATTTCTCCATTTAGCTTGTTACCATTTACACCTCTGTGTGTATTTATCATGCACTATTGGGTTTAATTAAATACTTGGAAGAAAAATGAAGAGAAAAAGGTGAAGGACTGAGAATTACTTCTTTATTTTAGCCTTCATATCATTTGGATGATATCCTTAGAAAGGGGAAGAAAATCTAGGATATGAGAATGACCTGACATAGCAGAGTTAAAGCACGAACAAGCCATGCAATTAAATTATTGGCAAGAATTGCTTTCTAATTAGGCAACTGTGTTAGAACAAAAACCTGCAGCCACTGCGGCCCTCCAGGACTGTGATTGAGGACCCCTGCACTACAAGAAAGACATAGCAGCACTTGAAGTCGTGCAGTGAAGAGCAACCAAGTACATACCCGCACTTAGGGACATGTCCTAATCCAGGTCTTCAAAATCCTCAAAGGCACTGATACAGTAGATTCAGCAACATTCTTTCATCCTAAGGTTGAATCACGTTCTCGAGGAAATCCGTGGAAATTAAGGGGCAATGCATTTAAAACTGAAGCCAGGAAGCACTTCTTTACGCAAAATGTTGTGATACTCTGAAACAAACTACCAGGGCATGGGGTTGGAGCAGAAACCTTGACTACCTTTAAGAAAAATATGGATGGGATATTGGGATAGCTTAGCTAATAGCTAAACAAACGGGCTTGATGTTCTGAATAGTCTCCTCTCGTTTGTCAAGTTTCTTATGTTCTTTTGTTCATGAGTAAGCCTAACAGAATGTGGTCCACAAGCAGGAGGCCTGTTTACATAGGATTGCACTTTTGAACTGAAGTCAGGACTCTTGACCAGTGAATATGGGATTATGCTTAATGAGTAATGTGAGATTTTTTTCACAGATGTTTTTGAAATTGTTTTCTATTGGCCACCATAGACAGCTATTCAATCAGAAGCTTTATTTTCGTTCTGAATGAAAACATGAAATTAAAAATTTCTTGGGCCATCACTGTAAAACCACATGGGGTAAGTAACATTTGAAAAAATATTTTTAGTTGGAGTATTAATTTAAAGAATAATATACAGTGAGTCAAAATTATGTTAATATTTGAATGGTGGAAACAATTTATTCACAAAACATACTTCATATGTGCAAGACGATTTACAGGAATGTCTCAACCTGTTCGCCATCATGACCAACACATGTACCATATGTGGCACATAAATTGTCCATCAAAATTGTAAATAAGTACAGTACAGGCCAAAAGTTTGGACATACCTCCTCATTCAATGTGTTTTCTTTATTTTCATGACTGAAGGCATTAAAACTATGAATGAACACATGTGGAGTTATGTACTTAACAAAAAAGGTGAAATAACTGAAAACATGTTTTATATTCTAGTTTCTTCAAAATAGCCACCCTTTGCTCTGATTACTGCTTTGCACACTCTTGGCATTCTCTCGATGAGCTTCAACAGGTAGTCACCTGAAATGGTTTTCACTTCACAGGTGTGCCTTATCAGGGTTATTTAGTGGAATTTCTTGCTTTATCAATGGGGTTGGGACCAGCAGTTGTGTTGTGCAGAAGTCAGGTTAGTTGGACGATCATTTATTTTTCAACAGGACAATGACCCCAAACACACCTCCAGGCTGTGTAAGGGCTATTTGACCAAGAAGGAGAGTGATGGAGTGCTGTAAATGGTCATGAAAATAAAGAAAACACATTGAATGAGGAGGTGTGTCCAAACTTTTGGCCTGTACTGTATATACATAGCAGTACCATTAGTGTTAGCATCATTTTGACTCACCCTGTACAGTACAGAGAATAAGTAATAATGATCAAATGTTTAGTGTTGTATTTTTAATTGCAATATTTTCACAAAAAAACCTTTACAAGGAGCTAACCAAATTACCCAGATATATTTGTAGTAGTTTCCCAGGTATATTTGTAGAATGGGTTAAGGAAAGAAAGTAAAGGTTTATGTGTTTTTTCAAATGGTTGTTAATGCTAGCTGTCTCATCTGTCATCCTTACTTCCTGTCTATCAATGTCTCTGCTCTCATGAGTTGAGAATTTGTACTTTTTGGGTTCAACTGAATTTCAGAGTTGTGGCAACTCCTTGCTGGGTTGTAACTGTCTTGTCTGACTCATCCTCTTAGTTCAAGGTGGACAATTCGTAGTGCATAAATTATAAAGAAAAACAAAAAGTTAAACAACAGCCCTTTGATTCTCCTTTGTGTGGTATTGCACTTCCACTCTCGATTGACACTCGCCAACAAACCTCTACAAAAGTGCCCGATACTCCTTTTATATTACTGTAGGTAGAAGCAGCACACTGTGATGCTGGATAGCATTGTTAAGCTCTGGTCATTTTGTCTGCTAGTTTGACTGTAGTCTGTTTGGATGTTTCACTTGCACCGAGCCAACAGAAGACACTTCTGTGCAAACTGTAGCACACAGGAAAAAAAAAAAACAAAACACTGGGACCCCCAGGGTCATCTTTGACTTTCAATGTAGTCTATCTTGTTCATATAGTTCTAGAGCGCCAGTATGTAAAATTCGGTCCAGATTGCTCAACAGGTGTAGGATTGTAATATTTACCAGTAGGCGGCACTGATGTGCAAACTGTAGAACACAAGGGGAGAAAAAACCCACTGGAACCCCCAGGGTCAAAATTATGCGTTCCAAAGTAGTCTGTCTTATCATAGTTTGGCAACTGTGCCAGATTTGGTTCACTTCTGTCAAAGTGGTGTAGGATAGTATAAGGGACCTAACAGACATTTTACTTCATATATAAAATGCATTATCCCGGAAGTAAGCCTACAAATCCGTGGACATGCTTGCATGTGCCTGAATCATGTGTGCTTCACCTCCTAATTACTCTCCATCAAGTAATCATTTCCTTACCATCTCTCTCTCAGACCTTTTTTTTCTCACAAAGAAATGGCTTTGCTAACTTCTACCTTAATTTGTAGCACGGTAACTTGTTCCTGGATGCTTTCGCGCGTCCGGACTGGGGTCGAGTGGAGTAGCGCTCCCCTGTTTGCACCCATAGCTCCGCTGTGGCTGTGCGCACTCCAACAGCTGCCTCACTCTACTGGAGTTCTCAACATTCAAGGTAAGCACCACGCTGTGTAACTGTTACAGCCAACCTGTAAATCTGTAATAGCTAAATGCACACACATTGTACACGGGGGGAAACGCGGTCATCATAGTACTACTTACCACAATATCTTATATTATTTTCAATGCTTTAGTCCAAGGAGTGGATGGTTTTTGTAACTGAGCCTTTTCAAATCTTTCATTATTAAAGATGCCAGGGTATTGCTGAATAATAATATTTATGTTTTCGAAAATGAAAAGGCATTCATTATCTATGATTTACATACCTAGTGCAAATGTACTCAGTACAAAATCTCTCAGACAATAAAAGTAAAGCACTGCCAGCTAATATAAATCAACCAAATGTGTACATTTTAAAAATGTCACAAATGATGAAACAAAACCCTGCTCTCATACAGTTTGTTGTCATTTAATTAATTACTGCAGAATGTGAAGAAGAAATGTGAAGGGGCTGAAGTACTGCCACATGAATGATAACTGCTTGTAGTGGGAGCCAACAAGACGGCATCAAAAATGCTGGTAAGTGCTCAACGTTTCTTTAATGCCACTTTTCTCTTTAGCTTGGCTGGAGCATGAAATTTAACATTTTTCATTTATTTTTGTCCTGTGCTTAAGTCCCCTCTGGAATATTAAATGATGCTTACTCACATAGCTGCCAATAAATATCTTCTCTATGCTTTCTCAAATTTATTGGTAAGTACTGTGAATAAAGATAAAATCTGCAGCCCCTGCTATTAAATCAGTCATGTGTGACCAAGCTGAACCTGCAATAAGTTTTATTTTATTATTTGAGAATGCAAAACACATTGAAAATGACAGTGATGAATGGCTAAATGAGAATCAGAATTAAAATAAATGTCACCAAATGGTCCTAATGGCATCTCTTTCCATTACCTCAACAACACTGGTATTTCCTAGCTTGTGTTTCTGATGAATACATTTCATTTGAAGCATTTACATCCTGTAAAACTCTGCAATTACATAAAAACATTACATGGTACAGGTGGTGCAAAACAATTTTTTGATTAACCATTTGGAATGTTTTTCATCTTAAGGTGATGAGGAGCTACACCATAGACACGATTCCAGATCATCACAAGGTGCCTAGAAATTGTGAAAGGCAGAGATGAGTGTGCATATGTGCCATTTGTGTGCCTGCTTAGCATCCTGTCTGCGCAAGTCAAAAGCAGTTATGTCATGAAATGAGTGCTGAAAAATAAATGGTTTTGCTAAGGTTCCATTTTCCTTTAAACTAGCCATCACTTGTGACCTGATGAAACTTTTTTTTTTTTATTTGCAGCAAATATACAAATTATAAAAACACGGACACAAATAGGTGAACATACACAGGCTTGGTCTGCAATAAAAATAAAATCCTGCAGTACTTCTTGCTTTGCACCCCAATAAATATAAGATATCATCAATATACTAACAACCCAATTGTGCTTCACTCACTCAGAATATGGAACCAATGTAGGAAGTACTTTTAGATAGAGAATTAGAAATAAATTTAGGATTAGGATTAAAAGTCAAGGTGGAGGAAAAAAATTTAGGGGTAACTGTTGACTCTGACCTGAATTTTAAATCACATTTTAATCAGATTACTAGGACAGCATTTTTTCCACTTAAGAAATATAGCAAAAGTTAGACCTCTTATAACAATGCAAGTTGCTGAGAAATGAGTTCACGCATTTGTTTTCAGTCGACTAGATTACTGTAACAAACTCCTCTCAGGGCCACCCAAAAAAGACATCAATCGATTGCAACAAGTGCAGAATGCAGCTGACAGAATCTTAACTAGGAAAAGAAAATCCGAACACATTTCTCCAGTTTTGATGTCACTACACTGGTTACCTGTGTCATTCAGAATTGACTTTAAAATACTGCTTATGGTGTACAAAGCCCTGTCTTATATTTTAGAATGTCTTTCACCTTACCCTCCAAATCGTAACCTTAGATCTTCAAATGAGTGTCTGCTTATTATTCCAAGAGCTAAACTTAAAAGAAGTGGTTGCTGTTATGCTTCTAAAATCTGGAATAGCTTACCAATAGAAATTCACCAAGCTAATACAGTGGAGCACTCTAAAAAAACTGCTAAAAATACATTATTGTAACATGGCTTTCTCATAGCTTCATTCTAGCTTTATTCTGATACTCTGTGTATGCATTTAATTATCCTTATCATTCCTGGCGGCTCCATAATCCATACTAACCCCTTCTTTCTTATCTGTTTTTTTTTTCCAGTTTTCTGTGGTGGCGATCTGTGCCACCACCACCTGATCAAAGCACCGTCATGTCCCTACATTGATGGATTAAAGGCCAGAAGTCCACATGACCGTCATCATCAAGTTCTTCCATGTGAACCCTGAATACAATGAGGACTGATTTGAGGTCATTTATGTGAGGTAGAATGCCTAGACTGGGCTGGGTGGTCTCGTGGCCTTGGAACCCATGCACATTTTTTTTTCTCCAGCCATCTGGTGTTTTTTTTTTTTTTTCTGTCCTCCCTGGATATCGGACCTTACTTTTATTCTATGTTAATTAATATTCCATCCATCCATTTTCCAACCCACCATATCCTAACACAGGGTCACGGGGGTCTGCTGGAGCCAATCCCAGACAACACAGGGCGCAAGAAGGAACAAATCCTGGGCAGGGAGCCAGCCGACCATAGGGCACACACACACACACTAGGGACAGTTTAGGATTGCCAATGCGCCTAACCTGCATGTCTTTGGACTGTGGGAGGAAACCCACGCAGACACGGGGAGAACATGCAAACTCCACACAGGGAGGACCCAGGAAGCGAACCCGGGTCTCCTAACTGCGAGGCAGCAGCGCTACCACTGCGCCACCGTGCTGCCTGTTAATTAATATTGCCTCATTTTATTTTTTTAATGTATTTTGTCTTTGTTCTCTTTCTTCATCCTGTAAAGCAGTTTGAGCTACATCATTTGTATAGAAAATATGCTATATAAATAAATGTAGTTGTTGTTGTAGAAGCTTTTATCTGTGGCACCTCTGCACGAGAACCACCTTTATCCACCCTCTCAAACATATGCAGTTTTTAACGTCTGGAAAACATCCGGGATTTAATCACTTAGAGATCTGTACATAGACAATGTCTTTGCATCCTATGAACAATTGCACTCCAAATTTAACTTTACAGCAACACATTTATTTCACTACCTTCAAATTAGAAACTTTGTTAAACAGAACCTGCCCAATTTTCCTCACTTCCCACCTCCATCTATGCCGGAAAAAATATTGCTCAGTCTTGAGGACTCAGACAGCATTTCTGTAATATATAAAACCTTTTTACAGTCCCTCCCTTTCGAAGATGCAAGAGTGGGAAAAGGATCTCTCACTCATCATCTCAGAAAAGGAGTGGAAATTAGCAGTGCACAGAATTCACTCAAGCTCCATATACGCAAAGCATAGAATTATTCAACCCTAAATTATATATCGAGTGCATTTCTCTCGTTTTAAAATTGTCCAAAATAATTCCAGGGCAAGATCCAACCTGCAAATGTTGCAATCGAGCTCCAGCCTCACTGCGCCATATGTTCTCGGCCTATGCTAGATTAACATCATTCTGGACTAAAATCTTTAAATGCCTTTCAGACGGCCTTATTGTCACACTCCCTCCTATTCCTCTAACAGCTGTGGACTCACAGAGGGGCTTAAATTGGAAAAGGACAAAAAAACTGTAATGGCCTTTACTACACTATTGGCACGTAGATTTATCTTGCTCAGCTGGAAGAATCCTAACTCTCCTATTCTAAGTCGTTGGGTAACTGATGTTATATATTATTTAGGACTGCAAAAAAACAAATTCGCACTTGGACGATCTGTACAAACCTTTTTCAAAACCTGGCAGGATCTACTCAATAACATTTTAGAATAAGTATTTAAATTGAGGAAGCAGATTCTCTCCCCTCTTTACTCCATTTATCTTTATTCATTTATTAATTTATCTATTATTTTTACTAGCTTTAACTTTAACTTTGCTGGGCTTGCTCTCTTTCTCAGTGATGGGGGTTGATTTGTTTTGAGCCTTTTTTTTGTTAAATTTGAGTTATTTGTATAGAATGCTATTTGATTTTAATAAAATCAATAAAATTGAAAAAAACTACTTTTTTATTAAATATTTATTTTTAACATGGAAATGGCAACACACAAAAGTTTAGAAAGTTGTGTACATTATTTGTGGATAATTGAAAGGACACTTGAAATGTTGGGAAAGTGCTAATGTGGCAACCAGTTCACCCCCCATTAATCCAAATGTAAATAATCTTCACCAATAGACTGCTGAATGGCATATAAAGATAACATAAACAAAATAAAGAGTAGTCTTCTTGACATCTTTAACGAAAATCCAATCATCTTCGTGAGTTCCATGCTGATCACAGTTCAGATCCAATATGAGACACCATCCTCTCTAGTGTCTTCTCTTTTATAGCCTGCTGATCATTAGGGACGGAGTTAATTGCCCTGTTGTGAGTGGCAAAGAGACCACAATGTTTGTGACTGTGACCCCTCTCGCCTTTGATTTATTATTTGTTAATATGATATGAAGGTTCTCATAATCTTAGTGACTGTTTACTTCAAAATTTTAGTCTTAAACCTCAAACAGTGATTCTTTCCTGAGCTACAGATATTTGATCCTAAGGTAACACATCCTAAAGCTCATGTGTTCAAAATAAGAATGTTCTGTTCCTCATATATTCGCTTAAATTATCATTGCTTTTTGGTCTCAGTCATTACATGGTTGTAGGTAATTGAAAAATAATTACCAGCAATCTTTAGAAGTCAGGTTTCAGTATATATTGTATAGCCATTTTTTGTTCAATGTCATGGTGAAACCTTTCACCATATTTGTCACAGACTGTACCACGATTAGCAGGAAAGAAGTCCAAGGGTGACTGCCAAACATGACTCTTGCACTTTATGGTTTTGTATTTTTGAAATATTTTGTCAAACAGCTGGACAAAATTTGGTGCTCTGCAATTGCCAAGAAAATTCCCAACAACACTCTTGTGATTTCCTCTGGTCCCACTAGAATATCTTCAATCCACTTATCATTGATGATGTGTCTGATTTGTGGACCAACAAAAATACCTTCTTTAATCATGGCAATAGTTATTTATGGAAACATCTTGTGGTAAAGCGCATTTTGCGGCTCTTGTCAGTATGCCAGTTTTAGTGAAAAACAGCGTACTCAGGCTCGGAAGAGCGTAGGTGCATGCGGTAGTGTGGTGGAGCAGCCTCAGGGTGTTGATGGGGAAATTGGCGAGAATGCATTCATGTGCAGACATTTGTGGTTCTGCTGACTTCCTCATTAGTGCTAGAAATCAACATATTAATTAAAGAAAGAAACTTATCCTCTACTAGAACACGTTTGATAAACCCTATTTGATTCAGTAATCAGGCAGGAGGAAGCTTATCCATTGAATCATTTTTTTACTCCAGTAAATGCTGTAGAGGGAGCATTCGTTGCAGCAGTCTGTTACAGAATGATTTGAAAAATAAGAGCAGAGGTTTATTTTATAACAAATGAACTTACAGAATACTGCTGATTAATGCACACATTTCCTCTGATTGATTCATTGGCTGACACCCAAATAACTTATCCAAATAAAAATCTATTCTACTACACTTGTGCCCTTGTCATATCTTTTAGGTTCAGCCATTACCCTTGAAATCTCTGTGTATGTGATGACTCTCCAGTCATCTTGTTTACAGGTTATCTGTTGACCTCTTAATCATCTCGTTGTACATTTTTGGTATGACATCAGCCTTTCTCCTAATACAATCTTGTCTTTTATTCACTTAACAATTCCAGTAGTTCTCTTCATGACATTTCTGAAACAAATGCTTATATATTTCAATGTGCACTGCAAACCAAACTATTTAACTATTGTTACTTCCAAATTATTCTCTCACAATGTGTAATTAGGCACCTGCACCCACTCAAGTATACTCAGCAAAAAAAGAAACGTCCCCTGACTTTCAACTGTTTTTACTTTCAGTAGACTTAATGTGTAAATATTTGTATGAACACTAAAAGAGTCAACACCATAAGACATAAACTAAAAATGTTTCACAATGTGTCCCTGAATGAAGGGAGGCTCAAAATCAAAAGTACCAGTCAGTATCTGGTGTGGCCACCAGCTGCTTGAAGTAGTGCAGTGCATCTCCTCCTCATGGACTGGACCAGATTTGT
>JANRMT010062841.1:23860158-23913142 GCA_026402145.1 Polypterus bichir lapradei | reverse complement strand
GCCAAGCGGAATGCGGCTTCGGTTGTTGCTGAGGCAAAAACTCGAGCATGGGAGGAGTTTGGAGAGGCCATGGAGAACGACTTTCGGACGGCTTCGAGGAGATTCTGGTCCACCGTCCGGCGTCTCAGGAAGGGGAAGCAGTACAGTGTCAACACCGTATATGGTGGGGATGGTGCGCTGCTGACCTCGACTCAGGACGTTGTGGGTCGGTGGGGGGAGTACTTCGAAGACCTCCTCAATCCGACTAACATGCCTTCCAATGAGGAAGCAGAGCCTGGGGACTCTGAGGTGGGCTCTCCCATCTCTGGGACTGAAGTCACCGAGGTGGTCAAAAAACTCCTTGGTGGCAGGGCCCCGGGGGTGGATGAGATACGCCCGGAGTTCCTTAAGGCTCTGGATGTTGTAGGACTGTCTTGGTTGACACGTCTCTGCAACATCGCATGGACATCGGGGACAGTGCCTCTGGATTGGCAGACTGGGGTGGTGGTCCCCCTCTTTAAAAAGGGGGACCGGAGGGTGTGTTCCAACTATAGAGGGATCACACTCCTCAGCCTCCCTGGAAAAGTCTATTCGGGGGTTCTGGAGAGGAGGGTCCGTCGGATAGTCGAACCTCGGATTCAGGAGGAACAGTGTGGTTTTCGTCCTGGTCGCGGAACAGTGGACCAGCTCTACACCCTTAGCAGGGTCCTGGAGGGTGCATGGGAGTTTGCCCAACCAGTCTACATGTGCTTTGTGGACTTGGAAAAGGCGTTCGACCGTGTCCCTCGGGGAGTCCTGTGGGGGGTGCTCCGGGAGTATGGGGTACTGGACCCCCTGATAAGAGCTGTTCAGTCCCTGTACAACCGGTGTCAGAGCTTGGTCCGCATTGCCGGCAGTAAGTCGAGCCCGTTTCCAGTGAGAGTTGGACTCCGCCAGGGCTGCCCTTTGTCACCGATTCTGTTCATAACTTTTATGGACAGAATTTCTAGACGCAGCCAGGGTGTTGAAGGGGTCCGGTTTGGTGGACTCAGGATTGGGTCACTGCTTTTTGCAGATGATGTTGTCCTGTTTGCTTCATCAGGCCGTGATCTTCAGCTCTCTCTGGAGCGGTTCGCAGCTGAGTGTGAAGCGGCTGGGATGAGAATCAGCACCTCCAAATCCGAGACCATGGTCCTCAGCCGGAAAAGGGTGGAGTGCCCTCTCAGGGTTGGGGGCGAGATCCTGCCACAAGTGGAGGAGTTTAAGTATCTCGGGGTCTTGTTCACGAGTGAGGGAAGAATGGATCGTGAGATCGACAGGCGGATCGGTGCGGCATCCGCAGTGATGCGGGCTCTGCATCGGTCTGTCGTGGTGAAAAAAGAGCTGAGCCGTAAGGCAAGGCTCTCAATTTACCAGTCGATCTACGTTCCTACCCTCACCTATGGTCATGAGCTATGGGTAGTGACCGAAAGAACGAGATCGCGAATACAAGCGGCTGAAATGAGTTTCCTCCGCAGGGTGTCTGGGCTTTCCCTTAAAGATAGGGTGAGGAGCTCAGTCATCCGGGAGGGGCTCAGAGTAGAGCCACTGCTCCTCCGCATCGAAAGGAGTCAGATGAGGTGGCTCGGGCATCTGATCAGGATGCCTCCTGGACGCCTCCCTGGTGAGGTGTTCCGGGCACGTCCAACCGGGAGGAGGCCCCGGGGAAGACCCAGGACACGCTGGAGGGACTATGTCTCCCGGCTGGCCTGGGAACGCCTTGGGATTCTCCCGGAAGAGCTGGAAGAAGTGGCCGGGGAGAGGGAAGTCTGGGCTTCTCTCCTTAAGCTGCTACCCCCGCGACCCGACCTCGGATAAGCGGAAGAGGATGGATGGATGGATGGATGGACATACAATCGTATGGGGGAAATTACTTCGGGTCTCGACCAAATCAGGTTGCGACCAGAGTTTTGGAATGAATTACGGTTGTGACCCGAGGATCCACTGTAGGTCTGTGCAACCCTCCAAGGATATGCCTCCCCAGACCATCACTGATCCACCATAAAACTACTCATACTCGACAATGTTGCAGGCTACATAGCATTCACCACAGTGTCTTCAGATTCTTTTACCTCTGTCACATGGGCTCAGTGTGAACCTGCTCTCATCTGTGAAGAGAATGGGGCACCAATGGTGGAGCTGCCAATTGTGGTATTCTCCAGCGAATGCAAATCGAGCTGCATGGTGATGGGCCGTGAGCACAGGTCCCACTAGAGGATGTCGAGCCCTCATACCACCCTCACAGAGTCTGTTAGTGACAGTTTGGTCAGAAACATGCACACCAGTCGCCAACTGGAGGTCATTCTGTAGGTCTCTGGCAGTGCTCCTCTTGTTCCTCCTTGCTCAAAGGAGCAGATTCTAGTCCTAATGCTGTGTTGATGCTCTTCTACAGGCCGTGTCCAGTTCTCCCTGTGTAACAACCCATCTCCTGGTATCTCCTCTATGCTCTTGGGAGACACAGCAAACCTTCTTGCAACGGCACATATGGATGTGCCATCCTGCAGGAGTTGGACTACCTGTGCAATCTGATTTGGCTGAAGGTACCGCCTCATGCTACCAGTAGTGTGAATGACACTAGCAAAATGCAAAACTAGATAAGAATCATTCAGGAAGGATAAGGAGATAGCAATCGTCAGTGGCCACCACCAGTAAAACCATTCACTTTTTGGGGGTTGTCCTGCTGTTTCCCCTCCAGTGTACCTGTTGTCACTTTGATTTGCACCAAAGCAGGGGAGGTTGATTCACAATCGTTTATGCTTCCTAACGAGACAGATTGATATCCCTGAAACTTCACTGACTTGGTGTCAGACTGTCATGATTAAGTGTTCCATTAGTTTGTTTTTTTTGAGCTGTGTATATAGGTACAGATCCATTGACTACTCTGTAAGCAAGCAACAAAGGTTTGAACTTAATACAGGAACAGGAAGCAAGTGTGGTGATCTGAAGAGAGGAGTAACATGTACCCACCTCAGCTGGTTGAACACCAGACTGACTCCTGTGTTTTAAAGCATCTGCAGTGGCTTGATGACATATGCCAGCAGAGAGTTGCAGAAGTCTAGATGTGACAAGACCAGACCCTGGACCAGGAAGGAGTATATTCTGTCAGATACGGTCTCATATTGCAGATTTTATATAGAGTTTTAATGAAGGTCATTTGATTTGGACACTTTCCAAGAAGTTCTGTCTATGGCATGAATATTTTTCCTTTCATTTTTCGATTAAGGAAATATAATCTGTAACTAAGGAACTACACCCATTGGGAGCTGTCATCAGGGACTGCGTGAAGATTGCATCAACCCACCCAGGTTGTACAATTCTTTTCATTGCTTATATTTTCTGTTATTCATTTTGATTCATTTATTCTTTTTTGGTATTTTTTTTATTCTTGTTTTTTGGTATCTTAGATATATAATAGAATGCCTAGTGAGACTGCTGCAATGCCAGAGGTTTTCTTTTCCTTTTCCTACCTAACCCTTAGCATAATTGTTAATATTGATCATTGTTTTTCTTTATTTTACCTCAAATTATACTTTCCAAGGAAGGTGCTATATAAATAAAAGTTGTTGATGCAAATAAATGTAATTTTTAATTGAAAACCTTAGATCAATGTCTAGCCATGCTGTTGCTGTTGTTGATGTAATAAAATATTTAGTTGAAAACCCTAAATCAATGTCTAGCTGAGAAGCTAGATTGCTCGTTCCTTATCTAGCTGCGGCCCCTTAAGGGCACAAGGGGACATTATTGTGAACTTCTCTATTGGTGGTAAAACTGGGTTGAAGTAAAGGAGAAAAAGTAAAGCTAATCCCAGTCAGCAAGCATCCTGCCATTAGAGGTCCCTAGGCTTGAACACGCAGTGTGCAGCATCCCTGAGACAAAATCCACAATACCCTGAGTCCTTTATCTCTTTCTGCATCCCCTGGGCTCCATCACCTGGGCCGTCTTAATGTATGGACACAATGGGCACCGGCCAGGGACCCCATGAGAATAGGGATCTACGTTTCTGTTTTGCTATCAAAACTGTGGCCCCAGTGCACTTCTTTGCCCGGGGGCCTATGATGCTGTTAAGACCACCCTGCCTATCACTGTGACTAACATCGACAGAGTCAGTGATACAAGAGATCAGGGTTATATACTCAGGGAGTGGCCTGGTCATTTCTCAGTCTGTGCCGGGTAGCAAGGGGGACAACATGCCTAATTCAGAAGTGAAGATAAAATGCACAATGAACCAAAGCAGAACAATAAAGCATATACATAATATTCTCATTATACAGTGGTGTGAAAAACTATTTTCCCCCTTCCTGATTTCTTATTCTTTTGCATGTTTGTCACACAAAATGTTTCTGATCATCAAACACATGTAACCATTAGTCAAATATAACACAAGTAAACACAAAATGCAGTTTTTAAATGATGGTTTTTATTATTTAGGGAGAAAAAAATCCAAACCTACATGGCCCTGTGTGAAAAAGTAATTGCCCCCTTGTTAAAAAATAACCTAACTGTGGTGTATCACACCTGAGTTCAATTTCCGTAGTCACCCCCAGGCTTGATTACTGCCACACCTGTTTCAATCAAGAAATCACTTAAATAGGAGCTGCCTGACACAGAGAAGTAGACCAAAAGCACCTCAAAAGCTAGACATCATGCCAAGATCCAAAGAAATTCAGGAACAAATGAGAACAGAAGTAATTGAGATCTATCAGTCTGGTAAAGGTTATAAAGCCATTTCTAAAGCTTTGGGACTCCAGCGAACCACAGTGAGAGCCATTATCCACAAATGGCAAAAACATGGAACAGTGTTGAACCTTCCCAGGAGTGGCCGGCCGACCAAAATTACCCCAAGAGCGCAGAGACGACTCATCCGAGAGGTCACAAAAGACCCCAGAAAAACATCTAAAGAACTGCAGGCCTCACTTGCCTCAATTAAGGTCAGTGTTCACGACTCCACCATAAGAAAGAGACTGGGCAAAAACGGCCTGCATGGCAGATTTCCAAGACGCAAACCACTGTTAAGCAAAAAGAACATTAGGGATCGTCTCAATTTTGCTAAGAAACATCTCAATTATTGCCAAGACTTTTGGGAAAATACCTTGTGGACTGATGAGACAAAAGTTGAACTTTTTGGAAGGCAAATGTCCCGTTACATCTGGCGTAAAAGGAACACAGCATTTCAGAAAAAGCACATCATACCAACAGTAAAATATGGTGGTGGTAGTGTGATGGTCTGGGGTTGTTTTGCTGCTTCAGGACCTGGAAGGCTTGCTGTGATAGATGGAACCATGAATTCTACTGTCTACCAAAAAATCCTGAAGGAGAATGTCCGGCCATCTGTTCGTCAACTCAAGCTGAAGCGATCTTGGGTGCTGCAACAGGACAATGACCCAAAACACACCAGCAAATCCACCTCTGAATGGCTGAAGAAAAACAAAATGAAGACTTTGGAGTGGCCTAGTCAAAGTCCTGACCTGAATCCAATTGAGATGCTATGGCATGACCTTAAAAAGGCGTTCATGCTAGAAAACCCTCAAATAAAGCTGAATTACAACAATTCTGCAAAGATGAGTGGGCCAAAATTCCTCCAGAGTGCTGTAAAAGACTCATTGCAAGTTATCGCAAATGCTTGATTGCAGTTATTGCTGCTAAGGGTGGCCCAACCAGTTATTAGGTTCAGGGGGCAATTACTTTTTCACACAGGGCCATGTAGGTTTGGATTTTTTTTTCTCCCTAAATAATAAAAACCATCATTTAAAAACTGCATTTTGTGTTTACTTGTGTTATATTTGACTAATGGTTAAATGTGTTTGATAATCAGAAACATTTTGTGTGACAAACATGCAAAAGAATAAGAAATCAGGAAGGGGGCAAATAGTTTTTCACACCACTGTAGATAGATCGATAGATAGATACTTTATTAATCCCAAGGGGACATTCACATCCAGCAGCAGCATACTGATAAAGACCAATATTAAATTAAAGAGTAATAAAAATGCATGTAAAAACAGACAATAACTTTGAATAATGTTAGCGTTTAACCCCCCGGGTGGAATTGAAGAGTCGCATAATGTGGGGTCTCCTCAGTCTGTCAGTGGAGCAGGACGGTGACAGCAGTCTGTCACTGAAGCTACTCCTCTGCCTGGAGATGACACTGTTCAGTTAATGTGTCCCACAAGTGAAAATACTGCAATTATATATTTTACTGCATACAGGGTACAAATCTAGTTGAAATTCCTATATGGTAGTGACATCATGCATGCATGTATATGTTGTAAATTATTCATGCATGTGTAAAATAGATTGTGCGGCACCATAAAGTGTCAGGTAGAATACGTTTACAGTATACATACATGAAAGTTTTGCACATGTGCAATGCAAATCAGATCAGGCCACCCAGCATGGCCTCTACAGCTCTTGGTGGTCATGCTGGATTCTCAAAGCATCATGGGGTTCTGGGGAAAAAAAAAGAAAAGCTGACCAAACAAGTTCACTGGCAAAACCAGTAAATTCCATCCGAATAACACTCAGGCAAATTTGTCTAACAGTACTCATGACCCTGTAATGGAGAAGCATTTTAAAAACAAATCAAGGTATTAGGCAAGATTTTATTTTGGATAGAATGCTTAATAATGACTTGTACATGAGTGACCTGGGTTAGTATAAAGTCACTACATCTATTGCGTAAAAGACACCTTAAATGAGAATGTTGACGGGTAAGACATCTGCCAATCTACCCCCAAGATTTGAGGGGGAATCCTGCCAGCCTGTGTGAACGCAGAAAATGCCAGAGAGAGGGAGAGAGAGAGAAATCGTTAATAATGACATAACATTTCAGACTAACAGTACATTCAATCTATATACAATATTAAATTGTGACACATGGAAGGAATCATAATGGCAAGTATTAAAGAACGTCAGCTATGGTTTACAGTGTCCTGCTACAGGAACCATAAGGGAATAAACTGTTAGATGTTTGGATGATTTCTAAAGAAATATTATTTTTCAGTGCCCATTCAATTTCCAGTATGAATGTGCAACAATGTAAAAACATCTACCTACTACTATATGAGATTCAAAATAATAAAATAACTTCTGTAATACTTTTCATGCTTCAGAGAGATCACATTTCTATCTCCCATACTGTACCACAATCGGTAAAAATAAAATAGCTTAAGTGCAAGCAATTATTCCTCTCTTTTTCCTTCTGTTTGTTGAATGTGCAGGTGCACCGTTTGATTGTATTTTCATTGTTATAGTGATGACTTGCTACTTCTCCATATCATGCATCACTGCTATATTCATTCTAGCATTATCAGCTATTAAATTAAATATTTTTCTTCACCAAAATAGCACTAGTCCAAAATAAGAAGGCAAACCGTGGCAGCACACACAAATAAGCAATTTGTCCTGTGCTGCATAAATTATACCATATTTATGAAGCATATGTTATTCTTTTTTATTTAGCAGAAACTTTTTGTTGAAGTAAAGAACAAGTGAGTTACTAATCTAAAGTGTGAGAATAGATAATTCATCAAATTTACGGATACAAATCCTAAACTATAGGAACTTTATTAAGTTTTCTTGTTCTTTTCTTATTTACAATTTACATTACCTTCTCCGAGAATCACCATCTTATCATGGTGGAAAGGTTTGTGTAACCCTGTGACCCTGGAAGCTTTGTTGTGCAGAGAAGAAGCTCCCTGGGCCACCCAAGGTAAGTGCCTAGCGGTCAAGCCTGCCACGGGGCCGTATCGGGCACAACCCAAAAACGCAATGTAGGACCGCCCTCTTGTAGGCCCAGCATCTGCAAGAGAAATAGGTGTTGGGTGCAATGTGACCTGGGCGGCGGTTGAAGGCAGGGTCCTTGGAGGACTGCAACCCGGACACACAAACTGAGTCTTGGTGGGAAGGAGCAGGAGTTGGTGGGTAAGGAGGAGAGCTACCAACTAAATATAGTTGAGCTCACGTTCACCCACTTGGTTCTGGAGCCAAACTCTTTGAAAGAGGCTGAACTATCCTTCACTGTGGAGTTGCCAAGGAGGGAAGGGCATCGGGCAGGAGTGGGCTTCTTATTGAGCTGCTGCCTAGTCAATGGCATATTGCAATGTGCTCTGGAGAACAAGAGGGATGCCTCTGTGAGGCTGAAAGTCATGCAGTGGAGGACTCTGACTGCCATTGGGTCTTGGCAAGTGTGGCCGGGGAAAGAAACATATAGGTCTCACAGCTAAGACTGTTGCCCCTGCGACCCGGTTTTAGATAAGTGATAGAAAATAAATGAATGAATTCACATTACAGGATAAAAGCCAACGAAAGGAAATCCAAACAATTCTTTAGCTCTTCTAGCATTATGGACACTTTTAGGATTGTATTTACTTTTGTAAAATAGGATAAAACAATGATAAAGAGTTGGATCACCAATGAGGTAATGCAAAAAACAAAAACAAAACATGCAACACTTGTGGAAACGTCTTCACAGATGGGAGTGCATACCAGAACTGACTCAGGATTTGTAATTTCCAGGTTATGAGTTCAAATGGCAGGAAGGGGATGGTCCAGGCAAAAGAGCATGGAAGTGATGTCAGAGAAGGATTGGCAGTCGGTCCTCTTTTCTGCGGAGGAAGGAGAAAGCAGAATCCAGCAAATCATTTCTTTTATGTGCACACGACAAAAACTATATACGAGTATGCCTTGCATCATTTTAAGGTTTTACACATGCAGCTACATGCTGTCTTCAAAAATTGTTTAATAGCTTGTGGAACCTCCAAGCTCTTCCCATTTCAGTGTGGATTTTTCAGATCTAAGTTCAGATCGTGATCCTATCACCATCTGTGTGGAATTTGGACATACTCCCCAGGTAAGCTGGTTTTATTTTACAGGTGTTTTAGTTCTCAGATAAGTCAGAGCATTCCTAATCACTGTGCAAGCAAATCATGCGTGTGAGAATGGCTGTCTAGACAAAGATGCATGTCAAGTGCATAGTTCAGCAGTTCTTTAGTCAACTGTAGCTTTAAACAAAATTTAACTTGTATTTATTTGTATGGTGGTAAACAACAAAAATGATTAATATTACAGATACAAAAGAAATCCAACAAAACACTAAGCACAAAATGATTAAACAGACAGATAGATAGATAGATAGATACTTTATTAATGCCAAGGAGAAATTCACATACTCCATCAGCAGCATACTGATAAAAAACAATATTAAATTAAAGAGTGATAACAATGCAGGTATAACAGACAATAACTTTGTATAATGTTAACGTTTACCCCCCCGGGTGGAATTGAAGAGTCGCATAGTGTGGGATCTCCTCAGTCTGTCAGTGGAGCAGGACGGTGACAGCAGTCTGTCGCTGAAGCTGCTCCTCTGTCTGGAGATGATCCTGTTCAGTGGATGCAGTGGATTCTCCATGATTGACAGGAGCCTGCTCAGCGCCTGTCGCTCTGCCACGGATGTCAAACTGTCCAGCCCCGTGCCTACAATAGAGCCTGCCTTCCTCACCAGTTTGTCCAGGCATGAGGTGTCCCTCTTCTTTATGCTGCCTCCCCAGCACACCACTGCGTAGAAGAGGGAGCTCGCCACAACCGTCTGATAGAACATCTGCAGCATCTTATTGCAGATGTTGAAGGACGCCAGCCTTCTAAGGAAGTATAGTTGGCTCTGTCCTCTTTTGCGCAGAGCATCAGTATTGGCAGTCCAGTCCAATTTATCATCCAGCTGCACTCCCAGATATTTATAAGTCTGCACCCTCTGCACAGTCACCTCTGATGATCACGCATGACACTGTCCAGTTTCACAGATGCAAATTATGGTGGCGTAGTTCTGAACAGAAATCCTTTGTGAACAGCCTCTTGAAAGTTATGTAAAGTTTTGTCCTACCGTGATGGCGATTTATGTAAAGATTTGTACACACAAACAAGCAGAAATAGGACCATAACAAAAATCCAGAAAAAACTGTAATCTGATCGGTGTATTTGTATTCCATTTATGTGGTGAAGTGTTGAAATAAAAAGACATCAACAATTGCAAACCTAGTTTTGGCTCACTTTTAAAACTAATGTGCTTATCTTTCACCTAGCAGCTCCCACGGCAACCACCAAAGCTGCCCAATGACACAGTGCTTGCAGGGATTTGCAGTCCATTTAAGTAGCACCAATGCAGCATGGTTTCTGCAATAGGAATAATTTCCATTTATAATTGATGACGAACCCACAAAGAGGCAAATCCACAAATCGTAAACCAGTGATTTCTGTTTTTCAAATTTAATCAGTTGAAATGCAACAAATGACTTTAAATGGTCAAAAGGTAAGTGGTAAATTGACAGAGTTTTAAATTTAAAGTTAAGGTTAGCAAAAACTGAAAAAAGGACATTTTAGAATATTACAAATGGGCCTTCTTCAGGGAACAACTAATAGGTTACAACCTACAGTTGTTCTGCAGCAATTAAAGTAAATTAAGTCTTACAGGTTGAAGCAAACAATTTACATAGGTGTCCCAACCTCAGTTGATTACTTTAAAACCCTCCATCTGTCTTGAATCAGAGTTTGAACAGACAGTGTTACTAAACCCTCTGAAATACTACCTGGACAATATTACACTGTAGAAGGTTGTGAATTCCTGTTATAATGGCAAGAAAATGGAAATTAATAAATGAAATGAAACAGCGCATCATTACTCTTAGAAGTGTAGGCCTTACATTTAGAGAAATTTCATTAAAAAATCGAAGAGTCAGTGAGAATGGTGGTTGGCAATTGGAAACCGGAAGAAACTCCCAGAGTCACATGCCAATCAGAAGACAAGTTTCTGACGGTCACCAACTCGAATGATGGGCGCCTCACAGTACAACAGCTTCAAGCACAGCTTAACTATGCAGATCAACAAAAGCAAGTGTCAGTCTCTACTGTGAAAAGGAGACTTTGTGCTGAAGGTTTGACAGGGAGAGTGGCAGTAAAAAAGCCATTCCTTAAAAGATAAAACAGGGCCTTGAAATACCAGCTGTGGGCTACTGCAGACTGGAAGAAAGACTTAAGGACCAAAGAATCGAAATTTGAAATCTTTGGTTCATTATGCAGGGTGCTTGTATGCCGTCGAGTTGATGAAAGGATGGTTCCTCAGTGTGTGACACCAACTGTCAAACATGGAGAAGAAGTGTGATGGTCCGAGGCTCTGTTGTTGGAGGCAGAGTTGGTGACTTGCACAGAGTAACTGAATCAAAAGGGTTACCACAGTTTGGCTGTTATATCAGCAAAAGGTGGCTATTTTGATTAATCAAAATTTTGCACACTTAATGATTCCTTGACTTATTTTTTTCTTTTTTTATTTGCCATTGTTTATTTGTTCTAAGGTTTGATTTCATGAAACATTAAGACATTAAACTGCGTGCATTTCCAAAAAAACAAACAAAAAATTTGGTCTTCTAAACCTTTTGACCGGTAGTGTATATATATATTGTGGTAGATAGGGGGCGCTCTCGCTCCCTTGAACCCCTGTCCATGACTCCAGACACCAGGTAAAAGTCCAATACTTGACTTTATTTAATCGCCACAGTGTACAAAACACCCTCTCCTCCACTATACTCATTAACTAACAATACAATAATCAAATACACAATCCTCCAGCTCCCAGACGTGTTGCCACCCTTCCACCCAGCTCAGCTCGCCGTCTGGGAGCTCCCACAGTCCTTTTATATTCCCTGACCCGGAAGTGTTCTCAATCCCCAGTCCATGTGATTCTCAATCACTTCCGGGTCAGGTAAAAGTTCTTTTCTTCAACCCGGAAGCCTGTCGCTCTTCCTATGACGAACTTCCGGGTCATAGGGCACAAAGAAATCTTCGGTCTTCCCTGCAGCTCCCTCTTGTGGCCCCCATGGCATCCAGCAGGGCGGAGCATAAAAACTCCATTGTCCATGATGCCCTGCTGGTCTTCTGGGGACCTCCATGCTGCAAGGAGGGCTCCACCTGGCGGCTTGGGGGTATTGGCCAGGATAAACGGCTGGCCATCCTTCACAATATATATATATATATATATATATATATATATATATATATATATATACTGTATGTATAATGTTGTGTCATGGCTGCTGATTTACACAAAAGACAGACTGGACAGGACTGAGAAAACAGAACTTTTATTTTGGCAGTTTCATGAACAGCAGTCATCCTTTATTCAGCAACAGTGCCTTAATTCAAATTCATAACAAAGCGGACGACTTCCTAGTGGCCTCCATTACAGCAGCCCTAATTACTGAGCTTAAAAGAACTCGTTGGTGTCTTCTTCAAGATGTCTCGACTGCTGAGAGACAGGAATAGCAGAGGCTGGGACCAGGGGCCTCATGCATAACGTCGTGTGTAGAATTCGCACTATAACATGACATAAGCACAAAAGCCGAAATGTGCTAACAGGAGCAGCTGAAAGAAGAAGAAAAAGAAGGTGCAATGAGAGTAACAACACTAAAGCAGTTATGGTATTAGGAATACTATGGCTATTCCCTGGATCATTATATTGTTACAGGTTAATTACAATCAGATGCATTACACTAATAAACAATATGCGATTAATTTCAGTGTATTTATAAAGCCGCGTCAGGAAAGGAGAGGATAACCACACAGGAACAGTAGCACTGCTTTGACGCTGGGTGCCGCCAGTCTGCAAAACCGAGTGGAGAACTTGCGTACGACAAGGTATGAGGTACCGTGGAAAAGTGCGTGGCTTTACACCAAGTATAGGTTTTATACATCGTGATTTGAGTGTGGAAACGTTCTTACGCAACATTTCTGTGTGTACACACTGCTTATACATGAGGCCCCAGGTCATTGGCAGTCTGCACAGGACAAGAGAAAACAGGACAACAGGTGAGTGACAGTGGCTTTAAACACTCATAGTAACTTGCAATGAGTGCTTTAAGCGGTATGGCAGCTGCTGATCCGACAACTGCCAGTCGTAGGCGGGTTTCTTTCACATTAGAATGCTGTATAAATGAGTGTATGGCAGTCTGAGGGTGTATTTCTTTTGCATTAGAAAGCTGTTTAAAAAAGTGTTTACCCTGCGACGGAAGCTGTGCCCGGGAATGGGCACAGCGCAAACCATCACAATAAATACACACGCAGACAAACACACAAAGCATAAATTTATTTTTGCAATGTTAACGATTACATATCAGATTAATGAAGACCAGACAAATTAACTTCAATTGATATCTTGATTATGACTCACAATGTAAAACCTCATCTGAGAAATTAATTCATGCATTTATTTCTAGTAGGATTGACTACTGCAAAGTGGTTTTCACTGGATGTTCAAACTGTTATTTATACAGCCTCCAGTTAATCCAAAATGCTGCTGCAAGAATTATTACAAGAACAAGAAAATACGAACACATAACTCCAGTTCTTAAATCCTTACCCTGGTTCCCGGTTAAGTTTAGGGCAGATTTAGAAATTCTCCTTTTAACATATAAAGCCTTAAATGGCCAAGGTCCAGCTTACTTGTCTGAACTCATGACTTACAAACCCATTAAGCACATTAAGATCTCAAGATGCCGGTCTGCTTATGATTTCGAGGATTAATAAAATAACAGTGGGAGTTCAAGCTTTTAGTTACAGGACCCCTAAACTGTGGACTGGTCTGCCTGCTACTATAAGTGATGCCCCTTCAGTCTCAGCTTCCAACTGTGCAGACTGAATCTCTGTTGTTGGTCATTAGCACTATATATATGATAGTTCTAATTTGTTACTAACCCTCACCTATTCTGTATCTCTTCTCGATACTCAAATGTGGAACTTGGTGCCACGGCCGACCTGCCAAGTTGTTTTGCCTCCCTAAGGTAAAATCAGTTCTGATGGAGGATCGCAAGAATCCTTTCATTGGATTGGCTGGCCCAGCACTGGCTCAGCTGTGGAGTGGCCAAACAAGGGAAGGCAGCTTGATGGCTGAGGTCTCCAGGACTCTGAACAAATCCAAATCATATTATGTGATATCATCTACTGTTGAATTCTGCTCTGTACTTATTACTTAAAAGAATATTTCTATTGCACTCTTATATTGTATTGAGGATTACTTGTGTTCTGTTCTCTGTATTGTATTGTGTTTACCCCTTTTTTTGACACCCACTCTCAACTTTCAACTTTCCCAAGGTTTCTTCAATTTTTTTCCCTGTAAGGTTTTCTTTGGGAATTTTTCCTTGTCTTCTTAGAGAGTCAAGGCTGGGGGTTGGGGGGGCTGTCAAGAGGCAGGGCCTGTTAAAGCCCACTGCGGCACTCCTTTTGTGATTTTTGTGATACAAAAATAAATTGTATTGTATCGTATTGAGTTTCGGTAGCTGGTGTATTAAAAGGTTGAAAGATTTCGAAAATTAACCCTGAACACCGGCCACAAACTTGATCTGGAAATTTTAATGAGTATAATTTGAAGGTAAATTAGAAAGGAACACAATGTTTGTATGTTAATACTTGAAAAGCGCATTCATTCAAAAATTGACACTTTATATGTTTTTAATTTAGAGTCATGATAATTTGACTAGTGAAAAAATGAAAAGACGTTGTTAATTATTTTAATGCCGGCTTTCAGCATTCTGCTAGAGTTACTGATTTTATATTTATTTTGAAGGTTAAAGCGTATGCAGCAGCAGCAATTTCCTCATCTAAATGAGCGCTTCGTACACAACAGCAGATATTTAATCAGATGTCTTTATTAAAATTTTATTACCAGAGACTGCAGACTCATAAATAAAGTTTGAAGCTGTCAAACATTTGTGTTCTCTTTAAGATTTGCTGGCACCTTGGTGTTGGTCAGTTGCTGTCAAATGTCAACTGTCAAATTTAAACGTGAGAATACAAAAATTGTTATTTTTCAGAGAAATGGACCCCAAATACAGAGATTTTGTTTTAGATCTAATTTATTTATTTGCGATTATTGTTACGATTGTCCATAGTGTTTATTTTACTTTGAATACTTTATTGTCTGTACTTTTCGTTCACTTAAGGGCTTTGAAGCACCGAGAAAAGGATTCTGTGGTTATTTTTTGCTTTAGGTTAATTTTCACAGCTCTGATATTTTTCATGTTTTATTTTCACTGATACGTGACACAGTTTTGTTTTTCATGTACTGTAGCTAACTAGATGCTATACTAAGACAAAGGAAAGTGCACAGTACAGTAAAGATTGGCATCATTGACTACTAGGTCATCCGAGATTGTGGATATTTCTCCAGTGACTCTGTGCATTTGTTTTTGTGGTTGGACTAAATGAATTAAGAATTTTGGATTCAACTTTTTTCAGTACAAGTTTGGTTATTATTTTTATTTATGATCCAGTTTTGTCTTTTCCCTGCCTTTTTGATAATCGTTCACTTCCCAGTACATTTGCTCTTTGCAATTTCCCATTCAGTCCTCGTTTGACAGAACAACTAAATGATGACTTTCATCTGTCCAAGGCATATGGCACTTAAAGGAATGGAATAGCAAATACAGTTGTTATGCAATGATGGCAGTTGTTTCCTAGTTCTGTCTTCATCAACCCCATTTTCCTTTTTTTAATATCAGGGATTTATATTATTGACACTTAATGCTACTTGCACCCAGGTTGTTTTGGGGTATGGGAATTTTCTGCTCCATAGTTTTGAATTACAAATCAGACAATTCAGAAACGATTGAAGTGCACACTACAGACTTTCATTTAAGGGGATTTGCTCATATTTCAGTCACACCATGTAAAAATGACAACACATTTTGTACATCGTCCCCCCATTTCAGGGCACCATAATGTTTGGGACAATTCACAGCTGTTTGTGATTCCTCAGGTGGGTTTGATTGCTTCATAAGATCTCTCGGCTTGCTTCTACCCTTTGGAGTCTGTAGTTGCCAATATGACAAGAACTGTGCCAATGAAAGTCAAAGAAGCCATTATGAGGATAAAAAACAAGAAAAACACCATTAGAGACATTGGTAAAATCTTAGGATGACCTAAACCAGTGGTCTGGAATATCATTAAGAAGAAAGAACGCACTGATGTGCTCAGTAATCGCAAAGGGACTAACAGGCCAAGGAAAGACCCCCACTGCTGATGACAGAAGAATCCTCATTATGGTTAAGAAAAAGCCTCAAATGCCTGTCTGACAGATCAGAAACAGTCTTCAGGAGGCTGATGTGTGTGTGTCAGAGACGACTATTTGCAGAGGATGTCATGAACAGAAACACAGAGGCTACACTGAAAGATGCAAAGCAGTAATTAGCCACAAAAATAGGATGGCCAGATTACAGTGTGTGAAAAAACTTAAAAGAGCCTGCAGAACTCTGTGGGGAGACAGGACAAAATGGAACCTGATCAGAGTGATGGCAAGAAACAGTGGAGACCAATCGGACCTGCCCTCATTCTCAAGTTAAATAAAGAGAAAACTGAAATCTTAGTGATTGGCAATAATGGATACAATGAGGCTATTAGAAATAAACTGGATACATTAGGATTAAAAGTCAAGACGGAGGTAAAAAGCTTAGGGGTAATTGTTGACTGTAATCTGAATTTTAAATCGCATATTAATCAGATCACTAGGACAGCATTTTTTCATCTAAGAAACATAGCAAAAGTTAGACCTCTTATATCTTTGAAAAATTCTGAGAAATTAGTTCACGCATTTGTTTTCAGTCGACTAGATTACTGTAACGCACTCCTCTCAGGACTAACCAAAAAAGACATAAATTGTTTGCAACAAGTACAGAATGCAGCTGCTAGAATCCTAACTAGGAAAAGAAAATCCGAACACATTTCTCCAGTTTTAATGTCACTACACTGGTTACCTGTGTCATTCAGGATTGACTTTAAAATTCTGCTTATGGTTTATAAAGCCTTAAATAATCTCGCCCCATCTTATATATCGGAATGTCTGACACCTTATATTCCAAATCGTAACCTTAGATCTTCAAATGAGTGTCTGCTTAGAAATCCAAGAGCTAAACTTAAAAGAAGTGGTGAGGCGGCCTTCTGCTGCTATGCACCTAAAATCTGGAATAGCCTGCCAATAGGAATTCGCCAGGCTAATACAGTAGAGCACTTTAAAACACTGCTGAAAACATATTACTTTAACATGGCCTTTTTATAACTTCAATTTAACTTAATTTAACTTTATCCTGATACTCTGTATGTTCAATTCTTCATAATAACTAATCATGGTGGCTCTAAAATCCGTACTGACCCCTACTCTCTCTTATGTTTCTTTTTCCGGTTTCTTTGTGGTGGTGGCCTGCGCCACCTCCACCTACTCAAAGCTTCATGATGCTCCAACAATGATGGATGGATTAAAAGGCAGAAGTCTACGTAACCATCATCATCAAGTCCTTCCGTGAGAACCCTAAATCCAAAGAGGACTATTTCAGTTATATTAGGTAGATTGCCCAGAGGGGACTGGGCAGTCTAATGGTCTGGAATCCCTACAGATTTTATTTTTTTTCTCCAGCCGTCTGGAGTTTTTTTTTGTTTTTTCTGTCCCCCCTGGCCATTGGACCTTACTCTTATTCTATGTTAATTAATGTTGACTTATTTTGTTTTCTTACTGTGTCTTTTATTTTTCTATTCTTTATTATGTAAAGCACTTTGAGCTACTGTTTGTATGAAAATGTGCTATATAAATAAATGTTGTTGTTGTTGTTGCCCAAGGTCTAAAGCAGACCAATTCATCAGATAAACATGGTCATGTATGGCTGCCACAGGTAATGGCACACTTTTCTTCCAACACCATGTTAGTGTGAAATTCACATTTCCCAAGTTTAACAAAAAGAAGGTTTAGTCTTAGACAACTTAGAACTTACTTAACATGTAATATGTAAGTTCTGATATCCTTAGAAAAGACTAGAATACAGTATTGTCCATATAAATCATACAAAGATATCTAATACATCACAGAAATGTCATTAACCGTGGCTGAAATACTGCTGTTGCATTTGCCAATCAATGTCCTGGGGTGTCTTCTGTTCATCATCTTCTTGTATTCTAATCAAATTATAAGCACTCCAATAATCAAACATAGTGAAGATGGTAGACCCCGTAAGTTCATTTAAAAGATAAGAGATGAGAGGGGAAGGATAATTATTTTTTTAGCACAATGCCATTTTCTTTTGTGACTGGCACTGCCATTTTGAGATTCTTACTACTTAGATGTGGCTCCCGGTTGTTAGGGGTTAGAAGATGTGGTGTCTGACTTCATTGACAGGACAATTTAAATGCTGGCATGATAGTTCTCTCTTTATCTGAGGATGAGGATAACCTTCAAATTTTAGTGTAATGATAGTGAATTCTGCCTTTAAAATATTTCCCAAATAGTGTACGTCAGAACCTAACTCTATTATTCCCACAGGACTAATGCCTGAGTATCCGCAGTTTTTTGTTCTTCTGTGGTGGCAATCTGCAAAACCACCACCTGGTCAAAGCACCATGCAGCCCCCTGCTTTGATGGAAGGGGGGGGGGGGGGGTCTCATCTCATCTCGTCTGTTCAGCAGAATCCTATCATGTGAAGCCTGGAAATAAAAAAGGCTGCTTTAGGAACATTTATGTTAGGTAGAATGCCCAGTTAGGGCTAGGTGGTTTTTGGCCTTGGAACCCCTGCGGATTTTTTTTTCCTGTACTCTGACCTTATCACAGGATTCCTCTTTAAAGACTTCATGATATTGTATATAAGGACACTTCTCTTTTACTTGATATTTATCTGTTTTTTAAGATCGTACACATTTTTTTGTTACTTTTTACTTAATATTATTGCCTAGAAGGATTTGTTTTACTCTTCTTGTAACTTTTTCTTTGACATCTTGTAAAGCATTTTGAGCTACATTATTTATATGAAAATGCACTACAGAAATAAATGTTGTAGTTATTATAAGTGTGATGTCTGGTTATTGTATCTATCCAGCACAGTTGGCAGACATTTCCCTAGTCCTCAGGAACACTGAAAAGACCATTGCTACATTATACTCCACTCAGAATTACTTCAGATTATGCTTCCCAATTACTTTCAATGCATTTTGCCAAATTCAGCAAAATTCCTGAACCTTTCCACAATTTTAACAAAACTCAAGACAAAGAAAATTCACTGGGGTTCACTCATCACTAGTCCAGATCTTTGTCTATTAAACTATAGTTTATCCATTTGTAAACCTTGCATGAATCCAGACATCTCTGTGCCACCTTCTGAATCCATTCTCCTTCCATGAAGCTCCAATGATCTTTTCTTTGCCATATTCCCTACCAGCAAATCGCCTTAGCTGCTAGCTTCATCTCTCACCTCTCAAGGCAACACCAGCTGCATTCGCTTTCGCTAACTGTATAAGTTGATCCAAGCCACGATTTTCTCACAGTCGTACCCAGCAGGTTTGTTACGTTCCTCCTTTTAAGTTATTGTTTTCCTCTCTCTCGTGCTCACACACTCACTCACACACCCACCCACACCTTTGTACGATATTTTCAGGATAGCTCCACCCCTTCTAACAGCACCTCCCTCCCAGGTCCATGTGACCCCTGGAGTCTTTTGGCCACTGCACTTGATCCCCATTAAGTTGTATTTCCAAAAGAGTGATTGTATTCAAAATTATATTGAATTTTAAATTCTTCACATACCATAAAAGTTTAAAAACTTATTCAGAACACCCATATGGTTTTTAATATTCGTTATAAATACTATAGTTTAATGTATTCAGCCAATTTACTTCATTCTGTAACTCTGATACTCCATATGTTTCAACTTTAATATCTCATTTCCTATTCATATAGCTTAATCTCGATATAGTTAATTATGTTCTTAAATTGTTTAAACGGGTGTATATAATTGCCACATACCTATTGTATAATTAATTCTGCCTAGTTAATTGTGCTGAAGAGAAGTTTATTAATAGGTTTTGCTGCTTTTCTTCTTTTTTATAACTCCCTTCTCATTCCTAGAAACATGCTGCAAACACATTATTTGAAGTGCTTGTACGTGTAAATTTGGCTTTACTTATTTAGCAACGATTTAATGGTCATTAGACTCATTTTCTGTTTTTCATCCTTCCTAGTATGTCGAATACAAGCAGCATCAAAATAACAAGGAGAATTTCAGTTTTGCTCATCCAAAAGGCACTTTTAGGTTTAATGACCTTGATAATGTGTTTTTCTGTCTGTCAAGTTCAATTTCTGCTAATATCTAGATAACGTTGGACATTAATTAAAAACTCTGTTAAAATATGCATATTATGTAAAGTGACTCAAGTGAAGTGATAATTTGCTCTTCTGTGCAGTCAATCTGGACTCAATTTAGCATATCTGTAAATACGGCTTTGCAGTGAAGGATGATTTGTGCACATCACTGCTATAGTGGCAATGATTTCATTTTTAAATAACTCTCAACTGATTTACAGCTTTGGACTTTAAATGCAATGACTTATATTGTGTACTTATTACTGTGTTGACTTTTTATGTGATTCCATTATCTGACTCCATTATCTCTGAGGATTTATTTTTAGAGATGTCCATCCTCTGATAAATTATTTTCTCGGAATGAAACTCCTAAATCGGGGTAGGTATGAAAATTTCACCTCTGCACTTGAATATAAAAAGTGTCTAGAGTACCTTTAAGTTATTATATATCAATCGCTTACTAATGGGCTGCAATATTTTCTTCTTAAAAAAAAAAAGATATTTTGTCCTGTTGTAAATGCATGCTTTACCAGGAGAACCATAACCATAAGCAAAAAGCCATTTAGAGTACCAAGTTACTCATTTTCTCAAATATATATTACATACTTATACATATTCCTGCTACATTCTTAAAACATACTTAATAAAAAGTGTTGTGATTTAAATTTCAGCTTTTTCTTTAGAGACCAAAGTGAATCCAACAATGCTCTGAGTTACTGCCGAGTCTTCAAGCAATGCAAGAAATGGTCTGACATACAAAGACTATACTTCAAGCAATCACATGTTGTATGCTCTTCACACTTTAATTTGCTTTTGTTTATGGCTCTATCTGTCTTTAATGCATAAAGATTGACATTTATTAAAACCTGCCTTCTTACCTAACATCTTGCTCTACTTCAGCCACCATGTTCCTTTCTCAGCTAGGTGAAGGAGAAAGAGCACTGCTAATAGGAAGGCTACAGTGACAGCTACGCCTGGGTGAATACCGAAGGAACTACTGATAGAAGATGGTGGCAAGTACATTTCAACTGTGAAATGGATATCCACAATGGCTGGTAAGTGTAAGAATAGACACACTAAAGTAGTGACAGATAATTAAATATTATAATGTGGGTATGCTGCTGTTTGCCTGCCATTAAGTAGTAATCTCTGATAAAGGAGCACTGGAATCATCAGGTAGAAGGGTCCTTTCGCCCAAGTGGCCAGCTCAGCGTTAACTCAGCTGCAGAATGGCCGGTAGTGGCTTGATGGTCAAGGACTCCAGGACTCTTCTGGACTCTTGTCTCTGGTTCCTTTTCTACAATCTGGCCATTGTTCTACAATTAGTTGTATGGCAAAAATTGTTGTTTTTCATTTATGTAAATTAGTTTCTACTTTGTTTTTGATGTACTTGAACAAAACTGTATCCTTATATTAGTAAGGGGTATAATCCTGTTGTGGTGTGAAATTTTGTATATAAGTTGATAAATATTTTTAATGTCTTTATTGGTAACTTGTAACACTAATGCCTATGATTGATAAGAACAGCAATGGTTAGATAGTTAAGAACCCCTTCCCCCATTTTTTAGGAATGAGTCTCTTTGAATTTTATGAGAGGGTTAGGAGAAGTGCCTCAAACAAGTTTGGCAAATGTTTCTATGCAGGGCTATCTCAATCATCCCCACAGGAAAGCCAGACTGCCTAGCTGGCAAACTCTAACTCAACATATGGTTTGGAGGGCAGGTGTGAAGGTGTTCTCTGCCCCATTGGTCTGAAGTATGGCTGTTTGGAATTGGCTTGTATCAGAAGCCTTTAAGTACCATGACACCCTATTGGCTGTAGGGGTTGGACAGAATACCTAAAAATTTGCTTGCTTTACCTCACTCTCTCTCTCTTACCAAACTGACCATCTCACACTCCATGAACTGAAAAGGACAACACAATGAAGAGCACAGCTCGGCAGCCATATTTAGACAGGCATGCGGCCTGTTCTGAAAAAAGCTAACCACAAACGATGCCTTAACTAGAGACATGTTAAGTAACTAACAACTCTGTGTGCCGCCTGAAACTGTACATCAACATTTATCAGGTTGCATGGAAACAAACCCCGGGCAGGGTGCCAGCCCACCGCAGGCACAGAATTCACTTGAGTTCCATATGCACAAAGCATAGAATTATTCAACTTAAAATTATATATTGAGCACATCTGTCTCATTTAAAATTGTCAAAAATGTTTCCAGGGCAAGACCCAACCTGGGAACGCTGCAATCAAGCTCCAGCCCCACTAGGCCACATGTTCTGGGTGTGTAACAAATTACCAGTTTTCCTGGACGAAAATCTTTAAATGCCTTTCAGACAGCCTTGGTGTCACAATCCCTCCTAACCCTTTAACAGCTGTGTTTGGTGGACTTCCAGATGGACTTAAATTGGAGAAGGACAAACAAACTGTACTTTACTTCACTATTAGCACGTAGACTTATCTTGCTCAACTGGAAGAATCCTAACTCACCTCTTCTAAGTCAGTGGGTAACTGATGTTATTTCTGTCTATTATATAAAAAAAAATCCTGGGACGAGACAAGACTTTTTAGCCTGGGACGAGACGTGACTTTTTCAGAGAGATACTTTCAAGTCCCACAAGACGAGACTTTGTGCCAAGATATTTAACCGGAAATAAAAGACAAAGAGTAGATGACAAAGTAGAACGTCGTAAAAAGGTTCAAAAACATTGGTGCGATACACATGCAGAGCAGGTTAGAGATAATGAAAGTACTAAAATTAAAAAGTCTCAAAAAAATGATAGTAAAGATCGCATTAACGCAAACAAACAGAAATTATTACTCTGTGAAATAACGGATCAGAGAAAAGAGATTGAATATATTGTTCGATTTAAACTTTAAGACTGAGACTTGTAGATCGTCTAATTCATGTTGCCATCAGGGAAACGTAATGTTTCTTCCCAATGAAGAGGCGTATCCGCGAGAATTTAAAGATTTGTTGTTTGGTAAAAGTGAAATCCACATATGCGCGCGGCAGAGACACGAAGTTAGGGGGGTGGCTAGTGAAGAGAGCAGGTGGGCAAAGCCCCCTAGTACTATTTGAAATTGGAAAAAATTCAATTCTCTCTTAGAACCTGACAGGATCTAATCAATGACATTTTAGAATAAGCATTTCAATTGAGGAAGCAGATTCTCTTCCCTTTTTATTCTTATTTATTTATTTTTCCTACTATCAATGTTTTACTCTGTTGGCCTAGCTCTCTTTCTCAAGGATGAGGGTTAATTTGATTCTATTCCTAGTTTCGCAAAATTTGACTTACAGTGATCCCTCGCTATATCATGCTTCGACTTTCGCGGCTTCACTCTATCGCGATTTTTTCTCATACACACTTACGTCACTACGCATGCGCTTTCTGAGAACTTTTATCTAAGCCCCACGATGGCTCCTAAACGTGCTGTTTTTTCTAAGCCTTCTGACAATAAAACTAAGTGCCGGAGGAAGATGCTTGCTATCCAGGAGAAGGTGAAACTCTTGGATATGATCAAAGATGGCAATACCCTACAAAAGCTTCCTCACGCATATGAAAAGACAGCGCCAGCAACTGCCTATCAAGATGTTCTTCAGCCGCGTACCCAGATACCCACTGCCTACTCTTAGTACTCCTTCAGCGGAAGAAGACAACGATGCACCTGCTGAATATACTGCACCACCTGAAGACTCCTACTGAGGTTGTGCCTTCATAGGTTAGTGGTTGTGTGTAAGAACTGTGTGTGTGTGTGTAATTAAATGTACAGTACAATAATCTACTATATAAAAGTGCTCGGGATTGTCCTTCCGTCCCGTGAGTGCAAAGCGTAGCGGTATTCTGCTTATCACAGACTTACTACTTGCGGCTTGCGGTATGAAGCGACGCGATGTGAGCAGAGTTCTGCTGCTCCCATCGTTCCCTTGCTTTTGTGTGCGATGCGCTGGAAAAATAGACAAAATTATGTCTCTGGAAATAATGTTGATGGAGAACAAATGTCTCACCGCATAGTAAATATCAGGGGAGATGGTGCTTGCTTATTCTCATCTATAGCTTATTTAGTGCATGAAACTCCGTCTTTAGCGGTACAGATTCGGGCTGACATTGTACGACTTTGGACAGGCACTCGAGGGGATAAAAAAACTTAGGTTTTCGGGAGATGTTATGAATGGGCACTTTGATGTTCTCATTCCCTACACTTACATGCCTGATGTACACATGGAGCGCACACAAATTGAGGATAAAAGTCAGTCGTCTTAAAAGGCGGGTGAGCCTAGTAATAATATATTTGTAACGTCTAATATGTCTTATTTTCTCTTATTTTGTCTAATATATTGGGTAATACGAGTGTAATGGTGACTAAAGGGTGTTATTTCATGTCTAGAGGGCTCTAATAATGTTAAAAAACGTATTTAGAAGGTCATAAACAGGTTTTCTATACTCTAACTGCAAAAATATTCGATTTATAAATAAAGAATCCTACTTCGTGAAAATTCATTTATCACGGTAGTGTCTGGAACGGATTAACCATGATAAACGAGGGTTCACTGTATTTGATTTTAATAAATTCAATAAAAAAAGAAATGTCTACTCTTTTAGGTGTACATAAACATGTAGAAACTCTATGCTCTACCTTACACTCTTGTCCAGAAGCTTTTTTTGTTTTTTTGGAGAATTACCGGGTCAAGCTAACATGTATACTGTGCATTTCTTCCCCCTAGCTTAGGCAGCTTGAGTGAGGCACTGCAGACAATGCACTCCCACACTTGCCACTTTACTTTTCTGTTTTGTTGAATTATCGTCCACATTATTTTTCATACTTATTAAACAGATCTTTTTTTTAAGTCTACTTATAGAAAACAGGTGTTGTGTTAACATTTATAGAACAGCAAACGTATCTTGCAAGATGGTGCAGACACTTTAATGGGCTTAATGAGATGAATTTAATGCCTCATGGGAAGCCTGATGTAAAGACAAACAATTAAGAAAATGCAGCATTCTCTGCTTTGTGTGGTACACTCCCAGTACCAGGACACTGACAGAAAAGAGAAGCGTTCAGCCAGAAGAAGATCTGTAGAGGTGAGAGCCAACCGAAGGTGTGAAAACTAAAAAGAAAACAGGTCATGTGTGTATTGGCAAAAATGTGAAACTTACATTCTTGTATATACAGTGGATTCGAAAAATAATCAGATCCCTTCACTTTCTGCACACTTCATTGTGTTGCCACGTTTCACCATCAATCTACACTCAATGACCAATAGTAACAAACTGGAAACAGGAATTCAGAAAGGTTGGCAGATTTATTAAAAAATAAAAACTGAAATCTCTCTTTTATATACAGTGCCCTCCAAAATGTTTGGGACAAAGACATATTATTTTCCTTGACTTACCCCTCAGCTCCAAAGTTTAGAATTACAAAGGAAACACTTCTGAGGTGATTAAAGTGCACTTTGAAGACTTTCATTTAAGGGGATTTGCTCACATGTTGGTCACACCGTGTAGAAATGACAACACTTTTTCTACATGGCCCCCCATTTCAGGGCACCATAATGTTTGAGACACAGCAATGGCAGGTCATATTTAATGCAGACATCTTCAGCTCCTGGTTTTTTTGGGGGTCTTGTCCTCTTATGTTTTTCATCAGTATATCATACTCAATTGGATTTAAGTCAGGTGACTGGCTTGACCATTCAAGAAGGTTCAATTTTTTAGCTTTGAAAAATGCCTGTGTTGCCTCAGCAGTATGTTTGGATCATTAGCTTGTCATAAGATGAAGTCCAATGAGTTTGGAGACATTTACTAGAACCTGAGCAGAGAAGATATTTCTCTACACCTCAGAATTTATTGTGCTGTCAGCAGTTCCATCATCAATGAAGAGAAGTGTGCCAGAACCTGTGGCAGCCATACTGTACACGCCCAAGCCCTATCACGCCCAACACCATGTTTAGTAGATGAGGTTGTCTGCTTTGGATCTTGGGCAGTTCCGTCTGGTCTCCATACGTTGCTCTTGCCATCACTCTGGTCAGGTTCATTTTTGTCTTGTCTGCCCACAAGACCTTTTATCCAGAGTTCTGCAGGCCCATTTAAGTTCTTTTCTCACAAACTGTAATCTGGCCATCCTGTTTTTGTGACTAACTAATGGTTTTCATCTTGCAGTGTGGCCTCTCTATTTCTGTTCATGAAGTCTCCTGCAGATAGTCGTCTCTGACATGTCCACACCTGTTTCCTGAAGACTCTCTCTGATCTGTTGGACGGGCGTTTGAAGCTTTTTGTTTACCACAGTGAGGATTCTTCTGTCATCAGCAGTGGAGGTCTTCCTTGGCCTTCCAGTCCCTTTGTGATTGTTGAGCTCACCAGTGTGTTCTTTCTTCTTCTTGATATTCTAGAACAGTGGTGGCGAACCTATGGCACGCGTGCCAAAGGGGGCACTCAGAGCCCTCTCTGTGGGCACGCGCGCCTTCAACCCAACACAGAGTTCGTTACTATAAAGCCAGAGGGATGCGGGACCGGGCTGCTCCCCTCCCAGCTCCCCCTGCGCCGGAGGACTTTTATCACATCACCCTCCCCTCTGCCCAGCAGCCCAATGGGAGCGCTTCCACCTTCTCCTGTCTGGGGTAAGGCGGGCGGCTCACATGCAGCTTGAGGGTGCGGCACGGACTGCAGCCTGTTGAGTCTGTGATTCCCGTGGTGGGGTTGGAGGGGATGTGGTATAGCTGGTCCACAGCTCAAAATTGAAAAGGCCAGTTTTAATAGATAATCGCCGCACTCGTGGCTTAAAGGGGGTTATGGTAGAGTGGCCGGAGCGGTTTCCGGGAGCTTTGTGATGCGGGCGGTCCTCGCTTAAGCGCACAGGTGAGGAGTCGTCCGAATCTATAATTGTTGCAACGAGATGCTAATCGCCACACCTGATCCACGACCCCGTAATATAGAAGAGAAACGTGAGGTGGATGGAAAGGGGATAAAGAAAGAGAGAGATAGAGAGCGAGCGAGCGAGCGCACACGGGAAAGGGAATGTAAATGGAAACGGGGGTTAATGGGAAAGACCTGCGTGAAACACTTGAGAAGATAGAAGGGATGACAAAGGACAGCACAGTTACTTCTGAAAATGGAATCCTTAAAGTGTGGAATTCTCTGCCAAATAATTTTAAGTCAATGAGGGCACTTGGGATTGCTTTCCTTACTTTGTTTGGAACATCTTATGGTTGTGAGCAGCTGTTTTCATGCTTTGAATTATATCAGCGTTTCTCAACCTTTAAGTACTTGCGACCCAAGTTTTCATAACAGTTTTAAATGCGACCCCCCAAACGTTTTTTTGAAACCCTAATAAAATGTATTCCTATATTTTTTGCTGCCAATACACCGCTACAAGTTTAAAATTTCCCTACGAATACCGAACTTACGCCACATATGGCAACATTCGTGCCCCCTTTTTTGTTACTTTGCGCGGCCCACAGTTTGAGAACCGCTGAATTCTATCAAATCTGACACCAGAAACAGACTAACAGATGACCTGAGTGCTGCATGTGTTGCTCTCAAACTTACAAAGTGTGAGCCAAGGTTAGACAAATTATCAGCATGCATACAACAGCAAAAATCACATTAATTGTTCAAAACCATACCGAATGCAGACTTTTACCTTTCAATAAAAAGTTGTTTGTATCATTGAAAGCTCTGTTATTATGTTTTTCTTTTAAGACAAAAGATGTTAATGTATGAGTTGTTTTCAGGTTAAACCTGTCAGTATTCAGGTTAAATTGCCGTGGTGGCACTTTGTGATAAATAAGTGAGTTTTAGGTTGCAGTTTGGGCACTCGGTTTCTAAAAGGTTCGCCATCACTGTTCTAGAAAGTTGATTTTGGTCATCCTATGATTTTACCGATATCCCTAATGGTTTTATTCTTGTTTTTCAGACTCATAATGGATTCTTTGACTTTCATTGGCACAACTTTTATCCACATGCAGAAAAACTTTTGTCATTTCTACTTAAATGCATTGCATTTTTCATTCCAAAATATGACACATCAGGAATATTAACACTGTGTTATTGATTTGTGTACCAAATCTCATAGAACAGAAACATGCGCATTGCATATCTCATTCCAACAGATGGCACATTACAAGTATTTGTAGCAATAAAATGCATTGCATTTGTCATTCCAAAATATGGCACATCAAAAGTATTAACACTGCTTTTACAATTCCAATGCCAAATCTCATATAGCTGAAACAAATGCATTGCATTTGTCATTCCAACAGATGGCACGTCATAAACATTTGTAGTAATAAAATTCATTGCATTTGTCATTCCAAAATATGACACATGACAAATATTAATTTCATTTATTGATTTATTGATTTGTGAACCAAATCTCATATAGCTGAAACAAATGCATTGCATTTGTCATTCCAACAGATGGCGCATCATATACATTTGCATTAATAAAATGCATAGCATTTGTCATTCCAACAGATGACACATCACAAAGATTAACACTGCTTTTATGATTCCCATACGAAATGGCATATAACAGAGACATATGCACTGCTTTTGCCATTCCAACAAATGGCGCATCACACACATTTATAGTAATATATTTTTTACTACAAACGTTTGTGATGAGCCATCATGTTCTAATGGCAAATGCAATGCATTTTATTACTTCATGCATTAAAATATGTATTTCAATAAATGGTTCACAGCAAAGTCTGTGTTGATCATTTGGATTTCATTCTGTCTTAGGCATGTAGGTATAAACAAACACAGACAACAAGATATGTAAAGAGAATGGAAGCCCCAAGAGAACCCCACTCAAATAGCCTAATTTTGAAGATTATAGGATGTTCCAGTAATGGAAGTCTGAAACAGGTGTTGTCTCAGATCCCCAAACCACAAATATACAGTAACTACAACAACAATCCTGAGTTCAAAACACTTTCTTTATTTTCTTTTGTACCTTCCAAGAGGTGTCTTCTCTACAATTCAGCACAAAACCTTTCTTCCTTGTATTCTCCTTCCAGGTAGGATTTCTCCTCCTCCTCTCCTGACCTCGACTCCAACTCGACCCTGGCTGAGGCAGGGACCCGGAAGTACTTCATTTGCAACAATATGGCATCTGTGAAGCAGTTCCAGGTCAGGTGGAAGCTCTTCTTTGGGTACTTCATCTTGTGGCACCCACAGTCTGTGTATGGAGTTTAACCTTTTCAGCTAACAGATTTCAATTAAATGGACAAGACCTGAAAGACTTGTCAAGGTGGATAGCGGAAAATCAAAGCAGGACTTTAGAATGTCGTGTGTAGCCAGCTTCCCATGGGAAAGTAACCTTGACTGTAATACCATCTTAGCAACATCCCTGTGCTTTAAGAATCTGCTGTTCTAGTAAAAGAAACCCAGATGCTGACTTTGAATGAAAATGGGGATGACACTGGCTGTCTTACTTTAAACCTTTCTTCAAAAATAGTTTCAGTTCACTTTTTAGTTTAGTTTTAGCAGTGGCGTAGCTCAAGTTCGTGCCACACGGCGCGAGGCGGTGCTTCAATTTGCCGCCCTCCAACATATCTGAATATGTTAACCTATTTAAATAGAAAATTTAAATGACATATAGAGAAAAATTAAGATAAATTTTGCATAGATTTATTCATATATAGAGAAACAGCTATACTTTTTCACATATAATTATTTATAAGCATCATCTAGACAAGAATATAGTATACTGTAGACGCACTGATAAGCCGTGTTCTCATTATTAGTTTAATATAATTACGCTGCGAAAACCAGAACCAGTGTAGTGTACAAGTGATAGGTGGGGATGTTTTCTGCACAAAGCAAGAACGCATTCGGATTGATAATGAAACAAAATTGTAAATTGTAAATTAGTTGTTTATCTTCCTAGAAATTATTATCAGTGTAATGTTAATGCTTATTTTTGTTATTGACTCATAAATTTCAACTGCTGTGTCTGATACCCTCACAGAAGGACAGTCTGAAAATTATTTTTGAAGCATTTGTTGATAAAAATCAGAGAATTTTACTTTTTTCATTCATGAGTGATATTTTTCTGCACCCTGCTGTTTACACACAAATTGTACTGAGCCTTTTGGCCAATAATGCCGCCCCCAAAAATGCGCCACCTGGGGTGGACTGCCACCTCCACCCACCCCTAGCTACGCCACTGATTTATTGCTCATTTGGTGATTTGTTGCCTTTCTGACATTTTTAGAGAAGCCATGGACATTTAAATGAAGCTTGCAATCTGCTTAGCTGCTGGACACTTTTCAAGGAGCTCTGTCTCCAGCAAGAAATCTTTCTTATAACTTTTAGATTAAAGATATACTGTATAATCGATAACTAAGGTATTGGACTATCTGGGACTGAATCCACACAGGTTGCATAATTCTTTCTATTGTTCATATTTGCTGCTATTTATTATACAGGTAAATATAATTTTAAAGTAAAAACTTCGCCCTGCTGTGGGCTGGCGCCCTGCCCGGGGTTTGTTTCCTGCCTTGCGCCCTGTTTTGGTTGGGATTGGCTCCAGTAGACCCCCGTGACCCTGTAGTTAGGATATAGCGGGTTGGATAATGGATGGATGGATGGAAGTAAAAACCTATATTCTAATTATAGATTACTAGTGCTATGATAGGGCGGCACGGTGGCGCAGTGGTAGCACTGCTGCCTCACAGTAAGGAGACCTGGGTTTGCTTCCCAGGTCCTACCTGCATGGAGTTTGCATGATCTCCCCGTGTCTGCGTGGGTTTCCTCTGGGTGCTCCGGTTTCCTTCCACGGTCCAAAGACATGCAGGTTCGGTGCATTGGCGATTCGAAATTGTCCTTGGTGTGTGTGTGTGTGTGTGTGCCCTGCAGTGGGCTGGCGCCCTGCCCAGGGTTTGTTTCCTGCCTTGCGCCCTGTTTTGGTTGGGATTGGCTCCAGCAGACCCCCGTGACCCTGTAGTTAGGATATAGCGGGTTGGATAATGGATGGATGGAATTAAAAACTTATACTCTAATTATAGATTACTAGTGCTATGTGTGACGGACAGCCGGGTCCCATGCCCGGCCGGGACGCCTCTGCTACATACGTCCCGGGGGAGCCATCAGGGACATTGCAGTACCTTCCCCGGGGCGCTTGGGGGCAGCCTCCCTGGCTGTGGATCCCTCCTCAATCTCCCCCGTGGCTCCATGGGACATGGAGTCCACCACAGCAGCCCGGTTGGGACATGGGGTGGCCGCTAGGGGGTGCTGCGGATGACCAGCCACCACGCTGGACAGTTTATCAGCCCCACCCGGAGGTGCAATTAAGACCAGCTGGTCAGGCACCTGGAACACTTCCGGGTTGGGTATAAAAGGGCGTGCCTCCCAGCAATCCGGGCCAGAATCGGGAGGAAGAGGACGAGGTTGCCTGGGAGGAGTGGTGGTGCCAGGAAGCAATTGGTTTATGTGGGGTTTTGTGCTTTGGACTGTGTTGGGCTTGTGGGACACGGGGAAGGCGTGTGCCCACGGCTGAAGAAACAATAAAGCCTGTGTGACTTTGTACACGTGCCTCTGCGTGGTCTGTGCCGGGTCGGGCGCTATAAAGCGCCTTTTACATATGATAGGGCGGTACGGTGGTGCAGTGGGTAGTGCTGCTGCCTCACAGTTAGGAGACCAAGGTTCGCTTCCCTGGTCCTCCCTGCATGGAGTTTGCATGTTCTCCCTGTGTCTGTGTGGGTTGCCTCCGGGTACTCTGGTTTCCTCCCACAGTCCAAAGACATGCAGGCTGGGTGCATTGGCGATTCGAAATTGTCGTGTGTGCCCTACAGTGGGCTGGCGCCCTGCCCGTGGTTTGTTTCCTGTCTTGCGCCCTGAGATTGGCTCCAGCAGACTCCTGTGAACCTATAGTCAGGATATAGCGGGTTGGATAATGGATGGATGGAGTAAAAACTTAAACTCTAATTATAGATTACTAGTGTTATGATAGTTGTTATTGTTTACTATGACGCTATCTTGGTTTCCGACGAGCACTGCTATTTTGTGTTATTTGCATCTTCCATATCCATGAGAACATCCCATCATTCAGTGGGAGATGCAGCGCCAGTGACATCTGAATTGGTGATTCCTTTAAAGGTCATCTAGAATGATGCCTTTTCATCTGACTTAGGACCCCAAAACTTTCTGTGCCTTTTTTCCTTGAGAAGTATTTATTTTTTTGACCTCTTCATATTTGATTTCATGCTTTCATATCTTGGTTTCTGATCCCTCTTGAGTGCTCTATATTATGATGGTTTAGTCGTCTTGATCTCTTAGTTTTCATCTTGGCCTGTTTCTGACTACGTGTTTCTCCCAGTCATTTTCCTTTGCTGTGCCTTCACTCACAGGACAGCTGAGGGTTGGATTAATCATTCTTTGTCTAGCTGGTGTCCCTTAAGGGCATGAAGGACATTTGTGAAGTGTTGTATGGGTGGCAAACTGGTGAAAATAAGAGGCAGTCGCAGTCATAGAGCAGTCTGCCATTACAGGTCCATAGAGGTGAATATACAAGGCACAATACAGACAGTGAGAAAGGTAATAGGTTTCAGGTAACAGTTACTTATCTGGTTTTCACATTTCTTCCTATCCCCCATTAAGAAAAGAACCTAAGAAGTTAGCTGGTGCTTTGTCTGTTGGGTCCACATCCCAGGTGTTCTGATAACATGATAAAACAGACCCCAACAGGCCTGTCCATAAGAACTTCAATTGCCACTCGGTCCGTGGGAATCCAAATGGAACCTCACTGAGATAAATGGTGCCGGCCAGCATATTAGGCAAATACTTGGTCCTCAGTGGCAGACTCCCACTGTCCTTCCCCTATCTTGGCTTCCCCGACCTAAAAAAGAAACATCTGCAATCCCAGTCAAGATGCAAATTCAGCCATGCTGCCCATTCCCTGGTTGGAAAATGGAAAGATTTGCACTGGTGAGGTCTCATCTGGAGTACTGTGTGCAGTTTTGGGCTCCAGCGCTAGAAAAACTCCAGAGAAGTCTGACTAGTCTGCTTCCAGAACTGCAGAGGATGAATTATGAGGATAAATTAGAAGAGCTGAGGCTTTTCAATTTAAGCAAAAAGAGAATTAAATGTGACATGACTGAAGTGTTTAAAATTATGAAGGGAATTAGTCCAGTGGATCGAGACTGTGACTTTCAAATGAGATCTTCAAGAACACAGGGACACAGCTTGAAACAGACTAAAAGCTGGCTAAGGGCAAATTTCGCACAAACATTTGGAAGCTGTTCTTCACACAGAGAACCATAGACACCTAGAATAAGTGACCATGTGGTGTGGTAGACAGTGGGACTTTCAGGATCTTCAGACCTCAACTTGATGCTGTTTTGGAAGAATTTAATGGACAGGACTGGCAAACTTTGCTGGACTGAATGGCTCTAGATTGTTCTGATGTTCTTAAACCCTTCCATCCAACCTGACTGCCCATTACAATGCTCTCCCATAAGGGATTAGACAGTGTCCAGAGGCTTGATGAAACCTACCCTTCTGCATTCAGTCCCAAAATGAAGATCTTCTTCTTGCTTTCTAGTTTTCTTATAGTGAGGTGTGGAAAAGATGGAGCCGGACGCAGTGCTAGAGGCCTGTCTGTGCCTTATGGTCTTAGGCTTTCTCTTCAAATCTAGGACAGGAGAGGAAGGGACATAAGTGGCAGTTGTATGCCTAAATCCTTTCTCTGGTGTACCCATAAAATCAGTCCTCGGTAAAAAGGATTCCATTATCCTGCACTTCTGACATCAACAGAGCTTAGTCACTGCATTTCCAAGAAGCTGTCAGGGATGCCAGGGGCAACGACCTGGCCGGGACGCCTTCAGGGACCGGAAGAGGGTCTATGCCCGCCCTGGATCACGTGGGGGCCGCCATCCTGGTTGCTTTGGGGGCCACGGGTAGAGGGCATGGAAGCCCAACCCTGTAGAGACCCGTGGTCACCGCCAGGGGGCGCCCCAATGCCTTGGGGACCCTATACCTCAGCACTTCCGCCACACCAGGAAGTGCTGGGCGGAAGAGGAGCAGGGACACCTGGAGAGCTTCTGGGAGAACAGCCAGCACTTCCGCCACACTGGGGCATGTCCAGGGAGGAATGCCGGGAAACACCTGGAGCTCATCCGGGATGAAATAAAAGGGGCCGTCTCCCTTCATTCGAGGCTGGAGTCGGGTGGAAGCAGGACAAAGCAGGAGAGAGAGTGGAGGCGGCCCGAAGAGGAAGGCATTGTGTGGCCAGGACTGTGTTTGGGGTTTGTGTGCACCTGTAAATATTGTACATAATAGTATTGTAAATAAACGTGTGGTGGTGATGAACAACATGTCCGCCTGTCTGTGTCCGGGCCGCGTCCACAAAGCATGATATGCATAAAGCTGCTCCAGGCAACCAACGAAGCGTACATCTTCAACATTGTGCAAACAGCATCTTCTTCATGTTATACCTTAATGCTGTGTGGATTACAGTAGAGTTAAAAAGACAGAATCGAATGGCTTTGACAAGCTCATCTGTATATCTGTGTTCAGTCTTAATTAGCCCCATGAGACTATCAGTCTGTTTAGATAGTTAATTACTTAATTGATTATGGCGGTGCTAATACTGCCATAAGATACTGTACAGTAGTGATATTTCAGCACTTAAAGCATCGTTCAGCTGCAAGACAGAAAGCAGGATATGTTTTAAAATAGCAAATTAAATGACTGCAAAAGGTTAACGTTAATGACAAACTTTACAGCAATTGAAGGAAGAAAATATTTATGGGGTAATGGGTGCCATGGTGACACAGAAGTCAGTCCTACTGCCTTGCAGCTCTCAAATATATTGCTTTTGGCACATTGTTTGTATGCAGGTTGCTAGCTGTCCCCATCTCTGAGTGAATTTTCCTCAGAACACTCTGGTTTTCTCCCATATCCCAAATACAGATGGGGAAATAAGTATTCAAAATATCAACCATATCTAATATTTTTCTCATTAAACGTACTTGCAATGCACATAAAGTTTTGCAGAAATAAATCTGTAACACGTTAAAATGTGCAGAAGGGGTCTGAAAACTTTCTGAATCCACCGTGTATGTGTAAGTGTGTTCAGAAATGTATATAATCACAAGCTCCCTTGACCACTCTTGGTTAAATGTTGTCCTGTTGCTTTTAACCTTTGTGATCCAACTACAATTTCTACATCTCATCTCCATGATCTCATTTAGTATTTCTTTAACATTATCTGTAGTTACTGCCAGGTTACTGACCTCCTCCTACCAGAAAACCTTGGAAAAATCTGAATTAACAGTGTGTGCAATTTCTTTCTCTCTGTATTTTATTTCCCTCTTGCTGTTCTTAATACACTTCAGCTGCTCCTTGACCGTTCTATTACTGCTATAATATTGGAAAAATCTCTAAGGATTATCTCTTATATTTGTTGCAATATTCTACTGCAGGTGCCTTTTGACATTTGTGGTTTCCCTTTTAAGTGTTGTTTTTAGGTCCTTAGGTTAGCATTTTGTGTTATTTATCTTGCATCATTACACAACTGACTTTTATTAATAATTTCTTTGTTTTCCCATTTCTCAGTCACTGTCAGCTAAGGGTCTGGCTCTTTGTATCTTTACAATGGGTAACGGATAAAAAAAATAAAAAATAAAAATTGTAAAATGACAATAACATTGTTATGCAAATAAATCTCAAGCACCTTGATTTAAAATTTGTGAAACTCCACGGATACTGTATATCATCACTACTACGATTGAACAAACATATATTTGAGACCTTATATACAGTGCCCTCCATAATGTTTGGGACAAAGACACATTTTCCTTGATTTACTCCTCAGCTTCAAAGATTAGAATTACAAATCAAACAGTTCTGAGGTGATTACAGTGCACTATGAAGACTTTCATTTAAGGAGATCTGCTCACATGTCGGTCACACTGTGTAGATATGACACTTTTTCTACATGGTCCCCCCATTTCAGGGTACCACCATGTCTCGGACAATTGGCGTCTCAGGAGTATGCGATTCCTCAGGTGGGTTTCATGGCTTCTTACGGTACCTAAGCTCACTTCTACCTTTTGGATTCTTTAGTTGTCATTGTTCAACATGAGGACAAGAGCTGTGCCAATGAAACTCAAAGAAGCCATTATGAGGGTGAAAAACAAGACTAAAACCATCTGAGACATCAGTAAAACCTTAGGATTACCAAAATCAACTGTCTGGAATATCATTAAGAAGTAAGAACGCACTGGTGAGTTCAGTAATCACAAAGGGACTGGTAGGCCAAGGAAGAACTCCATTGCTAATGACAGAAGAATCCTCACTATGGTCAAGAAAAAGCCCCCAATGCCTGTCCAACCATTCAGAACAATCCAAATAGTATTCAGACCCTTCATTCATTCCTTTGTAGAAGCCCCTTTGGCAGCAATTCCAGCTTTGAGTCTTTTTGGGTAAGTCTCTACCAGCTCTGCACACCTGGATTTGGGCAGTTTATCCCATTCTTGCTGGCTGAGCCTCTCTAGCTCTGTTAAATTGGATGGGCAGTGTCTCAAAACTGTCATCTTCAGGTCAAGGATGTTTAAGTATGGGCTTTATCTGGGCCACTCAAGGACGGTCACAGAATTGTTCCTAAAGGCACTTTAGAGTGGTCATGGCTGTATAATTTCAGGTCATTGTCATGTCGAAGGGTGAACCACTGTCTTGCACCCCAAAACACAATACTGAATCTCAGTACTTTAGCAAAACCAGCTTTATTCCACTTGAAACAGGAACAGCACAGTTATTTATTGTAGCAGGAGTTATCACTCTCCTATACTCAGACACAACAAACAGGCATAGTCATGGCCAGGTCAGCGCAGTGGCATAGCTAGGGGTGGGCGGAGGGTTCAGTCCACCCCGGGCGGCACATTTTTCGAGGGGGCATTATTGGCCAAAAGGCTCAGTACAATTCGTGTGTAAGCAGCAGGGTTCGGAAAAATATCACTCATGAATGAAAACAGTAAAATTCTCTGATTTTTATCCACAAATGCTTCAAAAATCATTTTTAGACTGTCCAGCAGTTGAAATTTATGAGGCAATAACAAAAATAAACATAAACATTACACTGATAATAATTTCTAGAAAGATAAACAACTAATTTACAATTTATAATTTCATTTCGTTATCAATCCGAATGCGTTCTTGCTCTGCTCAGAAAACATCCCCACCTATCACTTGTACACTACACTGGTTCTGGTCTTCGCAGCATAATTATATTAAACTAAAAATTAGAACAGAGCTTATCAGTGCGTCTACAGTATACTATATTCTTGTCTAGATGATGCTTATAAATAACTATATGTGAAAAATTATTGCTGTTTCTCTATATATGAATAAATCTATGCAAAACTGATCTTAATTTTTCTCTATATGTCATTTTAATTTTCTATTTAAATAGGTTAACATATTCAGATATGTTGGAGGGCAGCAAATTGAAGGACTGCCCCGCCCCGTGCGGCTCAAACTCCAGGTACACCACTGGGTCAGCGGCCATGTTTTACTGTTCCCTGTATTTATAATGTTCCTTGCATCACCCATTGGCCACAGGCGCTTATAGTGCGATCTCGATTGGCATGTAGTTGTTTCCATGGTGCTCTGCTGCTGCGCTGCGAACCTGTGGTTGCCTTGGCAAAGGAGAAGCAGTCCATCACAGACGTAGCAGGCACTCGTTCTGTTTGGTTTTCCTAAAAGAGTTCAGAAAACCTCACAATCACCCCCAGTCTGAGGTGGAATGTAGTCTGGGGCTGGTTTTCTTTAAGACCCTCTCTGTATTTGGCTGCATTCATCCATCCTCAAAGTTTCATTTCATGTTTACGCACCATGTGACTGCAATCATTGCATCACTCATATGACGGTAGAAATACGGATGCAGTTCCTTTTATATGTTAATCCTTGATGGATTCACATCTTGAAAATAACATTCTATGAGTGATAGCAAACATCTGTTTCTTCTTTTTTTGGTTTTATTAATTTTATTAAAATCAATTAACATTTCATACAAATAACTCAAGTTTTACAAAAAAATGTTCAAAACAAATCAACCCCCACCCCAGAGAAAGAGAGCTAGGCCAGCAGAGTAAAACTTTAAGCTAGTAAAAATAAGTAAATAGATAAATCAATAATTGAATAACGATAAATGGAGTAAAAGAGAGGAGATAACCTGCTTCCTCAATTTAAATGCTTATTTTAAAATGTTACTGATTAGATCCTGCCAGGTTCTGAAAAAGTTTTGCACAGATCCTCTAAGTGTGAATTTGATTTTTTCCCAATTTCAAATAGTATATAACATCAGTTACCCGCTGACTTAGAATAGGAGAGTTAGGATTCTTCCAGTTGAGCAAAATAAGTCTATGTGTCAATAGTGTAGTGAAGGCAATTGCAGTTTGTTTCTCCTTCTCCACTTTAAGCCCCTCTGTGAGCCCACCAAACACAGCTGTTAGTGGATTAGGAGTGGCTGATTACACCAAGGCTGTCTGAAAGGCATTTAAAGATTTTGGTCCAGAATGATGTTAATTTGGCGCAGGCCCAGAACATGTCACCCAGTGAGGCTGGAACTTGATTGCAACGTTGACAGTTTGGAGCTTGCCCTGGAAACATTTTGGACAATTTTAAATGAGAGAGATGCGCTCAATATATAATTTTGAGTTGAATAATTCTATGCTTTGCGCATATGGAGCTCGAGTGAATTCTCTGCATTGCTACCTTCCACTCCTTTTCTGAGATGTTGAGATCCTTTTCCCATTGTCCTCTTGGATCTTTGAAAGAGAGGGACTGTAAAATGGTTTTATATATTACAGAAATGCTGTCTGAGTCCGCAAGACTGATCAATATTTTATCCGGCATTGAGGTAGGTGGAAGGTGAGGGAAATTGGACAGGTTCTGTTTAATAAAATTTCTAATTTAAAGATAGTGAAATAAATGTGTTGTTGGAAAGTTAAATTTGGAGTATAATTGTTCATAGGATGTGAAGACGTTGTCTATGTACAGATCTCTAAGTGATTTAATCCCGGATGTTTTCCCGACATTAAATATTGTGTACGTTTGAGAGGGTGGAAAAAGGTGGTTCTCGTGTAGAAGTGTGCAAGCCTCTGTTTCAAGTAGATCTTCATGTCAGGTTTAGTTTGTGTTTTTTTGTTTTTAACTCCTTTATGCCATTAACTTTTGATTCTCATTTTGTCCTTATGTTTTGCCCACCTGGTCTCTTGGATCTCCCTACTTTGACCTTGCTTTCCCTGACTATGGTTTTTGGCTGTTGATTGTCATGTTACGACATTTTCTTCTCATCTTACAATTTAGTTGCATTTTATCATTATATTTTTTAGATTATAGATTTTGTTTTTTGGGGTTTATTAGTGATGATCTTGACACTTACCTAACTCATCCTCTTTGTTCCCTTGCTGTATCTGTCGCTGTCATTCTTCTTCACACCACTCTTCAATGCCCCTTTATCACCTTCTGGCTCCATTGAACTCAGGAGAGTCACTCAGTTCTGTAAGAAGGTGCAATCTGTCATCAGAAGAAGTAAATCCCCTGGACGTGTGCCTTATTACCTCCAAATCCCCACAGTTTGATAACTGATGAATGTCAGATAAGTATTTGTTAAAAGGATCTTAAAGCATTACTTCATATGCCTTATTTCTGAGAAATCAGAAATAGATTACTAATATTTAATATGTCCAGCAATATTAGATAATTTATTAACCATACTTTTAACGATATTTAAAAAAAAAATATTAAATACATTTTCACAGAAAATGCTCAAAAGTGCCATGATCTGCTGTACCTTTTCTTATTTCCATGATAGATCAACTACCACGTTTTATACAAATGCCAGCTTGTTCTTATTTCTGCTTATTTCTCTGTGGATGCACTGTAGAGTGCTTTTTTCTTATTTCTCTTTTTTAATTTTTAAAATGATAGCATTTCTATGAAAGGGAACATTAACAGAGAAAATGTATTGAAGGACGTACATGGCATATAAGTGAAATAATGGTATTTAGAATGGTTATAAACTGTGAGTCATTCCTACAGAGCTGGCTAGAGATGTCATTAGTCATAAGAGCATAAAATATCTGTAATAGAGCTATTTGGGATTATTTCAAAATAGAGAACTGAGTGGTCTAAAACCACACATCTAGATTTTGTTGATATGGGAAACATTTCTGACAGATTGCTGTGTGTTGCTACACTGCTACCACAACATTGTGCATACTTAAATCATTTTTAGGATAAAGTAAAATATTAGTAGCTTGCTGGACAATTTAAAAATGACTACAGGCTGAGTATCCCTAATCCGAAATACCTGGGACCAGAAGGATTTTGGATATTTTCAGAGTTTGAAATATCTAAATCAAATCAAATCAAAATTTATTTATAAAGCACAATTTAAAAAACACCATAAGTGTAAACCAATGTGCTCTACAATAAAATCAAAAAATATCAATAGTAAATCAATACACAAACAAAAAATACATAAATATTCAAACAAATAAGTTAAAGGAACCAATTAGCAGATAAACATCCATCCATTATCCAACCTGCTATATCCTAACTACAGGGTCACAGGGGTCTGCTGGAGCCAGTCCCAGCCAACAAACCCCGGGCAGGGCGCCAGCCCACCGCAGGGCACACACGCACACCCACACCAAGCACAATTTAGGATCGCCAATGCACCTAACCTGCATGTCTTTGGATTGTGGGAGGAAACCCACGCAGACACGGGGAGAAGATGCATACTCCACGCAGGGAGGACCCGAGAAGCGAACCCAGGTCTCCTAACTGCGAGGCAGCAGCGCTACCCACTGCACCACCCAGCAGATAAACAATTAACAGAAAAACAGTGGATATGAAAAATTAATAAATTGATACCAGAGTTATACTCATATACAGTTAAAGGCAATCGAAAACAAGTGTGTTTTAAGTCTTGATTTCAACATTTGGGTTGATGATGCTGACCTAATTTCATCTGGCAGAGCATTCCATAACTTTGGTGCTAGAACAACAAAGGCACAATCACCCCTAGTCTTCATCTTAGACTTTGGCGCAACCAACAATTGCTGTTGAGAGTAACATAGGGAGCGGACTGGTGTATACGGGACCATCAACTCGACCTGATAAGATGGGGCAGAACCATTCAGTGACTTAAAAACCAAAAGTAAAATTTTAAACTGAATCCTAAATTCAACTGGGAGCCAATGAAGCGAGGCCAGAATTTGGGTAATGGACACAACTTTCTGAGAACCAGTAAGATTCATATATAAAAATATATAAATATATGTAAGATATTGTGAAAGAAGATGAACGCAGCCCCAAGGGGACGTGGCTGCTCCTCCAAAACCCCGTCTTAAACACTTACTGCAGCTGTCCTTTGGTTCTCTGCCTTGGCACTCTTCCCCCAGACATACTCTGCTTTATTCTTTATGCTTTATTATGCTGTTTACGAATAAAGCAGAGGATGTCACGCTTGGGTCACACAGTTGCACAGATTCATTCAGGGTTTTCATGAAACCTCACCAACACCTCTGCCAGGCTTTTCCCATCCAAGTACTGGCCGCACCCAAAAATGCTTAGCTTCAGGTGGGTGACCTCTTTTGAAGTGCATGTGGCGTGGCTGCTGGCTGCAAATGGGCTTCAGTCAGCACTGACTTAAAAGTTATATTGGTTTGTATAATAACCAATAGTAGCACATATACAATAAGCAATATAAAGAATTATACAGCCTGGCAGTCATCTTTCAGTCCCAGAGGACAGTTCCCAGATGTCCCAGTTCCTTAGTTATTAATTATCTGTTCTTAATAATAAGTGTCTAACAGCTAAGCAGATAGCAAGATCAATTTAAATGTCCACAGCTCTTCACAAAGTGTCAGAAAGGCAGCAAACAAACACTCCACACTTACAACAAAGCACCATCTGAGCTAAAATACACTCAAAACTGAACTGAAAACTTCTGTTTGAAAAAGTTTCTCATAAAAAGCAGCCTCTAGAAATGCAAAAAGTTATCACACAAGCTCAAGGTTGAGTCCAATGGTATTTAAAAGGTACCTGAAGCTGCAACAGAGTAGCTACACAAAACTTCCTAAGGTCCTGGTTTGCCTTTCAGCTTTCCTAGCTTGACAAGATTTTCAGGCCACGGCCTTCATCCTTTGTATAAAAATATGGTAAAGAAGTAAATGTTATTGTTGTTGTTGTCTAACCAGAGCTTATTATTCTCTGGTATCATTAAGACACCAGGACAGATTCAGAGCAGCGCGTTGTTTGCTCTGCTGTAATTTCTTTTTTCATTTCTTTTCTGAATTTGTGATGAAATTTAATGCTGAATTAGTACAACATTCCTTGCCTCATGACCTCACTTTAAGAAACCATCTGGATATCCATCATGGCTCTAATTTAAATATTCTCTCTTTTTCGATAGTGAAGTAAATTCATTCAGTGTTAAATAAGGGTAAGAGTTCACCCCCTGCAGCAGAAGAATAAATTAAACTTTAAATGCTCTTCTTCTCATTCTAAATGTATAGTGTTGGTATTCAATTGTGTACCACATGCAAGAAAACATTACAGTGACAAAGAGGCGTAAAAAATGTAGAAGACACACTGAAATGCAGTCTTTTAAATGCTAATGCAGCTCATATAGACAGAAGATGGCATTAGGTTCAGACTCAAGTAAAATATTTCTCTTTGGGAAGTCAGCTTCTCACGACTGAAGTGTTTACTTTATGGTATTGTACTCATTCACATCCTTCCTGAAAAATCTGCAAATATTTCATCATGCCAGATGATCTCCAGTACAATACAAGTTCACAATTCAGTTTATTGTAAAAGAGTCCTTTTCATCCACACGATTCCATTCATAACTGAAATGTTCACATTGAATAGTTTCACACCAGCAGCCAGCCTTTTCACATAATTGCAAATTACATTTATTAAAAAAAAAAAAGCTTAAATAATTCATTGTGTTTAACTGGTATGCAGTAGCGTATGAACACCTGATAAAAAAAGTCTTTCAAAGTTTACTTAAAAGTGACAAGGTGAAGTGAGTCAACACAAAGAGGGTCCACCTTAACTTCCATCCATTCATTTTCCAACCCACTATATCCTAACTACAGGGTCAAGGGGGTCTGCTGGAGCCAATCCCAGCCAACACAGGGCGCAAGGCAGGAAACAAAACCCTGGGCAGGGCACCAGTCCACCGCAGCCACCTTAACTTTCGTTTACTTATTTATTTCTATAAATACTATATGGCCAAAAGTTTGTGGACAGCTACCCATCACACCTCAATGAGCTTGTTGGACATCCCATTCCAAAACCGTGGCCGTCTGTTCCAACTCTGCCGTAAGACACACACAGAAGGTTTTTAAGTAATCAACAGAAGTCAGGACACCTGTGCAAATTTTCTGCTTCAACCTGCAAGGCTTCATTTACTTTAATTGCTGCAGAACATCTGCATGTTTTAACCTATTAGTTGTTCCCTGAAGTAGGCCCTTTTGTAATACTCTGAAATTTCCTTTTTTTAGTTTTTGCTAACCCAAACTTTAAATTTAAATCTCTGGCAGTTTACTGTTTACCTTTTCGCCATTTTACGTCATTCATTGCATTTCAACTGATTAAATCTGATGAAAAACTGGAAAATCTGAGGATGATCTAGATCTTTTGACCGGCAGTGCACATATTTTTGCTTGAGATGTAAGATTTACAAAATTCACAATTCAATTTGATATAATACAGTACTTTCACAACTCAGTATATCTTCAATATGGTAATGCTAAGCTGACTTGCTACTGTGAAGGTAAGTGTTATGAAAGGGAGTCCCAAAGCACAATGTCCCAAAAACCTCTTTCAAAAATACCCACAAGATGGGGATGTATAACTAAACCCTGGCTAGATAAACAGGCAAACACAAAATCTTTATAAAAATAAAAGGTTTTATTTCCACAATTGATGTTCTGTAAAAAGTATCAACCTCCGAAGAGTACAATGGAAAAATGGAGTTACGTAAGACACAAGACAATTGGGGCAATCGGAAGTCCTGCATCACAAATCCAGAGAATGTTCAAAAAAACAGAGCAAGAGAAGGTCAAAGGACTCATCAAAACTCCCTGGCACATTTGGAATGAACCGCCAGAAACAGTGGGAGACTCTCTGGATTTATAGGGCAGAGAGCAGTTCCTGGCAGTGACTGAGAGGTGGCTCCACCTCTTGGGGAGCAACCCACAAAACACATGGAACATGACCAAGGCATAGTACACAAAGCACAGAATACACAAAAGTATCAGTAACATAAAACAATGATCCAAAAGAGGACAACAAATACATGGAATCAGAATATAAACCCCTGGCTGAAATATAACAATAACTGCTTCTAATTTTTTCACCATCCAAGTGGACCAGCATGCAATGGATTGCAGGCTGAAGTTCCATACAACATCAGCTTAATCTCTGCAGCTCTAGAAAATGGCTTGCTGCTTGTCTCATGGGCCATAAACAGTTCCACAAACAGCTCAGGCATGGGAGACTTCTCCTCTGGTGATGATACTAATGTCTGAGCCTCTGATGAGGTGTATGGCCTATGTCTTTGTTAGGACTCTACAATGAGAAGTCAAGCAAAAAGACACATTTTATTGGCTAATGGAACATACTACAATACATATTGCATATTGCAATGTGTTCAGTTAGCCAATAAAAGGTGTCCTTTTGCTTGATTTCTAATTGCTTCCATTATGGCTAACACGGTACAACACCCTACTACTTAAAATTGTACATAAATATAAATAAGTAAAATATTACAATTTATTAAATGAATATAGCATATAGGGTGGCGCAGTGGTAGCGCTGCTGCCTCGCAGTTAGGAGACCTGGGTCACTTCCCGGGTCCTCCCTGTGTGGAGTTTGCATGTTCTCCCCGTGTCTGCGTGGGTTTCCTCCCACAGCCCAAAGACATGCAAGTTAGGTGGATTGGCAATTCTAAATTGGCCCTGGTGTGTTTGTGTGTGTCCTGCGGTGGGTTGGCACCCTGCCCAGGATTGGTTCCTGCCTTGTGCCCTGTGTTGGCTGGGATTGGCTCCAGCAGACCCCCGGTGACCCTGTGTTCGGATTCAGCGGGTTGGAAAATGGATGGATGGATGGAATATAGCATATATAAGTTCTCCCACTGATAAGTCGGGGCTTGATTTTACCGTATTTTATAATGTCAGTCATATAAATCGAATGGGGAAAACTCACGCAGATTAAGATATGCTAACGCTCAACTGAGAGAGTAACCACGGAGCTCACTGTCTTTTTTTCTGTGTATTGTGCCTACGTGACCACACGGTAATACCCAAACTACTCTGAAGCAATGTTTGCACTGTTTTGTGTTTTTTGTATCTCACACCTTCATATACTTTTATTGTAAGAGCATCCCTTATCTACGATGGAGGGTTCGATCAGAAGAAAATATGAAGCTGGTTTTAAATTAAAAGTAATTGAAGTAGGAAAAGAACTTGGTAACATTTGCACTGTTTTGTGTTTTTGCATCTCACACCCTCATACACCTTTATCATAAGAGCAGCCCTTATCTACGATGGACCATTCAATCAAAAGAAAATATGAAGCTGGTTTTAAATTAAAAGTCGTTGAAATGGCGAAAGAAATTGGTAACTGTGCTGCTGCAACAAAATTCAATGTGTCTAAGAAACTGGTGTGAGATTGGAGGAGGCAAGAAGATGTTAAAAAAAAAAAAAATTAAGTGTCGCATTTTTGAACGGGCATATAAGTTGGGGTCTGATTTTATGATAAATTTTCGGGTTCCAAGACCCGACTTATACGCGAGTATATATGGTAAATATGAAAAGCACACTTACCAGGAGCCAAAATCCATAGAAGGCTTTCTGCACAATATGGAGACAATCGTTTACCATGGTGGAGTGCTTATGAATGGATTGAGAAGTTCAAAAATGGTTGGACAAGTGTTAAACACAGAGAAAGAATACAATGTCCGTCCATGTCCTCTACCCACAACAACTTTAAGCAAGTCTGTACCTTGATTCTGACAAACTGATGAGGATATCTTGGTGCAAAAAGGGAATAAAGTGACCATGTTAATGTTTAGAAGACAACAAGAGAAACTGACTGATCAAAGTTGAAACTTAACCTATTGTAACCTTAAATGCGCAACCTGTGTGCAGAGAGACGTGTACAGCCTTCCCATGACAAACACAAACATGCAGGCATTTATCAACTTATCCTTGTATTTAAGGATAAATAGACTGGGGGGGGGGCAACCCAGCTGGGATGCCTTGGAGGACCGGAAGAGGGCGTGCGCCCACCTCAGACCACGTGGGGGCGACCACCCTGGTTACTATGGGGACGATGGGTACAGAGGTTTGAAGCTCAACCCTGTAGGGGCCCGTGGTCACCACCAAGGGGGCGCCCCGATGCCTTGGGAGCCCTGGACCTCAGCACTTCCGCCACACCCAGAAGTGCTGGGGGGAAGAGGATCGGGGACACCCGGAGTGCTTCCGGGTACGCAACCGGCACTTCCGCCACACTGGGGAGTGCCGGTGGAAGATTGCCGGGAAGCACCTGGAGCACGTCCGGGTGTGTATAAAAGGGGCCGCCTCCCTTCATTCAGAGCTGGAGTCGGGTGAGGAGAAGGATGAGGTCTGGAGAAGAGAGTGGAGGCAGCCTGAAGAGACAAGGCTGAGTGTGAGAGGCCTGGACTTTGGCGGAGTATCTTGAGGTTTGTGTTGCACTTATTGACTTGTAAATAGTAGGAACTGTTAATAAACGTGTGGTGGTGCAAAATACCATGTCTGCCTGTCTGTGTCTGAGGCTCGTTCCACAGTCTATAAATTAATTTTGATATAAAGTATGAAATTTAAATATGGCTATCCTTTACTTGCACCAATGGGTTAACTTGACAGCATGGTAGACTGAAGAAATCTAATAGAAGACTGTCTTTTCATATAAATGCATTTACATAATATTTCAATATATATTAAATTTCACCAACCAGCATACAGATAAATATTAGGGTCCAGAAGTACACCTCTGTTATTAAGTATTATGTAAAGTCCCAAAATAGTTCATCATTGAGAGTCATGGGTGACACCAGGTTAAAAGAAATAAGGCTTCTTATATGTACAGTAGACTGTTATCTTAGAACAAAATATAAAGTCTTATATACAGGGAGATTCACTCGAAAGAGGCCCCGAATATTCTGTAATAACTCTCGCTAGGACGAAGCAATATGAATGCTTAAGGTAGAAATACAATATACATTTAACATTGGGTTTTGGATATAATGAAACATATGCTATGAACCATAAAACCACAATTTAAGGAGGAGTGCCTGCTGGGAATGGGCTCCGTCACAATATCTATCTACAGTATTAATACTTGGCAATATACAAAATAAAAGTAGTTTTGTGTGATAATGCCACCCTTACCTTCGAATCGTCTCCCCACCCCGCGTGACGACCCTGTAAACAGGACTCTGATGGACAGTTGGAGCTTGTCAGCAATTTACTTAGGGTTCTGCATTATGCATAAATGCTTTCTGTGCACATCATCGCATATCTGACTGTGATGAGTTCCTCTTTTCACATAAGATTTTCAAAAAAAAAATACAGTTTATTCAACAAAGGCAAAAAAAGAAAGGATAAAAATAATAAGTTGCTTGTGCTGACAGTGCAACATGCTGAGGGGTTTGATGGGCGTCCGTATTCTCATGGTGTGGGAAAATGAGAACAAGCAGGAGATCTGAAATTAATTTGGTGACCTCCAAAGGGGCAGAATCTCAGTGCAATAGGGGGTAGCTGGCACTATGCAGATGTGCTGTGTAAAAGGTCAAAAAACAAGAATGAATTTAGAAACTTTTCAGCACAATTTGAATATCAATCAATAGAAAGTTGAAAAAGTAATAATGAAAACAAGTCTCTAAACAAGAGCCATTTGAGGGAGTGTGAATGAATAATAAACAAACATAATGTTATATTAAAGTGCTAACATTTGATGTTTTCTGCCTTTTTCATACACTTTAATATACATTTAAAAACAATGAATGATTTGGACTTATCATTTGAAAACACTGAGCATATGGTACTTTACTGAACGTGTTTTTATAAAAAAGCATAGTTTAGTTTTGACTGCAAAAGGCACAATAGAAAAACATGTAGTGAACTTGAAAAATGCTGAGTACAGAACTTCTTGTTACAACTTTAAAATGTGCTAAACAACAAACTGGTTGAATGTTCTTTGCTTTTAAGCAAGTCTTTTATCTATTCTGTTACATTTTTTTTCCATAATTAGGTCTTATACTGCAATGCCTAATTAAGACAAGTGTGCTTCAGCTACTCATCTTCCGCCAAAATATTTCAGTTTCTTTTTTTTTCTGTAGATAATGCAGTTTTATTTTAAATCCATCATGATCTGCCACATGTTCATATGACAGTGACTCACTGACTATTTTAGTCAAATGGTAAGACCAACAGATGAGGACAGAGGCTGATCATGTATACAGACAACACACCAGTGAGCAAACAGCCTTTAGTCCTTGTGCTGTACCATATGGTTATTTTCACAAAACTGTAAATTAACGAGAAAGTGCTGTTTTTTTTAAGTTTGGGTGTATTTGTCATTTGATTTTTTTTTTATTACATCTTGTGGAAACACAAGATTAAATAAAATGATTGCTTCTGCAATACAGCATGTAGGAAAGCCTTACTTATAATATTTTTTTGTATATTTACATTTATGTGTATATATATATATTTTTAATTTTAAATATATTTTATATTGTGTATATATTATCATAAAAGACATGGGTTGACTGCCACCCTGTTCTTTACCCAGCCAGAACCTATCCGGGCTGCCCTATGGGACTACAATTCCCATTATGCTTTACAAGTATCCATGTGAGAATCCTGGTCTTGGTGTTGTGCCATCTAGCGTATTGGGGAAGCCACTGGTCCGAATACAATGTGTCCCCTAATCCTTAATTACATTGGCCTCCTGGCCGGGTAATGAATCATGCCCTGCCTAGGTTAGGATGCTAGCCCATACCAATACATATATATAGTGACAATAAGAGGTGCTATACCAGCCCTAAACACAACACAGACAGACACAGGAGTCACATTACTACAAACAAAGTGCTTTTATTTTTCTTGGCTCTTGTGGAACATCTTTCCCATCCCCATGAGCCAACAACACAGTCCAATAAGCACTATCAATCACAATCCCAATAATTCTCTTTAACTTCTCCTCCACTCCTCTCCGGCAAGCTTAGTGGTGGCTGCTGGCTCCTTTTATAGCCCACCCGGAAGTGCTCCAGGTGTTTGATGACCTATTTCCAGCTGCACTTCCGAGTGTGGTGGAAGAAAGGTCCACACGGGCTCAGGAACAACTGCAGCACCCCCTGGCAGCACCCCCGGGTCCCAACAGGGTTGTAGAGAACTCCATCTCCCATGGAGCCCTGCAGGAATCCGAGGCACCACTGCCACCCAGGGGAGTGCCATCTAGCATCCCAGAGGAGGTACTGTTCTAAACCAGGCTTGCTTCCCCGGTCCGTACAGTGAAGAGGCGTCTCGGCTGGACAAGGACCCCAGCCGTCTGTGACAATATTTACACTAGCTGTGTAAGCCTGTGCTGTAAAAAGCCTGGGCTCCTGGAAACTATTGAAATCTTCAGAAAAAAAACTGAAAGTCTCACTCCTCTGAGATTTCGTTTTGCCGATGTGCTCGCCTCGCTTGTGTATTAGCGTCTAAGCGAGTTTGTCTTTCCACGGTGGTCTCACTTTGGCGATGAAGTCTCTTTCTTGCAGCTTCGTAATGTAGCCTCGTCCTTCTTTCTTTTTCCGACTCATTAACTTGGAGCCTTGTTGCCGGCTCTTTGAGCTTCATTCTGTAGCCTTGCCTTTCTGGCCCGGACAGACAGACACACTTCCACACATAGATGTTTATATATATATATATATATATATATATATATATATTTTGGTAGTCAGCCAGAACCTTTACCTGGCCGAGATGCCCATATGCTGGAAGGACCATGGGAGAGAACTTGCATGGGGCATTACCTACGCTGGAGTGGTAGATGGCAGCCTCCCTGGGTTGCAGCAGTGCCTCAGATTCCCACAGGGCTCCATGGGAGTTGGAGTTTGGTACTAGCCCTTTTGTGTGCCTCCAGGGGGTACCGCTGGGAATGGGGAGACCTCCTTCATGGGGCTCCAGCTTTACCCACACATGCTCCCGAGCCAAGCCTTTAGGACCCCGAAAATACTTCTGGGGATAACTTAAAAGGAACTGCTTGCCACTATTCAGAGAGCCAGAGATGGAAGTGGAGGACGAAGCTTGCCACAGGAGGACTGGAGGCAAATAAATAAAAAAGAAACAGAGAGCACCAAAGACAAAGGGCCTTTTATGTTATGCCTGGTAGTGCTTTGTACAGTGCTGTGCAGGTGAGAAACTTGGGAAACGTTTCCCACACCTGACTAAAAGACTCGTGTGTTGCAGAGACTTGTGCCTGCATCTGTCTGTGTCGGTTTTGGGGAGCTGGTGCGCCCCCTGGCAACCCCCTACACAGCAGTGCAAACACACACATGACAGCACAGCAGCATGCACAGGCGCAGCGCTGCAGCTCACAGAAGTCTGGTGAAGTCCTCATCCACCTGTGATGGGAAACAAAGGGTGTAGGCAGTCCGGAAAGACCATGAGGAGCCAGGAGAAAGCCACAGTTATCGGGAGGGGAGCCGACATGGGAAGCGAGGCAGCCGTCTGGGAAAAGAGAATAGCGGATGACAGGACCCAAGCAGAGGCACGTGATAGACTCAGTGACGATATGCTCTCTGAGTGGTTTTCTTGTTTGCCGTACCTCATAGATGATGAATACCTTGATACCTGTCTGTGGATAACATACATCCCCGGGAGTGATGGCAGCAGTGCAAACTCAAACTGGTCAAATGATGAGGCCCTTGCCCTGCTGTTTCAGGGAAAGGGTCATGAGATCTGCCCCAAAAGAGCATGGGAAAACCAGAGCAGAAGGGAGCCCTCACACTGCCTACAGCCCAGCATGAAGGGGAATGGGGAGGTGAGCTATGGATATACTGCTGTTGTGGTGGTCAGGGGTGTGATTGGGATATCCGACGATAAAGTGGAACAGGTGGAACCCAGCCGAGATATGGCCAGCCCCAAGAGCACCATCTCCTAGAAGTCTCCAGGCGACCCAAGGGAGCATGCTGCAGGAGAGCCTCATGCTTTCTGGCTCACGGCCAGTGGATGGGGGTGTATGATTGCACAATCTCGCCACTGGCGGAACTAACTAATTGTGAGTTTGATGTATGCGAGCTGGAAATGGGTGCTCCAGCCTATTCATGGTTTATTACAGATCGCCAAACAGATGAAGCAGATGATTGGTGACATGGAGGGGATGGCCAAGGCGCCACCAAATGTGGTGTAAGTGCTTCTAAAGCGGCTGGGTGTCAGACTCTCCTTACAAGTACAAGTGAGTGTCACCAGTACAGTACAAGAAAGCGGGACGCAGAGCAAAGGAGCTTCGGAAATAAATAATAGTGTCAGATGCCAAGTAGCCTTGATCCCTACACTGGACGTGTGTGATGACTGATCATTCGGGGAAGAAAAATGGAGGGCTGGACGAGATGGACTGGCTTATTAGTGCCAGTGCCCAGGCAATCTAACCCCATGCTACCACGGAAAAAATCGCATGCAAAACAAAAGCGGTACAGACAATACAGGGTCTTTCTTTATCTAATAGATAGACCCGGACCATCGCTGCACCCCAGATTACCAAGAAGATCCTTAATGGAAAGGGAAAGTCTCCTGATATTGCAGTGCGTGTGGGTGTATTTTAGACAGGTGCCTTATGCAGAGTCATGTCCTGCCTTGTGCCCAGTGCTGCCTGGATAGGCTCTGACCCCCACGATCCTGCTTTGGATTAAGCACCTTTAGTAATGCTGTGTTACAATATCTTTCTGTATCCGTGGTACATTTAACTGTAAATATTTATTTTTCCAGACTTGCTTATCTAGGTTGGGGTTATAGAAAGCAGAGCATTAACCCAAAATAACAAACAAATGCAGGGTATAATAAATTCTATATTAGCCGTACCCCGTGGCTCTGCCCGGGTAACAGTGAAACAGGACAAACTTTAAAAATCAATAAACAAACAGGTATCGCTAGCTAAGTGTGAGTAAGGAGGGCCCGGCCCGGCCCGGCTCCCCACTCCTGACGCCACGCTTCCCCCTCCCCTTGGCCCGTAGCCTCTGTCTCGGATTAGCATGAATATATCACTCCCGCAAGCGAACTATGACTCTTAGCACAATGAGAGAAGTAGCAAAATCAACTGGAATGTTCAAGCAAATTATAGAAAAAAACCCGATCTAAATCCGTTAAGTAATTCTCTCGTTCGCTAGCTAAGTAGAGGTAAGGAACGCCCTGAGGCTGGCACGTGAGTGAGGACGGCCCCGTCCCCCTCCCCTCGGCCCTCAGTATGTCTCTCGGATTTGCGGAAATAAATTGGTACCGCAAGCGAACTACCATACACAGCACAATGAGAGAAGTCGCAAAATCAACCTGAATGTTCAAGCAAATTATAGAAAAAACCCGATCTAAATCCGTTAAGTAGTTCTCTCATTTGCTATCTAAGTGAAGGTAAGGTACACGCCCCGAGCCTGGCGCGTGAGTGAGGAGAACCCCACCTCCCCCTCTCTTCAGCCTGCAGCCTCTGTCTCGGATGTGTGCAAATAGATCGGTACCGCAAGCGAACTATGAGAGAAGTCGCAATATATATATATATATATATATATATATATATATATATATATATATA
>JANRMT010062841.1:23847036-23860148 GCA_026402145.1 Polypterus bichir lapradei | reverse complement strand
ATATATATATATATATATATATATATATATATATATATATATATATAAAAATATATATATATATAGACATATACACACAGGTAAATGCATTTATAACCAGTATATTTATGTCAATTGTTGCTATAGTCATGTCACTTCTGCCCCAATGTGGTGACTGAATTTAATCACAGAGAAAATAACTGGCATTTGGTGTCTATATTTTCCTAGCAAATCTTTAGAAGAAGCACAGATAAAACAGAAATATCAAGCACTGTTAGCAGGTTGGGTTTAATTATTTTAGGAAAGAGTCCGACAGGTCTCAACAGGTAGAATTTGTTTTCTATAGCAGGTGGCCCAGGAGGACCAACTGCAGCTTTCTGTCTTATGTTTCTGTTTCACTGAGAGGTAAAATGGCCCGCAGAGAAGTATGTGGAATAATCAGGTGGATTAGATCGAGTTAATTGAAGGTTTCCATTTTCCCAAAGTGTCTTACTTTGTACTTTTGAAGCACGGCCAAATAGCTTTACTTTCACTTCAAAAATCCCAGAGTACCTGCCATCAATGGAACTCTCCCAGCAAGAGCTGCTATTAAGTAGAAATTAAAACTGCTTTTACAAAGTCAAAAAGTTTGCATCATAACTTTTTTTTGATATCAAAAACAATGTTTATTATTACCACGCTTATTTTAACTTCACCCTTTTGTTGTCTGGTACTAATCTTGTAATCGATATTTAACCCACTCCCTATTGTCCAAATGACTTGAAATCTAGCACACTTACTCACTTCCGATGCCAATACATGAATCAATAATCAGTTTCACTAATTGATCAATTAATCCATGTTAATTAAGAAATGAAATTTTCATATAAAGAATAGTTCAAGATTTCACCAATAGATGGCACTAGTAACGGATAGAAATATTAAAGGAAGTGTTAAAATATTGATTACAAAATTATACTACAACAAACTGAAGACTAAAAAGTTGAAAATAATATATATATATAAAAAACACTTTTTAAAAACCACGCTTATATGAAGTTAAAAAGTGTAGTAAAAAGTGAAAAATAAGTTGCTCGTTCATCACTCGTAAAACAAAAGCGTGGGCGCTTTTCATCAATCAACATTCAAAAAACACTTCTTAAAATCTTAGCAAAAGTGCCCACCTTTTATTTTATGAGTAATGTATGAAACGTGATTCCACAAACACAACATTTTTTTTTCTTTTCTCTCTTTCTTTCTTTCTTCTTTCACTCCTCCAGGTGAGCTTTGTCCTCCTCCACCCGACTACAACTCACATGAATGAGGTCACTGTGTCTTGGGCCTCTTCCATTCCACTCTCTTGGGACCTCCCCCCACTGGACAACACGCCGAAAAGCATCCCGAAGTGCAATCGCCGCGTCTGTGGAAGACTGTTTATCTGTTGCTGGAGCAACAGCAGGCTCACAGCTCTGCTGCGGCTCTTGACGGAAGCTAACAGAAAAGATCTTGATGGGTGATGCAAGGTGTGCTGGGAACAGGATTACTTGGCCACTAACCTCCCGTGTTTGTGTATAGGAGAGTGGCAGATCACGCTACAATAAATAACCGTGCTGTTCCTGTTTAAAGCTGAATAAAGCTGGTTTTGCTAAAGTACTGAGACTCAGCCTCACGTTTTGGGATGTAACACAGGGACTTATAGCGCGACCCTGATCTTTTAGGATTCGCTTCTGTGGCACTTCACTGCAGCGCTCTGAGCCTACTGTTGCCCTGCCCTGGCAACGGACAAACAATCTTCCACAGATGCAGCAATCGTGCTTCGGGATGCACTTCAGGTTGTCGTTCCCGTTGGGTTCCCAAAAGAGTTCAGAAACCTCACAATATGAAGAAGAAGAAAAGGATGATTCTGCCTCTGACTGATAACTGTGCTGCCCACAACATGCTTCCACATTTAGATAATGTTTGCGTTGGATTCCTCCCACCCAATTGCACAGCAGTACTTCTGCCACTGGAGTTGGGCATCATTCGCACCCTGAAAGTGTATTATCGCAAGGAAATGCTGAGAAAAATTCTCGTCAGCATAACTTGTAGACAAGAGAAGATTAAAATTAACGTGAAAGAAGCTATTGAAATGATTGCAAATGCCTGGACGCAAGTTAAAGAAAGCACTATAGCAATAAATACAGAATATCATTACAACTAAATTTTATTACAACAAAATATTTTTTAGACCCCTGGCAGTTCATTGTAACAGAATTGTACCTGTATATGTTTCATTATAAAGGTTTGTTTCAACAATTCTAGGAGTTTTTGGCTGCCCCCTCATATTTGCTTGTAGTCAAACAATAGCTTTAAAGAAAAAATACTTCTAATAGCAACAAGATATAATCAGACATAACAAGCTCAAGTCCAACTAATCTAGTCCAGGGTCAAAGAGGACAGGAGCCTATCCATGTATTAACAGACACAAGGCAGGAAAGAGCCCTGGAAAGGGCAACAGACCACTGTAAGACTGGAATCCATTCCATGCTGGAGAAATTATATTTAGGAGAACCAAAGTTTTAAAACTACACAAACAAGTGATTAAGCACTGTGTTCAGATTATACTTTGTAAGAAAAAACGATCACCACAAAACAAGAGTTGGGGATCTACCCTATATATTGTAGTGCAAGGAAAAAGAAAAACATTAGAAAAAAGCAAAAAGAATTGTATCTTCAAACTGAGCCTAACAGACTGTGTATTGAGTGTTTGACTTGTGGCCATTGACTGGTTTTATAGCAGAAAGACAGGAAGAGGAAATGAGGTCATCAGGAGTTGCTGGAAGTGAGGTCAGGAATGGAGGTGGAAGTGGTGCAGTCAGGAGGTTTTCCCTTCTGTACTTCTGTAGGAAGAGAAGAAGAGGCCTTAGAACTCATCGCCAACCCTCTGTCCAGCTTGTCAACACCCCTATTTGAGCCCTTTGAATGCCTCCTGAGCGCACGTGCGTGACAAGCTATATTTTAAAGTCAAAAACTTATAGCAAGAATCTAACTCTCATCAGATTTAATTGCTGAACTGATCACTGACTTCATGTTTTACTAAAAGGTTCCATCAGGTATATGGATTTTAATCATTGAGCCATGATGCTTCTCCAGGTGTTAAATATCTTGACACTGATATTGGAATTTCATCTGTTCATTAATTTTCTGAACATACTTAACCAGCAAAGGGCCACAAAAAAAAAGTAAATGTATTCAATACATTTGGAAGTGATATCAAGAAAAAGATTAATCTTCAGCATGTTATTAAAAATTCTGCAGGTATGTCAACAGGTATAATTACTAACTGTACTGTTAAACCACAGTTTTTATGTGGCTTAGGGCTATTTAAATTAATTAGTTACCTATATAATGTAATTGATCTAATTTGTAATAATGAAAACAAATAAGAATATGAACGCATAAGAAACATATGAAATTTGACAAACAAGAGGAGAGCATTGAGTCCATCAAGTTCGTTTGTTTAGCTAATAGCTAAGCTGTCCCAATATCTCATCCAGGTTTTTGTTAAAGGTTGTCAAGGTTTCTGCTGCAATTCCATGGCTTGGTAGTTTGTTCCAGAGTTTCACAACTCTATGAGTAAAGAAGTGCTTCCTGGGTTCAGTTTTAAATGCACTTCCCCTTAATTTCCACTGATGTCATCAAGTATGTGATTCACTGGTAAGTTGAAAGAATCCTGCTGGATATACTTTAGTGATGCCTTGGAGGATTTAGGTCCCCAAGCAGTCTCCTGCTGCTCGAGACTAAACAGGTTTAAATCTATGATTCTGTCCCAGAATGACAGGTGCTTAACACTAGAATTACCAGATCCTACAAAAAAACTCGTAAATCCAGCCCACCTTAAATCCGTTCGCACCTCTCCGTCAGCTTCTTTTGTCCTGTAAATATGTCGATTAAGACAAGCAGCAAGCAGCCTGCTATTCCATCCCCCACCATCGCTGAACGTTCACTAAGTTCTCCCAGCTCGTGCCTTGTTTGATTATCTGGGAATGAAGTGCTGGAGTTTTAGAGTGGAAATAATAGATCATTATTTGGAACACATGCATTTCATGTGTGTTCCGTTTCTTCAATAATCTGTGTAAACACATTGTTAAAACGGAAACTTTTTCATATTTTAGTAATAAATGTTACAAAATGTAGGCATAAACTATAGAATGTGTGAAGCCTGAGGTCGAAAGATCAAATAAACACTTTCACAAGGTTCAAGGATGATACAACAGCTTCCGTGGCATAGCGTTAAGATTTGCTGACTTGTAATCAAGAGTCTCCGGTTCGATCCCCACTGCCTCCTATATTTGCTGTTTTCAGTAGTGAGCTGCTCTTATTGTTAATATTATACAGTACACACATACATTTGGTTTGCGTCTGTAACAGACCGTGTACATTTATAGTACTGTACTTGTCAAAGCTACCTTTTTTTCACTTCACTTCACGATCACGATACATACTACCGCCCTAGGGATCTGATGCTGTTAGTTTTTATTTGAAACTGGGAGTAACTGTAGATGTGAGTGGTGTTTTGAGGCAATGGAACTGGACATTCTCTGATCTGGAGACATAAAAGCTGACACACAAACGCTGGTGAATCTGCCTTCTTCGTATCTCACTGTCATTTAATTTTTTTTTTATTCAGGCAGTGGAAGACCGTACAGTGTTAACGGTTGTAGATATTCTATGGGATATTGTAAGTTGATGTTTTCATCTTCCGCATGATCACCACCAACTGTTTCAGCACAGTCTATTGATACGCATTTAACCAATCTGCAGTGTAACCGATTGAAGTTTTTCATGTTAATTCATTTGACTTCATCGTTTCTCAGTGCCATTATTGACCGTGTACTGATTTCTTCTGTTGATAACCCTTCGGGATGAAATTCTTCAATAAGATTTGGACATAATAAGTCTTTTATTGGGAACTTAAAATTAGGAAAACGTAAAAATGCATAAGAGCTTAGAGAGCAGGAACTGTGTCTGTCAAAAGCATTCACACGAATGAGAGGTGACAGGGCCATGTGCGTGGTTGAATATTGAATATTTGAAAAAATCTCATGGCCAAAGTCTCATCTTACGGGACTTGAACAAATCTCTTTGAAAAAAGTCTTGTCTCAGGATTTCCTTTAATAATAGAGAGATATATTTCAAAGGAAATCAAGAGCCTACACCAAGCCAAAACATCCTACAGATTTGTCCCTGACCCAGGGGTGAATTTATAAAAATCAGATTTTTAGGAAGATATTTGAAATTACACTTTGTGATTAGATGACACAAGATTTACTTGGCTTTCAGCGGTCAAAGGGTTTCTCTACTAAAAACTTCTGTACGGTTTCTTTTCTCCTCCCAGTTCTAACACACACTAGGATTTACAAGACCCGCTCTGGAAATGACAAGATCTCAGGATTTATGCGTGAAGATGATTATTAGATCACTTCTATTTCAGAATGTGGTGGCAGTGATAAATATATCCTTAACACTAAGCAAGTTCATAGCTTTTTTTCTTTCACTGGGTCAAAGCTGAAAAAAACAAAATTGAAAGGGGAACAAAACCTGATGTTACAAAAACATATCTAATTCAAAATACTAAATACAGTATTTGTTTTTTCTGTTATAAAAGTTTTTATTTTGGAATATGCTGAAATTTAGTTTCTTGAGGCTAAACAAAGAATAGAATCTCCTGCAAAATAATGCATGTAAAGTCTCTCACAACACATGCAAACGACATATTCACTGTGAAGTAATGGAGATACGAAATATATGATAAAACACTAAGGTCTGTGTGTCCATTTCCTCAAAGCAATCTCATTGGTCGGTTTGGCTTTGGTATAATTGATCAGTTTGCCTTTGGTGACACAATTAAACGAGGAAGTGTGAGTGTTATGCTGCATTCCATTTGAAGTGGGAAGTCAGAATTTCTGAGTTCCTATTTGGAATTTTCGACTGGAATGCCCCCTCAAGTTGGATTTCCAACTCAGAAACTTGGATCGAGTTTGTCTGACTTCAGATCATGACGTCAATCCAAAATGGTGACGTACACTGCAAACTTTACTGAAGGCTGTAGTATTATGCTGTTTATTAGCACTTTTGTCTATTTGTGTCTTATTAAATCAGTCGTACAGACAGTGCTCTACAATGTCTATCTGTGGACTTGTTGCTTTGGTGTTTGGATTTGCTAAATACTTTGTATTGTATTGTTATCAACTGCTCTTTATTCCGATGGAGGAAACACAACAAAGGTTTTCTTGGACTTGTACGTATTGCTTTTCAGAATGTTTTACTTGAATGCGGTCAACTGAGCTGTGATGTCATTCCCAGCTCCAAAATCTGACTTCTGAGGTAAATGGAACACATGCTGAAATGCGCAAGAAGGGGGAGAAACGGCAAAGGAGACAAACTGAGAGACTTCAGATAATAACGTGAGTCCAAAATGGCAACAAACACCGCAAACTTTAGTGAAAGCTTGTAGTATTATACCGTTTATTAATACTTCTGTCTATTTGTGTCTCATTAAATCAGTCGTACAAACAGCACTATCCAACTTCTATCTGTCGACATGTTTGTATATTGTTTGGATACATAAAATACTGTGTAATGCATTGTTATTCACTGCCAGTTGGAGCATGCAGAACAAAGGTTTTTTTGGACACATCCATATTAGTTTTCAAATGTTTTACTGGAACACAGTCAACTTGGGTGTGATGTCATTTTCGGCTCCAACACCTGACATCTGAGGAAAATGGAACACATGGTGTGACACATGAGGAGGAGAAACGGCATAGGAGACACACTGAGAGAATCGCCTTCAAAGATGGACAGTATATAACCAGACAGAAGGTGACAAAGGTGCCTCAGAAATAATGACCCAGTCTGAGAAACAAATGTTACAGGAACGCACTCGAGAGAGGGAATACCAGTGACAAGACGTTCAGACATGAATATGGAGGAAAGGTACACATTGGGCAGGAGATAGCAAATATTTTTAAATTATTCTATTACCTGTCTTCTACAGGTATCATGGCTAGTAAATAAATGAAATAAACATAAATATTAAGCTTAAGTGAAGTGGAACTTCATAATAAAAAAGGAAACAAACAACTGCACTTCAAGACTGTGGAGCTCTCTGAATGAAATAAAGAGTGTGTGATCATTCTACCATTACGTTATTTAACAAATCTGTGTACCCAATTTTAGATTTTTAAAATCCCAAATACAGCGGCAAATTCAAACTATTGAAGGATTAAAATACATTTTTTATATATTGCCCTTTCAACTGAAAATCTTTGAGCACTTTACACATTTCATGTACCTCACCATTGGCTCTATTCCTGAATCCACTTCTTTCATTAGTGAATTTGTGGAACCTGTATCCTATTTTTGCCACACTGTGGATTGCCAGGCATGAATAGGAATGCCACAGCTGGAATGCTAGGGGGCAAGTGATTGTGAGATCGACCAATAAATTAGCGGCATCACTTTTAAAACTTTGTACTGGACCATAGCGGTCAAATGAAAGCTAAGTCTGTGCGTAAAACTGTTGATTTACTGTTTAGTTTACATCCCCATCCTCACCTAAGGTCACGGTCATGATTTAGCAGGCTATTTAATTTTTTTCTTGACAGTTACTTGGACTTTTACATTTTTTTGAACATCTTTTCCAGGGTTTCGAAGACCAAGGAATTCATTGGTTATATCTGTTTTGTAAGTAGCTTTGGACAGAAATATCTGCTAAGCATCCATCCATCCTTCCATTATCCAACCCGCTATATCCTAACTACAGGGTCACGGGAGTCTGCTGGAGCCAATCCCAGCCAACACAGGACACAAGGCAGGAAACAAACCCTGGGCAGGGCGCCAACCTACCGCAGGACTCACGTAGTATATGTGTACTAAATTTCAGGTCAATAGGTCAAATGGTTTGCAAGCTACAGATAATTTAAAATCCTGGACAGACAAATGGACAGCCATGGTAGTGTATTATAGAAGAAGATGCCCAAACTACCTCAGTTGGTTCCTTTCATCCTAGAGAAGCAACGGCTCTGCTCAGAGATGGAGCAGACCTGAAATTTGGTACACATATACTACGTGAGTCCTGCGGTAAGTTGGCGCCCTGCCCAGGGTTGGTTCCTGCCTTGCGCCCTGTGTTGGCTGGGATTGGCTCCAGCAGACCCCCGTGAACCTGTGTTCGGATTCAGCGGGTTGGAAAATGGATGGATGGATGGATATACTACGTGACCTCTACTGTCCGCTTTTGGGGTGATGATAGTTTTTATTACTTTTTTTATTTTTATGTTGTTTTATTGCAGAATCAACTCTCGACAGCGGCCAGCAGGGCAGCCGTGCAGCACATGCGTACAAGCGCCGTTCTCATCCCTACCACCTTCGCTGTCACTTTTCCTTCCTCTTCATATCTTCAATAATTCTTGAGGCAGATTGAAGACTTAAGTGCCAGCTTAAGTGAAAAATTAAGGAAAACATACTAAGTAATTGCAACACAAACACTGACTTAATCAGTGTTAACGCAAAAAGATGCCGACGGAAGAAGAGAAGAAGTGGGCCGCTAGAGTGGAAAAAAGAAGAGCTGCTCAGGAAGCAGCAAGCGCATCAACCTCTGAGCAAATGACTGATAAACGCACAGATAAAGAAAGAGGATGAAAACTATAAGTCAAGTGTATTCACTGCACATTATCGTGCAGTCCGCTGTTACTGGTGTAGTTAGAATTCATCCTGGGCATCTCCCACAGATGATGTACCAGGCACAGCCTACAGGGAGAAGACTAAAAGTCAAACCCTGGACCAACTGGAGGGATTCTGTCCCTCGACTGTTCTTGTAAACATCTGGGAACTCCCTAGGAAGGAATAGAGGAAGCTGGTAGGGATAGGGAAGCCTAGTTAGGCTTAACGATGGGTTGATTTTTGGTTTTGAATTCCCCCAAAAATATATTTTATGGTAGTTCCAACAGATTGATCAAAGACAAAATTATACCTCATGTAGTGTACTTTGCCATCAACCTTCCAGAAAAAGGTCCAGCTCAGCATGTGATGACCACAATCCTTACTAGGAAAAACAGAATGAAAATGAAGATAATAATAAAGAGAAGGACATATACAGAAAAAGAAGTCACATTAATGGAAATGCAGACAAACATTGTGTTAGGAATATCACAGTTTAAAATGCTCTTTGGCTACAAACTCCACCATTGTTCCTCATCATCTTCAAAGCATCAAAACACTGTCTCATGTAATGTTCCACAATCTCACATATTTATGCAGTTTTGTTAAAATTTAGTAATGGGGATTTTCAGTATATAGTATCTCTAATAGTAGCTCTTTCTGCTGTTATTTTAACAGTCGTGACCAGTGGATCAGGATACAATATTCCTGGAAATTCTAGTGCTCCTTCATCACAGGATGACTGTGATAACTCAGAACCTTTAATGGTATTTTCTTTGTCCCCTCTGACAAAAACCATGCCATTGAAATGCACCCCACATCTGCACCACACCAAGAGCAGGTGCAGTTGCTAATGCTTTCTCTGCTTCCTTCTTCAGTTCCCAAGAATGCTGAGAAGCCGAGTGTGGTGCCTTCTTCACTTTCCCCTGAAGTCCCGCCACTTCCACGCTCCATTATATATAAACATTCTGACACAGATAAAAACCTTTCATTGTTGACCCAAAGAGGGCAGGAGACAGAGCTCCTACTTTGTGAAAGCAGCACGCTTGAGAAATTGTACTGCCCGGCTGTGTTAAACGAGGTTCATCATGGAGGTGCCTCAACTATTCTCTTGTCTCATTTCGTAGTTTGACACTACAGTAAATCCTCACTGCCAGTGGATTCCTTTCCTGTGGATTCGCTTATCCACTGTTATGAAAGTGTAACCGATTTCGGAACACCCATGGTCTCATTGCACCAACTCATGGATATACAGTAGCCCTCACTGCTGGCCATCAGATGGGACAGGGATTGAAACCATGGCTTATATTTGTGGCTATGTACATCAGAATAAATGTATTCCAAGAGCCCAATCACACATCAGTGACACATTCAGTGGATTGAACAAAAACAGGCCTGGGATGCCCTTATATTTCTAGGATTCCACATGCAGTTAATTAAAAAGAACAGCATGTGTCTAATGGGTACAGAAATGTGTGGGTAAGCAGTTAAACCCCATTCATGAGAGAATTGCCAACTGTGGTTGGCAATTGTTGCCTACAAACAATAAATTCCCAGCAAGTGTGGGTCATAATCTTGCACCAAGCCCCCTCCCTATGTGCATTCCACTCATTGGATGGCTTAGTGAAGTCCTTGGATCAGCCAAGCTGCAGTGTCTCGCAGCCTTTTCTGGAGTGTCTAGAAGACTCACGAACTTGACTATAGAGGAAGTAAAAGTCATAACAAGGTTTTTGTAGGTTAGCTTGTGGAAGGATCATTACTAATCCTTGAGGGGTTAGAATGGAGGTCCAGCCCCATCTTCCTCAGCTGGTCATCCTCCCGAGCTGGTGTCCTGTCGGAACCAAAACACATTTTCCTCATAGGATCAGTGCTTCAATTTCTGTGGTTTCCGTATCTGCGTGATTTTTTGGAAACCAACCCCCAGAGGATAAAATAAAATTGACTGTTTGTATCCATAATCAGAAAGAGAATGACTTCTGACTTTATACCCTCTATTCATTGACATCACAGGTCTTGACCTCTGGCTCTACTCCACAAGTATACAAGCTAAGTAAAAAAATGGCAGCGCCCACGAGAAACAAAATGGCTTTGCGATATAACATTAAAACAAATTAATTTCTTTAAGCACATTTCATATAAATTTTTAAAGAGCAAAATCAGATTCAGCATATGTCAAAACCCTTAGAGAAAAAAGAAATTCTGGAAAAAGCACATAATAAACCAGGGCAAAATGTAAAAGGAAACTAGACTCACACATGTGCAGGCAGAACTGATGTCAACATAACATTTATGAAATTATTATATAAATAACTTGGACATGTGCAGAGGAGAGATGTTGGGTATATTGGGAAAAGGGTGCTGGGGATAGAGCTGCCAGGCAAGAGGAAAAGTGGAAGGCCTAAGAGAAGGTTTATGGATGTGGTGAGAGAGGACATGCAGGTGACGGGTGTGACAGAGTAAGATGTAGAGGACAGGAAGATATGAAAGAAGATGATCGGCTGTGGTGACTCCTAATGGGAGCAGCCGAAAGAAGAAGAACTTGTTTACAAATTTACAATAAATAATTAGTATATGCATATAGTATTCAACAAAAAAAAAAAAAAAAAAGAAAATATTAATGTCAGTTGTGGTGTCAACAAACCTGTTAATTTAAAATCAAGATGCATTTAATATTCATCCATAAAATGCTGGAGTCTGCAGATATTATCCAGACATTGTGCTTCATTTAGCTCATTGATGTTTTAGAAATTCTCCATTACAGGGTGCATCCGTTTAATTTTAAAAAGGTTGGTCTCATTGAAATTCTGTGCAAAAAAAAAAAAAAAGCCGATGCAACAAATATAAAGTATTAACTTTTTTTTTTTCTTAAAAGCCAATATGTAAAATTAAAAAGTTCAATACAAAAGTCAAGCTAATTAAGACTATGAAAGAACAAAAACCCTGTTACTATACTGCTTTTCTATTGTTATTCTACTAAATTGACATGTTCAATTATGGAGAAACTCTTTTCAACTAAATCTTATTCTGAAAACAACTGATCTGTATGCAAAATGTTATTTTTATAAGAGAATATTTTGCCCACACAATGATTCCACAGTTATCCTGAAAGCATTTTCTGCATTTCATGTTTGAAATGGACTATTTCCAGAAAAGTAATAAAATGCAACATCTGAATTCTGTCCTCAGATTCGGTTAGCAGCAGAAACACAATTCCTTTCAACTTCTGGTCTTTGATCTGCTTGTTCTGTATGCAGTCTTAGCAATACGAGACTAGTTAAATTCTTATTTCACTGCCATAACACACAAGACATAATAATACTCAGAATGCAGCGTATAATTCTTAACAATTAATATGCCAGCTAAAGACTGAAGGTATTCTTTAATCCGTAATCATTAATCCATTGATAATTGCTTACCCAAAATCCCATGAGCATGAAATATGAAAGTGCATTTATTACTGTCAGAAATGTGTTAATAATTTGCTACTAGTATTTGATTAATCTATTATAATCAGCTTTACATTTTTGTTTATATTTGTTTGCCTTTTTGAGTATTTCTTTTTCAGCGGTGATGTCATTTTCTACTTCTTAATTTCATGGGTGCTGTCATTTGATGTTTCTGGTCACCATAATGCATTCTTTCTTCCCTCTTAAATAACTCTTCTGACTTTCTCTTACATTTTTGTGTAAATAATATTCTGACTCATCCTTTCCTCTTCTATTATGTTTACAATCCCTCTTTTTCCCCTGCTGTGTTTAGATAGATACTTTATTCATCCCCTCAGGGAAATTCAGGAAATTTACACCCGTCTTCTCTGTTTTCTTTCCTTTCACTGTCATTTTACTTTAATTGTTTCATTTCTTGACCATTTTTGTTATTTCTCTTCCTTTCTATTTCTTTTATTTCCCATTTCCCTATATATGTATTTGGTTGGCATTTTTGTCTCACTTGGTGACCTAACTTGTTAGAACTTGTAAATTTCTGGATGTTCCAGCCATATATGGACTTTTCTTCTACACTCTCTAGAATGCTTTGATTGACTTTGTAGCCTGATGGAGCACTCCAGCTCACCCAATCCTGACACAGACAGACACAGGCACGAGTTCAGCAAGGGCAACACAGGCTTTATCGTGGGTTTTTTTCGCAGAAAACTCTTCACTACCAAGTGCTTCCCACACCACAGTTACAGTAGAAAGCACAAGCACTCAGTAATGCCATTGTTCTTTTTCTTCTTTTATTCTATCTGCCTATGCTCCTTCCAGCAAACTTAATTTCCTTTCTCCCGACTCAGACTCGGATCTGGGGCAACTGGCTCCTTTTATGCAGCACCCGGGAGTACTTCCAGTGGTCTGTTAACGCGGTCTGGAAGCACTTCCAGGCGAGGTGGGAGCCCGACAAAGTAGTCACATAGATAGATAGATAGATAGATAGATAGATAGATAGATAGATAGATA
>JANRMT010062841.1:23801875-23846434 GCA_026402145.1 Polypterus bichir lapradei | reverse complement strand
CTATCAATTATATAGTGCCTTTCACATCTATCTATCTATCTGTTATATAGTGCCTTCCCCAGCTATCTATCTGCCTACACTGTGTAATATTTTGTCTCCCAGTCAGTACACTTCAGTTCATTTTGGTTTATTTTTTTGTAAAGTGCTCATTTCTTGAGTGGAGGCTCAGAACACTGTGACAAGTTCACAGGTAAATGGAATTACAAACTTTACAAATTACTACTTACATAATGGAGGCATGGTGGCTCAGTGGGTAGCGCTGCTGCCTCGCAGTTAGGAGACCCGGGTTTGCTTCCCGGGACATACCTGCATGGAGTTTGCATGTTCTCCCTGTGTCTGCGTGGATTTCCTCCAGGTGCTCCGGTTTCCTCCCACAGTCCAAAGACATGCAGGTTAGGTGCATTGGGGATTCTAAATTGTCACTAGTGTGTGCTTGGTGCGTGGATGTGTGTGTATGTGCGCCCTGCAGTGGGCTGGCGCCCTGGCCGGGGTTTGTTTCCTGCCTTGCGCCCTGTGTTGGGTGGGATTGGCTCCAGCAGACCACTGTGACCCAGTAGTTAGGATATAATGGATGGATAATGAACACACATAAAAACACAGATTTGTTTGAGCAGACAGGAAAACAAAGTTAGCAACGGATTAACATCAATGATAAGTTGATAAGTTACCTGAATGTTTTTTCTTGTATTTTATCTAAGCAAAATCATAAGAGATGCTAAATCAATTCATATCATCTTGCCTATGATTTGTGCTTGCCTTCAGTTGCTTACTGTTTGCTTCCTTATTTTTTTTTTGTTTATATTACTTGTCTTAATGTATCACCTTAGGTGCCACAGCTTACCCCTGCAGCTGGAGCACTGTGCCCCCCGAATGGCGTAATGCATTGCAGGACTCACTCTTTTGTATTTCCATAACCCTCTTGCTGTCATTTACCTTAAAGTCACCAATCCACTTAGTCTGCCTGTCGTTGTTTTTTGGCTGTAATCAATGAAAAAAATTAAAACATAAATTGAGCATGAAAATGTGCCCAATGAAAATATTGAAGACTTTCAACAATTGAGTGGACTGTTCCATTTTAGTACGTAAGTGTCCGTTGTCACATTGAATGTGAACTTTATGAGCAGACCAATCCTAACAAGCCAGACGACATCATTCATATTTTCCAGACTGGCTGTAAACAATCTACAATCTATCAATCTATAAACTGATATTTAGGATGTTGTGATATTATTATGTTGTGTCTCATAAAATAATACTTCTGTTTTGTCTTTTCGGGCCAGGCTGTCATGTAATTTATTTTCATTTTCTATGTACATTAAATATAAATTAACTAGATCACCAAGACTCAGTTTCTAGTGTAGTTATGCAGGTCATTAAGTGGTTTACTGCACTGCTTGTTATTATTTATCTACGCAAAGTCAATTCTAATTAAAATCAAGACCACTAGCTGCTTTATCAAACATTATACATTTTATGTTCCCCATATAGTTTCATATTTTGGTTACATGTATGTCACAGTGCTTTAATCCTATCCTCATGGCATCTAGGAATACAAATCAAACGCTGAAATGTGTTGATTTCATGCTTCATAGCTTCAGAAAGAATGGACTCATTTTTAGTAATACATGTCTTAAATGATCTTTGTTTTATATCAATGCAATTGCATTCCCGGCTTGCGGATTCGATTTTCTATTCTTCTGGTTGACCTTTTTGAACATAATTAATGTCTCCTTACATTGCTTTAGAAATGAATTCTGTATCAATTGCTATCTAAGACCAATAAGCACTTTCTCCCTCTCAAACAAGCATATGGTAAAGCACAACAGTTCATGTCATTCCGTCTTGAATCGTGGGGTCTTTAACATATGAATATGTTTGAAACAATGGACTGTTATAATTAAAACTGCATCTTTTAAACTGCAAATGGCCTTTGCGTAAGACATTCTAATGCCACAGCAAAATGCGCTACCTCACAAGGAAAGGAAAATTAGTTGGTTAATGCTAATCGGGATAGATAGTTTACCTCGATCAATTACAAATCCCTACAGTTATGAGTATAAACACAGTATATACACACACAAACCCACAATACACACACAATGTCATGAATATGTCTGGAGTCTCTCTCTGGTATTAGATAGTGTGTTGGACTGACCGGGACCCATGCCCAGCTGGGACACCCCTTTCGCACTGACATCCGGGGGAGCAGACATGGGCTGCACACTTCGCCCCCTGGAATGCATCGGGGCCACAATCATGGAACACCGGAGCTCAGGCCTGTTGGGCTCCGTGGCCGCCGCCAGGGGGAGCTGCATGGCTTCCTGAGCCCGTGTGGTCTGTGATGTAGCCACAACTCGAAAGTGCAGCCTAAATTAGGTAAATCATCACATGCAGCACTTCTGGGTGGGCTATAACAGGAGACAGCAGCCACTACTCGAGGGGCCAGAGCCCGGAGGAGGAGGACGAAGCTGCCTGGGAGGAGTGAAGGAAGAAGAGTGTGTTGTGGCGTTTTTCTTTTGTGTGTTTTGGGGACTGTGTATGGCATGTGGGACACGGGGAAGATGTGCCCAATGGCTGAAGAAAAATAAATCTTTTGTTTCATTTTTACGTGCCTCCATTGTCAGTCTGTGTCGGATCGACGCCAACAGATCGCCTTTGCCACAATAGATAGAACTTAATTTGTCTCAAGGTGGAAATTTGTCTTTTTACAGCCAAATAAATAAGTATTCACACACATACTATAGTCTGAACACAGACCAGAATAACACAAAAGGAAGAAAAGTAAAAAGAGAGAAAACTTCTGCCTTAGTAGTCCCAGTGCGACATGCCCGGGTTTTGTTTCCTGCCTTGCGCCCTGTGTTAGATGGGATTGGCTACAACAGACCCCCGTGACCCTGTAGTTAGGATGTAGCGGGTTGGATAATGGATGGGATGGATGTCTGCTGAATGACTCAATGGCTGAAAGTCCTCAGTGTTGGTGTGTCAGAGAGAGGATGTGCTATGTTTTTAATAATGGCAATCAGTTTAGTTTTAATTCTCTCTTTTACTGTGACCTCCAGGGGGTCCAGGGTGTGTCCTATAACTGAGCCTGCCCTTTTAATCAGCTTGTTGATTTGGTTGACCTCTCTTCAAGTGAAGTTTCTAACCCAACACACCACAGTTTAGAAAATCCCCCTGGCCATCAGACAGTTGTAGAGGATATGAAGGATGTCACTTCCTATATTAGAGGAACACAGTCTCCTAAGAATAAAGAGTCTGCTTTGCCCATTCTTACCAGTCCAATGTATCATTGATGTGGACCCCCCAAGTACTTATAGGTGTGGACCCACTCCTTGAATGGTGACATGGTGTTGAGGATCTTTGGTGTGGTGAAAGTCAATAAAGTCAATTCTTCCTGCACCAAGAAACAACGTCCTTCACCCGACTCCTCTCTTCTGTCTCATAATGTTACTCTCATAATTGATGTCATTGGATCATTTCACCAAACGTTTGTATTAAATAAAATGGACACTGAGTGATTGTTTGATACTGGTTATCATTGATTTATTAAAGAATGTTATGTAAAAGTCATGTGAAAAATGAATCACCCTTTTGGACTCTATCAACGGTTATGACAACATGAACAGCAGTAACTGAAACCTGTTATGATTATTCTTTTGTTTATTAATATTATTTTGGGCTGAATTTGTTCACAAGGAGTCTGTGTTAGTTAGAAGCCTATTATTATTTTTTTAATGGTATAATATTTTACTTAGGCGACTTATAAGATTTGACAGATAAAACGTTTCTTTTGTTTTTTTCCAGTTGGAGTACAGGCAGGTGACGTGACTTGCTCATAGTCACAGAGTGTGAGTAGCCCAGCACCTCAGGGTCTAAAGTCTAAAGTCTTAACCACTATGCCACACTATCTACAAAAACAGAACAACACAAGTTTATTATTTACTTACTCGTATCATTTGGGATACTCTTGGTTACATTTTTAGGAAATAAAAATGTTAGGTTTGAATACACAACGGGAGGCCTGAAAATCGAGAGTACAGTGATCCCTCCTCGATCGCGGGGGTTGCGTTCCAGAACCCCCTGCGAAAGGTGAAAAACCGCAAAGTAAAAACCATACGTTTATATTGTTATTTTTATATTGTCACGCTTGGGTCACTGATTTGCACAGAAACACAGGAGGCTGTAGAGACTGGGACTTTAAAACACTGCAAACAAACATTTGTCTCTTTTTTCAAAAGTTTAACCTGTGCTTCATGACAAGACAGAGATGACAGTTCCGTCTCACAATTAAAAGAATGCAAAGATATCGTCCTCTTCAAAGGAGTGCGCGTCAGGAGCAGAGAATGTCAGAGAGAGAGAGAGAGACACAGAGAGAGAAAAGCAAACAATCAAAATCAATAGATGCTGTTTGGGCTTTTAAGTATGCGAAGCACCGCGCGACAAAGCAGCCGTAAGGAGGGGAGCAATCTGAAGGTAGTCTTTCAGCATTTTAGAGGAGCGTCCGTATCCGCTAGGCCAGTGTGCGAGCACCCCCTCTGACTCCTGAATTGTTTTAAGGTTCTGTTGGTATTTTTTGAATTTGCTTGCTTTTAGGCCTTCCATGTTTAAGTTTCCTGTTATATTTTTGAATAAGCCTTTAAATGTAACTTGCTTTGTTTAGATTACAGATTTTCACAGTTTCCCTTTTCTCCAATTTTCTGGATATTTTGAGACTTTTATTATTTAAAAAGCCTGCACCCCCATTTCTGGCATGTGTGGGCCACAAAACCTGCTTTTTGTTTCGATTGGGGTCAGGCAGCCTGGGAAAAGCCAATCCATTAGACTTGGACCAGAATTAGGGCAGAGTTTGCCTATTGTGTGTGTGCACGCATGTGTGGCTTTCTTTTTATCGTGTTTTGTTTCGCAGTAGAATATATCATGGATTGGTACTACGCTCCCTTTCAAATGGAGGATTTTGGTGACTTGTTTTTGTCTAATCAATATACTTGGGTGACATTTGAAGACTAATTATAATTAGGATGTGACATGCTTTGGATTCTCAAAATAACAGTCACAAGAAAACTGTAGGTTAAAAATTGTGAACACAAAATTAAAACAAATTACACATTGCTAACAGTCTTTACTTAGGCAGCACAGTTAGATCTCAATAGAGAGCACATTCAGTACTTTACCTGGGCTGACATGACCCGAACGCAGTCTTGAAAAATATTGTGTCAGGTTTTGCGAATCTCCAAGCCTCCACCTTAACAACTGTTGACAGACATGTGCGAATAATGGTCATCTTTAAGGGTCTGAAATGACATGTAATTTGCCTTCATAGCATGGCTGGCACTGTCACTTAACTTCTTCTTCTCCTTTGCCTTCAGAGCAAATGGTGGATATGCCAGAAGACTTATATCATCAATTTCTCTGACATCACAAAACTTCTGGTTATTCCGCCTGAACCTCCATGTAAGAACAGCAACACCCAAAAGTTGGCACACAGTTAGGAACCCATGACTGTGAGAAGACATCTCTCTCCAGCAGCTTCCTCTTTTTTGTAAAGAGGACGAGAGACTCAAAAAGACCCCTTTTGCCATTTTCATCTGGTGTTGTTTCATATACTGTAATAGGCGTGTTTATTAAATGGGGTTAACCCACTTGGTACCCCAGCTCTTTATTTTGTTTTGTCTCATTATGTTACTGTGTTCTTTAAAACTTTACTAATTAGATGTCAGTAGATTGGTCTCTCCTGCGGTGGGCTGGCGCCCTGCCCGGGGTTTGCTTCCTGCCTTGCGCCCTGTGTTGGCTGCGATTGGCTCGAACAGACCCCCGTGACCCTGTGTTAGGATATAGCGGCTTGGATAATGGATGGATAGATTGGTCTCTCAGTATACTGACTTTAATTGGTTAATTATGGAAGCAAGGAAACTGGGAGTTGGCAATGAGTTTAAAAAACATTCAAGCTTTATTCTTTTGTTGCATAAATTTCATAGAGGCATCTTGAATCAGACTATGCAAAATTTATTTGGGGTACAGGACTGGTTGCTTCTACTTGAGGATAAAACCTTTAGAAAGCAAGTAAAAGTGTAATTAAAAACCTGAGCATGTGCGGCCACGCTATGAACACTTCCATGTCTCTCGTACTGCAGCAGAAGTGGTACAATGGCTTCCTTTGTAGCATAGTGTACATTAACAGTTTGCATTTGTAATCATAGAGGTTCAAAAAGGATAGATTACATTTGATTTGTAAAATTCTTTATGCACATCTATAATACGCTTTTGAATTTAAATGAATTTAAATGTGATTCCTCCTACTTAATGAAGGCACAGTTATAGTATAATGGGGAGATGGTCCATATAAACATCACGTTGTGGGCCGATTGTCAAGTTGCTTGACTTTATGTGTCATATTATGCTTATTATGGTATCAGTTTTTTTAAATATGACTTTTACTGTTGCTATTAGGAGTTGTGTGCCCCGTAGCCATGGAAAATCTATGAGCCTTTTCCACACATGCATCCTTTAACTTACTGCAGTCTGACAGTTTTCATGTCTGCTAGCGACTCCTTGTATGATGCTGCATCTAGTGTGTGCATCAGTCTCTGTGTTTATTATAATAAGGAGAAGACAAAGAAAAAAAGATTTGGGGATCCACCCCGTATATTATGACACAAAATATGCAGCAAAACAAGGTTCACCCAAGTAACCACAAAGGACTGAGTCAGACTGAGTCACAACAGAATTAAACTGGGGAGAAGATGTGTTTGGCTTTTATAGTTGGTTTGCAGGAAGAGGCGGGTCTGTGAGGGGAGAGGCGGAAGTGAGGTCAGTAGGAGGGCGGGGTCTTTACAGTGATGTGGAAGTTGCTGCCAGTTTAGCTGGGCTTCCCTTCTGATGATCTCTAGAAGAGGAAGAAATGGGATTAGTGCACTTCATCAACCCCCAACTCGACATCTTACCCTCAGTTAAGCCATTAGGCTGCCTCCTATGCACACGTGTGTGACGATGCGGGTTCTGCTCCATGCTGCCTTCTCACTTTTAGAAGCCTCTTGAACCCAACACTGTCGGTAATGTAACCGGAAGAGCTGGAAAATGAGGACACCAAACTAAGCAAGGCGAAGGTGTAAAGTGCAGAAGTGCTTTTATTACAAAAAAACAAACAATGTCCAATTAGTGCAGATCTTCAAAGAGTTCAAATAAATAATCCATAAAAACAGGTAAACATCTATGTGTGTAAAACCAGGATAAAATTTATTTAAAACCTACAGCAGACATTAGGGTCACACCAGCTAAGCACATCTCCTTCCCAGGCTCTCCAGCTCACCCAAGCCTTGCTCAGCCACCGAGGTCCTCACACTACTGACCCCTGTCTTGCCTCCCTCTGCCAGCGTCTGCCAGACCACTCGGGGTCGGTTGTCCTCCCGTCTTCCTTCTCGCACTTGCAGTCCTCCCTTGGATCCCTGGGGCGGACTCCTCCATTCTTCCACATCATCAGTGGGTGCGATCCGCCCCTCTAGCGCCAATCTTTCGCTCCATACAGGACCCCTGACTGCGCTGACCTCTCTCATCAGGTAGCTGGCTCATCCACTTACTTTCACTGCCCCTAATGCCGAGCTCGCTCTTGCTCTCTAAGCCATTCTTTCTTATTTTCTTTCCCTCTTGTTTCTCTGTGCTGGCCCATTCTTATATGGCTCCGTGGGCGCAGTGCCTCAAACACGCACCGCATGAGGCCAATGAAGCAACTGAGAATGATCGCACCCTCACGTGCAGGTGTAACTCGCCCCAACTACCCCAGCAACTCCCCACAGCTGCACAATTGCACCCACGGAGACTGCCACGGCCAAATGGATTATTTAAAAATTGCCATTCATTCTTAGCTACAGACCCGATACACCACAGACAGTATTTATTATGGATATTTAACGTTACCCATTTTGGACATAAGTAATAAGTGAAGATGCACTGCATAAGTAAAATCCTTTAAGTATAACGCTACAGTGACTGAATAAGCTCTCTGGTTCCATAACAATGTCTTCACTTCCGTTTCCTGATCCATCTGTTTTATAAACCACCAAATCTTTTAGCCATGTTACTGACAACATCATTGACAGCTTCGTTCAAATTTAAAAAACAGAATTTAAAATGGCTCTTTCTTAGCTTGAAGCTAGTCCTTCTCTATTTTAGGCCTGTATTGTTCACTTGAAGTGATATCATGCAGGTTACACAAGTGGCTGAAGAAAGCCATCTGAGTGGCAGGCATGTTGACATAGATGTGACATTTGCAGTCACAGGATGTGGCTGATGATTAAACCTAATGAACTGAGGCATCTCTACAGGCTTGTGTGCATCAGCATGTCCAATACTATGTCTCTATGAGTTTTCAGAATAAGTTGGCACTCCGAATTTGGGGTTGATTTAAAGGACAGTCCAATGAATGTCTCATCACTTTATAAACAGGGGATTAGAACTGCTTTGATAATTTTAGATCATCTGTGTCAGCTCCCAGCATTGTCGGATATCAACATTTTTACAGTGAAGCTCCATTTCTTCAATCCAAAGCATTAATTACACCAGGACTAGGGCATTAGTGTTAATGTATATTTAAACTCATAAAACTGGTATCCCACCGCAATCAGCAAAGGAGAGCAAAACCTACTGTATAGAAAGGCTCAACTGTCAGGTTCTACAGCTACTGCCAAGTTTATTTTGAGCTTTGTTTCATTTTATTGTCTTTTATATTTAATTTATTAATATGATAAATCACACTGCAATGAATAAAACAAAGAACAAGGAAGGATTAAATCAGTACTACTACCCAGGAATTTATGTTTCATTATAAAATCAAATTAAATTAGTGAGTACCCAGAGGTATATGAATAAATAACTCAACATACAGTATATACATTTAAACATCGAAACGTTTAACACCGGCTAAATCAGATTTAAAAAGCAATACTGAATTCCTACTAAATTCTATAAAAGCTTTAGACCGCTTCATAATGTAAGATAATGTAAGCTTTTCAATTTTAAGTTAAATAAGATGCCCTTCTTCAATTGAGTTATGAGGGAGCACAGTATAAAATATGAAACTATGAACTCCAAAACATCAAAAATTAAAGAAGTTCTGGGGGAAACAATTTTACTAATGTTCTAATGGTAACAGACATGAGCTCTGCTAGCATCTTCTTTAGACATTGTAACCAGGAGAAGACATGTTGTCAGAAACCAAGCAAAGTTCAAATCATCAGAACCAAATCAAAAAACAGACTTTAATTCAAGTGAGAAAGTTTATATTTTACTTGAAGCCATTTCCCAGAGGGTACTGGGCAGTCTAATGGTCTGGAATCCCTGCAGATTTTGTTTTTTTCTCCAGCCGTCTGGAGTTTTTTTTTTGTTTTTTCTGTCCACCCTGGCCATTGGACCTTACTTAGTCTATGTTAATTAATGTTGACTTATTTTATTTTCTTACTGTGTCTTTCATTTTTCTATTCTTCATTATGTAAAGCACTTTGAGCTACTTTTTGTATGAAAATGTGCTACATAAATAAATGTTGTTGTTACCTAACATAAAGCACATACCACTCAAAAGGCTTTCCATCCATTCCAGTCAGTAGTGCACTGGAACTGACCTTGTAAACCATTATATCGATGACATCACATATATTTATGATCTCAAAAAAGTTTATACAGCATTACATCGATGACATTGTGAGGCATGACCTCTGCGACCACGCCCCCTAGCGACTGGGAGTGCGTTTTGACTATGAGACTACCAAAATGCCAGTGTTCATAAACAAAACAAAGCAATATTGTAGTAAAAATAAAACATTACCTTAACTAAATATACTTACTCTCAGAGGATAAATATGACCAAGACTCATATGCTGTATGAAGTTCAAAACTCCCAAAAAGGCAAATGGGCATTCAGAAAATATTTATTACTCGCATAATAATTTTTCGGTGACATATCATTTATAACACATTTATTTTAACCTTTTTGTATGTTTTATTGTTTGTATATTTTTAATTAATATTTGTTTAAATTAGTGTGTGATTTTATTTGCTATATTTTATTGTGCATTTATATATTTAGCGTGTATTTTTATATGTTTTATGATATATATATATATATATATGTGCATATTTACAAGGGATGTTCAAAAAGTCTCCGCACTTTTTTTTTAACTCTGTTTATTAAGAATTTCAAAAACAAAATTACATAATTTTTCTAGATATTCACTCTCCTTTATGATGCAATTTTCCCAGCATTGTACCAACTTTTTAATGCCCAATTATTACTCCTCCTATCTTAACCGTTTCCAACAAAAATACGAAAGTGTGGAAACTTTTTGAACGTCCCTTGTCTTCTGTGGTTGGAACCCTAGGAGGTTGGGCCACCGGGGGACTGGTCTCAGCTTCTGTATTCTAGATGAGGGTTAAGGTCTTTCAGAGTGTCCTGAGTATTGTTGTGACTGAAGTTTGTAATCTAAGGAGTCTCTTTCACAATCTCTCTTACTATATAAAAGCGGTCGGGATTGTCCTTCCGTCCCGTGAGTGGAAAGCGTAGCGGTATTCCGCTTATCACAGACTTGCTACTTGCGGCTTGCGGTACGAAGCGACATGATGTGAGCAGAGTTCTGGTGCTCCCATCGTTCCCTTGCTTTTGTGCGTGATGCGCTGGAAAAATAGACAAAATTATGTCTCTGGAAATAATTAATGTTGATGGAGTACAAATGCCTCACCGCATAGTAAATATCAGGGGGTTCAAAAGGGCGACCTCAATATAGAAAAAAGTTTAAATTTCATCACAAAAATAACAGAAACTACGAGTATTAAAGTAATACCGCTCAAATGCAATATAACCAAATTAATGAGTTTGTATAAAATATCAAATTGATCTGCATATTGAATTGCCTTAAGAAGTGGTCAACTTAAAAGTCGGTCGCCTTAAAAGGCGGGTCAGCCTAGTCTATATATAATTCTGATTTTGTTTTGTTTTTTTTTGACACAAGAAATTTTATTCTGGCGTTAGTTTTTCTCTCACATGAGGTTTTGAGACGTAACAGCATTTTATTTTGTTCGTGGGTGCCTGCATTTTGCTGAGGTTACCCAGAACCACCAGGGAGTGTGTAATACATGATGTTGGAGCGACTGTATAAAAGTCAGTATATGCAGTCTGAAATCATCCCAGTATTACATAATAATGGAATTAGTGTAATTCTTTTGTGATTCAAACTCTTCTAGTTATCAAATATTTTTTCTGCAATTTGGGTTTTTGATTTTCATTGGGGTTCTAAGCTTGATGACAGATTGTTCTGATATTTTAGTTACGACTTTGGCTTCTCTTTTGCTCTGGCTTTCATCTCGTGATTTCTTTTAGATTTCTTACTGTTCCACCCTGTAACAAGGTAGTCCAGTTCTTCTCTCCAACTCATGCTTTAGCTTTTAGCTGATAATTTTTTAAAGAATGTCAAGGATAAGATGAACTTCCCTAGCCCCTCTCTGCCCATTGTTATTTTGACTTACCATTATCAGTACAAAATCACAAGGTATTCATGCGTGAAGGTCACTAGTGATTTGAGGGCTTCACTTTTCCACATGATCCAGAAAATGAACATTAGAGCTTGACTACACTTGTAATATAATTTTGCCGTTTAACACGGCTCTCTGCTCTAATAACTGCAGAAAAATCCTTTCATTGTAAAACTGCCTTCTGTCTTTACTAACACTTTTTTTTTTTAGTGTCTTAGTGGTAAGCTAAACTTCTGCAGAAGTTCAGGTAAAGAAAAAGTGCACTTAGGGTTTCAGCATTGCATAGTTATTGTCAATAATTCTTTTTAACACTTTATCAAAAAATGTAACATTACTACAATAATAAAATCAGATTCCTGTATACTTGTGAAGTTTTATTCAACAAATTAATTCAATTTTAAAAATGAAAGAACTGCGGTGGGCTGGCACCCTGCCCTGGGTTTGTTTCCTGCCTTGTGCCCTGTGTTGGCTGGGATTGGCTCCAGCAGACCCACGTGACCCTGTTGTTAGGATATAGTGGGTTGGATAATGGATGGATGGAAAATGAAAGAAATTGAAAATTGAAAACTAAAGAAATTAAATTATGAAAAGCCAAACTAAACAATGAAAAGCCAAACAAGAAAGGCCAAAAGAATAAACTAATACAGTACCTTAATAACTAACAAAACAAGAAACAACAAAAGAGGTCAAATTAAGAAGCTAAATTCGTATGAATAAGATAATTAAACACAAATCAATAATAACCAATTAAAATAGAAGGATGAAAAAGAAAACTTAAAGAAGCACAAAAACAGTTGGAGATTATAGCAGGATACGCTAGGTAATTCCACAGCCAATGGCTAGCAGCAAGGGTGTTTTAAATACACCTGTCAGACACCATATCTGTGGCCCTAATGACCAGACCACCTGACGCAAAGAAGAGAATCAGAAGCCCCACACCTGCTACTACAGACATCAGTAAAGAGTATGGAACAGTGGGAAAATGAACAAAGTAAAATGAAATGTAAATTAGACAAAGGTAAGGGAGAGGGGGAAAACAGACACCAAGCGAAACCCGTAAATGAAACACTATGATATCCGTCATACAATACCTACTTTAGCCCACTTACATAACAGTATCATCTGGACAGAATTTGATTTGGTGGAGCTCATAGAAATAAAACAATGCAACATAAGAACAACCCAAGTCATCATTATCCAGCAGCCTACACAGCCCCAGTTTAACACAAACATGCTTAGACGTATTCATCAACTAATTGCAGGGCAAGATGTTAAGTTCATGCATCTCACAGCTTGTGGGAAAATAAGTTAATGATATCTAGTGAACTTGGTCTTGATTAGCGTGAAGAGTTTAACAGATGGAAAAAGAGTGAACAGAGGGTTGGTGGGATGTGATGGGTCAGAGAAGATCTTAGTAGCTTTGAGTTTCTATCTGCAAAAGTAGACTTCACTTGCAGTGTGGAAAGGCCAAGCTGGATTTAAAAATTTTTTGCTTAGTTTGAAAGTGTGGCTTTTGAATCCAATGGGAAAATAACTTTGACTTTATGATAATGATTCAATAACATTTATGTGTTTTGAGAAAATGAAAAATGTCATGGCGCTCTAAACTAATGAGGATCAGATAACATTTTCCCTCAAGTACTTAAGAAAGTTAGTCAGTGTATATATATATACACTGTAACATACAGTGTATTTTGAAAAAGTATGAACTTTTTATGTCATATATAAAGGGACATCAGGCTGATCCAATGAACAATGCGGCACATCCTCTCTCTGACACACTTATACTAAGGACTTTCAGTTAACAAATCACTCAGCAGGAGGAAACGCTACAGGGACTCCTTCATACCAACAGCAATACGCCTGAATAATGCCTCACCGGGACTAGGACTGCCCATATATACTAGGATAAATATAGAGAAGTATAGAGAAGGCCAGAAGGAGTTGCATTGCGTCTTTGTGGACCTGGAGAAGGCATATGACAGGGTGCCTCGAGAGGAGCGGTGGTATTGTATGAGGAAGTTGGAAGTGACAGAGAAGAATGTAAGAGTTGTACAGGATAAATATGAGGGAAGTGTAATAGTAGTGAGGTCTGCGGTAGGAGTGACGGATGCATTAAAGGTGGAGGTGGGATTACATCAGGGATCGGCTCTGAGCCCTTTCTTATTTGCAATGGTGATGGACAGGTTGACAGATGAGAGTTGACAGACGAGATTAGACAGGAGTCCCCGTGGACTGTGATGTTTGCTGATGACATTGTGATCTGTAGTGATAGTTGGGGGCAGTTTGAGGAGACCCTGGAGAAGTGGAGATATGCTCTAGAGAGGAGATGAATGAAGGTCAGTAAGACCATCAAGACAGAATACATGTGTGTGAATGAGAGGAAGGTCAGTGGAATGGTGAGGATGCAGAGAGTAGAGTTGGCGAAGGTGGATGAGTTTAAATACTTGGGATCAACAGTACAGAGTAATGGGGAGTGAGGAAGAGAGGTGAAAAAGTGAGTACAGGCAGGGTGGAGAAGAGTGTCAGGAGTGATTTGTGACAGACAAGTATCAGCAAGAGTGAAAGGGAAGGTCTACAGGATGGTAGTGAGACCAACTTTGTTGTATGGGTTGGAGACGGTGGCACTGACCAGAAAGCAGGAGACAGAGCTGGAGGTGGTAGAGTTAAAGATGCTAAGATTTGCTTTGGGTGTGACGAGGATTAACAGGATTAGAAATGAGGACATTAGAGGGTCAGCTCAAGTTGGACGGTTGGGAGACAAAGTCAGAGAGGTGAGATTGCGTTGGTTTGGAGATGTGCAGAGGAGAGATGCTGGGTAATATTGGGAGAAGGATGCTAAGGATAGAGCTGCCAGGCAAGAGGAAAAGAGGAAGGCCTAAGAAAAGGTTTATGGATGTGGTGAGAGAGGACATGCATGTGATGGGTGTGAGAGAACACAATGCAGACGACAGGAAGATATGGAAAAAGATGATCTGCTGTGGCGACTCCTATTGGGAGCAGCCGAAAGAAGAAGAAGAAGAAGAAGAAGAAGGGACTAGGACTGCTCAGTAAAAAGTTCTCTTTTTTTTAAGTCATTCTTGTGTGTGTATATCTATCTATCTATCTAAGTAACTATAGGCTAGTAGGAGTAAACATGCATCAGAGATAAATTAATGAAAGGAATTATTAGGGAAAAGATTGAGCAACACATGTCAAAGATATTATTTATCTTATTTTTCAGAAGGTACAATAAAGGTCAGCAATCAAAGTAAAACAAGTGGAAATTCAGGACACAGTCTGTAGGTGACTACAAAATACAGAAAGCAAAGGTAATGATGAGGGAACACATTCAGAATTAGGTGATGGCCCTCAGGGTTCAATGCCGGGCTCACTCCTCTTTTTAATATACATAAGCAAGCTGATTTTGATTTTTTTGCCATGTGCAAAGGTTCGCTGACGACACTGCTATCGTGGGCTGTGTCAGGAGTGGGCAGGAGGAGGAGTAGAGGAAGCTAATCAAAGACTTTGTTAAATGGTGCGACTCAAACCACTTACACCTGAGCACCAGCAAGACCAAGGAGCTGGTGGTGGATTTTAGGAGGCCCAAGCCCCTCATGAACCCCGTGATCATCAGGATTTTGGGACACATTTTCCTTTTCCTTTTTCCAATACTAGGGGGCTTTGTTCGCAAACCCCCGTTTTTGTTTTTCCGGATACACACTTTTAAGATTTTTTTTTTCTGTAAAAACAATATTTTGAATCTTTCGAGTCCCAACGTGCTGAATCTTTTTAATGAGGTCAGTGAGACGTGTGTTTAATGACTTTGTACCATAATTCAGGATAGGTTTCTCTGTTTGGAATTCCAGCACAGACAAAACGATCGACATCATCATCAGCAGTTAATAATTTTTTTGCAAAGTAACCAATAAATTTACCCCTGTGAGGTAAACCCCGTTTTTGAAATTCTCTTGACTTAAACTTCAAAGCCTTACAATATTTACATACTTCTGACATATCACCTATGTCCATATAGTTGTTCTCTATTCGCCTTTTCGTTATTTCTCTGAGTAATAATTTCTCTTTCTTTGCAATAATGCGACGTTTACTTTCTTTGTTTTGACACTGTCGTTTTTTTCTGCTTTCATATTCTGTGTCTTGCTCTGTATGTGTTTCGTGCCTAAGTTTTTTTTGAGTCTTTTGAATTCCAGTTTTCATTATCTCTAATTTGCTCTACATGTGTTTGGCCTCCTTGTTTTTTAACCTTTTTATGACGTTTTACTTTGTCGTCTGCTCTGTCTTTTATTTCTGACCTCACTTTGTCCTGATTTTTTTTTAATGACACCTGGTCCGTGGTGATTATTTTCCCTTTTTTCGAGTAATAATTTCCGTTTGTTTGCGCTCCTGCGATCTTTACTTTCTTTTTTTTATACTTTCTAATTTTCATACTTTCATATTCTTTAACTTTCTCCACATGTGTATCGGCGCCAACTATTTTTTTTAGCCTTTCGAATTCAATTGCTTTCATAATCTCTAACCTGCTCTGCATGTGTATAGCGCCAACGTTTGTGAACGTGTTTATGAAGTTCTACTTTGTCTTTTACTCTCTGTCTTTTAATTTGAGCCAGATTGGACATGCTTTTTTTTCAATTCCACTTGTTCCAGGCTGATAATTACTTTCCATATTTTCTTATTTTTAAACCTAAATTCTTTTTTTTCTCTCCAACGCTTTTGAGTCTCTTTTCTCTGAGCTGTTTTCTTCTTCGCTTAGTCGTCTTCGTTTCATTTCTAACGTATTGTCCTTATACATTTTATATGCGCTGAGAGCCCTGGATCTGTGTGTGCTCAAAGCCAAAATACGACTGAGTGTGTTCCTGGCTGCCCGTGCTCTTATTTATTTGCAAGTAGGGCGTGTCTTGCAAGAATCTCATTTTCTACGTCATCACAAGACGGTCCTGGGTCAATCTCTTGACACAAAGTCTCATGTTTAAGGTCCCTGCGAGACGCTCCGTGGCCAATCTCTCTAGTCTCGCGGGTCTTTTAAGTGTCTTCAGTAATCTTAACATGAAGATCACGTATCGTCACCCTACTGTTTCTCTCCAGGATTTTTTTTTATAATAGAGAGATATCAGTGTTTAATCTTACATATCTGTTTACTGTTTCTGGTTATTTCGTCGTGTTGGGAAAAATAAGACAACTTGTAATGAGTATGGCTTGTTATTAGAGCAAGAAACCCCAGGTAATCCAAGGAATAAGTCTTGGTAGTGTAGTGACCGGTCTGGGTAAGGGGTCGGCAGTTACAACTGAAGTGTTTAAAAATTAGTTCAGTGGATCAAAACTGTTAATTAAAGAACACAGGGGGCACAGTTGGAAACTTGTTAAGGATACATTTGTCCCAAACATTAGGACATTTTCCTTCACATACAGAGAAACATTGACCCAAGGAATAAGTGACCAAGTAGTGTGGTGGACAGTAGGGATCCTTAAAACTCGATTTGATGTTATTTTGGAGGAAGTGGATAGGACCAGAGAGTTTTGTTGGGCGGAATGGGCTGTTCTCGTCTAAATTGTTCTAAAGTTGAACCTTTTGAGTTTAAGCAAACAGAGATTAAAAGGTGACATGATTAAAATTCTAAAAGGAATTTGTTCAGTGGATAGTTGACAGTCATTTAAAGTTATCAGCAGTCCTGGAGACCTCAGCCAACTAGTCACCCACCCACACTACAGTAGAGTCTGAGTTGAGCCATCCAGTTTGATGCCAGAATCTTTCTATCAGTTGATTCCAGTGCTCCTAGTATCTCAGGGGTCTTTTACATAGGCAAGAGAGCTACTTGGCCGTAACACACTGGCACCAAGAGCCACAGCAAGATATAAACAAGAGAAACCGAATAGGGGAGGGTTAGTAATCTAATATACTGTCATGCAGTGAGTTATGGCTCCATTTGGATGTACACCAAATTGGCCGTATGCCAGTCACAAAGTGTACAGGTTATTGCAGTTGAGTCTTCATGGGTCTGGCATGGATACCGGTATGTGTATTTTAACTGCCGGTAAGAACCAATCATCACTCCTTGGCAGCCGCACAGTGTGCTTCTCAACCATTGTGTCACATCCCAGGTTACCGTCGATGGGTTGCAGGTTACCATTGTTGTTTCTGCAAGTGGGTTGTGGTGGATCATGTTGGGTGATTAAGTGATTGGCAGCACTGTGCGATGTTTTCCCATTTCTAAGATGGGAATTTCAACAAGGAATACCCCCTATCATGCTCATTTTATCAACAGAATGGTTTGTAATTGCTGCTAGTGGGTCGTCCATGAATTTAAAAAGGCAAAACTGGATCACAGGACCCTAAAGGTTGAGAAACAGTGATTAAGGAAAGGTGGTGTGAGCTGAATGCTTTACCCACTTAGAGTGGCGCCAATCAAAACAAACCTTCAAGGGTCCGCCAAGAGTCAGAAAATATATGAGACTCTGTGAAATAATAATGATAATAACAATAAAAAATTTATTACTGTGGCTGATTTTGGCACTTTCTAAACATTATTACCCAATTGTTTTCCTATTGCCCTCGGCTGTAAGTATGAATTGCCTTAACTTGGTTGGCTGTAAAGTGACACATGACTGTATAAAGCTCAAAATCTGTGTGTATATACAATGGGTACGAAAAGTATTCAGACCCCCTTCAATTTCTCACTCTTTGTTATATTGCAGCCATTTGCTAAAATCATTTAAATTAATTTTTTCCCTCATTAATGTACACACAGCACCCCATATTGACAGACAAAAAAAAGAATTTTTGAAATTGTTGCAGATTTATTAAAAAAGAAAAACTGAAATATCACATGGTCCTAAGTATTCAGACCCTTTGCTGTGACAATCATATATTTATATTTGTGTGGAGTTTACATGTTCATCCTTGAGATCACCTTCATTTGAGTCCAGCTGTGTTTGATTATATTGATTGGACTTGATTAGGAAAGCCACACACCTGTCTATATAAGACCTTACAGCTCACAATGCATGTCAGAGCAAATGAGAATCATGAGGTCAAAAGAACTGCCTGAAGAGCTCAGGTACAGAATTGTGGCAAGGCACAGATCTGGCCAAGGTTACAAAAAAATTTCTGCTGCACTTAAGGTTCCCAAGAGCACAGTGGCCTCCATAATCCTTAAATGGAAGACGTTTGGGACGACCAGAACCCTTCCTAGAGCTGGCTGCCCAGCCAAGCTGAGCTACCGGGGGAGAAGAGCCTTGGTGAGAGAGGTAAAGAAGAACCCAAAGATCACTTTGGCTGAGCTCCAGAGATGCAGTCAGGAGATGGGAGAAAGTTGTAGAAAGTCAACCATCACTGCAGCCCTCCACCAGTCAGGGCTTTATGGCAGAGTGGCCTGTCGGAAGCCTCTCCTCAGTGTAAGACACATGACAGCCCGCATGGAGTTTGCTAAAAGACACCTGAAGATTCTCTGGTCTGATGAGACCAAGATAGAACTTTTTGGCCTTAATTCTAAGCGGTACATGTGGAGAAAACCAGGCACTGCTCATCACTTGTCCAATACAGTCCCCACAGTGAAGCATGGCGGTGGCAGCATCATGCTGTGGGGGTGTTTTTCAGCTGCAGGGACAGGACGACTGGTTGCAATCGAGGGAAAGATGAATGCGGCCAAGTACAGGGATATCCTGGACAAAAACCTTCTCCAGAGTGCTAAGGACCTCAGACTGGGCCGAAGGTTTACCTTCCAACAAGACAATGACCCTAAGCACACAGCTAAAATAACGAAGGAGTGGCTTCACAACAACTCTGTGACTGTTCTTGAATGGCCCAGCCAGAGCCCTGACTTAAACCCAATTGAGCATCTCCGGAGAGACCTAAAAATGGCTGTCCACCAACGTTTACCATCCAACCTGACAGAACTGGAGAGGATCTGCAAGGAGGAATGGCAGAGGATCCCCAAATCCAGGTGTGAAAAACTTGTTGCATCTTTCCCAAGAAGACTCATGGCTGTATTAGCTCAAAAGGGTGCTTCTACTAAATACTGAGCAAAGGGTTTGAATACTTAGGACCATGTGATATTTCAGTTTTTCTTTTTTAATAAATCTGCAACAATTTCAAAAATTCTTTTTTTTGTCTGTCAGTATGGGGTGCTGTGTGTACATTAATGAGGGAAAATTAATTTAAATGATTTTAGCAAATGGCTGCAATATAACAAAGAGTGAACAATTGAAGGGGGTCTGAATACTTTCCGTACCCACTGTATGTGTGTGTGTTGTCACACACATGCACTTGGGTGTCCTCCGAAGGGACCAGAAAACGGCAATACCACACCAGGGGGCGGTGGGTTGCGCTAAACCTCTCTATTTTCTCTCAGCAGACCAAATACGAGAAATCCTTCCTGTCCCGGCCCCGAGGACGTCACTTCCTGGGAACAGACTATAAAAACCCATCATCCTTCATATCTAATCAGTTCTACTTTGGACTCAAACCTGTACACATTGTACCCAACTAAAAGCCTTTTGCAGCTAGGGAAACTATACAGGTGGCTGCCCAAAACCTTTGCTGTGTGTCCAGTCCTTTATTTTACAGTCTACATATATGTCCTGTATACAAATCCTTACAGTTGGACCAATCTAAGCCAAAATTTGTACACCTTCATCACTTGATCCGGGGAACATCGCAGACTATGTCACAACACAAAATTGTTTTTTCTTTCTACTACAAATTGAACAGCAGTGCCACCTGGTGGCTCAGAGCAGAACAAACTGAAGCCAGACTAGCAGACAGATGGACCAGAGCTTAAACTTACTTAGCCGTGTAACACCAGGTGCTGCTGCTGGTGGTCCATAAATAGAACTAGTAAGCCAAGTGTTTGTTTAAGGAAAGTGGCTGCCTAACATTTCCAAAAAGAGCTGACTCTCTCAGCTGCTGCTTCAAAACAGAAGTTTTAAATGGTGTTTTTTTGACACAATTGTAAAGAGCTCTGCATAGCTGCAAAAATGGATTTCTGCAAAGAGACTTTCTTAACTAGAGCTTAGCTGCTGGACACTTTCCAAAGAGCTCTGTCTCCAGCGAAATATTGAGAAGGTGAGATACAGAACTGGTGCTTGAAATGGGATGCCGAGTTTATTGGATGATGAGAAACTGAAGAAAACAGCCCGCTGTTTGTGTTGCTAGGCACACCTTCTAAAACAACAAATGCCACTATGCTGTTTGCACCCCTTTTTTTACACTGCACTTTTTCAATTATTTTTTTCTGTACGTCTCTCCAAGCTTCTTCCTCTATCGTTATCCATGCTTACACATCCCCCTTCTTCCTTCGGTTCTCAACCCCTCCTGCATGTGCACCCCCTGTCTTCCTATACAGTCATAAGCAACCCAGAGCCTCTCATAAGAGGTGTATTTGCCCTTAAATACAGTAAATAGAAAACATTCATTACAAGACTTCAACATATCTGTTTCAACTAAGGATGTATAATTTGCACCTAAAGTAAAGAAGCCATCTGGGAGTTGTCATCTGGGACCAAATGAAGACTGCATAACCCCACCCAGAGTGTATGATTCTATGCATTTCTTCATTTGCTGCTATTGGTTTTGATGCAAATAAATACGTTTTAAGTGAAACCTTAAATCAATGACTTTGTGGGATTGCTATTAGTGTAGCTGAAGGTTGATTGTCTATTCATTATCTAGTTGTGGTTCCTTAAGGCCACAAGAGGACCCTCTCATAAAGCCCTCTATTATTGGTAAAGCTGGATGTGAAAGTAAAGACAGTCTTAGTGAGTGAGCAGCCTACCATTAGAGGTCCCTAGGGTTGGAAGTGCAGGGTGTAATACGGACAGTGAATCATAGAAGAGGTTACGGATTATAGTTACATTGTTGGATCTGACATTTCTTCCTATCCCCTATTAAGAAAAGAACTTAAAAGTTAGCAGGTACCTTTCATGTTACATGCATCTGGTAAAACACTGTCTTAGAAAGAACATCTGGTGAGCTTTATTGGCCAGAGCAGATGTGGTAGCCAGAAGTTCTCCACATACTGTGCAGTGTGGCCCCAAAGTGCCCACATTGGCATGATCCCTCCATGTGCCAGGGTGCTTCTGTCTTTGATTTGGGGGTCTCAGGTAGGATTTCACCTTGAAATCCTGGTGATGACTTTGTCCCTGACAACCTCTCACCAACCTGGCACCACTTCACAGTACGCAGTGTGTGTTTGCATTGCTGCCTTTATTGGAATTTATACCTTCCTTTTTTCAATGGCACTTCTTTTTTTACTACAGGCCCATAAGTGAATAAGAATTTTATTGAGCCTGCGATTTACTTTAAATATAATAGAAAGCAAGACTCAATAAAATAACCACTTATGTGACACCATTACTGTGTAATTTTCTAAAGCTGGCACTATAGAGAGTGGAAAAAATAAAACAAAAAAAAACATTCAGCAAGCAGAATTTTTAATGCTGACAGTTTTGTTTTTTCTCATCTGGTGCTAAACTTGAATTTAGAAAGCTGCTTCCTAAAACTGCCTTTTACACGTATGCTGCAGGCTGCCATCACTGAGTGGGATTCTGTTGCTAAAACCCCCAATGGTGACGGCAATTGTTACTTTCAAGAAATGGCACATGAAAAATTTGCTTTTTTAAAAGGAATAATCAATCACACTTAACAAAAGAAAATTACTAGCAATCAGTAAATCAGTCTTTACTTTATGAAATACAGTATTTTCTAATCAATATCATGACAGGCCTCTTCACATAGCAACTGATGAACCTGGAAAGTGGCAGCCAAATATATGTAGGTGGGCATGCATCTTGGAAAAAGTGATTATAATTGCATTACAAACCACAAAATTATATATGACAGAGTAGATAAAAAAGGACATTTTTATTTCTGCATTCTATCCTGCGACAGTGAACCATCGGAACAGCAAACTTCATTTAACAATGTAGTGAATATTTCACATTATTCAATGCACAGTTAGAAACAAAGCTAGGTTAAGACCCCCATAGGTCTCAGGCTCAAAAGGCCCCCGCACACATGTATGCAGTACAGTGCATTCAGAAAATTATTCAGACCCTTTCACATTTTCATATTTTGTTATGTTGCAGCCTTCTGCTAAAATCGTTTAAATTTATTTTTCCCCTCATTAACCAACACTCAATACCCTAGAATGGCAAAATGAATATTTTTGCAAATTCATTAAACATAAAAGAAAAATGGAACTATTCCATTGATGTAAGTACTCAGACCCTTTACTTAATACTTTGTTGGAGCCCCTTTGGCAGAATTTCCAGCCTGGAGTCTTCTTGGGTTTAATGTGACGAACTTCACACACCTGAATCTGGGGATTTTCTGCCATTCTTCTCTGCAGATCCTCTTTAATTGCTTACCAGCAGTTCCTGACCAACCTAGTAGAGCTATTTTCAGAGATGTTTATTTGGGTTCAAGTCTGGGCTCTGGCTTGGCCACTGAAGGACATTTCCAGCGATGTCCCTAAGCCACTCCTGTGTTGTATTTGTTTTCCATTTAGGGTCATTGTCCTGTGAGAAGAAGAACATTTGGCCCAGTCTGAGGTCACAAGAGCTCTGAAACAGGTTTTAATTAAGAATATCTCTATACTTTATTTCGTCCAGCTTTCCCTCAACCCAGACTAACCTACCACTGAAAGACAACTCCATTTCATGATGCTGCCACCACCATGTTTCACCGTTGGAATGGTATTGTGCATTTGATGAATGATGCCTGGTTTCCTCTAGAAGAGACACTTAGAATTGAGGCCAATCAGTTCAAGCTTGGTTTCTCACAACCTGAGAGTCCTTCAGTTGCCTTTCTGCAAAGTGTAAGCAGGCTTTCATGTTTTGTTTGACTACTCTGCCATAAAGCCTAGATCAGTGGAGTGTTGCAATGATAACTGTCTTTCTAGAAGCTTCTCCTATCTCTAAACAGGCTCTCTGGAGCTCAGCCAGAGTGATCATCTGGTTCTTGGTCTCCTCTCTTCCCATGGCTCTTCTCTTCCAATTGCTCAGCCCTACAAGGAGTCATGACTGTTCTAAACTTCTTCCATTTAAGAATTATGGAAGCCATTGAGCTCTTAGGCAGTGGCGTGCAGAGGCTACAAACTCCTTGATTGTTTGCCCCCTAAGGTGAGGTGCTGTCAAAGTGAATGGTAAAGAAGGTATATGAATATGATAAAGAAATGCATATTAAATAAGAAATAAACACATTATTCAATTGAAATATTCATTTAACTTCATTTCCCCAAATTAGATCTCCTCTCTGAAAACAATTGCACTCATTCATTTTTTACATCATCTGTGAGGAATTCTTTATCAATGCTGATTAAAGCCAGGTTGGTCTTGTGACATGGGAGATCTGAAAGGTCAAGAACCCTGACCGAACTCCTGTACATGCAAGAATTATAACATAACCCCGATTTACTCTGGCGACACAGACTAGATATTTCTTCGACTTACCTTATCTTAGCTAGAAAAAGAACATGAGGAATGAAATAAGTGAGGTAAACTCAGTCTCAGAAAAACACTTCACTGCACCAAGGCTGGACAGATGAGCTTTAACACATTCACTGCGCATATGGGACTGAGCGAGGGTGGGAGAGGAAGAGGAACATCTCTCTCTCGTGCCGAAGCCCTTTCAGGGTCGTTCAATTTCCTGTCCCATGTGAAATAAACAGTTTTAGTTTTCATAATGGTTTCAAGGGAAGGCCTCTTTTCGCTGCGATGGACCTGGTCAGGCCCAGTGCGAGAACTTCTAGTGCTTAGAAGTCATAGTGCTTCGCTAAGAATGAGCTATAATAATCTCAACTTGTTCATATTAAATTAAAAATATTTTCAAAACAGTGCTCTCCTAGAGAGCAACACTCTTTGGATTGGATGCCCCCCTAAGATATGGATGCCTGTGGCCATCGCCCCCTCGGCCCACTACTCTTAGGAACCTTCAGTGCTGCAGAGATTAAGCTCTCTGAGCTCTGCAAACAGTTTCTTTGACCTCATGACTAGGTTTTTGTTTTGATAAATATTGTCAGGCCTTATATGAAGTGGTGTGTGTGTGTCTGTCCTAATCTTGTCAAATCAACTAAGCTGACCACAAGTGGACCCCAAGCAAGGTGTAGAAACATCTCAGTGATGATCAATAGAATGGGATGTTCCTGAGCCAGTGTTCAAGTGTCAGAGCAAAGGGTCTGAATACTTCTATCAATATGATATGCTCCACTTTCTCAATTTGCTCGAAAATCCTAAAATTAAGTTTTAACGTTGTCAATCTGGGATGTTGAGTTGTACTTGATGGATGGAAAAAATGAGGCTGAAGTGTGAAAAAAGTGAAGGGGTCTGAATACTTTCTGAATACCTGTACAGTATATTTACACCAATGTTGGGAAATGTCATTTTTAAAAGGAATTCAGTTATGTGACCCTTTACTCACAAAAAAAGTAGCTAAATATAGTATACTAGCTGTATAAGCTGAGCTCCTAGAAGCTATTGAAATCGTTAGAAAAAAAAATGAAATGCAGAGTCGGTGGTTTAGTTTTGCAGATATGCTTTTTCCCCTTGTCTATTAGCGGCTAAGCGAGTTTCTCTCTTGTTTGTCTTTCGTCTGCGCTTTCACTTTGGCAATGGAGTCGCTTTCTATCAGCTTCATGCTGTAGCCTCGTCCTTCTTTCTTCTTCTGACTCATTAACTTGGGGTCGCCTTACTGGCTCTTTGAGCTTCATGCTGTAGCATCGCACTTCCAGGCCGGACAGACAGACACACACACTTCCATGCATAGACGTTTATATGTAAGATAGTTATGTATTCTAAAATGTAACGCATTACTAATAATTTGTTACTTTTGTGTTACTTTTTCACTGGCCACCCTCTCTTACTAAATCCTAATCCCAGAGCCAACTCAAGGTAATATTTTGGTTTGTACAAATAAAAAAAATCGCGCCTTCTTATGATGAAAGAAGAAATTGTATTTTTTTTTACATTACTGCAGGACGAGTCTGACGTGGTGTGAGCGGGTATTCCATTATGCAAATAAAGCAAAATCCATGCTGCAAAGGCACAAAAGAATTCCAAATAGGGTGACAATGGCAAATAACCGCAATACTTAAAAGAGTAAAAATTCATTGGCGCTTGGCACCTGCAAGCACAGCCGCAGCGCCCACTACAAAAATATATAAGTTGAGCCTAATGGCTGTGCCTTTTTGATGACACTTTAAAGCAGCATTCTGTATTACAACTTCTGAATAATTCAACATACAGGTGAGCTGTAGATCCTTACATTTTTTGTGGACTAGTAGAAGACCCTTAAGAAGGTGTGTCTGGAAAACGCTGACCAGCAGTGTGCATCTGTTGTTGGTCGGGTGGGGGGGATCAGGTCACCTATTGAAGCATGCACTCTCCTGCCACTTTATTAGGTACACCTGTTCAACTGCTTGTTAACACAAATATCTAATCATCCAATCACATGGCAGCAACTCAATGCATTTTGGCCTGTAGACATTGACAAGATGACCTGCTGAAGTGAACAGAGCATCAGAATGTGGAAGAAAGGGGATTGAAGTGACTTTGAAGGTGGCATTGTTGTTGGTGCCAGGTGGGTGGTCTGAGAATTTCAGAAACTGCTGATCTACTGGGATTTTCATGCACAACTATATCTAAGGTTTACAGAGAATGGTCCAAAAGAGGGAAAATATCCAGTGAGTGGCAGTTCTCTGGGTAAAAATGCCTTGTTGATGCCAGAAGTCAGAGGAGAATAGCCAGACTGGTTTGAGCTGATAGAACGGTAGCAGTAATACAAAAAAACATTCGTTACGACCAAGTTATGCAGAAGAGCATCTCTGAACAAACAACACATCAATCCTTGAAGCAGGTGGGCTACAGCAGCAGGAGACCACAACTGGTGACACTCCTGTCAGCTAAGAACAGGCAACAGAGGCTACAATTAGCACAGGTTCACCAAAATTGGACAATAAAAGATTGGAAAAACATTTTCTGGTCTGATGAGTCTCGATTTCTGATGCAACATTTGGATGGTAGGCTCAAAATGTGGCTCTAACATGAAAGCATGGATCAATGGTTCAGGCTGCTGCTGGTGGTCTAATGGTCTGGGAGATATTTTCTTGGCACACTTTGGGACCCTTAGTACAAACTGAAAATCATTTAAATCCCATAGCCTAGCTGAACATTGTTGCTGACCATAATAATCCCTTTATGACCACAGTGTACCCATCTTCTGATGGCTACTTCCAGCAGGATAACCTGCCATGTCAGATCATCTCCAATTGGTTTCTTGAACATGACAATGAGTTTACTGTACTCCAATGGCCTCCACGGTCTCTAGATCTCAATCCAATAGAGCACCTTTGGGATGTGGTGGAATGGGAGATTCACATCATGGATGTGAAGCCACACAAATCTGCAGCAACTGTGTGATGCTATCATGTCAATATGGACCAAAATCCCTGAGGAATGTCCCCAGCACCTTGTTGAATCTATGGAGTACAATTAAAGTATTTAAGTTGGTACCTTGGAAGGTAGTAGTAGAAAAAGAGGAAAAAGCCAGTGATCCTAGTCAGCTACCTGAACACGGATTGATCCATCATCACAGGATTATGTATTTGCTTCCATTCTGTCCTATATTACTACTATTATTACACCAGTCTAAAAAGATGTAAAATGGTAAGCCGCAGAGCTTTTTGGCAAAGCCTGTGGTAATCATTTTGTTGAGCTGTATGATGACCTGGCTGTTAGCTCACCTACAGAAACAGAATGTGAATACTTGGCAGACAGCTAAAATGTAAGCAACTGGCCAAAGTGGATCAAAGTTTCATAGTGGCTTCCATAATGTCTCTCTACCATAATGATGTTTATCTCTGGATGCTGACTAAGCAGCATGTAATAAACAGACCTGTAATGCTAATTTAATAACATCTCTTATTCTGTTTAATCTCAATTTAATTGGTTATTTTTGTTCACAGAGATCTAGAAAATATAGATGAGGATGCTGAAACATATCCCTAAGCATGTTGCATTAGCCTGAAGTGCATCCTGTGAAGACTTTATTTCAAATTTAACTTTTTAATACATTTAAGTATATCACCATGTAATCATCTTTAAAATTTAACAGTTTCATGTAAGGTCTACTGGGACCTCATGCTTTGCGCTGATCTCTGCATTACTGAAAACTTATGTACTACCTATCTCAGGAAGTTTCAAGAAGTTTAACTCAGCATCTAATTTTTATCCACCTCTCACTTATAAACACTTAGTTTCAGGAACTCCAATGGGTGTCTAAAAAAAAGGCAACCCAAACGTGAAAAACATATATATATATTTCAAAAAGACCCATAGACCAGGCCAGAACCTTCACTGAGCTGCTTAGAAATAAGCCTCACCCCAGGCGGCCTAACCCCAAACTCAACAGGCAGACTTTTCCCTGCATAGTTCCAAATTGGGAGGCTGCCTTTTAAATTCCAAAAAATATTTTAGATATTTAACAATAAACAAAAAATGTCCTTCAAGGGAGAGGATAAACTATAAAATCTCCACAAAAAAATCTTTATCAATAAAGGATGTACTTTTACAGTTATTTTACAGGTATCTATTGACTTATGTCCTATAGCAGTGGTCTCAAACTCCAGTCCTGGAGGGCTGCAGTGGCTGCAGGTTTTCATTCTAACTCTTTTCTTAATTGGTGACCAGTTTTTGCTGCTAATTAACTTCTTTTGAATTCATTTTAATTGACATGTCTTTTTTTTAAGATTTGTTCCCCTGAATTTCTTCATCGTTCCTCTGAATTGCTTCATTTCTTTCCTTAAATGGCACCCAAACAGAAATGAAATGTGAAGTGAGTGAGCCAACAGAAGACCAACCAATTCAGGGCCTCAAACTTCAACCAATTGCTTAATTAGGCGTTGCGTCTTGTCGTTAATTAAACTCGTTCTTTAATTCCATGGTTTGTTGCTGGTCTCATTGTGCAATAGCATACATTGCCGAAATTGTTGATTTTTTCTTTACTGTTCTAAGAGCTCTGGTCAAATGTTTTGGGGACCTGAGCAGATCAACATTCCCGAGACCTTCGTCTTTCTTTCTTTTCAGATATTGTATGATGGACACAGTGTGCTGGTCATGTTTTGACTCTTATTGTTGTTTTGGCTGCTATTTAAGGAAAAAGAAACAATTGAGGGGCCTGAGTCTTCAGGAACAAGTCAAACAAAATTAATTCAAAAAAAGTTAATTAGCAGTAAAAACAGGTCACTAATTAAGAAACAGCCACTGCGGCCCTCCAAGACCGGAGTTTGACCACTGTCTTATAGAGTAACGTCTGATCATACTTACTGAGGTCTGTAATGGGTAGCTCTCTTATATATGCCAGCTATGGCCATTGGCCAAATATATCTTCCTGCACCATCTAAACAAAACTGATTGTGCTGCAAGACGTATAAGGGTAAAAGTACATATCTAACTTATAATATGCTACATACAGTATATGTATTTAGTATATACAGTATGATAAATACATATGGGACAGGTATTTGCATGTACTCTTCATTGTTATATGTTGATGTGTACTTTATTACCTAAGAAAAAAGTACACTGTACTGTGTAATCTTTTGTATCAGGCACCAGCTCCTTGCATCCATTCTTTTTCACTTGGGTCTCCTATGTATGTTTTGTATTTTGTAGCTTCTGTACTTTCGTGAAATCAACTGCGTCATGGCCCCAAAATGCAACCAAGACAAGTGTGTGGAGGTATTCAAGAAGAAAAGAAATGTCATTGATTAGGAATCAAACTTAAAAGGTATAAAAAAATCACACTGGCCATCACAGAGTTGTAGAAGATGTGAAGGATGTCACTTCCTACAATAAAGGAATTACAACCTACTAAGGAAAAAGAGTCCGTTCTGCCCTTTCTTCTATAGCTCCTCTCTGTCCTGAGACCAGTCCAACCTGTCACTAATGTGGAGCCCCAAGTACTTGGCAGCAGCCATATCACCCTGTAGCCCAAGACTGGTTGCCCACTGAAGCTAAGCAGGGTTGAGCCTGGTCAGTACCTGAATGGGAGACCTTCTGGGGAAAAACTAGGTTGCTGCTGGAAGAGGTGTTAGTGAGGCCAGCAGGGGGTGCTCACTCTGTGGTCTGTGTGGGTCCTAATGCCCCAGTATAGCGATGGGGACGCTATACTGTAAAAAAAAGCACCGTCTTTCGGATGAGACGTTAAACCGAGGTCCTGACTCTCTGTGGTCTTTAAAAATCCCAGGATGTCTTTCGAAAAGAGTAGGGGTGTTACCCCGACATCCTGGCCAGATTTGCCCATTGGCCTCTGACCGTCATGGCCTCCTAATCATCCCCATACACTAATTGGCTTCATCACTCTGTCTCCTCTCCACCAGTAAGCTGGTGTGTGGTGGGCGTTCTGGCGCACTATGGCTGCCGTCGCATCATCCAGGTGGATGCTGCACACTGGTGGTGATTGAGGAGATCCCCCCCCCTTGTATGTAAAGCGCTTTGAGTGCCTTGAAAAGCGCTATATAAATGTAATTAATTATATTATTATTATTATTATTACTTGTAGGAGTATACCACGTCTACATCCACTCTTTGAATAGAGACCAGACATATAGGCTCTTCAATAACCAGTTCCTTGGTTTTTGCTAATGTTAAGATACAGACAATTCTTTTTGCACCAAGAAACAAACTTCGCCACCCAACTCCTCTCCTCTGTCTCATCCACTTTATCAATACACCCCGTAAGTGCAAAATCATTGGAGAATTCCTGCAAGTGACAAGATTTGGTGTTATATTTATAGTCTGAGGTGTACAGAGTAAAGAGTTGCTCTCATCCACATCAGAGACACAGTCCTTGAGTCTCGCAAACCGTGGTCTGCCCAACAGATACTCCATTAACAAGGACACCGTAGGCTCATTAAGAGCAAAAAAAGTGGAGAATCTAAGAATAAAGTACACAGGCACAAGGAAGAACGGTTTGTTTTGGAATATGTGAGCTTGGATGAGGAAGTGAGCTTTTCAAGCAACTTTTAACACCATTGAGTAATTGGTAAGAGTTCATGACCTCAGAAGACACGCCCACTGAGATGCAAGAGAGGCCTTAGTAGCCAAGGTAGCAAATGGCGTCAACCATACCTATGCAAGATAATGGTAAAAATAAAATAATAATAATAAACGTAACTGGCAAGTGCAAAACGTAATGGCAGATTCATGATCTGCAGTACTGGAAAATCCAAATTAGAGTGCAAGATTATACTCTATGTATGAAGAAAACATAGACACATGACTGTATATACTTTTTTCTTCTCTTAACATTCTTTGAAGTTTAATTTCCCCTTGAAGACAAATAAATATATTTAATCTAATCTAATTGAATTACAATTAAAACTAAAATCTGTAATCCAAACATCGAAATGCTGGCTCCCAGAATTCAATCACAGAACTGCCCATGGAGATACGTTACATCATCCTTATTAATGTTTTTAGTCGTCTCTTTGCAAATAAGGACTCAACAATAGAAATGACTCACCCTTTTATCAACACTTTAATGATGAATCATTCTGCTCCTGTAAAAGTGGAGATTTCAACCAGATTATCTCTGGAAGAAACAATGACAAACCTCCATCAGTATGTGTCATATTCCATTCAAGGGCACAACAAACCTGACCTGCTTTATTTAAATGTTAAATGTCTTTATATGTAAATCTGTGGCACAATTGGCAGATCAGACCACAACTTGATCCACCATACTGCCCCCTGTTATTAGACAAATACTGCTCTATTATCATTAGCCAAGCCAGAAGTTCTTGTGTGTCTTCAGCTGAACTAGGTTCCACAAAAAGGGGCTTCAACATTAAATGAAAAAATTACATACATACATATCAATAATAAAAATAATAATAAAATAGTAGTAATAGAGGTTAATGATATGTATTCATGTTGGGAATACAGCCAAATTAGAATCTGGTAACTGCCACACCGTCCACTGAGACCCATGTGATCGTTCTTGTCTTGGTCATGTCAGCTGAGAGTGAATGCAGCACAGATATATATTGGAGCGGAGTGGTGGCTCTGATGCTAAGGACCTGTGCTGGTATCCCGAAGGTGGCCAGTTCGAATCCCCGTCACTGCCAAAAGAGATCCTACTCTGCTGGGCCCTTGAGCAAGGCCCTTAACCTTCAATTGCTCCAGGGGTGCTGTACAATCTCTGACCTCAAGGGGTATTTAAAAAACTAACACATTCCTAATACAAGAAATTGTACAAGGCGAAATAAAGAACAAAAAAAATTTATACAATATATGGGGGCAACAAAATCTTTTAAGTGCTTAGGGCAGGACTATTCAATTATACATTCAGCTGGGCCAGACATTTTCAGAGGCCAGTAAGCAGCAGGTAATGACAAAATTTTAAACCGACACAAATGAAAGTATTCGAAAAACAAGTGATGTTTATTCAATGTTTCCCTTTTAAATTTGGTCACATCTCACACAGGCACATCAAAGAGTGCATAAAAAATGATAAAAAAAAAAAAAAGATATAGCCGAACAAAAACAGGAATACTTATTTCCACTTTTGAAATAAAAAAAACCCCAAACATTTAGGTCATGTCTAACCTAGGCACATCTCAAAGTGCATAAAAACAGAACAGTGCACAATATTAGCAATAACATTTGTTTCCCTTTTGAAATAAAAATAAACATTTTGCTCACTTCTGACTCAGGCACATCACAAAGTGCATTTAACAGAATAAAAAAGAACCATCAGTGCTATCAAAGCTATGAGTGCACAGACCCTTAACAAGAGATAACAGTAACTAACACACTTGAATACGTCTACGGCACACTGAGGGAACATCACTTTGTTTTAAATCGCCTCATGTGTGATTAGGTATGGCTTTGCTACACATCCCTTCTTATGGTGATATTGTGATGTGTGTCACAACTATGTGAGCTATGGGGGTTGGAGGCTTGTGGGAAAGCTCAGGTTACCAGAGAGAGCAGAGTGACAGGATCAGGGTGAGAAGGGAGTGAATGATGAAAGAGCGGGAAGAGGCAGAAAATCGGAAGGCCCCCTTTTTGTGTTGGAGGTTCCCCCATGACCCAGACAAGGAGTAGTAATAATAATAATAATAACAGCAATTCTTGACATTTATATAGCGCTTTTCTCACTACTCAGAGCACTTTACAAACTCCACGTAGGGAGCACACAGGACGCGAACCTGTGATCTCCTTACAGCAGTGGTTCTCAACCTGTGGGGCGGGCCCCCCTAGGTGGGTGCGAAGTAACAAAAAGGGGGGCGCGAAGATGTGAAAAAAAGAAAACAAGAATCAAAATATGAAAAAAAACATCTGTTGAAACCAAAACAAATTAACTTAAACTACATTCTGATACTAGAACAATAAATGTAGAGTTAGATAAATGTCGATAAAAGTTAAGTAGGTATAATAAAATATGCATCTACATTTCAAAAAAATGTTAGGGGGCGCAATTAAAACTGTTATGAAAACTCGGGTCGCAAATACTTAAAGGTTGAGAAACGCTGCCTTACAGCGAGGCAGCAGTGCTACCACTGTGCCAGAAAGAACCATTTACATCATGGCATACCTAATAAATGCCATTCAGCATTTTGAAGATTCCCGCAGAGAAGCAGCTCCTGTGTGTCTTATTCAACAGGTTGTCACAGTACAGTAATATAATCTACTACTGTACTACCACTTCTAGACATGTGGTTTGAATGTTACTAGGCTATACAGAGTGTTGCATTCATGATCTGTACTACTGTAGGAATTTCTGAAGGCTCATGAAATGTGTTTTTCTTTGTTTTTCTGTGCGTTTTTGGTGGGACCACAGGCTGGACAGCTCGGGGGTTGCTTCTGGGTCGCCATTTGAGTAGGCCAGGCTTAGGGCCTCTAAAGATCTTAATCCAGCCCTGGGTTATTGTTTATTATAATATTTATATTTTTCTTGAGCTTCTTTAAATTTTTAATTTCCCTATTTGGGGCAAATAAAGTATTATCTATCTAGATGACCATAATAATAATAATAATTCATTATATTTATATAGCGCTTTTCTCACTACTCAAAGCACTACCACACAGGGGGACCTGGGACGCTTACCCATGATCTCCTTACTGCAAGGTAGTATGATGATCAGATAATAGGTGGTCATCCTATTTGTTTTTTGTAATAATTGTGGTACTTATGAAAGTAGTAAAGGCATAGTATGCCAAAGCTAACTATGAATTACAGATTAAAAGACATTTTAAATATTTTTTTGTCAATAACTGATTCATTTCTGTCAGTTCTCATAAATCTGCCACAGAATTTGAAAAAGCCCTTTGTCACCGATTCTGTTCAAGTTATATGGACAGAATTTCTAGGTGCAGCCAAGGAGCAGAGTGGGTCTGGTTTGGTGACCTCAGAATCTCGTCTCTGCTATTTGCGGATGATGTGGTTCTGTTGGCTTCATCGGACAGTGACCTCCAGCTCTCACTGGAGCGGTTCGTAGCCGAGTGTGAATTCGGCAGGGATGAGAGTCAGCACCTCTAAATCCAAGGCCATGGTTCTCAGCCAGAAAAGGGTGGAATTCTCTCTCTGGGTTGGGAACACATTACTGCCTCGAGTGGAGGAGTTCAAGTATCTCGGGGTCTTGTTCACGAGTGAGGGAAGAATGAAGGAGGAGGTTACCAGATGGATCGGTGTGGCATCCGCAATAATGCAGGCTGTGCAATGGTCCGGCGTGGTGAAGAGAGAGCTGAGCCAAAAGGTGAGGCTGTCGATTTACCAGTCAATCTATATTCCTACCCTCACCAATGGCCACGAGCTTTGGGTAGTGATCGAAAGAGCAAGATCACGGATACAAGCAGCCGAAATGAGTTTTCTCCGCAGGGTGGCTGGACTTTCCCTTAGAGATAGGGTGAGGAGTTCAGTTATCCAGGACAGACTCGGAGTACAGTCGCTGCTCCTCCACATTGAGCGGAGTCAGTTGAGGTGGTTTGGGCATCTGGTCAGGATGTTCCAGGCATGTCCCACTGGTAGAAGGCCACGGGGCAGATCCAGGACACGCTGGAGGGATTATATCTCCCGGCTGGCCTGGAAACGCCTCAGGGTCCTCCCAGAGGAGCTGGAGGAGGTGGCTGGGGAGAGGGAGGTCTGGGCTTCGCTGCTTAGGCTGCTGCCCCCGCGACTCGACCTTGGATAAGCGGTGGATAATGGATGGATGGAATGGAATTTGAAAAAGCTTTTAATTAGTCTCCTAAACATAGCACTGGTAAATCTTTTAAAGAATTAGGGTAGCTGCAATCTAAGGAGAAATAGAGCAGACAGAATCATTAAGGTCTTTGACCTGTCGTGTGTCATATAAATAGAACTGTACAGTTTCTATCAGTGTTAAGAGAGAAAAGAGAATTTCCATTGTGTACAAATGTCCGTACTTTTATATTTAGCCTTGCAGCACGTCGACAGGCTTTTCTGTTGACCTCATGGACAAGGAGATGAATGTTGATAACACACAGTCAGTACACATTTTCTGAAAACCTGATCTGAAATACTCCACACTGTCGACACTTTACAGAGCTTTAGCTTCTTTTGTGGTTTCCTAAAAAATAGATGAAAAACACGGAAATCTCTTTTATTCCAGAGAGTCAGTTTTTTTTGTATTTGCCCTGGAAAACAAAGTCATGAATCAATAGGCTATTCCACATGGTGGCTGCAAAATTCATTTCATAGTTCTGCTTCTTTTACCTATAATACAGTGAGAGTAAATTTGAATATATTGCATACCATGACATATCACTCTTCTGTGCTAAATGAGTGAGGAGAGAAATAAGTAAAAATGTCTTTTTCATTACCAACACTTTTCAAATACCATTTATCAAAGAGAAACTGGCCTTCATCTGTTTTAGGAAGGGAAAAATGTGAAAAATCTGCTGGAAAGATCTTGTAAATAAGGATAATTAGAAACATTTCAAACCCCAAAGAAAAGTTTCAGATAACAACAACAACAGTGTGTTCTTTGTATAGCCCAAAGTCACACAAGGAATGTCTCAGTAGGCTTTAATGGGCCCAGTCTTTTGACAGCCCTCCAACCTTGACACTTTAAGATGACAAAAAAAAACTCCGAAAAGAAACCTTGTAGGGAAAAAAAATGGAAGAAATCTGGGGAAGGGTAATTCAGAGAGAGACCCCCTTCCAGGTAGGTTGGGCGTGCAATGGGTGTCGAAAAATGGGGTAAATATAACGCACAAAACAGAACACAAGTCATCGTCTTCACAGACCAAGATAGGTAATCTGTCATGGCCACCTCCGAAATACAATACAGCAGTACAAAGTAGTTTGTTTGTGCACAGTGCTCCTCAACGAGATGAAGAGTAAGTCAAAGTCAGCTGTCTAATTGTTCTAGAGATTCTAGATAATGGCTGTCCACTTACATGGCTATCCATGGAGACAATCCTGCACTTCTTCATCCCAGCCTGAGATGTCCGCACCTCATCTCTGCTTGCTTCTGTTATGTCTGCAATGCCTATCTGCTCTCAACAGTTGTTGTCCTCCTCCTCCGGACAAAATATTTTTCATCTTTACTATCCTTCAGGTTTTTCTGTGTTAAGAGAAATCGTAAATAATGCTGATTGGTTTAACTTTATAAACTGCATTTATTGGTAGCAACATTACAACTTATTTTGTTGTAATGTGTATACGCTATGCAATTCACTAAACAAATATATGTGTATTGTTATAATTTGTGGTTTTCTTTCATTTTTGTTATGTGAGACCCACAACCTTTTTACAAGTTTGATTTACTTTTTGTCTTACTTTTTTAACGTTAGCTTATGGATTAGCAGCTTGGTTTCAATTCCATTATTTTACGATTTGCATTGGGTGTGACGAGGATGGAGAGGATAAGGAAGGAGTACATTAGAGGGTCAGCTCAGGTCGGACGGTTTGGAGACAAAGCCAGAGAGGTGAGATTGTGTTGGTTTGGACATGTGCAGAGGAGAGATACCGAGTATATTGGGAGAAGGATGGTAGGGATGAGGAAAAGAGGAAGGCCTAAAAGAAGGTTTATGGATGTGGTGAGAGAGGCCATGCAGGTGATGGGTGTGACAGAGGAAGATGACGAGGACAGGAAGATATGGAAACAAGATGATCGGCTGTGGTGACCCCTAAGAAAAAGTCATCTTTATTTGGTATGTTTACATCACCGTTTTTGTTGTTTTACAACCACTTATGCTCCCATCATTAGGAAGGTTTCCTTTTTGTTGGGGGCATGAGGTTGACAGCAATGTGACAGATGTAAAAGGTCATTGAAAATTACTTCAGAAATCCATTTTTTCAGTCGCTGTTTTGTTCAAGTTAAATTCTTTTCTTCAAAGTTTTCTCTGGTCTTGTCTTGTGCTAGTATAATCTTATTTATTTTATTTGAAGAAAATAACATTGCATACAATTAAATAAAGCCTATACAACAAATGACTTCATAGTCAAACTAGAACAAAAAAAGAAGAAAAGGAAAAATATCAGAAATGAAAAAAAAGAAAGCAGGAACAAAAAAGACAACACCTAACAAAACAGAATTTAACTTCACAGAGACGAGACCCAAGAGCATAAGCAGAAATAGTTGGAAAGGATCTAAAAAGAAATGTCATTTTGTCTAGATATAAATGCTTATTCTAAAATGTAATTAAATCTTGCCATATTTAAAAAAAGTTTTGAACAGATCCTCTAAGTAAGAATTTCAAATAATATAGAACATCAGTTACTCACACATTTATAAAAGGTGGATTAGGATTCTTCCAGTTAAGCAGGATACAATGTTATCTATCATAATCGATTTCCTTCTCTTCTGTAAGCTCCTCTGGGAGGTTAGGAGCGATCGTTACACTGAAGCTGTCTTATGGGCATTCAAAGATTTTTGTCCAAAATTAAGTTAATTTGGTTCACTCCCAAAACAGGTGGCCCAGTGAGGCTGGAGCTCGATTGCAACGCACGCAGGTTGTATCTTGCTCGGGATATATTTTGGACAATTTGAAACACGATAAACATGATTGATGAAAGATTTTAAGTTGAATTATTAAATGCATTGTGCCTATGGAGCTAGAGTGTATTCTATAAATGGCTGCCTTCCACTGCTTTTCTGAGATATTAATTGAATAATCCTTTTCCCACTGTACCGCTGTGCTAGTATTTTTGACTTTGGTTTTGCCTCACAATTTATAGTTATTATTTTATATAATGTATGTATTATGCTAATGTTAGGTTACTTGAGGTTAGGTTAGTTTAGGGTTACATCAGGGTCAGGTGTATACTTGACACGTCATTGTGGTGAAACTAACACAAAGGTTATGTCCCTGTGTGCTGCTGCACATGGAATATTGAGCTGCAGACACGACACCTTATATCCCAAGTCAGCATGGTGAAAATGATATCAGACAGAGACATGTCTCTGCCCGCTTAATACATGTGAACACACTTAAGAACAAAAATCAACTAATGACGCACTGGTCGGAAACCATATGCCATCATTAAATGAGACACCACTGTATGCTTAAATAGAGACACAATAAATTAAATCAAAAAGAGTCAAAACTTCGTCATAAACCATCATATTACAGTATTAATATTGTTATTAATATGTTAATATTATATTCAGTACTTATTACTAATTTATGTGATGTATGTATTATGCTAATATTAGGTTAAGTTAGCATCAGGTGAGGTGTATACTTGATGTGTCATCATGGTGAAAATGATGGGTATGTCCCTGCGTGCCGCTGAACACAGAATGCAGTGATACAGACACGTCACCTTATTTCCAAAGTCAGTGTGGCTAAACTAATATCAAACAGAGGCACGCCTTCACCTTCCTAATATATGTCAACCATCTTAAGGATGAAATCAACTAAGGACGCACTTCTTGGAACCATATGCCATCATTAAGCAACACACAACTGTATGCTTCCACAGAGATATGATAAATGAAATTGAGTCGAAATGTCGTCATAAACTGTTGTATTACAGTATTAATATTGTTATGAATGTGTTGTAATTACTCTATAGTCTGTATTTATTATTAATGTATGTGATGTATGTATTATGCTAAAGTTTGGTTTGGTTACTGGAGGTTAGGTTAGCTTAAGGTAGGTTAGGTTAGCTTAGGGTAGGTCATTCTGTGCGCACAGAATGCAGCGATGCAGACACAATGCCTTTTATCCAAAGTTAGAGTGGCAAAAACACCAGTAGCCTCTAGCTGCAGACCTCCAGAGCTCCACTCCATTGAAAAGGTTGTCACTTTATATTATAAATCAGTGATAACACATGGTTACACTATGGTTAAGATTAAGGTTGGGGGAGGGTTACCTGACTGGAGTCAAGTAAATCAAGTGATAGAAACCTGCAATCCAATTGGCTGTCCAATGGAGCAACTGATTTGCGTAGTTGCAGAGGTCTGCAGCTGGACCCATATCCGAAAATGACATCAGACATAGAGACACACCCCTGCCCTCTTAATATACATCAATGCGCTGGTTGTAACCATATGCCGTCATTAACCGAGACACAACTGTATGTTACTGTTTTTGATTCTGTAAATTGGTATAAACATTTCAGGGAAGTCCACCATATAAGATTAAAGTCACATTAACTGAATTTAACAAAACAGTTATCTGTTACATGAGGATTTGCCCCCTATATTTTTTATTATTATTAAGCTTTCTTTTTACTAATTTATAATACCACAATGAAATGTAGCTCTGCAATTTATACAAGATGGATTTTCTTTTCAGAAGTGATTACTGTAAAACAAGAGCAGAATGCTGAGCTACAGCAGGAAACCTTTAGGTATGGGGAAAAAATATACAGGATTAGAAATGCAAAATAGACAAAAAAGGACAAATAAAATGAAGTTATTAAGTGGCAACCAAATAGGACGGTATGAAAACTCATTTATTTACGCATATCTGGTGGAAAGCAAGTGAGTTCCATGCTATTACGATATAATTGTCATGCTATGAATTTTCACAGCACAAATTGTTATGACTGCATTGTAGACCAATGAGCCCCGGTAAAATGAAGAAGCCATTTTCTGTGTAGAAGATTAAATGCTTTGCTTCATATATTTTTATGTGTTGATATGGGTTTTCTGAAGCAGCAAGGATTGAAAAAAGACACAACTTATAATGGGAATGGATGAGGTGAATAGAATAAGTTCTTTAAAAAAATGTTATTTAGCGAGCTTGTCTTCACATGAACAACATGTGAAGTATTGTTCTATTCACTGTTTTATTCCGGAAAGAAATGGGCTTAACTAGAATGACTAAATACCTTTAAATATGGGATACACTATCAAATGTGGCTCTCCAGTTCAGACAGTCTGGGTTCAAAACCCAGCAAAGGTGTCACCACCCACTGGCAGAAGCAAAGCTTGTCAGCAGCCACAGAAAAATAACATCCCTACAGTGAAGTTTGGTGGTGGCAGCATCATGCTATAGGGCTGCTCCTCTGTGGCATGGACATGTGAGAATTAAGGATATGATGAATGCAGCCAAATACAGAGAGTTCCCAGAAGTAAAATCTGCTCCAGAGTGCACACCAGAGTGTGGTGCTGGTTCACCTTTCAGCACGTCAGTTATGACACAAAGCATACAGCCAAGACGACGCTGGAGTGGCTTCAGGACAAGTCTCTGACTGTCGTTGAGTGGCTCAGCCAAAGCCCAGACTTAAGAACATGTGAAGAGACCTGAAGATGGCAGTTTACAGATGCTAACATCATAATCTAATGGAGTCTGAGGGGATCTGCCAGGAAGAATGAGACAAACTGCTCAAATCCACGTGTGTACAGTTTGTAGAGACTTACTAACGGAGACTCAGAATTGTAATTATTGTCAAAGGGGCTTCTACAAAGGGTCTAAATAGTTAGATGAAAGAGAAATGGAGTGCTGTTATAATGGTCATCCTTCCAACAGGTTCATCCATCTCATCAGAGGACTTCTGACACTCTGTTAGGGAGACCACTGGGTATTTGCTCACCTCCCTGACCGAGGGCCTTCTTGCCCAGTTATTCAGTCTGGCCGGATCTTCTAAGAGTCCTGGTGGTTTCAAATCTTCTTCCATTATCACGATTATTGGCGCCACTGTGGGCCTGGAAACACTCAAAGCTTTTGAAATGGTTTTATCCCCTTGGCCTGATCTATGCCTCACCACCAATTTGATCATGGAGGTCCACAGAGAGTTCTTAGGACTTCATGGCTTGTTGTTTGTCCTGATATGCAGTTGTGGGACCTTCTACACACAGGTGTGCACCTTGTTAAACAATAGCCAACTGATTTAGTTTTCCACACGTGGAGTCAAGTCAAATCACATTCCAGAGACATCTCAAGGATAATTAAAGCGAACAGGATGCACCTGAACACAATTAGGAGTGACACAGTAAATGGTCTGAATACTTCTATGAATGGGAGATTTCAGTTTTTTATTTTTAAGTAAATTTGTAAATATTTCTGAAAACACACTTTGTCATGATGGGGTATTAAGTGTAGATTGATAGACTAAAATGGCAAATTTATGCCTTTTAAAATTATATTTACAACACAAAAAAGTGTGCAGGAAGTGAAGGGGTCTGAATACTTTATGTATGTACAACAATTATGTGATTACTGTAGAATGAGGCAATTAGCGGGCCTCATGAACCCGTTTAATGCAGTTCTTCAGTTTTTCAACCACTCCGCACTAGCGAATGTCTTTTCGCTGCTGCACTGTGTTTGTGGAAGGGGTCCCCTTTATGCTCTTTCTTGTCATTCCCTGTCTTTTTATTATGATGTCTCATTCTAGGGAGAAGACCCATTCATGTTTTTTCATTTCTTTGAAGTACTGCTGCCTTTCAGCTGGCTTTTATTATCTCAATCTCCTTTTGATTATTTATTTAAGAAGACACGGGGCACTTGACACTAGCTGAGAAACACTGGAGAAATAATAATATGTTGTAAGGAAAGGCTGTGTGTTCTGTCGGATATGGACTGTGATTATCTGCAGTTTTTCTTTCACTATAATAAAATTGAAGAATATCCACTGAGGGGATAACTCCCGTTTCTTTAGGAAACTTGTATTGTAGCAATCGTTGTTGGTTTTGGCGCTGGGCTCCTTCCATCTGTCATCTTCTTTTTTGACTACCCTACAGCACCACTGCACCTTGTAGGAGGCACTTGGGATAGACAGGTATCCTGGCAGGAAGTCTGGAAAGTACCTTTCCCAGACAGGAGGCCCTGAGCAAACAAAGGCATCCTGGCCAAGAGAGGGAAGGATGGCACACCCAGACAAGATTGTACTAAGGGATAGATGGACATCCCAGCTGAAGAAGATTCCCTACCTGGGTAGGAGCCCCCAACCAAGTGGACAGGCATTCCGACTGGATGTGTACATGATACCTTCCTTGTTATTATGGGAAGGACTGTTGCAGAGGGGTATTTAATTCCCTCAACCCTCTATACTGGTGCCCATTCAGGAACCAGCAGGGAATGCCGGGAGTTGTAGTCCAGCAGCACAGCCCTGTTGGGGTCCATGGGTGCCGCAGGGGACCACTGCCCTCGCCAATTCATGGGACTTCCGTATGACCCGGAAGTACTTCCATTGGGCAGTGGCCCTTGCACTGGAAGTACTCCCGAGTCCTTAATAAAAGGGGCCACACTCCCTTACCCAGGCAAGTCAACACTGGGAGGATGTGGAACAACACTCGACTGGGGGAGAGTATTTCAGTGGTGAGAGAATTTATATATATATAGAGAGAAATTATTGTGGCTTTTGTTACTTTTGGTGGCATTGCGTTCAATAAACACTCAGTATTTCAATCCGGGACTCTGTGTGTGTTCGTGCTTGGGGTCTGGGGGTTCGCTGATGCCCCGGTTTCAATCACAACCTACTTTGCACAGCTCTTTCCATGCAGCTCCACAAACTGTCATCTGCTGCCTTCACTGCCTTGGCAATTCATACCATTGACTTCACTACACACCTCACTGTTTCCCAGATGCATCACCATCTACCTCACTTTCTTTAACTTGTCAGACAATCCAAGCCAGGGTCCTTAAGGGGACTCGGCAGTGACCACACCCCAAGACTAATGGACTTTAACAGAGGAGAAGCCTCTTTGAAGTGCTTGCAAGTAAGTACTCTCTGTCCGTGTCTCTCTTCCACGCTCTGCACTGGCTCCTTTTGTGACTGGACACTAAACCCAACAATTCTGCTATATAATTATTCTTTTCTGCAGCTTCTAATATCTTGATAATCTATGTTTAATTTCTAAAGATATTACTTTGTGTTTAAGCGACATACTGGGCAATTTATATTTACTACTTTACAAAAAATAGTAATATATCTAAAGTACGCTTGAAACAAATAAGCACTCACATACAATGACTTTGCCTGTTGCATCATACACAATATTAACGACAGACAATGATTACCAGAGCACTCTAGCAGACTGACACCTGAATTTGTGCATGTGTCGTAGCACTTTTTCATGAAGACTTCATTAATAATGCAACTTTGTTGTCAGAAGATGCTGTCATACATATACGATTGGGCTCATCTAGTTGCAGTACCATCCCGAGCCAAAGGTTGGCACTGTTACCTAATGCTTCTCTTCCTTTTTTTCTTATAGATTGGACGGCCACCAATCCCAGTGATCTCTCTTCCGGGTTACCTTCTCCTGGCCCCACTCCTTCCTCTTAAGTGTGTGTGCCATAGCATGCTTTATGACTTCACTATAATGGAACTTCAGACTTGGAAGATGTACAGGTATATATGGTATTTGTGTAAATATTAATGTGTCTACAATATGCATGAAATAACTAATCATTCATGTATAATGACTTTATGTTTTACAGCTGTCACTCACGTGTGAGTAGAAGTCAACTAAAGGCCCTGAATAATGGAAATTCCACGTCTGACCAGGGGGCAGCGGGGAGCACTGACTGTCTTTCTCGATCCCTTGCAGACCAGTCTCGGGAAATCCTGCAGGGTTCATGCGCCATCGATGAAATCATTTCCAGTTCCGGCACCTCTGATAACGTCATTTCCGGCCCTGCCTCTGATGACGTCACTTCCGGGCTCGGCTCTGATGAAGTCACTTCTGGTCCAGACTATGATGACGTCACTTCCTACACTGGCCTTTAAAACGCCCATCTTGTCTTTGTACCGGCAGTTCAGTTGTTGACTCCAATCTGGTAAGATCTGTATATTAATATTTAAATCCATTTTGCAGCCAGGACATATTATACGGGTGGCTGCCCCAAACCTTCTTAATGTCTCATAGTGGTTTTTGTGACAGAGCACACAATATCAATGACAGACAATGTGACCCAGAGCAGTCTAGCAGACTGTAAATTGAATTTGTGCCATAGCACTTTTCATGATGAATCCATTATAATGGTGCTCTTTCCTTAGAGGATGAATATGCAATATATGAGTAAATATTAATATAATTACTATACACATGAAATAACTAAGCACTCACATATAAAATCTTCACATTTTACAGCACACACAATATCAATGACAGACAACAACTACCACAGCATTCTAGCAGGCTGATATCTGAATTTGCGCATGCGCAACCACAATTTTTGTGATGACTCCATTATAATGGTACTTTGTTCTTAGATGATGTAGATATAGTATTACTGTAAATACTAATAAAACTACAGTACTGTACATGTGAAATAACTAAGCACTCATATAACGACTTTGTGTTGCACAGCACACACAATTTCAACAAGTGATATCAATAATTAGAGCAATCTAGCACACTGAAAAAAGTATAACATTGATGTTGTTCATTCAACGTAAATTTTCTCTTTCAAGCAACTTAAGAATAGTCATTTAGTGTTGTAGTTTGAAATATTTGGTTTCAGATCTCAGTCAAAGTAAAAAAAATAGTTTGTACCAAAGTAAGTTATGGTGGAGGGAATAAACGTAAAAATTCTATTTCAGTTAACTTAATATTTTAGGTTGTTCGTGTGCTGTGTTTGAGTGGCCATTTGTATATTCTTCCGGTCAAACTTTCCAGCATGATGGCT
>JANRMT010062841.1:23772217-23801865 GCA_026402145.1 Polypterus bichir lapradei | reverse complement strand
GTGGCCATTTGTATATTCTTCCGGTCAAACTTTCCAGCATGATGGCTTTCCAACTGCCAAAAAAAAAAGAACAACTTAAAAAATAGATTTACTTCAGTATAAAACAAATTGCACCCAATCACTCTAAATAATTTGCCTCAACTTAAAAATTGTGGGATCAATAAGCTAAAAAGAATTATATTGGTTCAGATTGAAAATATTAAGTGTGAATCATTACCTTATTTTTTTCAGTGCAGATTGGTGTTAAAGTTGTGGGTATGCCATAGCCCGTAATATGATGACGTCATTATAACAGAGCTTCATTCTTGGAGGATGCACAAACAGCATTTATGTAAATATTAATATAACTACAGTTAATGTGAAATATCTAAGCACTCTTGTATAGTAACCTTTTGCTCTACTGTGCAGACATCAACATCAGATAATGTCAACGCAACACTTCGTAAGGAACCTTTTTCACAGAGACAGCCCTCTAACACACTGGGGCTTGAATTCCTACGTGTGCCGCAGCAAGTTTTATGTAGACAGACGATTTGTTAACTGCAATATTACTGTACTACACTTAGAAAAGCAATTTGAAGGAGTAAATATGAAACAATCTCAGCAAGCAGTTATAACTTGAGTATGCTACGCTAATTGAGAAATGCAGCTAAATTTGCTAGGCAGCTCAATCCAGGAATTTATCGGCCATGCAGTTGTTTACTGAAAATTGTTGATCATGAGAGAAGAGCGACTGTCCAGAAAAGAGCGACTAGGCTGATTCCAGGGCTACAGGGGATGAGTTATGAGGAAAGATTAAAAGAGCTGAGCCTTTTCAGTTTAAGCAAAAGAAGATTAAGAGGTGAGATGATTGAAGTGTTTACAATTATGAAGGGAATTAGTCCATTGATCATGACTGTTATTTTGAAATGAGTTCCTCAAGAACACATGGACACAGTTGGAAACTTGTTAAGAGTAAATTTCGCACAAACATTAGGAAGTTTTTCTTTACACAAAGAATGATAGACACTTGGAATAAGCTGCCAAGTAGTGTGGTAGACAGTAAGACGTTAGGTGCTTTCAAAACTCGACTTGATGTTTTTTTGGAAGATGTAAGTGGACAGGACTGGCGAGCTTTGTTGGGTCCTCATTTAGATTGTTCGAATGTTGACTGCTTCCCTTCTCTTCAACTTCCATCCTTAAGGTTAATTTTTCAGTGCGCTAAATTTGTTAAACATTTACCTGATGTAACTAAAATGAAGTACTGCCATTTTCAGTCAATCACATCTTTGGCTATTTTCTCTGATGGTAAAGTCCTTACTTGCTCCTTTGCTTCATCAAGCTATGGCTACCCTCATAACCGTGGGTTTCTTTTTCATTAATTCTTCATCTTTCTGGGCTTTTAGGGCCTTTGCCCCAACAATCATCAATAGACTACAGTTTACAAGTAAAAGGAAATTATGCTTAAGCTGTAAGTAACTGACTAGTCAGGCCTCATCTGGAGTTCTCTGTATAGTTTTGCTTTTCATTTTGTAAAAAAGACATAACAGTGTTAGAGAAAGTCCAGAGAAGAGCGACAGGTCTGATTCCAGGACTGAGAGGCAGTAAAATTTGAATGAATTGAACCTTTTCTCTTTTAAAGACACTTCCGATATTTGAATTGATAACAGTATCTTCATTAGATAATGGTGTCTTCCAAGAGTCTTTGAATACTGCAGTAGTTAATAAAACCCCAGCTCAAGAAAAATAATCTTGACTCCTCTGGCTTTAATAATTTTAAACCTCTAAGCCTATAAACTGGCTTTTTTAAGTAAAATTCTAAAAAAAAAATAATTTTTTCATCAGGTAAGTAACCAGAAGAGCCAATATTAGAAAGTTAATGCTTTAAGTTAAACTCATATTAGTGTTTGCTTAATTTGAATAGAATATTATTTTCTTTCATAGCCATTGACAATAGTATAGTCTTTTACCCCCTGTAAGTTAACATGACAATACAAATTTCTTGCTGTATCTGAGATACAGGGTGTTAATTGAGTCAGTTGTTGTTTAGAGCAGGTCCTATTGCTAGCAGGGACTGAAAGACCCATTTGCAGTATGAAAATAGGATAAGCATACAGTTTTCGGACTGTTTTGAAATGGTTCAACTGTGTGAGAGAAATTAAAGCAACAAACAAGACATATAAGCCTTAAACAGAACTTTTCTTTACTTTGCAATACCATTTTTTTCTCTATTTCTGTGTGAACTGTTTTACTTTGAATTTTTACTAAAGTTTTAGAAATGAAGATATTTTGTCTGTGGAATCATTTCCACGCATCATGCTTTTTGCCAGAATCCCATGAAGCAAACTAAAGCTGCAGAGCTTTGGTAATTTGGGGTAAACGTAGCTGCAGTGACTATAAGTAATGTCTAAATCAGCGGTCGCCAACTCCAGTCCTGGAGGGCCACCGTGGCTGCAGGTTTTCATTCTAACCCTTTTCTTAATGAGTGCCCTGTTTGTGATGCTAATTAACTTCTTTTGAATTCATTTTAATTGAATTGCTTTTTAAAGATTTGTTCCCCTGAATGTCTTCATTGTTCCTTTGAATTGCTTCATTTCTTTCCTTAAATGGCACCCAAACAGAAATGAAATGTGAGGTGAGTGAGCCAACAGAAGAGCAGCTAAGTCAGGGCCTCAAACTCCAACCAATTTCACTCCAACCAGCTACTTAATTAGGTGCCAATTCTTGTCGTTAAATTAAACCCGTTCTTTAATTGCGTGACTTGTTGCTGCTCTCGTGGTGCATTAGCAGACATTTCTGAAATTGTTGATTTTCTCTTTTCTAAGAGCTCCATTAAAATGTTTTGGGGACCTGAGCAGACCAGCAGTCCTGAGACCTTCATCTTTCTTTATTTTCAGATATTGTATGAAGGACACCAGTTCTTTTTGCTCATTTTGTATCTCGTTATTGTTTGGCTGCTAATTAAGGAAAAAGAAACAATTAAGGGGTCTGAGTCTTCAAGAGCAAGTCAATTAAAATTAGCTCAAAAGAAGTTCATTAGCAACAAAAACAGGTCACTCATTAAGAAAAGGGTTGGAATGAAAACCTGCAGCCTCCAGGACCAGAGCTGGCGACCCCTGGTCTAAATAGTGAGTAGAAACGATTAAAAATGTTAGGTTATGTCACAAAAACAGTCAAGAGATGTTATTCTCTGACGATATAATGCACTAGTGAGATCACATCTTGAGTATTGTGTACAGTTTTGGTCGCCACGCTACAAGAAAGACATAACAACCCTTGAAGCTTTGCAAAGGAGCGCAACCAAGTGCACCCAAGGACTTAAGGACGTGTCCTACTGTGACAGACTTAGAGAATTAAACCTGAGGAGACTGCGTGGTGACCTAATCCAAGTTTACAAATTTCCTCAAAGGCATTGATTAAGTAGATCCTGCAGAATTCTTTCCACTTAACAGTGAATCACAGACTTGAGGAGACTGGTTGAAATTAAGGGGAAGCGCATTTAGGACTGAAGCCAGGAAGCACTTCTTTACACATAGAGTTGTAGGAATCTGGAAGAAAGTACCTAGAGATGGAGTTGAAGCAGACACCTTGCAAACCTTAAAGAAGAACCTGCATGACATGTTGGGACAGCTTAGCTATGAGCTGAAAAAACGAACAACAGATGGACAGAATGGTGTCCTCTCGTTTGTCAGATTCCTTATGTTCTTATATACTTGAATCAACCGTGACCACAGCATTGGACTAATAATTATTACCATGAGAGACTTAAAAACGAATCCATAATTAAAGACTTTGTCTATTACTTTTATATTTCTATTATTTAAGTATGTGATGATTGATTCTTATTTACTGTTTTTGGTATTTAACTTATTCATTCATTTACTTCTTTATTTCTAATTTGCTGGATTTGTTTTCTTTGACATCTTGTAAAGCACTTTAAGCTACATGCCTTGTATGAAAATGTGGTACAGAAATACTCTAAATGTTGTTCTTCAAGCAAACGGAGATCAAGAGGTGGCATGACTGAAGTGTTTAAACTAATGAAAGGAATTAGTATAGTGGATCCCTGCTGTTACTTTCAAATAAATTCTTCAACAAGAATACAGTAACAGTTGGAAACTTAAGGGCAAATTTCACACATTTTAAAGAGTATTTAATTTTACACAAAAAACCATAGTCACATGGAATACATTTTTAAGTAGTGTGGTAGAGAGTAGGGCTTTAGGGACCTTCAAAACTTGAATAGATGTTATTTTAGAGAAATTCGGTAAATAGGATTGGTAAAATTATTGGGCTCAATGACCTGTTCTAGGCAGAACTGTTCTAACATTTATGTACGTGATTAGGCAGGTTTGTAAAATCACAAAACTTCACTACAGTATTTATCAGGTGTACACAAACTCTTGACAAGATTTCATTTATGCATTTTTGAAACCTACTCTTTTGTTAAATAATTATTGCTTTTGGGAAATTAGGGACAGCTTTTGTATATGTGTTACCATTTAATTTTTTTTTTCTCTTTTTTACTTTCTTGTATACAAAGTATAGGGAAAATACTGTAATTGTTCAAAAATTCGATATCGAGATTTTGATGAATGTCAATGTTTTAAACCTCCCTGAGTCCAAAAATACCATTTTTACTTTCTCATATACGAAGTATACGTTCAAAAATTTGATGTCGAGATTTTGATGAATCTTGACATTTAAGAACTCCCTGACTTTCTCATATATGAAGTATAGTGAAGGTATTGTAATCGTTCAAAAATTTGATGAAGAGATTTTGATAAATCTCGACGTTTTAGACCTCCCTGACTTTCTTGTACACGAAGTAAAGGGGAAAGCATTGGAATTCTCCAAAAATTCCATTTCGAGATTTTGATGAATCCCAACATTTTTGGAGTCTGAAATTGCCATTTTTAAAATTATGTATGTGTGTGTGTGTGTGTAAATACGACATCTGGACTATGCTTTCACTTAGGTCAACGAAATTTTGCATTCAACTATTAGATGCAAAATATAGATTTCTACCAACTTGTGGGCTATTTCCGCTAACTGGAAGTGGTACTTTACCTTTTATTAATGCAACTGCAGAGTCTGATTTTTTTCAACTACTTTCTACTGTACTTTTATAATAATTGTTGAATATATTGTTCATTTGGTTTGATTAGTTGTTGATGATTCTTTAATAGACATAATATAAAAATATAATCATTGTCTTGAGGTTTACTCCTCAAATATCCATCTCCATGAGTATGCGAGAAAGTCTAGGGGAGACCACATTTTATTGGTAAATATATACTTTATCATTCACTCATTTTGAGCCATTTTATTTGTGTCTCTGTGTGTGAGTGTGTGAGAGCCGGGTCAAGGCTGAGTATGTTACTGGCATCTCTAAATAAAATAAACAAATCACCATTTTCAGACGGTGTGAATCTTAGAGTCTTCACAACTGCTACAAATTCCATAACAAGGTGATGGTGAGTTGTAACTTACCTCAGTGCCAGTGGCACAGAAAGCAGAAACTGAAACAATTTTAAGGCAGCAAACTCATACAGACATCCCACAGTTACCCATTATGGTCAAATTTAGTTTACCAGCTAATCTAAGATGTACTGTTAGATAGATAGATAGATTCTTTATTAATCTCAAGGGTAAATTCACACTGTTTGTCTTTAAAGCGGCACAACAATGCAGTGATTACCACTGCTGCCTCATAGGTTTAAATTCAGAGTGATCTTTAAAATCGCCATCTTTAATCCAACATCCCAAAAAAAACAGAGGCTAGATTCATGGAAGACTCTAAACCCGATCTGGTGTAAGGGTGTTTGACTGTGACCGCTGATGGATAGTGTTGATTCCTGCTTTGACTGACATTTTCAGGGTAGACTCTGGCCTCTGCAAACCGTAACTTCAATAGAATAATAGTTGGATGAATAGTCATGAAATGTTGCGTGAAATCAGAATATCTGGAGAAAACAAATCAGTAGTTTGGATTCAGAAAGTCTTCAGATCACTCTGTAACTGCCTTCTTTTTTGAAGACACAGGAAAGTGTTTTTTCCACTACAGAAAGTAGGGAGAATCGGGTGTACCAGGAGAAAAACATCCTAAGCCTGAGAGACTGTTCAAAGTCCACTCAGATATTGGACCGAGTTTTTTCTTTAGTCCTTACTCTTGTATGATGCATTTTTACTTTGTTTCAGCTCATTCTTGTTTGTTTCCAAGCCTGATTATGGAGTATATTTCCGCTCTGTGTTTTTGGTGTGATTCTGACCTTCTGTCTTCCTTTACTTTTGCTCTTGTTCTTGCAGTCAACATAAATATTCATTTCAGTTTCTCTAGCATTTACTGTATGTTCAGTTTTGGAATAGTAGCTCAATCCACTCTCACCAGTCCACTCAGATATTGCACCTGACAAGGATGCAAGCCAAGAAGTCACTGATCCTTCTAAATTTAAACACCATCATTTTATATTATAGTGTAATATCTGCACCTCAGAACAGCACAGATAATGTCCATGGACAGAATTAAATGATATTGGGTCACATGGACCTAAGTGGAAATCACACAGGTTACCTCTGCAGAGTGGTGGGAAAGGAGAGAGCCATTGAAAAAGAGTAGCATTACAGGTTCCTCGTGAAATGGTAAGGTAGTTTGAAGAAGGAAAATGCTTTGTGAGCACCACGAGTCAAGAAATTTCATGAGGGACTGGAAGGAACAACATGAGAAAATGAGGCTCCACAAGTGCTGGGAAGGAGCAGCCTGGGCTCAATGTACGACAGTATCACCCAATTCCTAGAGTACTTTTGAGAGCTAAAATTTCCTGAGGCTTGGGTTAGTCGAGGTTAAGATAAATAGCCCTTTGAAGAAGTCTTTAATCACTAACATTGCTTCCATGTTAGTCACTTCTCTGCTTAACGGGTTATTGCAATATATTTTTAACAACCTGAAAAAATGGTTATCAGATGTCATCTCAGATGAATCAAGAAGTATGGTTTGACTTTGTTGAAGTAGTAAAAAATCAGGCTTTGTTGTGACAGTTTTCTTCTGCTTTCAGTTAATTGAGTACAACGTCAACATGCTCATTATATACATATTATTTGAAGCTTCTTCAAGTTTCTGATGGCAAGCTGCAGCTTTCCTTTCCCCGTGAGGCCTGCAAGCTTGTCAGGATCTTCTCTGGACTCTGCTTATCATCCTCCCTTTCATGTGCTACCATCTCCCTCTGACCCCCTCCCATGGCGTTGAGTTACTTAACAACATTAATTATTTAGCGTTCACATAGCCAAGGGGGATGTACGTTCATTTAAGGCCAAGCTTCTTCTTCAGTCCTTGCTCTTGTATGATGCATTTTTACTTTCTATAAAATTCCACGGTGCTGTTTCAGCTCGTTCTTGTTTGTTTCCAAGCCTGATTATATTTCAAGTATATTTCTGCTCTGTGTTTTTGGTGTGATTCTGACCTTCTGTGTTCCTTTACTCTTGCTCTTGTTCTCGTAGTCAACATAAATATTCATTTGAGCTTCTCTAGCATTTACTGTATGTTCGATTTTGGAATAAGGCTTCCATAGCTCAATCCACTCTTACCAGCCCAACTTCGGAAATTGTGAAGCACCCCCTTCTACCATTTTAAGCAGCACCAACAATAATAATAACAACAGTTTATTTATTGTATTGAAATTACACAAGGAGTGCTGTAATGGGCTTTTACAGACCTTGTTTTTTTGACAGCCCCCCAGTCTTGAATCCTTAAGAAGATAAGAAAAAACTCCCAAAAAAAAAACCTTTGTATGGAAAAAAGGAAGAAATCTTGGGAAAGGCAATTCAGGCAGAGACCCCCTTCCAGTTAGGTAAATACAATACAATACACAGGACAGGAAATACTGTAAGTAGTGTGGTAGACAGTAAGACTTTATGGTCTTTCAAAACTCGGCTTGATGTTTTTTTGGAAGAAATAAGTGGATAGGACTGGCGAGTTTTGTTGGGCTGTATGGCCTCTCCTCGTCCAGATTGTTCTAATGTTCTGAGTAACATTTATGCTTCAAGTTTCAAAATGAGGCGAGTAGTGCAGGGAAGATAAATGCAATGTTAGACTTTCAAAGCCTATTGTTTTGTGCTGTGGTGCTGTGGTTTGTGCTATTGAGCATGGGAAACTCTTTTTTGTTGATTTCATTATATTTTGCCCTTTGACTGTGCAGTTCGCGCCCTTCATTGTATCTTAATAATGACAATTAAAAATGAGCAGAGAACACAAACAGGCAAACAACATTGAACCATGAAAGGCCACAACTACTTTAGTGTCAGACCCACTAGTCAGGTCAGGTCAGGTTGGGGGTATGCAGTGCTAAAGCCCGTTGCCACACAACGAAACAGCTCGGGATACCAGTTGGCAACCCCCCAGGCAGACACGCGGTCCAGTCCCACCCTCTGTCTGCCACAGCCAGGTGTTATGTGGGTGACCCCTTAGCCTGGTCTAACTGCTTGGGTCCTCAACAATGAGGATCGTGCGAGTGGAATCACCCTTAGGGAATCAGGCCACATGGCCGTAGTGCCGTAGCTGATTGTGAAGGTTTTTAAGAAATGCTGGTGGATGCGGCAGCTGGGTTTACAACAGGCATGTTATTAAAAATAACACAATTGTCAAGCCTGTTGAAATGAAGTTACGGCTCTCATTACATCAGGTGTGACTCTATAGCAATTTCCAGTTTTAGAGGTGGAAGATTTACATTCCTTGACATTTCCTTGTTATAACTAAATATGTCTTTTTTTATCCTTTTTTTTTAAGAAAGTACTGGCAGCTAAATGAGCACAATTCAGATTAAATGTGCATTAAGCCCTGCTTTACGTTTTGCCAGCTAGAGCTAAAAAACTATCAGGTCAGGTCAGTTTGGGGAGCATGCACTGGTACAGCATGTTGCCACACCCACCACATGACAAAACAGCTCGGGCAACCCCCCCAGGCAGACATGCGGTCCAGTCCCACCCTCCGGAAATGACCGTCTCTCTGCCGCAGCCAGGTGTTACATGGGCATCCCCTTGGCCTGATCCAGCTACTCGGGTCCTCAACAATAAGGGTCCTGTCAGCTGGATCACCCTCGGGGAATCGCGCCACATGGCCGTAGACCCATAACCGATGCTCCCTCACAATGCAGGTAATGTGCCTCATTCGGACTCCATGAGCAACTGCTCATTTGACACAAAATCAAACCCACTAATTAGTAAATAATGAATTAATTAAACAATTAGTAGAATGAAAATCAAAATGAAAATATTGTTAAAAAGAAAAAAAGATATTCCCATAGAACTGCTTAGTACATTATTTAGTTCCCAAACTTAATTTTCTAATTTTTATATTGTTCCCAAAACACAGAACCTGGGAAATAACAGTCCAATTAATTAGCTGTGAAGTCCAATTAAAAACAGAAGCTTATTAAAACAAAAACCTGCAGCCACAGTGGGTCCCCAGGACCAAGTTTGAGAACCCCTGGGCTAGTGTCACACACACTCATTTAATAACTGTTACAGTCCGAGCCAGAGGGTGGCGCTGTTGTCTAATACCTTCTCTCTTCTCCCCTCTGCAGAATGGACGATTGACAGCTCTTCCATCTCTGACATCACTTCCGGGTTCCACCTACCTGACCCTGCCCCTTCTGCCTTACAGACTCCATGACCGGCTCTAACACCATCTTGAAGCAGTCTGAACAAGACAAGTTTTTTTTCTTTCCATACAATATACGGGGGTCTATGGTACCCCAACTGCTTATGACGTTTCTTATTACACTAGCAAGTTGTCCAGATTTAGTTCCATCTTTGCCTCAAAGTCTTCTGAGATAGTTTAATATAAGATTGCAAGGAGCTGAAGCCTAAGTGCTTTTGGAAAATTAACAAATTAATTTCTTCATGTATGGCTCCCTTAAAAATGAGATGAGACCCGATTTCTTTAGAACAAAGTTGCATACCTGAGGATAGCAGAAGATGATCCAGGCCGCTAATCTGCATATGATCTTTTGAGATCCATGAAAGTTGCTGGCGGCACAGAGCTTGTAGTGGGTCTTGACTTGGAACCGACGGTCTCCTGTGAGGTGATCTACTAACATTCTAAGCTTTTTCCTTTCAAAGCCCCCTTCCCACCCCCCTTTGTCACTCTTACTTAATCAACTTATGTTAAGAAAAATATGAACATTCAGCTTGAACGATGGAATAAGTCTGCAGTCTCATTTTCTGGGCTTCTGAAATGGGAGACATGATGAAGAGGGATTTCTGGAAAGGTTCACCCCATGGGCATCGTATTGGGAGGAGGAAAGGGTAAAGATTACCCAGGGCCTACTGATTTGGACGGCCCTCGAAGTCTGGAATGAAAGGTTTGTTTTCAAGAGGAAGGGTCCCTGAGAGACTGCTTATGCATAGGGCCCAGAGTTCTGTGCTACACCCCTGGGTTCACCTTGTGGACCAGTGTGAGAACCGCACACGTGAGAATGCTTTTATTAATGGATTTTGAAACGTCGGGCTCCAGACTCTATCAGATACAGTCACGCCTCAAGCCCTAATCAATGCTGACCAGTGATCCGACAGCATTATTCTCATAACCTGCTGAGCAGCTCCTTGAAAAACTAAAGACTCGGCTGATCTGAATTCTCTAGAGGAGAATAACTACACAGTCTGGGCTGTTAGATTTGAATTTGTCTGTATATTCTTGTATTTTTTTTTGTCTTGGTGCTCACAGGCATATAATTAATTTGTGACAAGCCAGTGAAATGCTTTACAGGATGCTGAAGCGAATATAGAAAGGAAAAAAAAAATTTTTTACATGGAGGTGTTTGCATGATAATAGGAAGACTGCATTTATCCCAGAGGAGCAAATGCTGAATGTTGTTAATTAGGAAAATACTACAGATATTGATGCAAGCTTTTTCCTTTTATTTTTAAATGACATGAAGTAATATTATATGTCGAATAGCGCTATTAGTCTAAACATAAGTAATTAACATAGTTGGGATTTTATTAAAATATTGGTATAATAAGCTGTATGGGAGACAAAATAAATTAAGAAGGAATAAAGGTGTAAAGCTGTATAGCTGGAATTTCACTATAATAATTTAAAAATAAGCTTTACAGAAGGCAAAACCATTTAGAATGCGTAAGGATATAAAGCTGTCCTTGCTCTGGAATTCAAAGGATGGGGCAAATGTAATTTATGGTAATTGCTCCCCATTCATCACAGAAGGAGCTGATTGTGAAGCTTTTTAAGAAACGCTGGTGGATATGTCAGGTGCTGATGCAGCTGGGTTTACAACAGGCATGTTATTAAAAATAACACAATTATCAAGCCTGTTGAAATGAACAGTTACGGCTGTCATTACATCAGGTGTGACTCTATAGCAATTTCCAGTTTTAGAGATGGAAGTTATAAAGTGAGACTCTGGAAGATTTACATTCCTTGACACTTCCTTGTTATAACTAAATATGTCTTTTTTTTTTACTTTTTTTTTGAGGAAAGTACTGGCAGCTAAATGAGTGTAATTCAGATTAAGTTTGCATTAAGCCCTGCTTTATGTTTTGCCACCTAGAGCTAACGTTCACACCCTCGACCCTCTGTAGTTCGCACACCAGGAGAAGGTGGGAGCGGAGGATGCCATCATCCATATGCTACACCGATCCCTCTCCCACTGGGACAGAGGCAGTGGTGCTGTAAGAATTATGTTTCTGGACTTCACTAGCGCCTTCAACACCTTCCTACCTGTGCTCCTTAGTGACAAGCTGACAGAGATGGGAGTAGATTCATACCTGGTGGCATGGATCATGGACTATTTTAAAGACAGACCTCAGTATGTGCATCTTGGGAACTGCAGGTCTGACATTGTGGTCAGTAGCACAGAAGCGCCACAGGGGACTGTACTTTCTCTGGTCCTGTTCATCCTATATACATCGGACTTCCAATACAACTCAGAGCCCTGCCACATGCAAACGTTCGCTGATGACACTGCTATCGTGGGCAGCATCAGGAGTGGGCAGGAGGAGGAGTATAGGAAACTAATCAAGGACTTTGTTAAATGGTGCGAATCAAACCACCTACAACTGAACACCAGCAAAACCAAGGAGCTGGTGGTGGATTTTAGGAAGACCAGGCCCCTCATGGACCCTGTGATCATCAGAGGTGACTGTGTGCAGAGGGTGCAGACCTATAAATACCTGGGAGTACAGCTGGATGATAAATTGGACTGGACTGCCAATACTAATGCTCTGTGTAAGAGAGGACAGAGCCGACTATACTACCTTAGAAGGCTGGTGTCCTTCAACATCTGCAATAAGTTGCTGCAGATGTTCTATCAGACAGTTGTGGCGAGTGCCCTCTTCTATGGGGTGGTGTGCGGGGGAGGCAGCATAAAGAAGAGGGATGCCTCACACCTGGACAAACTGGTGAGGAAGGCAGGCTCTATTGTAGGCACGGAGCTGGACAGTTTGACATCTGTGGCAGAGCGACGGGCACTGAGCAGGCCCCTGTCAATCATGGAGAATCCCCTGCATCCACTGAACAGGATCATCTCCAGACAGAGGAGCAGCTTCAGCGACAGACTGCTGTCACCGTCCTGCTCCACTGACAGACTGAGGAGATCGTTCCTCCCCCACACTATGCGACTCTTCAATTCCACCTAGGGGGGTAAATGTTAATATTATACAAAATTATTGTCTGTCTGTTAAACTTCCATTGTTATCACTCTTTAATTTAATATTGTTCTTTATCAGTATGCTGCTGGAGTGTGTGAATTTCCCCATGGGATTAATAAAGTATCTATCTATCTATCTATCTATCTATCTAAAGAACTATCAGGTCAGGTAAGGTTAGGTTGGGGCAGCATGCACTGGTACAGCACGTTGCCATACCCACCACACGACGAAACAGCTTGGGCAACCCCCCCAGTCCAGTCCCACCCTCCGGAAATGACCATCTCTCTGCCACAGCCAGGTGGGCGTCCCATTGGCTTGGTTCAGCTACTCGGGTCCTCAAAAATGAGGGTCCTGTCACCCGGATCACCCTTGGGGAATCGCGCCACATGGCCTTAGCGCCGTAACTGACGCTCCCTCACAATGCAGATCATGTGTTTCATTCGGGACTCCATGAGCAACACAAAGTCAAACCAGCAGTACACATGAACTATGAAGTAACTATGACCGTGGCGACATGGGTTAACACTGTAAACATTTTTTACGTACAGATTCCTATAATAAAAGATCACACCCTTGAAAGTGATTACAGTTTTTTGTTACACAACGTTTAATCACATTTCAGTTTTTCTAATCTTCATGCTCAGTTTTCTAGTGCCCTCCATAATGTTTGGGACAAAGACCATTCTTCCTTGATTTACACCTCTGATCCACAGTTTAAAATTACAGATCAAACAATTCAGACATAGTGATTAAAGTTCAGGCTTTCATTTAAAGGGATTTCCATACATTTTGTTCTCAGCATGTAGAAATGACAACACTTTTTCTGCCTTGTCCCCCATTTCAGGCCACCATAATGTTTGGGACACAGTAATGACAGGTCGATTAAAACTGTCATAATTAGGACTTTGTCGCATAGCCTTTGCATGCAATAACTGCTTGGAGTCTACGATTCACAGACATCTCCAGATGTCGAGGGTCTTCTCTGGTGGTACTCTGCCAAGCCTCAAAAGCAACCATCTCAATGCAGACTTTCATTTAAGGGTATTTACTAACATTTCAGTCACACTGTGTAGAAATGACAACACTTTTTCTACATGGTCCCCCATTTCAGGGCACCATAATGTCTGAGACACAGCAATGGCTGGTCTATTAAAGCCGTTGTCATATTTAGGAGTTTGTCGCATATCCCTTTCATTCAATGACTGCTTGAAGTCTGCAGTTCATTGACATCATCAGGGGCCTCATGTATAAATGGTGTGTATGCACAGAAATGTTGTGTATGAACTTTTCCACGTTCAAATCGCAATGTATAAAACCTAAACTTGGTGTAAAGCCACGCACATTTCCATAGTACCTCATACCCTGTCGTACGCAAGTTCTCCACTCGGTTTTGCAGACTGGCGGCACCCAGCATCAAAGCAGTGCTACAGTTCCTATGTGGTTACCCTTTCTTTCTTAGATCCACATTCCTGACGCGACTTTATAAATACATTGAAACTAACTGCATATTGTTTATTAGTGTAATGCATCTGATTGTAATTAACCTGTAACAATATAATGGTCCAGGGAATAGCTATAGTATTCCAAATACCATAACTGTTTTAGCATTGTTACTCTCACTGCACCTTCTTTTTCTTCTTTCAGCTGCTCCCGTTAAGGGTTGCCACAGCGGATCATCTTTTTCCATATTACTCTCACTGCACCACTCAGAGTATTTATATAACTGTATCTGATTGGGGAATCACAGCAGCAGCTGATCGGAAAGAGAATTATCAGGATACAGCATCAAGCACACACTGCCTCAGCCACGGCAAAACGCTTCAGAGACTTTTCCGAATGGACCTCACGGTTCAGAAACAGTTTCATCACAAGAACTTTAAATGCACTCAATCAGTCCATCAAGTGCTCCTTGTAGAACTGTTTGTACTTATAAGTACAATCACCTCACTGTAAACTTGCACTGCAGTTACAATATTGCACAACCTGCACCACTTTATAAAGCGCATATTTACATATGATGACGATATCATTTTTAAGATGAAATGCAGCAAAATATGTTGATGTTGAAACTTCATTTAAATAATCTGTATTGTTAATAATTAAACATGTGAGGACACAGTGCCGCAGTGCTAGCTAGTTCATGGATTGATCCTACCTCGTGCTGTATTTTTGCTGGGCTGGCGTGACACTGGAAGCATAGATGGATAGAATAATTAAACACGTATTACAAAGATATTTCAATTTTCCTTAAAAGTTTTGAAGAATCGTCGTTGTAAGCTTACAGATGGCTTAACGTCTATTACAGAGCTGATTGTGTGGCGATTGGGTATTTGGAGAAAGAAAAGTAAGGACAGGAATTGGAGGTTAGTACATTTGAAAGAGACAGTGCTGATGCAATAATTTCATCAAAGGTCACACGTAATCACTGCGCCACTGTGTTCCCATGTTTAATAACATGCTTTCATTCCTATCATCATGAAAAAGATATCACGTATACATCTCAGTGTTTTGATTATTCAGAGAGCTGTAATATTATGAATGTAATGGATTCTGTGTCCTGTCAGAGAAAGTGAAAGCACAGAAGCACGTAGTGATTCACACACATAGAAGATCAAATACAAAACGTGCTACTTTAGTTACGATGGGATTTGAGAAACTAGTAAATTAAATTATTTTAAGATGAAATTTATGATGTTCTACTTTAATGACAAAATAAACTATGTGATTAAAGTGGAAACTTTGAGATTAAAGTTGACATTTCGTGCTTTTTTCCCACTGTGTGGGCTACCACTCGCCTTTTCATGGCAACTTTGATGTCTGACCACTTCTGTTTTTATTTCGGGCACTTTCTAAACTTGAATGTTCGAGTTTCTCCACCACTCGAACAACTTTCTTTTGTTGCTTATATTACTGCTTGAACCAACAAATACACTGTTTAAATCAACAAATAATATGTTTTTCTTTGCCTCCACTTGGTATTTGCTGAAATTCTTATATTTTTCCCCGTGCTTTTCCCATTGACTTTTCACAGAAGGCTGAGCTTAATTGCTATTTATATTGATTTGCATATTGAAAGAGGTGTATTTCTGGGAGGAATTGGGGCGGGACAGCAGGCGCGTGCACGTGCGTTACTTTTCATGCTGATCTGGATTTATGTAGCGGAAGAACGTGGAAGTTTGCGTATGAACAGATTCCTGCATCTGGATTTTTCTGTGTGTACGCACATTCCCACTTTTGTGCTTATGCCATGTTATAGTGTGAGTTCTACACACAGGCGTTATACATGAGGCCCCAGGTGCTGAGGGTCTTCTCTGGTGGTGCTCTGCCAAGCCTCTAATGCAGCCATTTTCAGCTCCTGCTTGTTTTGGGGGGCTTGTCTTCTTACATTTTTCATCAACATATTCTACTCAATTGGATTTAAGTCAGGTGACTGGCTTGACCATTCAAGAAGGTTCCGTTTTTTAGCTTTGAAAAACGCCTGTGTTGCCTCAGCAGTATGTTTGGATCATTAGCTTGTCATAGGATGAAGTCCAATGATTTTTGAGACATTTACTAGAACTTGAGCAGAGAAGATATTTCTCTACACCTTCAGAACAGAAGGTCCGCTCAGTTGGATTTAAATGAGGTGACTGGCTTGGCCATTCAAGAATTCTCCATTTTATAGTTTTCAAAACTCCTTTGTTGTCTTAGCAGTATGTTTGGATCATTATCTTGTAGGTTGACATGTCATCCAGTGAGTGGAAGCATCTACTGGAACTTGAGCAGATCAGATATTTCTCTACACCCTCAAATTCATTGTGCCATCAGCAGTTCCATCATCAATGAAGAGAAGTATACCAGGACCTGAGGCAGCCATACATGACCATGCCATAACACCTACAGCACCTTGTTTAACAGGTGAGGTGGTCTGCTTTGGATCTTTAACAGTTCCTCTTCATCTCCACACTTTGCTGTTGCCATCACTCTGATTCAGGTTCCTATTTGTCTCGTTTATGGACTTCTTCACAAACTGTAATCTGGCCATCCTGAGCGTGATGAGAGTCTGCATTTTGAAAAGTCTACATTTTAACCTTCCGCATTGCAATGCTGAGATGCTGTTTTCAAAAGTACAGGGTGGTGCAGGGAAATGGGAAATTTTCAATTGACGTTCAATGCACGAATAAACACATTACAAAATACATTTAATGATGAAATGTGTTGTACAGGATATGCAGTGTAAAGAAAAGACAGACACTCATAAAGGTTTGGGGTTTTGGGACCCCGTACACTGTGGTTTCAAAAACAAAAACAGGTCAGTAGTTTTCAACAAAACTCAAAAGACATTGAAGGGTAGGGAGACAGAGAGTTTATAGGGTTGGACTGGAAATCAGAATGTGGGCTGCTGGGTAAACCGTGGTGGTGGATGGGAGTCTGAAGTCATCAATGGGAAAGCAGAGGGAAGAAAGGAACCCGGAAGTGTTGCAGCTCTTTGAGTCGTCCGGGCGGTCTTACGGCGGCGGTGTCTCGGTCTTTCTGAAGAAATAAAGAGAGAGAGGTTAGTACGTTGCCGTTGTCCCCTGGCACGACTTGTTGCTGTGCAAATTGGGTTCTTAAGCTGTTCCCCAAGCGCTCGTCCATGACAGCAGCTAATGATGGTAATCAATATTCATTTTATGTTTTGAAGAAAACATCATGAAGGTGTTATCCATTTCTCCATACACATTCTGACAGCCTGTTGTGGAAATTCTGCATTGCTCGATGCAACATATCAAGAGGAATGCCAGCGATTTCCTCTTCAATCCTTCTTTTTAGTTCAGCAATGGTTGTAGGACGTGTGCGGTACACTTGGCTTTTAAGAGTTCCCCACAGAAAAAAAAAAATCACATACAGTGAGATCTGGGGATCTCGGAGGCCAAGGAATGTCACTGTTGCGTGAAATGACTCACCTTCCAAACAACTGTTGAATAGCTGCCATCGATTGTCGGGCAGTATGCGAAGTGGCACCACCTGGGGACTTCTTTTTTAAGGCTGAACCTGTTTGTTGGAAATTATGCGCCCATGTTGTAATTGCATGAGCAGATGGGACACAATTATTACGTCCTAACTGGTAATGATGCTGAAATTCCCTTTGAGCAGCAGTCATCATTCTTATAAAAGGCTTTCATAGCGAATGCTCATTCTGCCCCACTCCGCTGCTCCATTATAACTAACTAAATAACTAAGGTTGCATTGGTCCCAAACAACTGCCAACGTCTCAGGGTCGTCAACACCTAGTTCCAAAATTTCCCGTTTCCCTGTGCCGCCCTGTATAAAGCTCTAGAAAGCTTTTTCAAAGTGTCTTATTTAAGCAGCATTTTGAATGAACTGGAACTGCATAAAGAATGATTTGAACAGCATGTGAATAAAGCATAGCAGTAGTTAATCCAACTGGAAAAAAGGCAAGATTTAATTTTTCATATTTAGAAAATGTCTTCATTTTCTAACATTTTAAAGATGGAAAAGAAAGGTTTGTAATGTTTATTTAAAATGACATGCTAGTATCAAAGACAACGCCTAAATGATATGCTAATTCAGTAAAAGTAACATTGATTCCAGCTAAGTTAAAAAGTGATAGAATATTGTTGCAGTCTGCATCTACAACTCCAATACCTACCATTCCTGTTGTCATGGACAAGCCACCCCACCTGGAAAATCTTGCATTTGTATATCCATCCCCTTAGTAGAGATGCCCTGTTTACTGTCATGAATTAGGAGTCCCAAAGCACATAAACACTTCCAAAAATAGCCACTAGAGGGAGGTATACAGCCAAACCCCAGAGTAACACAGAATCTTTAAAAAAATAAAAGTAAATATGTTAGTAGCAAGAATGAAGCTCCGTTGAGCACAAAAATGCAAAATGGAGTTGCCTACAATGAAAAGACAATCCAGGTGAACAACATCCCAATACAGAATCCAAACATGTAATCAAAAGGAACAAAACAGAAGGTCAAATAATCTGTAAATCACTAAAAGAACTCACCACACCCAGGCACGTTCAAAATGAATGGTGGAAGGCCCTCCAGTTTTACAGGGCAAACGGCAGTTCCTGGCAGTAGATTGGTGGGTAGCCCCAACACTTGGGGGACCACCCACAGAACACAGGGAACATAACACTGGAACCTAAAAGACAAGATCAAAAACAAAGAACAATGCACATAAATCAATTAAAACAACATTAACATAAATAAATGGCACAAAAATGAACACAACAGACATGAAACAAGACTTTGAACCCCAGTTGCAGGAGGAACCCTGACTGAAACACGACATTTACTTACCCTTTGCCTCCTGTGCCTTGTTCTGTCATGGGTCCCCCCCCCCGCCACCTTACCACAGTACATTATAAAACAATAACCAACTAAAGCCTCAGATGAACTCACTATCACCTGCGCAACAGACAGCCCTTAAAATAGACTTGAGTTGGGCAGGTGACAAAAACATTTCATTGAAATTGCGAGGCTAAACCGTACGCTATTTGTCTGCAATGAAACAACCCCTCTGGAAAACATGGATATGTCAGCAAAAGTAAAAACTTAAAGCAATCTGTTCTTGTAAAACTTTTGTCACCCTAAAGAAAATGCATTATCTTTTTCATTACAGAAAAAAACAATGTATTTAATCTTCTGATTTTGCACATAATTTGCTTACCTCTTATTTTTTGAAGCTGAAATGATTAATTTGCAATATGAATTAAAATCTATTACCATTCATTTTAAGAAATGATTGTATATTGCCTAAGGTAACCACATTTTAGATATTATGATTGTTCATCATTAAAAAAATGAAACCGTTGCCACAAATTTGGAAGAGTACATTTGCATAATTAATATGGAATCAAGTAGAGAGAAAAATATCCTAAAATGTGTGGCGCTGGCAATGAAGTATTCATGAGCTTATCAGGAAACATGTATATTTAAAACTTGTTTGTACTGTAATGGAAAATATGCATAACAGTGATAGGAAATATTGTGTTGTATGTTTAGAAATGGATATAGGCTATACTTAGATACATAGGTTACATTGCATATTAAAGTTGAAATTTATGTCATAATAGATTTATTTTTTGTGTCTTTTTTTGGTCTGTGAGATCAAAACAAAACAGGGTTAAAGAGACGACGTATTACAGTGAAACCTGACACGTATAGTTGGCTGAGTATGGCAGGGAAAATCTGCCAATGGAACACATACAGGAAACGTCCATCATTCCTTGAGAAAGCCAAACTAGTTCATCTCTCACTCTTCATACGTAGATAGAAAGATAGGAAAGGCACTAGATAGATAGATAGATAGATAGATAGATAGATAGATAGATAGATAGAAAGGCACTATAATAAAAAGATAGATAAATAGAAAGGCACTATATAATAGATAGATAGATAGATAGATAGACAGATAGATAGGAAAGGCACTACATAATAGATAGATAGATAGGAAAGGCACAATATAATATAATAGATAGATAGATAGGAAAGGCACTACATAATAGATAGATAGATAGGAAAGGCACAATATAATATAATAGATAGATAGATAGGAAAGGCACTACATAATAGATAGATAGATAGGAAAGGCACAATATAATATAATAGATAGATAGATAGGAAAGGCACTACATAATAGATAGATAGATAGGAAAGGCACAATATAATATAATAGATAGATAGATAGGAAAGGCACTACATAATAGATAGATAGATAGGAAAGGCACAATATAATATAATAGATAGATAGATAGGAAAGGCACTACATAATAGATAGATAGATAGGAAAGGCACAATATAATATAATAGATAGATAGATAGGAAAGGCACTACATAATAGATAGATAGATAGGAAAGGCACAATATAATATAATAGATAGATAGATAGGAAAGGCACTACATAATAGATAGATAGATAGGAAAGGCACAATATAATATAATAGATAGATAGATAGGAAAGGCACTACATAATAGATAGATAGATAGGAAAGGCACAATATAATATAATAGATAGATAGATAGATAGATAAATAGATAGATAGATAAGGCATTATATAACAATTGATAATGTAGTAAGGCAAGTGGTAAGGCAGAGCGAGTCCTAAAATAGCTGGGGTGTCAACCAGGCAAACTTCATTTAATTTCAATGAAAAAGAATAAAGAACTTCACATGCGCACAATGGCCATTCAATAAACAATTGGCTAGTAGCTACTTATTGCCCTCTAGTGGTGATCCTAATTAGGGATGGTCTAGAGTCATCCCAGACAGTCACACACTCAGGTCCAAACGTGATATCACATACCAGGGATGTCTTCCTTTTATATCAGAAGGGACGGGGCTTCTCTGACTTCATTGCCTTTAATGAGCAGTTTCTTCACACTATGAGACAAGACAGCTAGGGACAGTGCCCCTTCTTGTGGTACCATACACCTTAGGTGAGCAAGGAAGGCATAATAATGATAATACATTATTTTAAATAGCACCTCTCCCATGCTCAAGGTATGAGTGACGGTTAGTACATAGATAGATAGATAGATAGATAGATAGACAGATAGATTGTATCAATCCCAAAGGAACTTGCAGAGGTACATTAGTGGACAAAAAAAGGAGCTAATATAAATGCCATGTAATTTTCTAACCCACTTAATCCAAGTTGCCTGGTGGCAAGAATGGGGCACTGGAACCTATCCCAACTAGCATAGAGAACAATGCAGAAACAAACCCTGAACAGGGTGCCAGTCCTTTGCATGGTGAGCACACACACACTGAACACACTCTAGGGCCAATTCAGCTAACCTAGATCAGCTGGGCTATTTTTGATCACTGACAACAGGAAAAAATGGGCTCTACTTTTCTGAAAACAAAGTGGTATTTTGGGTTATTTTTCAAGCCCCCTAACCCTCCACATTTTAAACATGTTTTTCATCCATCTGACATGCCTTCCCCTGCGCTTTGCCCTTGGTATTTACCCATTTTATCACTCTGAAATACTGTATTTCTGAGGGACCACCCACCCAGGGACCAGGGACCACCCACCCACCCAAACCCTTCCCTCATCAAACTTTGATGGTATGTATCTAATCCTCTTGCTTCATTTTGTCTACCTCATGCATTGGACTATTTTTTTGGCACATTTGCTATCTTTAAGCTCTCCTTGGGCTATACATTTTTTAGAGACTAGGAAAACCTATCTAACCTGCATATCTCTGGACAGTGGGAGAGAGCCGGAGCACCATGGACAATTGGATAGGACTGGTGAGCTTTGTTGGGCTGAATGCCCTGGTCTCCTCTAAATTTTTCTAATATTGTAGAGATGCTATGGCTGTGGGGTGACTCATTACAGAGCCTGTCGGCTAAGTGTAGAAATGACCTCACATAACTCTCCTTGGAGCAATGAGCCGTCTCAGTCTTTTACTAAATGTGCTCCACTGGTTAGCCAAAACCTCACACAGTGGATGGGACTCTGGGTATGACGTTAACCTGCATCCCGCCCTGCAAGCAGGTCCTCCAACTTTCAAGAGAAAATTTGGGGCTTGGTGGCAGGATTGGCACTCCAGCCACTGTGAAAAACTGACATTGTTCCAGTGTGGTGTTGCAATGTCATCCATTGCATGGCTGCACTTGGGTCCCAATCCGGGTGGTTCATCGTGTGGTAATCAGTGCATGCTCCCAACCTCCCCCTTCTTCTCAACTGATACATCCTAATATGGCCCTGTCATCAGAAAGTTACTTCAGATGACATGATTCAGTATTGTACCTAAAGTCTGAGGTGATCAAGGTAAACTGAAAGGGAGCTGGTACAGTTCCCTGTGCTACTCATGACCATGTCCAACATACAGATCTGAAGGCGCTGTAACTCTGGTCTGTCAGTTAGGTAGTCCATTGTCCAGGAAGATGAAACCGCAATTTTATTGTAGAGGTCTCCAGAGAGCTCCTTGGGCTTCATGGCTTGATTTCTGTCATGATATGCAGCGTGAATTGTGGACCTCATATACACAGGTGTGTGCCTTTCTAAGTGAACCAATTGAGTTTGCCACAGGTGGGCTCCAATCAAGTTCCAGACACATCTCAAGGATAACTAAAGCAAAGTTGACGCACCTGAGCATAATCTGAAGTGCCACAGCAAAGGGGTCTGAATACTTACAGTATATACACGAGAGATTTCAGTTTTTGATTTTTAATGCATTTGCAAACCTTTTCAAAAACACGTTTTCACTTTGTCATTATGGATTACTGAGTATATCCATATAAAGTGAAATCTACAACAAAATAAATGGTGTCTGAATGCTTTCTGAATTCACCCATAGGTGACCATAATAGGTAACAGAGATTGTCCTATCATCTAGGAAAGTAGTGACACCAGCAACCTTACAGACTTGGCTTCCTATTTGAGGTCATAGATCTTAAAAAACCCAAGGTGCAGTTACCGGCAGTAGGTGTTGGCACAAATGATGTGGTTATGAAATGTCTTCTCAATGTTTGTTTTTTGAGTGGAAGAGATATGAAAGGTGATCAACATCTTTAAGACTTTATCTAGAGATAGCAATTCCTTCATCTATAGTTACCTAGTGTAAAGTATTTGAGACCACACAAAACAAAGTTTTGGGGGATCAGCCCCGTATACTGTCATAGAGAAGTCAATTGTGACTGATACCGGTCTTTCTGCAAACAGGTCGTTGGCTTTATACAAAATGGCAGGAAATGAAAAGATGGCATCATTAGAGTCAGGAAGTGATGTCATCAGGATGGGACAGAAGTGAGGTCATCAGGACAGAAGTGAGGTCATCTGCAAAGGAAGGGAAGTGATGAATTTTGGCTTAGTCTTCTGTAGTTCCGAAAGAGGAAAGAGAAAAGGCGTTAATGCTCATTAACAACCCTTTTCCTGGTGTATTTTACACTCTGTCCCTTAAGCGTGCGTGTGTGACACTAGCTATTGATATCATAGTAAAGAAGTTAGACTTTGCTAACATTGACAGACAGCTCATAGACTGTTGTACCCCTTAATAAGAAGGTGTCACACATGTGTGCATGGGAGGCAGCTAAAGGACTCAATAGAAGGTAATTCTCGATCAGACCAGGGGGTGGCAGAGTGCATTAATCTTTTCTTTTATCTCCCCGTAGACCAAATGATGGAAATTCCACCTGGTTCTCCCCCAGAAGACGTCACTTCCGGTTCTGCCTCAGAAGACATCACTTCTGGTTTGGCCTTCCAAGAAGTCACAGCCTGATGACCTCATTTCCGGTTCCGGTCCCAAGATCCCTCCTCTTCCTGCAATTTCACTATATATCTGCCATTTTTTCTGACCTGGGCAGTTCTCTTTTGGACTCTTGTCTGTAAAGACCATTTTCTCAAACTCTTTTTGAATTTTGCAGCCATTTCTCAAGTATACGGGGGGCTGCCCCAATCCTCTTTGTGGGTCAAGGCTTGATTATTTACCACAAAGGTTTGGAGTGGTCTGGTGGTGTTACAAAACATTAGCAGACTGCATGAACCCAGCAGGATGTAGAATTCTTTGTATTATATGTATTTGCTGCTATTAGTTAATTAGCAAATAAATCTAATTTTTTACTTGAAACGTATACTCAGTACCTCTGTCCAATTTGTACCGTAGCCAAGTGCGGAGTGATCATTGCCTGTCCGGCTGTGGTTCCTATAAGGGCACAAGTCACGATTTTTGTAATCTTCTATTGGTGGTAAAATGGGTTGAAGTAAAGGAGTGAAAAATAAAAGACAGGTGAGCAGCCTGCCATTGGAGGTCCAATAGAGTGGCAGTGTGGACAGTGAGACAGGTCAAAGTTGACAGGTAAAAGTTACATGGCTGTTTCTTCTTGTCCCCCATTAAGAAAAGAAACTACCAAGTCATATTGGTACCTTTGGTGTCACAGGTGATTTAATAAGATGATGATATTGTCTTCTTTAGTGGTCTTGTAGTGCACAATGTCGGCTCGGCATAACCATTTAGAATTTCACCTGGAAGACGTGAACAAGATGGCATAGTCAAACAAACGAAACCTATACCAGAAAGTTTAGCTATCTGTGGCCCAGTGTTAATGTTTTGCTAACATCAAACACACACTCTTTCAAGGCTGAAAATTAAATGTCAAGTTTAATTTTCTTTCGGACTAGTATTATGTTTGTGCCCGCAAACTGATTATGAAAACGGGACCAAAAAAAAAAAAAACACACACACACACACACACAAAACTGTGAAATTTGCAATCTGTACTTTTACTGCATATTATAAACAGAATATTTTTCCGCAATTTTCCACAACGTAACTTTTAAAGAGAATTATAATATACCTGTCAGACTGTATTAGAATGCAGTATGCTGATTTAATAGCGGTTTCCGGGAAATGATCCAGCTCCATGCAACCCTGAACTGAGTGTGGCTGTGACAATGGATGCTTGGATTAATGTTCATTAACAAAGTGCATAATTTATGTTATTAATTTCCAATTATTGACACTCTCAACATGATCAGAATTTCTAAAATATTTGTAAAAAAACACATTGAATTTTTCTCCTGCTTAGATCATGCAAAGTAGAGATTATTACATAAGAGGGTATCATGATGGGGGCACAGTTGGCATAGTGATTAACCTTCAGTCATTGTCTAGGTGAAATTTGCATGGGGAAGTTTTCTCCGTATGTCTGGGTGGGTTTTCTCCCAAATCTCCAAAGATATGAGTGTTATAGTAATCAATAATTCTAAATTAGCTCCAGTGTGTATGTGTGTGTCCCATGTGGTGGACTGTCCAGGGGTGTTTCTCGCCACATGCCCATGCCAGCTATGTTAAGGTTTGGCCATCCATGACTTAGAATTATCGTATTTACTTGTGTACCACGCGCACACTTTTTCCAGAAAATTAGCATTAGAAAATCAAGTGCGCGTCATACACGAGGAAATGTAATTCTGTAATGTTTACTTCTTCTGCTTGGGCTCGCTCGCTCGCTCTTTCTCTCTCTCGCTTGCTCGCGCACTCGCGCTCTCTCTCTCGCTTGCTTGCTCGCGCACTTTCTCTCTCTCACTTGTGCTCTCTCTCTCTCTCTCGCGCTCTCTCTCTAAACGCTTCCTATACAATCACAGCGCACATCGTACACGGGGCAAAACGATTTTCCCTATTTTCTTTGTAAAAATTAGGGTGTACGTCTTACACGAGGGTGTGTGGTACACGAGTAAATATGGTATATTAAACTAGCTGTCCCCTGCAGCTCCGCAAGCATAGTAGTGAAATAGGACTGCGAGGAGGGCACTGCCCGGCTTCCTACTCCTGTTGTCACGCTTGATAGCTTTTGTATCCGAAGGCCTCTTCATAAACAGTATCTTTGGTTTTGCTCTCAGGGCGAGAATGTTGCTGTGATATCTGCAGAAAATGTAAAAAGTTGACACGGTATCTCTGGCCAGGTGGAAGGTAGGTACGCTCTGATGTCAAACGTTGGCACTGTATCTGATCATGTTCAGCTCTGACGGAAGAGCGTCCCCCGCGTGTGAAGAAGGGCACGTGGCTGTGATATCCCTGCTAATGACTAGGTACCCTCTAAAACACATGTAACTCTGATCTCTCTCTCAAAAATGTCAACCGCTACTCTTTAACAATCTCCAGATGATAATGTCTGCAAAACAAACAGGTATTGCTAGCTAAGTGGAGGCAAGTTCCATTCCAACACAAAGTGAGAGGTAGAGCGATTCGAATGGAGGCTGGTGTGTGAGTGAGGAGGGCCCTGTCTGGCTCCCTACTCCTGAGGTCCTGCCTCCCCCTCCCCTCAGCATGAGGGATGTAATGGATGGCATCCCAGCTGGGATTGAACAAGAACCCTTACTGGGAGGCCAGTGCAGTGGATATTTTCTACCCCAGAACACTAGGTGGCAGCCTTCTTTGGTTAAGATCCCCACACAGATGCCTGAAGAGCATGCTGGGATCTGCAGTCCCATGAAACACCCCTTTTGGGTCCTATGCGGACTGCAAGGGAAAACTGATGGGATTCACAATCCCTACTTTATGGGACTTCTGATTGACCCAGAAGTGCTTCCATCCAGCTATGCACAGGTACCGGAAGTACTCCTGTGTCCAAGATAAAAAGAGCCACTCAACCTCATCCAGGCGAGTTGGAACCAATTGTGGAGGACCAATAAAGCTCGTGTGGAGGAGTGAAAGAAAGAAGATTTGGTATATGTCACTTTTAGTGCTGTTTTGCATAAGTAATCTTTTATTTATATTGAGAATTGTGTCAGTGAGGTTGTGTCTGAGGTTTTGGGGTGCTACAAAACCCCCTGGTGGTCACAGGGTGCTAAAATAATGAAAAGGCATGCTTCTGAGCAATCCATCTCAGTTGCCGGTAGTCATCAAACTGACTGACTCCTTCTGGTCCCAGGTGGTTTTATGTCGCTGATTCCTGGAAGGAGTGGGTCCCAATGACAGGGACCTGGAAGTGACATCACATGTCTTCCCCTGAACTGCAGATGGAAAGAGATGTTATGTTAACAAGGGTGCCCCTGTCGACCCAGGGTGTAATTGCTTACCTGCTTAGAACCTTGAAGATGCCCTCCTTCTTGCACATGCCTGACACTATTAATGGTACACTTTGAATAATGAATATAGGCCAAGCGACTAATCCAGACTAATGATGGACCTCCATTGTGTGCATCTATGGTTTAATCATATTTAAACAGGGAGGCATTTGTGGGCACAGAAGTCTTGTCCCCACTTAAAAAAGGAAGAGAAAGCAACCAACTGCCAAAAAGCCAGCATTGTCTCTTTAGGTCAAAGGAAGGCTTGTCAACAGGGTCAAAAAATAAACTTTTCTCTTATGTCTTGTAGCTTTTTAACAAGGCCCACTCACCAAAGTCATTCTCTTACTGTGTTAAAAGCCTGCTGCACAGTTTTGCTCCCACTCACATCTGGACCACTGACCACTGCAATCATACCATAAATATATAGCTTTTATATGCTGTATGGCACAATGAGAACTATATAAGAGAACAGAGAAACTTAAACCCTGGCACCTGGCTGGTACTATTCAAATATGACAATACAGGCATCCCTTCAGCTATTGCACTTTAAATTATTGACTTTAACCTGACAGTCAAGATCACTTAGCTGCATTTGTAAAACTTCATACAGAAAAGTCTTGAAGATCCTGCAGGTTTTTAACTGTAGGCCAAAAATGAGCCATTGTACTTTCTTTCATTTCTCTTCATAGTTCCTGGGTACTGAATGGGTCCAAATGTACGTAGTGTTTATCTATTCGTTATGCATTGAACGGGTTTTTTTTTTTTTTACTATTATTGTAATTACATTTTGGCTTGTTAATATAATAATAATAATAAGAAGAAGAAGAGGAATTAGAAGAAGTTTTATTTATGTAGCACCTTTCATGCACTCAAGGACACTTTACAATTCAATAAACACATTATCCAGACAATGAATAATATTCATTGAAGAGATGTGCTTTTAACAGGAGTTTGAAATGAATAATAGATTTTTCCTAACCAAGGCTGAGAGGAAGAGCATTCCAAATTTTAGGAGCAATCACACTGAAAGCTCTGCCACCCATAGTTACTAACCTGTATTTAGGTTCAGTGAGTAAGTTAGCGTCCGATGATCTTAATGCACGAGCAGGAGTGTAAGGAAGCAGCAGCTCAGACAGATAATGAGGAGCTAAACCATGAAGGCCTTTAAAGGTGAGAAGAATAATTTTATATTTGATTCTTGAAAAGACTGGTAACGAATGTAAATCATAGAGGACAGGAATGATGGATGGATTAAAAGGCAGAATTCTACGTGACCATCATCATCAAGCCTTTCCGTGAGAACCCTAAATCCAAAGAGGACTGTTTCATTTATGTTAGGTAGAATGCCCAGAGGGGACTGGGCGGTCTCATGGTCTGGAATCCCTACAGATTTTATTTTTTTTTTCTCCAGCCATCTGGAGTTTTTTTTGTTTTTTCTGTCCCCCCTGGCCATTGGACCTTACTCTTATTCGATGTTAATTAATGCTGATTTATTTTGTTTTCTTATTGTGTCTTTTATTTTTCTATTCTTTATTATGTAAAGCACTTTGAGCTACTGTTTGTATGAAAATGTGCTATATAAATAAATGTTGTTGTTGTTGTTGATGTGAGCAGATGTTTTAGTGTGTGTAAGTAGACGAGCAGCAGAATTCTGAACATACTGTAATCTAATGATATATTTAGTCGGGAGGCCAAAAAACAATGCATTGCAATAGTCCAGATGGGTAGTGATGAAAGCATGAATCGGTGTTTCAGTATCCTTCACACTGAGGAAAGAATGCAGATGAGCAATGTTGCGAAGATGACAAAAAGTTGTCTGTACTATTGAGCTAATGTGTGGTTGAAAAGTAATATGACAAAAAACATTATTACTATTATTATTAAGGACTAACTCAGCACATTTCATGCCATGAGCCTAACTATTATACAATAAATTCAGGAATATGTTGGATTTTGTCACAGTTTCCTAGACCTGGGATAGAAAACTTAGTCACAGAAGTTGTGTTCTGGTTATGTGTCAGGATAGATATAGAAACAGAATGCAGAACATTTAGTGTTGCTACAAACCTATTTTAGACTTCATGTTCTCATCAGGTCTCCAGTTTCCTCATGTGATAACGGGTCAGTGGCAAAGCACGATTTTAAATAAATAACCGTGAGTCCCGGAGCGTTCAGGCGCCGAACGGGTGCAGGTGAAAGTGTGAATGTGCATGCGCTGGTCAGAGGCTGATTGAAGTGCCTGGCTGATCGCACATTCACGTACAAAGGAGAGCGGGTCAGTAGTGTGCTTCATTCCCTTTTCTTACTGGACATCATGCCAGATAATCCCATATGGCATTTAAAATGATTCATAATATACCTGGTATATACTGAATCTGAATGAGAACCAACTCCTTTAATCAAGTCCATTCCATCTTATCCAAATCTAAAGCAAACTTGGTTGATAATAATAATAATAATAATAATAATAATAATAATAATAATAATAAT
>JANRMT010062841.1:23733408-23761867 GCA_026402145.1 Polypterus bichir lapradei | reverse complement strand
ATGAAACTTGACAGCTATAGATATATATATATATATAGAAGCCACCTTGGAACAGCACAATCATCATCCAGTTCTTTACTGGAGAATGCTGATGAATACCCACCTGGTTCAGCGGAGTGCAAGGTAGGATTTTGTAGATGGCTTCAGGCTTCTTGATGGTTCCTCTCCATTTTAAGTACATTTTGCATATCCAGTGAGCGTTTTATGAAACTTGCCAGGTATGGGTAACAACCATTTGAGCTGTGGTATTTATGGACTGTACTCTTCCAGGACCCAAACAGCATGTTTTCCCTTATCTGTGCACTGTGCATCATCTCGCTCATGGCCTCTGCCTGTAAGTGATAAGTCAGGTCTGAGGTGATGGGTCAGACCTGCTTTAATCAATCAAATCTTTGTCTGAAACAAATATCCCATGGAATTTGTTCACTGGGAAATCTCTAAATAGCAGGCGGTAACCCCTAGCTATATATTGATCATCACCAGCACTGTGAAATAGCCTGCCTGAGTCGTCCTCCACTTGTTTCTGTCCATTTCTCTGTCTGGTTCTTTCTGTCAGCTGATTTGCGTGGTTTCAGCTATATTTATTTATGGCCCCTATTACCCATAAAATAATGTGTTTGGAATAAACTTCACAGATCACAGTGGCACACGTCAAACCTTTACCTACAACAACCCATCATGCAAAGTTCTGACCGGCCTTCTCCCTTGACTATGAAAGTTCTGACAATATCTACCAAATGTTTGATTCTATATTGTTGGAAAGAAATCCCACCAATCCTAAATATTTTAAAGCATAGTAGTTTCTAAGTGGCAGTCCGATGATAAGGTCACCCTACTGGGCATTCTGTCTAACATTAACATTCTTAAGTCGTTCTTTATTTTTTTGTTTTTAGGCTTCGTTTCACAGGATTTGACGCAGTAGGTCTCATGGCAAGTTGGAGTATCTGCTTTCATTCAGACATCACAAGACTTCGATCAGGTGGAACCGGAAAAGAAAACAGCAAAAAGTAAAGATTAATAATGATTGCAGAGTCACTGAAAAGAATGACAATTCTATGCCTATCTAGGTTCTTAAAAAATTTAAATTAAAAAATTAGGTGTTTCTTAAAAGTTTTCACAGTATTAGCCTGGCATATCGCAGTTGGTAAAGTTTTGGGTGCATAATAGCAGAAGGCCGCCTCACCGCTTCTATTAAGTTTGACTCTTGGAATTCTATGCAGGCGGCTATTAGAAGATCTAAGGTTATGACTTCTGTCGGGTTTCTTTGTTTCAGCGTACATCACTGACGGCTCTTAAACTAACACAATTGGAGTCGTGCTGGTAAGAGGCACAGTATTTGCTCATGATATTAGGTAGATGTCAGCACAGTGACAACAGCGGTTTGCATCAGCTGTACTCTGCTAATGGCAGGAAGACCACTGAAAGGGAAATTGCATTAGTTGGGCTCAGAGGTAATGCAAGTATGGCAGCATGCATGCTAATGTGCTCAAGATGAAGAGATAAAGATGGACACTCCAGATGCTTTTAACGTGTAGGATGGAGAATTAATGATTGAAGAAGTGCAGATTAAAGTTCAAGCAACAGACACAATTGGGTAGAATTAGCTGAGACGATTAGACATTCAATTTGGTTCCAAACAGAGCATGCACCTATGTGCTTTTTGAAGGAACGGCATCACAGTACAATTACTTTATAAAAAAGAATTACACAGCATGCCAGCAACTTTGAAGTGGTCGGTCAGTCAATAAAAATGAGCGGCTGGCATATGAACAAAACCAGCCCGAGTTCAAAATCAAAGACAACAATGCCTTTCAGAGAGCCTAAAAAGATCTGATTCAGTGGTAAAGTGTAACTAATTTAAAAACAATTAATTTAAACACTAAAAGCAGAGCTTCATCTGCTCATTAATGAGACTGTAGGGAGCAGTGCATTTCCAGATAAATGGAAGCTCACTGTCAAAGCAGAACAGCTCAACAAGAAGAATATATTTATTTATTAATATATCAATGAAAATTCCCCTTTTCCATTTTCTCACTCCGTGGGGAGTTAGTGTCGTGTGTTTTATTTTATGAACTGTCAGAAGTCGGACTTTTCTGCTGAGCTTAGGAGGGCACGTTTACAGAGGAAACAGGAAAGGGCCCTGACGGTGCTACTGAACTGACTAGTGCTCCATAGTGTATGAAACATTGGAGACAAAAGAGGGAGAGAGGAGGATATCTTAAATAGCAAAGACAAGGAACAAGGCTGGAAAAGATTTTAAACAGAAATGGGAGATGGAAGATGGGCAAGGTGTGGTCTTAAATGAGCAGGATAGAATTAAGAAGAGATTAGAGGGGCACTTTGAAAAGCTGAAGAAAATCCAAGGCTTGTATTTGGGAATGCAGTCCCAAATGAAGGGCTAGAGCCCAGAAAAAGAAGGGAGGAAGTAAAGCTGGAGCTGAAAAGAATGAAAAATGGAAAGGTAACAGGACCGGAAGGGTGGAGGAGTTTAGGAGAAGTGCGAGTAGATGTGTTGTGGGATTTAATGCAGAAGATCTATGAACAGGGAAGAATACCAGAGGAGTGGAGGAACAAGTGTGACTGTACCCATTGATAAGGAGAAGGATGATAATCAGGATTGTGGAAACTATAGATCAGGGGTCTCCAACCTTTTTTTCCCCTGAGAGCTACTTTTACAAAATGAAAATGGCCAAGAGGTACTCATGTTTTCTAAAGTTTATTCTCATAGGTTATTTCAACCCAAACAAACTAAATAAGCTTGTTTTGCCTGAACATTTACAAGATGTTGGTGTCCACAACTCACATTTTGCATTAAAACATCACAAAACATATTTAGTTCACCTGCAAGCGGATTTTTTACGTCTTTATGCATTCTCTAGTGTATCGCACACTATAGAATTAAAACATAAATGCTGTCAAAACAAAACAATGCAATTCCAGATACACAGATACAGATATGACTTATTCATCTGTCATTTTGTTCCATGTCATTGTTTCACTTTATTCACATGTCCAGTTGTGTTTTTTAGTTAGTCAGATGACCGGCACTGCATGGAGTCAACAAGAGAAGCAGGTGTCTGATGGAGCGGAGCCACTGAGGTTCACTCTTATGGAGTCATTTAGATGTTCGTCTGTCAGTCTTGTTCTGACATACGATTTCATAACATTCATGTCAGACTCACAGAGGTATGGAGACCCAAACAAAGCAGACATTTTCAGAGCTGCTTGGTGAAGATTCTTATAGTTATCTGGCTCTACTAAGCTCCAGAAATGCTGAGAATGCTGTTGAGACTTTAACTGCACATTATTTTGAAGATTTACTAATATATAATACTAGGGGGTTTCGTCCCCTGCTCGCTTCGCTTGCCAACCCCCATGTTTGGTTTTCCGGATACACACTTGTAAGATTTTTTTTTCTTTGAATTGTTGCTATTTCATTAGTTTCACTTTTATTTCAGAAATTCTGCAGAAACAATATTTGTAATCTTCCGAGTCCCACTATGCTGAATCTTTTAAATGAGGTCAGTGAGACATGTGTTTAATGACTTTGTACCATAATTCAGGATAGGTTTGTCTGTTTGGAATTTCAGCACAGACAAAACGATCTACATCATCAGCAGTTAATAATTTTTTTTTTACAAAGTAACCAATAAATGCATACAGTACAGGCCAAAAGTTTGGACACACCTCCTCATTCAATGTGTTTTCTTTATTTTCATGACCATTTACAGCACTCCATCACTCTCCTTCTTGGTCAAATAGCCCTTACACAGCCTGGAGGTATGATTGGGGTCATTGTCCTGTTGAAAAATAAATGATCGTCCAACTAACCTGATTTCTGCACAACACAACTGCTGGTCCCAACCCCATTGATAAAGCAAGAAATTCAGCTAAATAACCCTGATAAGTGTCAGGGATGCCAGGGGCAACGTCCCGGCCGGGATGCCGTGAGGGACCGGAAGAGGGTCAAAGCCCACCCTGGATCACGTGGGGGCTGCCTTCCTGGTTGCTCTGGGGGCCACGGGTACAGGGCATGGAAGCTCTACCCTGTAGGGGCCCGTGGTCACCACCAGGAGGCGCCCCAATGCCTTGGGGACCTGTTACCCCAGCACTTCTGCCACACCAGGAAGCGCTGGGGGGAAGATTTAGGACGGCACCCGGAGAGCTGCCGGGCACTTCCGCCACGCTGGGGCGTGGCCAAGGGAGGAATGCCAGGAACACCTGGGGCTCATCCGGGAACTGGATAAAAGGGGCCGTCTCCCTTCATTCGAGGCTAGAGTTGGGTGGAAGAAGGACAAGGCAAGAAAGGAGAGTGGAGGCGGCCCGAGAAGAAGGCATTTGTGGCCAGGACTGTGATTGTTGGGGTTTGTGCACTTTATTCTGGGTCTGAGTGACCAAATTAATTGTAAATAGTGTATATAATAAATGTGTGGTGGTGAAAAACAACATGTCCGCCTGTCTGTGTCCGGGTTGGCTCCACATAAGGCACACCTGTGAAGTGAAAACCATTTCAGGTGACTACCTGTTGAAGCTCATCGAGAGAATGCCAAGAGTGTGCAAAGCAGTAATCAGAGCAAAGGGTGGCTATTTTGAAGAAACTAGAATATAAAACATGTTTTCAGTTATTTCACCTTTTTTTGTTAAGTACATAACTCCACATGTGTTCATTCATAGTTTTGATGCCTTCAGTAATGAAAATAAAGAAAACACAATGAATGAGGAGGTGTGTCCAAACTTTTGGCCTGTACAGTATGTGGTAAACTCCGTTTTTGAAATTCTCAAGATTCTTTATTTGTCACATGCACAGTTATACAGGACAACACGCAGTGAAATGCATCCTGATCTGCTTATCAAAAACTGTGCAAAGTTAGAAGAATATCAGTTAGATTAACAAAAAGTCATGGATTGAAAGATAACAGTATAGTAGAACATAATAAATAAGTACAATTATGTGAATAAAGTAAAATTAAGTGTTAAGGTGCAATAGTGCAGTGATTATTGTGCAAAACCAAAGTTAGACTGGTGCATAGTTAAATGAAGCAAAAAAAATGAGTTTGTTTGTTTGCGCTACTGCGATCTTTACTTTCATATAGCTTTTTTTTTTGAGCCTTTCGAATTCCACTGCTTTCATAATCTCTAACCTGCTCTGCATGTGTATAGCGCCAACGTTTGTGAACGTCTTTATGAAGTTCTACTTTGTCTTTTACTCTCTGTCTTTTAACTCTGAGCCTGACTGGACATGCTTCTTTTTTCAGTTCCACTTGTTCTGGGCTGAAAATTACTTTCCTTATTTTCTGAATTTGCACCTAGATTATTCTTTTTCTTTTTTGCTCTTTTTTCTCTCCAACGCTTTTGTCTTTTCTCCATGCTTCTTTCTTCTTCACTTAGTCGTCTACGTTTCATTTATAACACCTTGTATGCTTTATATGCACTGAGAGCCCTGGATTTGTGTGTGCTCAAAGCCTTTACATGACTGAGTGTTTTGCTGCCCGTGGTCTTATTTGATATTGATTGTAAGTAGGGCGTGTCTTGCAAGAATCTTATGTTTCACAGGCAAACGCGAGACGGTCCTGGGTCAATCTCTTGGCACAAAGTCTCTTGTTTAAGTTACCCACAAGACGCTCTGTGGCCAATCTCGTTCATCTCGTGGTTTCTTTTAAATGTCTTCCATGATCTTAACGTGAAGATCATGTCTAGACGCCCTTGTGTTTCTCTCCAGGATTTTTTTTTATAATAGAGAGATATAAAATCCAATGTCTGTATGTCTGTCCGCTTTTCACAAGAGAACTACTTAACGGATTTAGATCAGTTTTTTTCTATAATTTGCTTGAACATTCCGGTTGATTTTGTGACTTCTCTCATTTCGCTATGTTTTAGAGTTTGCTTGCAGTACCGATTTATTTGCGCGAATTCGAGAAACACACAGCGGCCCGAGGAGCGGGACCATCCTCACTCACTCGCCAGCTTCAGGGTGTGTACCTTAACTCCACTTAGCTAGCGAATGAGAGAACAATTGAATTCAACTTTGTTTGATATTTAAAATAAAGTGTTACTTAGGTCTTGATGAGTTTGAGTCCGGATATTCTCTTAAGTGTATGCCACATTGAAAAGATAGACTGCAATTCAGATTGTGGATCGTGATATGATTTTTTGGAAAGATCGCCCACCCCTAATTTGATTAAACAAGTTTTCAAATTTATGTAGGATTCATTAACCATTTGGCGAGCGATGTGTTGAAGACCCATGATATAGAGGGATAAAGATGATGTCCCACAAAGATGAAAATTTAGGAAAAGAATTATATACAGAGAAGGTTTAGGGAAGAGACCACCACAGGGAAGGAGCAGTTTGGTTTTGTGTCAGGGGGAGAAACAACTGATGCAGTCTTTGCATTAGAACAACTCATAGAGAAGCATCGAGAAAAACAGAGAGGTTTGCAAATGGCGTTTACTGATTTATGACAGACACGTCAAGATTTAGTATATCTTTGACTTGATACTTTACCTTCTCATTTTAATACATTTTTTTGTCATGGTGCGGGTCAGCTCCACATTTCCAGTTGATCTCAGGAGCCTCTTGAGCCCGCCACTGCCGATAACGTACCCGAGGGATGAGCCTAGCGGATGGGAACTCTCACACAATGCAAGGGGTAGGTGCAATAAAGTGCAAAAGTGTTTTTAATAAAATCATCAAAAACACCAGTGTTTAAAACAGTGCAGTGCTCAAAGGTCCATAAATAAATAATCCAATTAAACAAGTGAATTGTGGAGTTTAAAAACGAAATAAAAAAATCCATTAAAAGTGTGGTTAAAAACACAGGCAGGAAGCTGCCCTCTGCAATTCCAAGCCCTGGTGCCCCATTAAAACTGATGTCTCCTCGATTTGTCCTTTTTGGACCTTGCAGCCTGAGGAGAAATCCACCAGCAGGCACAGACGACCTTTTATACCAACCTGTGTCACCATTGCCATTCCCATGGTATTCCACGGGAAGCTGCCGAGTCCTGCTCCACTCGAACCCTGAGAGCACAACCCAAGCACAATGACTGCTCCTGCCTACCTGATTGCTCAACATGAGTGATCCTTCAGCCCCCTCTTAAGCGTTGGCCACACGCTTCTTCCTGGTGCTCCATTCTCATCTGCCTGCTTCCTTCAATCTTGCACCGGCTCTCACTCACTCCTGCCTTTCTCTGTCTTTCCTTTAGCCTCCATTTGTTCTCCTTCCTGTTCCTTTCCATCTTATTCTGATTCTCCACTCCATTCTCTTTTTATGTGCATGCGTCATGATCAGTCAGTTCCCCAATTAACCGGAGAGTGAAATGCACTCACACACACCCGTGATTATTTATTTAAAATGGCCACTAATTTCCCACCCACGGACCCTCTATTCCATAGTCTTATGTAGTTTGGTTTAATAGACATATTATTTATTTCTCTGGACTTCTTGGCAGTAAATGTTACAACTGAAGATGGGATGCAGCGGTGGTGACAAGTAGTGAAATAACATGTTCACGATTACACAGTCTGATTACCCTCAAAATTCCTTTGATTATCACTATCCCTATTTTACGGAAGCCGAGAGAGGACATGCAATATTTCCTCGAGATAATGAACTAATTTTATCGAGATAAAACAAAAGATCTTGTTTTCTCGAAATTATGAAATAATTGTATCTAACGCTTAACGTTTAGCTTATTGAAGCCACGTCCTGTTTGAAATGGCAGAAGAGCAGAACTGTATTGATCAGTGCGTCACATTTTTGTTCAAACAAGGACTGATGCAGGCTGAAATATGTTTATGCCTTAGTTTAGAAAATAACGTTAGCATTCGTCATTTAAGAAGATGGTTAGCTTTAGCTGTAAAGGTTTTGCAATCTAAGCGAGCCTGATACCAGGAGCAAAGGTTAAGTTTCGTTTTCTCGAGATCGCCATAAAATGATTCCGTTATCTCAGGGAAACTAATTTTCATTTTCTCAACATCTTGATAAAATTAGTCTCTTATCTCGAGGAGACAATTTAAAAAAAATAACGATATTGCACATCCTCTCTTGGCTTCCATAATATTTTGTATGATCAAAGTATGCTTTTTGAAAGATTTGGATTTTGCAAGCTTTTGTTTTAAGTTACAATGGCACCAGGGGATTCTTCCATCATACTATATACTGTAGTAGTCATTGGGACATGTGGAAATGAAGATGTATTACGCTGTTTTGTACCTTGTTAATCATACCTTTAAAGTCCAACAGTTATGAAGTTGACTCTGCTGTTTGATATAAAAGAATGTAAGTGACAGTAAATACATGGCAGTAGAATATTTCCTATCGTTGCTACAGTATATGCTACACTATAGCTGGAACAGAATTATCAGACTTACTCTGATTTTTCCCAACAGTTCTCATACAGTTCAAGGAAATTATGCTGAGCAGTAAGTCCAAAGTATTTGGGAAAATCCTTACATAAATGTAAAGAAATTGCAAAGCAGAAACCAGCTCTCCCGTTTGAAATATTTGCCGGCAAAGTTAGTCTGCTTGGTTTCATCATATCCATGACGCCTCTAATTTCCTGTAACAGAAAGTCCCCCAACTCCTCTTTACGATAAAGAAATCATGCATTGAACTGAAGGCACTGAAAAGATAGAAAATGGATGCTAGAGGGCCCACCTGTCCTCCATTCTCAACCCCTTCAGGCTAAATTAAATAAAATATATCTCATTCAGCAGTCCTGCAGTATCGACTTGGATACTCATGTCAGGCACAGTAGGGTTCAGAAGTAAAACTCAGGCTGACATTTGTTACTTACAAGTTGCAGGCTTGCTTATTGATGACAGTTTAATGAAGGAGTGCAAAGCGGAAAGCCATCCCTGTGATGAAGACTGATTGATGATGCCGATCATTTTTTCAGGTTGTTGACAAGCTGACGTGTCTAACTATGTCTACAGAGGTGGGATGACATAGGCTAGCTGAGACAAGCTGCTTCTTGGGATGCTCAGAAAGAAAAGGGTGACATGGTTGGATGTCTGGCCTTCTTGACAGCTCTAGTACCCCATACCTTCATGTCATGTTTGAAGTGTGGAGCCAAACCCTTTGCAGACTACTAAATCAATCCCTGTGGTGTTGAAATCAAAATTAACACAGCAGTGTTTTAATTTTTTTATTTTGGCTGCATCAACAAATACATATTCAAGATATTTGAGACATTTCTTACCTATTATCTGAAAACATACGACCATTCAAACTATCAAGAGAAATACAATTCAGAGACCAAAAACACAAAGCACTAAAGGATTACCCATAGCCAGCTGCTCAATATAATACTGAGTACATATTAATAATGTACAGAAAAAGACTCAAATCAAGTGTGAAATGTGAATATTTGTGTGTTCATAGTTCAGTGCATCCACATTTAAATAACCATTGAAGAAGAGACAATTTGCTACGACTTAAAAGAAAAATTAGAAACTGAAGAAAGGAAATGCTACAGTCCATGTAAAAAAAATAAGTAAAACTGAAATGATACTCTGTAGTTTGCAGCACTGACTCTAGACACTTCTAGTCATTTTCTAACCTGCTTAGTCCTGAACAGGGTCCTGGGGGGTGCCAGCTAGCATAGGGGGCAAGGCTGGATCAAACCCTGGAGAGTGCGTCAGTTCATCACAGGTTGATGTACCCACACAGTATTTGCGTAATGTGTTGTTTTTCAGTGTCATGATCACCTGGCATCTATATATATATATATATATATATATATATATAAAAGTCAACGTATGCGTGTGTCTATGCATGTTCCAGCATCACTTCCGAACGGTGGCAGCAATTTTCATGAAACTTGGTACACATGTTTCTCATTGGTCGACTAAAAATTCTGTAAGTTGAAATCAACCTTAACCCACCCCCTTCTGGGTAGGGTGGGGAGTGATCTTGCGGTCTTGTATGCATGTTATCATCTAGTTGACACTTGGAATGACAAACTGGAGATGAATGCCAGCATTCTTTATGTTTGAGCGCCACCTGTTGCTTTTGAAATTAAATAGAGTTGGCCGTTTCCGAGCGTCAACTGGATGATAACATACATACAAGACCGCAAGACAAGCATAGTGAGTCTTCATTGTCTGTTAATTTACTTTTATTTTTAAAGGTGTGTTTTTTTTAATTATATTTTTCTCAAACAATTAAAAAAAAAACATTTTATTTTCCTCCCAGGCAACGTGGGTGATTTCAGCTAGTACCCAATAAACAAACAAACAAACAAATAAATATATAGTAAATAAGGAAAAAATATTTTAGAGCAAGAAATGTACCTCTGAGTTGCTTGTATTGTGACTTCTTCTTCTTCTTTCGGCTGCTCCAGTTAGGGGTTGCCACAGCAGATCATCTTCTTCCATATCTTTCTGTCCTCTGTATCTTGTTCTGTTACACCCATCACCTGCATGTCTTCTCTCACCACATCCATAAACCTTCTCTTAGGCCTTCCTCTTTTTCTCTTGCCTGGCAGCTCTATCCTTAGCATACTTTCCCCCAATATACCCAGCATCTCTCCTCTGCACATATTCAAACCAATGCAATCTCACCTCTTTGATTTTGACTCCCAACCGTCCAACTTGAGCTGACCCTCTAATGTCCTCATTTCTAATCATCTCCATCCTTGTCACACCCAATGCAAATCTTAGCATCTTTAACTCTGCTACCTCCAGCTCTGTCTCCTGATTTCTGGTCAGTGCTCTCACAAGCCCATATAACATAGTTGGTCTCAGTACCGTCCTGTAGACCTTTCCTTCACTCTTGCTGATACCCGTCTGTCACAAATCACTCCTGAAATTCTTCTCCACCCATTCCACCCAGTCTGCACTCCTTCATTCCTCTCCTCTCTACGGAATATCTCCACCTCTCCAGAGTCTCCCCAACCTGCTCCCTACTATAACTACAGATCACAATGTCATCAGCAAACATCATAGTCCACGGGGACTCCTGTCTAATATTGTTTGTCAACCTGTCCATCACCATTACAAATAAGAAAGGGCTCCGAGCCGATCCCTGATGTAGTCCTAACTCCACCCTGAATGCATCTGTCACTCCTACCACAGACCTCACCACTGTCACACTTCCCTCGTACATATCCTGTACAACTCTCACGTACTTCTCTGCTAATCCCGACTTCTTCATACAAGACCACAGCTCCTCTCGAGGCACCCTGTCATATGCTTTCTCCAGGTCCACAAAGATGCAATGCAGCTCCTTCTGGCCTTCTCTATACTTCTCCATTATCATCCTCACAGCAAACATCGCATCTGTGGTGCTTTTTCTTGGCATGAAACCATACTGCTGCTCACTAATCATCACCTCACTTCTTAACCTAGCTTCCACTACTCTTTCCCATAACTTCATGCTGTGTTCAAGTTGCTTCAAGTTGCTTGTATTGTGACAATAACTGGGAAATAAAATTGAGGAAATGGCACAAGGTCAGTTAGTCATTTTCTAACCTGCTCAGTCCTGAACAGGTTTGCAGGATGGCATAGGGTAATTAAAAGAAAAAAAAAAAACAGCTGCCCCTATCACTAGCTTGAAAAAATAAGAATGTAGACAGTTGTGCATTATTTAGCCACCAAGGTCCTGACACTGACTCTAACTCAGTCAATGCGGGCACCTGCCCACTTTAACTAGCTCCTGAAGGAGCATTAACACACCACTATCAACAATCTCTGGACGGGGCGCCAGCTCGTCGCTATCACTGTGCCACTGTGTTCCCATGTTTAATAACATGCTTTATTTAAATCCTATCATCATGAAAATGATAACAAGTATACATCTCAGCATTTAAATTATTCAGAGAGCTGTAATATCACAAATGTAATGGATTCTGTGTCCTGTCGGAGGAAGAGAAAGCCCTTTTAAGAAGCACGTAGTGATTCACACACATAGAGCACATAGAAGATCAAATACAAAACAAAGCATTAACGTGCTACTTTAGTTACAATGGGATTTGAGAAACTAGTAAATTAAATGATTTAAAGATGAAGTTTATGATGTTCTACTTTAATGACAAAATAAACTGCGTGATCAAAATGGAAATTTCAAGATTAAAATTGACATTTCGTGCTTTTTTCCCACTGTGTGCCTATTTTTTTTTCTCTGTACCCTAATAAGCTTTCATATGACACTCAGATGGTGGGCTACGACTCGCCTTTTCATGGCGACTTTGATATCTGAAAACTTCTTTTTTATTTTGGGCACTGTGAACTTGAGCTTTCGAGTTTCTCTAACATTCTATGGCACTCGATCAATCTCCTTTTGATGTTTATACCACTGTTAAAACCAAAATAGTATGTTTTTCCTTTCCTCCACTTGATATTCACTGAAATTGTTCTGTATTCCCCCGTGCTTTTGCCATTGTCTTTTCACAGAACGCTGAGCTTAAGGGCTATTTATATTGATTTGCATTTTCAAAGTGGCGTAATTCTGGGAGGATTTTGGGAGTGGCAGCAGGCGCGTGCACGTGTGTTACTTTTCACACTGACCCGGGATTTATGGAGCAGAAGAACATGAAAGTTGGCAAACGCACAGATTTATGCATTTGGATTTTTTTGTGCGTACGCACATTTCCCCTTTTGTCCGCACGCCATGTTATACTGTGAATTCTACGCACTGTGTTATGCATGAGGCCCCTGGACATTGACACAAATTGATGAATGTACAAAAGCCTGGTCTGCAATAGAAGTAAAATCTTGCTGTATTTGTATAGTGTATGCCACAGTAAATGCAAATCAATGTCAATATACTAAACATCCAATTTTCTAGCAATCACTCACCAATGCAGGAGGCAATTCAAGGCAGAGAAGTTCTGGGATTAAAACACTTAAAGATTTGAATATAGATAATATCTTAGCTCATATCTTATGAGCAATTACACTTCAAATTTAACTTCCCATCAACACAATTTTTTCACTATTTTCAAATAAGAAACTTTGCTTACAGGAAACTACCCAATTTTCCTCACCTCCCACTCATTTTTATTCCAGAGGCAATACTGATCAGTCTTGAAGTCTCAGACAGCATTTCAAAAATATATATAAAAAAAATTAATGTCTGTTTCTTTCAGAGATCCCAGGGTACGATGAGGAAAAGATCTTTCACTTAACGTTTCAGAAAAGAAGTGGAAGGCAGCCATGCATAGAATACACCCCAGCTCTGTATATGCAAAGCATTCAATCATCCAACTTAAAATCTTTTATCAATCACATTTATCTCATTTAAAATTGTCCAAAATGTATCCAGGCCAAAATCCAACCTTCAAGCATTGCAAATGAGCTCCAGCCTCACTGGGCCACATGTTTAGTGAGTGTACCAAATTGACATCATTTTGGACAAAAATCTTTGAATGCCTTTAAGACAGCCTTGGTGTCACAAGCACCCATTAACAGCTGTGTTTGGTGGACTTCCAGGGGTGCATAAAGTGGAGAAGGAAAAATTGATTGTAATTGCCGATACCCCACTACCAGCACATACGTAGACTTATCTTGATGAACTGGAAGAATCCCAGCCCACTTGTTATAAGTCAGTGGGTACCTTATGTTCTAAACTATTTGAAATTGGAAAAAATTAAATTCTCACTTAGAGGAACTATTCAAAACTTTTTTTTAAAATATGGCAGGAACTAATTAATCAAATCTTAGAATAAGCATTTACATTGTTTTTAAAGATTTGTTCTTATTGTAGGTTCTTCTCTCGCTCTTTTTTAGGGGTAGAATTCTGGTTTGTTAACTTTGAATTGAGTGTACGAAACATTGTTTTCTTCAAATAAAATCAATAAAATAACAATAACATCCTTACTAAATGGACAGAAAGGGAAATGGACAGAAAGATCAGAATATCTGGGTAAGTTAAATGCCTTCCTGAACAGATAAGTTTTAAGTCAGTCAGTCAGTCATTATCCAACCCGCTATATCCTAACACAGGTTCACAGGGGTCTGCTGGAGCCAATCAAAGCCAACACAGGGCGCAAGGCAGGAACAAATCCAGGGCAGGGTGCCAGCACATTGCAGGAGTTTTAAGTCATTTATTAAAAGAATGAATTGAGGCAACTGATCTCATTGATTTCTGGGTGCTATACAGCTGAAGGCCCTGTCACCCATAGAGTGCAGGTTAGTGTGGGGCACAAGAGAATCAGAGGATCATAGGAATAGGGGCATAGTGATGGAGAATGTCACTGATATAGTGTGGTGCAAGACTATTTAAAGCTTTATAAGTTAACTAGCCATGTGCGCCCAACTACGTTGCGCGTGTTAAAGTTGTCTGTGAAGGGCTCCCTGTTTAAACGCAGCTGCCAGTCGTGAACTGGGCCCTTCGTCGCACAGCATTATGATTTTTTATAAGGGAAACAAAATTACAAAAGAAAACCCTTGGACATTGATTCGATAGGAACGGCCTACTCGGAATCACTGTCCGAATCGTAATTATGTGGTGGTGTAGGAGCATTTCTGCTTCTGTCCGTTCACAGTCCGTCTCGTTTTCACGACGCTGTCGTTTCCTCTCACAATCTCTTCTCAACCTTTCTCCAATCTCGCAGGTTGCTTTGTGGCAATCCAAAGAGTAAGGCAATATACACGGAGCAATGGTTATAAAAGGGGGACACATAGGTATCCAGGCTCTTTAAAGCATAAATAGGGATCACTTCACTGACATGTGAGCAAGCCACGGTACAACTGTGAGACGCGCAGCACTCGCCGGCTACAACGTAACAATAATAATTTCCGGAACGTGCTGTTACGTTGTCATTTATTTTACCCACTGTCTTTCTTTCATTCATATGTCACGTAGGCATGTACCTTTTATCTTCGGCAATCTCATTCTCTAACCAGGCCTCAGGAGCTAACCAGTGTAACACTGTCCACCACCCCTTTCGTTATTCCGGCACATTGTTGACATCCGTGAGTAACAACAACGTACTAAACTGGAAGGTGGTCTACACATGCGTGGAATTCGCGGACAAACAAAGATCAAGATCTAAATAAAGATCTCTTTAGTTAATTTAAAGCACAACAATTTGTTTAGTTTGAATGTCTGTGTTTTGAGGTGTGACTGGCGTACTACAGTCTTCAGTAGTATAAGCCTGGAGGAGATTCTTAATGCAATGCCTATGTTTTAGCTGTCTCTCTACTGCCATCTAGTGCTTCTTCTTCTAATTCATTCGCGGACAAACAAAGATCAAGATCCAAATGAAGATTATATATAGAGATTAATATTAATTATTAGAATGATACATTCAATCCTGTAAAACACAGGGAGTCAGTGAAGACGAAGCAGGATGAGTGTGATGTACTCACTGTTGCAGGTCTGTGTAAGGACTCTTGCAGCAGAGTTCTGAATCAACTCAAGCTGTGATAGAAGATCTGAAGGGTCACCTGCCAGAAGGGAAGTACAACAGCCAATGCAGGATGTGACAAAAGCATGGACAGGTTTCTCAGTATTAAGAAAGGAGGAGACTGAGTGAACACAGTATATGTGACAAGGTGGCTGTAAGAGCATTTCTTAATGTGGTTTATGTGAATGGAATAAGAAAGGAAAGAACCAAACATGACTCCAAGAATCCAGATTGGTTCCTGCCTTGCGCCCTGTGTTGGCTGGGATTGGCTCCAGCAGACCCCCGTGACCCTGTATTCGGATTCAGCGGGTTGGAAAATGGATGGATGTCGTAGAGCTGAGCGTAAATGGAGGAAAACTAAACTGATTATCCACTATGAGATATTGAAGGTTAAAATAACAGAATACAATAACACAGTCCATCTTGAGAGGTGCTGCTATTTCTCTAAGATTATAAATAACAATGCTAGTAATCCCAGAGTCTTATTTTTTACGATTGATCATCTGCTAAACCCAGGTAACGCAAAGGAATGCCTCCAAAATACTTCCAGTTAAACCTGTGAGGCTATTGCTGTATTTTTCAATCAAAAAATTAATGATATTAGAAATAACATAGTATATCTTCCCAACACTGCGGATCCTCCTAAGCCCCAGTACTCTATTATAAACAAATTAAATTCTTTCACCAGGATAGATTTACCTGATTTACATAGAATAATCTCTCAACTGAAACCCTCCACCTGCATCCTTGACCCAATACCAACAAGTTTTTTCAAAGAAGTATCGGTCGTGCTAATTGACAATATTCTTGACATAGTAAATTTGTCATTAAATACAGGGGTATTTAAAAAAAGAATACGGGCGTCTTACCAGACTGTCTTAAGACTACTGTAATTAAACCCCTACTCAAGAAAAATAATCTTGACCCTTCTGCTTTTGAAACTTTTAGACCCATCTCTAACCTGCCCTTCTTAAGTGAAATTCTAGAGAAGGCAGTAATTATGCAGTTAAATAACAATCACAATAAACCTGCTATTCTTGATAAATTTCAGTCAGGTTTCAGAACAAATCACAGCACAGAAACTGCATTCGTTAAAGTAGTAAATGACTTGCGAGTAAATGCAGACAGAGGCCATTTACTGTATCTGTTCTCATCCTCCTAGATCTGAGTGCCGTATATGACACCATTGATCATAATATTCTTAGAAATCGCCTTAGTCAATGGATGGGCCTCTCAGGCAGTGTCTTTAATTGGTTTGAATCCTACCTGGCAGGGAGAAAATTCTTTGTTAGTTGTGGTGATCACAAATCAAAGACACATGATATTCTATATGGTGTTCCACAAGGCTCTATCCTGGGTCCGCTGCTCTTCTCAATCTTTATGCTTCCGTTAGGTCAGATTATCTCAGGTTACAACGTGAGCTACCACAGCTATGCTGATGACACACAGCTGTACTTATCAATAGCACCTGATGACCCCGACTCTCTCGATTCACTAACACAATGTCTTACTGGTATTTCTGAATGGATGAATAGTAATTTTCTCAAGCTAAATAAAGAGAAAACTGAAATTTTAGTGATTGGCAATAATGGATACAATGATGTTATCAGAAATAAACTTGATGCATTAGGATTAAAAGTCAAGATGGAAGTAAAAAACCTAGGGGTAACTGTTGACTGTAACCTGAATTTTAAATCGCATATTCATCAGACCACTAGGACAGCATTTTTTCACTTAAGAAATATAGCAAAAGTTAGACCTCTTATATCATTGAAAGATGCTGAGAAATTAATTCACGCTTTTGTTTTTAGTCGACTAGATTACTGTAACGCACTCCTCTCAGGACTACCCAAAAAAGACATAAATCATTTGCAACAAGTACAGAATGCAGCTGCTAGAATCCTAACTAGGAAAAGAAAATCCGAACACATTTCTCCAGTTTTGATGTCACTACAATGGTTACCTGTGTCTTTCAGAATTTACTTTAAAATTCTGCTTATGGTTTATAAAGTCTTAAATAATCTCGCTCCATCTTATATATCGGAATGTCTGACACCCTATATCCCAAATCGTAACCTTAGATCCTCAAATGAGTGTCCCCTTATAATTCCAAAAGCTAAACTTAAAAGAAGTGGTGAGGCGGCCTTCTGCTGTTATGTACCTAAAATCAGGAATAGCCTGCCAATAGGAATTCGCCAGGCTAATACAGTGGAGCACTTTAAAACACTGCTGAAAAATTACTTTAACATGGCCTTCTCATAACTTCACTTTAATTTAATCCTGATACTCTGTATGTTCAAGTCATTATAATAACTATTCATGGTGGCTCTAAAATCCATACTAACCCCTATTCTCTCTTCTGTTTCTTTTTCCGGTTTCTTTGTGGTGGCGGCCTGCGCCACCACCATCTACTCAAAGCATCATAATGTTCCTACATCGATGGACTAAAAGCCAGAAGTCTACATGACCATCATCATCAAGCCCTTCTGTGAGAACCCTAAATACAAAGAGGACTGTTTCATTTATGTTAGGTAGAATGCCCAGAGGGGACTGGGTGGTCTCATGGTCTGGAATCCCTGCAGATTTTATTTTTTTCTCCAGCCGTCTGGAGTTTTTTTTTGTTTTTTCTGTCCTCCCTGGCCAGCGGAACTTACTCTTATTCTATGTTAATTAATGTTGGCTTATTTTATTTTCTATGTCTTTTATTTTTCTATTCTTCATTATGTAAAGCACTTTGAGCGACATTTTTTTTTATGAAAATGTGCTACATAAATAAATGTTGTTGTAGTCTGTAACAATTGCCATTGCTCCTTATTCAAAAAACTTTAAACTAGATAAGAGTCAGTCAACGTCCAACCTGCTATATCCTAACACAGGGTCATGGGGGGGGGAGTCTGCTGGATCCAATCCCAGCCAACACAGGGTGCAAGGCAGGAAACAAACCCCGGGCAGGGCACCAGCCCACCACAGGGCACACACACACAAAGGACAATTTTGGATCGCCAATACACCTGACTTGCATGTCATTGGACTGTGGGAGGAAACCAGAGCACCCGGAGGAAGACCATGCAGACATTAGGAGAACATGCATACTCCACGCAAGGAGGACCCAGGAAGTAAACCCGGGTCTCCTAACTGTGAGGCAGTAGCGCTACCACTGCACCAATGTGCCACCCACTAAATAAAAGTTTTTGAAAAAATGTGTCTCTTGTAAAGAAACAGCCTATTTATTTAACGTAGAAAAATGATCAGTAGCTGTTATCTCTATCACTTCTTTTATAGAATATGAAGACATTAAAACATTAAAGATATTATAAGGGAGCGGTCTCCAACTGCAGTCCTGGAGAGCTACTGTGGCTGCAGGTTTTCATTCTAACCCTTTTCTTAATTAGAGACCAGATTTTGCTGCTAATAAACTCTTTGCCTTAATTTTAATTGATGCACAACTTAAGACACAGGCCCCTTAATTATTTTTTTCCCTTAATTAGCAACCAAACAATATTAAGACACAAAATGAACCAACACATAAACAACAACCTGCGTCCATCACACAAAAACTGAAAATAAAGAAAGGTGAAGGCCTCAGTAATGTTGATCTGCTCAGGTCACCAAAAGAGAAAATAAAATCAACAGTTTTGGAAATGTCTGCTATGGCAGAATGAACGCCATGGAATTAAATAACGGGTTTAATTAGCAACGAGAATTGGCTTCAAATTAAGAAACTGAATGAAGGTTGGAGTTTGAGGCCCCAACTTCAAATTTAGTTTTAGGTGCCGTTTAGGGAAAAAAGAATCAATTCAGCGGTCAGAGTCTCAAGAAAAGTCAATTAAAATAAAGAGAAATAGTTAATTAGCAGCAAAAACTTGCAGCCACAGTAGTTCTCCAGGCCTGGAGTTGGAGACCCCTTTTATAAGGTTAACAATGCACAAGAAAGTTCTGCCATCGTAATTGTACAAAAATGTCCACTTTGTTATCCGACAACAAAGCTTTGCTGAAACGCGTTCCCTCTCCCTCTCATCGCTTTAAATACTTGTGGCTTCACATGAAATCAATCAAGTAATGTTCAAGGAGGCTTAGGCAATCACTCTGAAGTTAGAATGAGTGTTCATTTATACCACAACTCTCCTTATTTTTTTTCCCCCAGTGATATTGCAGTCCTGTCCAGAGTGCTGTATTTCTGTTTTTCATTTCTGATTCTGTATTGCCCCTAGTTCTATTTGAAGCAGGTTATAGAAAAGTCATCATCTAAAATATAATAGAGAAGCCTAACTGTGCTGATGGCATTATCACTGGCCGCTAGCCAATATATCATTCTTTGCCAGTTGTTATGAAGATGATTGCTAGGTCTTATGTTCAGAAATGAGAAGTACACTGTTGGATATTTGATTCTTTTTTAACAGTATATCTAATAGGGTTTCTGTACCATATTTACACCTCTAAAATCATTTCTTTTCTCCAGACCATTTTTTTATACAGTACCTCCTTGTGTTTCTTTACCTTCAATCAGTCTCAATGTGGAACCTTGGCCGAACTTACCAGAAAATTCAAACGTGCTTACAGCTCTGACAGTGTATGTAACCAATTCCTTCAGATTAAGGTATAATCTTCACATATTTACGACTGCAAATTGGACAAATTTGAGAAAAAAAAACAAAAAAAAGAATCTAAGCAAAACTGAACCTGCATTAAACCATTGCATTCTCAGGCACTCTCCATAATGTTTGGGACAAAGACATATTTTACCTTGATTTACCCTTCTGCTCCACAGTTTAAAATTATAAATCAAACAATTCAGACATTGTGATCAAAGCGCACACTGTAGACTTTCACTCAAGGGGATCTGCATACATTTTTGATCTCACCATGTAGAAATGACAACACGTTTTATACATGGTCCCTTTGGGCAGTTGACGTGGGCAGTAGAGGGAACAGGAGAAGAAGTTATATGTGGCAGAAATGAAAATGTTGAAATGGATGTGTGGAGTTACAGGAAAATCTAATATCATCTTATGAGTGCATATACTGGGGGAGAAATACAATTTCACACAAATTTACTGTTATCCCATTTAGAAGTTCAACTATTAGATAAAATCAACTGAGTATGGAGGAACCATCCATCTTAAGCTACTGTAATTGATTCAAACAAAACAAAAATCATCTTTACATTCTTACATCTCTTATTTTACTGTTAACATTTCTATATGAAGAATCTATCTCACCCATGTTGTACTTGTATTTAGGACTCCTGTATAAAAGCAAAATTCATATTAAGATTAGAGAGCACTGCTTCAAGCATCGGTTCCTGCATTCTGCTTGATGCTGCCAGAATATCCCACCCCATCTACATCTTTCTTCAAATATGTCAAATAAAGCTCCATTAAAGCGTTGCTCTCTGTGATGTTGTGTAACTGCTTATTTATGAAAAGAATCAAAAGATGAGACAAAAAAGAAAGACATCCATTTTACTATTTAACAAAGAGAAAATGAAAAATCATATATTTTTTAAAAGATTGGGGGGTTCCGCCCCCTGCTCGCTTTGCTCGCCCACCCCCGGGTTTGGTTTACCGGATATACAATTTAAAGAGATTCTTATTTTCATGGAAATTATTAAATATGCATTATTTTCACTTTTACTTTAAAACTTTTGTAAAAACAATACTGCACTTGTCCTTTACTTCCGGCCCCGGGTGTGGTTAAATGTCTTTTTACATGATGTATAATGCTGCTTGTGTTGTGAAGGGGGGGTGGCTGAACGCACGCTAAGGAGAAGCGGTTGGATCATCTGCTGTCTTTCTGCTGCTTGTCGCGCTGCGTGTCGATCATTTCAAAGCCTGTACAGCAGCTGTCCTTTTGCCACTTCGTGTCTCTGCCGCTCGCATTACGAAGGGGGAGTGGGGGGGCTTAACGCAAGCTAAGGAGAAGCATTTGGATTATCTGCTGGCTTGTTGCTGCTGGAGAGTTGCGTATTCTGCTTGTTGCTTGTCGTTGTTTTAAGAGCTGGGAGCACATGATGTCTGTCTGCCAAAAGTATTCCAACAACTGCTAGGTTAGATGTCTATGAACTTGTTTTAAATGTGTTCTCACTGCCTTGTCCTGCTTGACGTTAAAGTGTCTCTCATGGGACGTCAAATTGTCTTCCGAGAAGATCACGTCTCGTCTCCCTAGTCTCCCTTCCAAGATTTTTTTTTTATAATAGAGAGACATACTGTATATCCACAGTATTTGAGGATATGATGTTACACTAATAACACATGACCTAGATATAAGGATAAAATAATAAAATACAGAATTTCAAATGTGTGTAAATTAACAAGCAGAAGGCAGAGAAACAATTGTATTAAGCTGTCGCCCAGTTCAGGGTGGCCAGGATCCTAAAAATATTGTAGCTCAAGGACAGCTTAGAAAATAATAAATGTGCCCAAGAAAACAGCCCAGTGGCAGATGTAGACAAATGACAAAGAAAAGCAAGGCCGGTGTGAAAGCGAAAGTGTTACGTACATACCATCAAAGTCTGAGGGGGGGTGGGGGTACTCTCCATGATTGGACAACAGTAAAGAACATGTACAATACACAAAAATCAGGGGAAGGGGTGCCAGATGAATAAAAAGCATGATAAAAAATTCATTGAGGTGGGGTTTGGGGGTTTGAAAAATAGTCCAAAATACTGCATTGTTTTTAAAAAGGTAACCCAAAAACGCAACCTGCAAAAGCCCTTTTTTTTGGCAGTGAATATCAAAAATTAGCCCAATCGGGTGAGAAAACTGCAGATCTGAGTTGTTGCATGTTAAACAGACCAATCAGAGGCCATTCTCCCAGATAACATTAGGAAGTTTTTCTTTACACACAAAACCATAGAGACTTGGAATAAGCTACTAAGTAGTGTGAAAGACAGTAAGTCTTTAGGGACTTTCAAAACTCCACTTGATGTTTTTTTTAGAAGAATTATTAAGTGGATAGGACTGGCAAGCTTTGTTGAGCTGCATGGCCTGTTCTTGCCCAGATTGTTCTAATGTTCTTAAAAGGACAGGAGAGGAAATTGAAAGAATGGAGAAGGGCTTTAGAAAATAGAGAGTTGAAGATAAATAGGAAGAAGAAAATTTGGGGATTAATGATGATCGGGATTCAGAAGGTAGCCTGCTATGAGAGCTATTGAAATGAGTAGATAAGTTTAAATATCTAGGATCAGTGGTGGCCTGAGATGGAAAATATATACAGAGACAACACAGAGAGTGCAATGTGGATGAAACAGTTGGAAGAAGGTATCTGGAGTATTGTGTGATAGAAGACAGTGCTGACATCGGCAATGATGCATGGAGCAGAGACATGGGCTGTAGACAATAGTTTAAGTTAACAGTAGGGCATCATGTAGTTCTAGATACTTCACTTATTCATAATGCATATGGGCTGTGGGAAAAAGAGACATACCCCAATTTTAAGTTTGGAAATATATGAAAAAAACATGTTTCTTAAATTACAACATTAGAACACTCTAGAAGAGAACAGGCCATTCAGCCCAACAAAGCTCGCCAGTCCTATCCACTTATTCTTCCAAAAAAACATCAAATTCAGTTTTTATAGTTGCTAAAGTCTTACTGTCTACCAAACTACTTGGTAGCTTATTCCAAGTGTCTGTGGTTCTTTGTGTAAAGAAAAACTTCCTAATGTTTGTGTGAAATTTACTCTTCACAAATTTCCAACTGTGTCCCCGTGTTCTTGATGAACTCATTTTAAAGTCACACTCTCGATCAACTGTACTAATTCCCTTCATAATTTTAAATGCTTCAATCATGTCTCCTCTTAATCTTCTTTTGCTTTTAATCTTTCCTCATAACTCATCCCCTGTAGCCCAGGAAACAGCCTAGTCGCTCTTTTCTAGAACTTTTCTAGTGGTGTTAAGTTCAGTTTGTAGCCTGGAGAACAAAGCTGCACCCAGTACTCAAGATGAGGCCTCACCAGTGTGTTATAAAGGTTGAGCAGAACCTCCTGTGACTTGTACTCCACACATCAAGGTGCTATATAACCTGACATTCTGTTTCCCTTCTTAATGGCTTCTGAACACTGCCTGGCAGTTGATAGTGTCAACTCCACTACGACTCTTAAATCCTTCTCATAAGATGGACTCTCGATTTTCAGAGCGCCCATTGTGTATTCAAACCTAACATTTTTACTTATTAAGTGTAATATTTTACATTTACTGCTACAAGTCTGCCCAAGCCTGTATGCTAACCAAGTCCTTCTGTAATGATATAACGGATTCCAAATTATCTGCTAATCCACCTATCTTCGTGTCATCAGCAAACTTAACCAGCTTGTTACTTATATTCCTATCTATATCATTTATATATACTGCGGAACATCGGTTTACGAGTAACTTGGTTTACGAGTGTTTTGCAAGACGAGCAAAATTTTTTAATAAATTTTGACTTGATAAACGAGCGATGTCTTGCAATACGAGCAGTATGGATACACTTTGTCTGCTGAGTGTCATGTGATCACAACTGAGCTGATGGCTCTTCTCTCTCTCTCTCCCCTTATCTCTCTTGCTCGCACAGCGCGTCTCTATCTCTCTCTCTCTCTCCTTATCTCGCTCGCTCGCACTCGCCTCTCTCTCCTTATCTCTCTTGCTCACACAGCGCGTCTCTCTCTCTCTCTCTCTCTCCTTATCTCGCTCGCACTCACCTCTCTCTCTCTCTCCTCTTGAGGGCAATTGTCTCCTATTCTCCGTCAGAGTCTGTGTGCCTCACTCATATAGTCAACATCTGTACGAGCGTATACTGTTTACTACAGCATTGTGACTGTGTGTGTGTGTGTGTGCTGTAAAGTGCGAGTCCCCATCTTGCGCCTCAAAACACGAAGCTGAGTCTCAGTACTTTAACAACACCAGCCGCCTTCAGCTTGAAACAGCAACAACGCTGTTATTTATTGTAGCGGGATCTTTATAATGTTCCTTGTATCACCCATTGACGGCAGGCGCTTATAGCATGTCTGTGATCTTTTTAAATGCGCTTATACGGCGAACTGCTACAGCGCTGGGAGACTGCGATTGCTTTGGGACGCTCTTCCGCGTGTCGTCCCGTTGGGTGGAATCCCACATGAGTTTAGAAACTCACTCACACCAGCCATGATTCTTTTTAAAGGTAAAGTGCAGGTTAATTTGTTTTATGTATTTTTACTTTATATTTTGTATTAATCATTTTTATATGAATAGTTTTGGGTTGTGGAACGAATCATCTGAGTTTCCATTATTTCTTATGGTGAAATTCGCTTTGATATACGAGTGCTTTGGATTGCGAGTACGTTTCCAGAATGAATTATGCTCGCAAACCGAGGTTCCACTGTATTAAAAATAGCAGTGGCTCTAGCACTGACCCCTACTCTTAACATTGGCCAGTTCTGACAAGGTTCCTCGCCCATCACCCTCTGCTTCCCTTCTGTGTTTGAGCCAATTCTGCACCCACCTGCACACCACAGCCTGAACTCCCAGATCTTTTAATTTGATGTCCAACCTCTCTTGTGGCACCTTATCAAATGCAAGTCCAGATAAATAATATCATCTGTTCTACTTTGATCATATCATTTTGTTGCTTCCTCATAGAATTGCACCATGTTGATAAAACACAACCTCCCTCTTCTGAACCCACGTTGACTGTTCAGAATAACTCCTGTCCTTGCCATGTGTTGCACAATCTTATCCTTTATAATTCCTTCCATTAATTTCCCTGCAATGCATGTTAAGCTTACTGGCCTACAGTTACTTGGATCTGCCATGCCACACTTTTATATAATGAGATGATATTTGCCATTAATGTATCTTAAATTGGAAGCAATACGGTACTGTATAAGTTATTTTATTTTGTATTTGGACTTGAATTTGTATCCAGGATTGTGGATGATGTGTCAGGTAGGAGGAGGAAAAGGTCACTAACACGCTTTAAAAGTTCCCTTTCTTTCTTTCTTTCTTTCTTTCTTTCTTTCTTTCTTTCTTTCTTTCTTTTATCCCAACATCCTTCTAAGATATTCTGCCCCCCTTTATTTATTTATGTATTTATTTTTGTTGCTAAGGCTTAAATTGGAATTTTGATAGGCGGGGGCTTTCTATAATCCAATCACATTTCCCAAGAGAGGTAGGTGGGACACTCTGTGTACTACCCACAATGCAATCTTTCTCTTCACTCCTACTATTCATTGACCACAGACTTGCACAGCGCTGAGGTTTGCTTGCTAACTTTGAGAAGGAGAACTTTTACAATTGGATTTGTGAGCAGAAGACAATCTTTTCAAGACCAAGACTAATGAATCGCCTGCTGTCACACAGCTAAATGCTTGCCCTTAGAATATGAAATACGTCTTGTTAAATGTGCCAAGTGTATCAGCCACTGTGGTGTTTTGTGGTGGGGTATTTCAATTAACCTTGACTGCTTGATTCACAATTTATGGCATCATTCTGTGCAGCACATACGGTTCCTCAACTGCATAGCAGAGTCCCTGGTTAGAGTGTCTAATATGAAAAATAATGGGTGTTGTTCACCTTGTTAATATCCTTCAAGACTCTGAAAGCTTGTAGTAAATCTTCTTTTAACCCTTTTCTCCAGAATAAATCTAGGCTAAGCCTCTCTAATTAATTTGAAGTGGGTCACCCAGAGATGAATCCTGTCTTTCTACTCCGTACTTTTCACAATACTTTATTTCACACTTTTACTGTTAAGTTACCCTTCTATAATATTTATTAGGTATATACATGTCATTTTTGTTTACCTTTTTACTATATATACTTTTATACAATACCATTATGCAGTCAAAGTAAAACAATTGATAAAAGCAGGCTTAGAAACTTTATTTTCCTTACCAGCGGCAGTGGAGTGTTGCACAGCAGGTCTTCTCTTAGCCACAAGCAAAATAACAGTGCATTGTGGCTGGTAAAAAAGCAATACAAATCCCGATTTTAGTCATTAAATTTGATTATTTTAAATTATCCAGCTGGCACAGTTTCTACTTGAAATACACTGCGTGAAATTGTATTTTGTTATATCTTTATAGAGACATATGAGGTTAGTTTTTTTCAATGCACAAGCATAATGGATTACAATACATCATTAAAAGTAGTACGTCACACTACAGTAGTTCAACAAACTGCATTTTACAGCAGGATGAAAAAAACAAAAGGTTTTACATGATTATTTTTCCTTAACAGTATATTTATTTTCAAAAGCATAAAAGGTTCTTTCTACATTTTCTACAGAAGAGCTTTCATATTTTTAACTTATGTAAAGAAATGACAAGGGTATTATTTTCAACATAATTCTGTACTTCCATCTCTTGCATATTCATAATTGCATGTCAAAAAAAATTTAAAAAGTCAGGAGTGGCCATTTCCAAAAACTTGTCCTATTATAGAAACATCTTTCCATGTGATTCTATTTTTTGCCTGTTAATAAATTCCATTCTGTACTTTTTTTTGTATATTTTTTTGTGGTTCCCTGATCATTAGGAGATTTGATCAGCATTAGAAGAATTCACCAATTTTGTGTTTCTTTTTCTCTGTTAGAAATTCTGGAGTGACAGTTTAAACATACCATGAATGCTGGGCATAAGATTTGCTCATTTAAAATGTTTAATGACACTAAAATGTAATCAAACTGTTAAAAGTAAAAAATAAAGTAGCAAAGAAAATGCATTTTTTCTTTTTAAACACACCTGTTACATTACAGGGTCATAGTGAGGTGAAACCTACCGCAGTGGCATGGGCCACAAGAAGCCCTGGACGCTACACATACAATACAATACAATACAATTTATTTTTTTATAGCCCAAAATTACACAAGGAATGCTGCAATGGGCTTTAACAGGCCCTGTCTCTTGACAGCCCCCCAGTCTTGACTCTGTAAGAAGACAAGGAAAAACTCCCAAAAAACCCTTGTAGAGAAAAAATGAGAAGAAACCTTGGGAAAGGCAGTTTAAAAAGAGACCCCTTTTCAGGTAGGTTGGGCATGCAGTGGTTGTCAAAAAGAAGGGGGTCAATACAATACAGTACAATACACAGAACAGAACACAAGTAATCTGCAATACAGTATAAAAATGAAAAAAAATTAACAAGTACAGAGCACATTCAACAGTAGATGATATCACATAATATGATTTGGATTTGTTTAAAGTCCTGGAGACCTTGACCTTCAAGCTGCCTTCCCCTATTGGCCATTCCACAGCTGGGACAATGCTGGACCAGCCAATCCGATGAAAGGACCCCTCTACCCAACAATTCCTGTGATCCTCTATCAGAGATGACTTCACCTTAGGCTGGCAAAACAACTTGGCAGGTGGGCAGTGGGCACCAAGTGCCACATTTGAGTACTGAGAAAAGAAACAGAATAGGTGAGGGTTAGTACCAAATTATAACTACCAAGTTACTTATGTTTTAGTGCTAATGACTAACAACAGAGATGCAGTCTGTACAGTTAATCAGAAGCTCTAGTCAGGGTGTGCTAAACTGAAGTAGTGAGTCTTCAGCTGGGATTTCAAAGCTGAGACCGAAGGAGCATCTCTTATCACATGGGCACAGTCATGCAGAGTCATTATTACTTATTATTTGACTAACACACTAATCCAAGAGAAAATGTCTTCCATTTGTATTGTTTTTCCAGGTGGAGCACAAGCAGGCAAAGTGACTTGCTCATAGCCACACTGTGTCAGTAGCGAGATTAGAACCTGCACTCTCAAGGTTTCAAATATAAGGCCTTCACCTCTACGCCACACGGCCTGCTGCAGATATACCTCATTTGTAAAATGTTATTAATTTCTGGAATCTGTTTACAGTGTCAATGTTCTAATGTTCTTTTTTTTTAATTAGAAGGTCACAGGGAGCTAAAACCCATCATAGGATCACCGGATGTAAGACGTGAACCAATCCTGAATGGAATTTCAGAAGGAGACTGTCACCATGTATTGATTGGATGGTAATATGGTTCATAAAATGGTTCATTTTTATTACTATTTAATTTAATATTGTTTCTTTGTATCAGTATACTGCTGCTGGATTATGTGAATTTCCCCTTGGGATTAATAAAGTATCTATCTATCTATCTATCTATCTATCTATCTATCTATCTATCTAT
>JANRMT010062841.1:23671949-23728408 GCA_026402145.1 Polypterus bichir lapradei | reverse complement strand
TGTGATTAAATGCGTTATTTTTTGTTATGGAGTACATGCATCGAAGCTTCTCAGCTGTGCTTGTGCTAAGAATAGGAAAGATTTTAAAAATAACGTAACATGATTCTGCGTTAACTGCATATTTTTTCATACTTCTCAAACCAAGGAAATGCGAGGTTAAAATGAACCGAGAAGCACGCGTACATACTCAGTACATCCCCTCTCGGGAATCGAACCTCAGATGTAGGCGATAGAGGCGAAGCCTCTACAATTACGCCACGGTGTGTGGCTTATTTATTTCAGAGTATGTAGATCGGGATATATATATATATTCGCAGCGGAGACGTAGTGTGTTAAAGAAGCTATGGAAAAGAAAAGGGAACATTTTAAAAATAACGTAACATGATTGTCAGTATACAGTAATTGCTTTGTGAGTGTTGCTGTGATCAAGGATTCGATTATCATTATTTGTTTCAATCAGGGTCGTATTTGTACGATGTGTTGTGTTCAAGTTACATTCTGTGTTTGTCAGTTGTTGTAAAGATTAAATTCTGTAATTACAGCCACATTAGCTCCACAAATGAGACACACGGGTTTACCGGCAATGTCAGTAAACATATACTCAGCCTCCCATCGGTTTTTAAAGGCTCTATTTTCAGAATCAACTTTTCTCTTCGGCATCGTGTGGGCTAGCTTCACAATAACTTGCAGCAACGCGGTAAGTGTTCGGTAAGGCAGCTGAAGCGCTGCATTATGGGATCTGTAGTTTATTGTGTTACCAGCGCTTCATATACCCGGGCCATTAATAACAATAATACAGTATATAAAATGATCTCGCGGGCCGGATATAATTACACGCCGGGCCGGATGTGGCCCGTGGGCTTTGAGTTTGACTCATACAGTATGGACTAAATTGAACTTGAAAAGAAATATTTTTTGGAATGTGATCGCGCAAGTCAGTACATCGAGCCCGCGTGCTATTGTGGTTTTGCTTGTGTGCTTCAGTAAGTTACCGTCCCCTCGCTCTTACTTTTTTACCGTTCATCTAATGAATACACTGAGTATGGCTTTACCAAAACAATCATTGATCGCGAATAAAGTATCAATTATTCATGAAGCTTCAATAGGTGAATAGGTGATCTGTCTTTCTGCGTTAACCGCATGCGTTTTCATACGTCTCAAACTAAGGGGATGCGAGGTTAAAATAAATCGAGAAGCGCGCGTACATACTTAGTGCATCCCCTCACGTGAGCCGCTGAATATGGTTTTATATGTCAGTCGCTCGCTTCTAATTGTTTCGCTGCCTTCTTAATTATATAATGCATGTTTTCTAAAGCGCGTTTTGTAGCTCTTCCTGGCTTTCTACGTAATGCGTGATTACGTGAGAGGCGTGATTATGTCATACGAAACTCCGCCCCTCCAGCTGAACTCCATTACAGTAAATGGAGAAAAACAACTTCCAGTTATGACCATTACGCGTAGAATTTCGAAATGAAACCTGCCCAACTTTTGTAAGGAAGCTGTAAGGAATGAGCCTGCCAAATTTCAGCCTTCTACCTACACGGGAAGTTGGAGAATTAGTGATGAGTCAGTCAGTCAGTCAGTCAGTCAGTGAGTGAGTGAGTGAGTGAGTGAGTGAGTGAGTGAGTGAGTGAGTGCTTTGCCGTTTATTAGTATAGATACACACAAGGACAGACAGGCAATCAATAATATATACAATTCCCCCCACCGGCCCAAAGACACAAGTGAAATATGTATATATATGTTATTTATAACATATATACAGTCATATGAAAAAGTTTGGGAACCCTTCTCAGCCTGCATAATAATTTACTCTACTTTCAACAAAAAAGATAACAGTGGAATGTCTTTCATTTCCTAGAACATCTGGGCACTACGGTGTTTTCCGAACAAAGATTTTTAGTGAAGCAGTATTTAGTTGTATGAAATTAAATCAAATATGAAAAACTGGCTGTGCAAAAAATTTGGGTTCCCTTGTAATTTTGCTGATTTGAATGCATGTAACTGCTCAATGCTGATTACTTGCAACACCAAATTGGTTGGATAAGCTTGTTAAGCCTTGAACTTCATAGACAGGTGTGTCCAATCATGAGAAAAGGTATTTAAGGTGGTCAATTGCAAGTTGTGCTTCCCTTTGACTCTCCTCTGAAGAGTGACAGCATGGGATGCTCAAAGCAACTCTCAAAAGATCTGAAAACAAAGATTGTTCAGTCTCATGGTTTAGGGGAAGGCTGCAAAAAGTCATCTCAGAGGTTTAAACTGTCAGTTTCAACTGTAAGGAATGGAATCAGGAAATGGAAGGCCACAGGCACAGTTGCTGTTAAACCAACCCAGGTGTGGTAGACCAAGAAAAATACAGGAGTGGCATATGCTCAAGATTGTGAGACAACCCATAGATCACCTCTAAATACCTGCAAACACATCTTGCTGCAGATGGTATATCTGTACATCATTCTACAATTCAGCGCAATTTGCACAAAGAACATCTGTATGGCAGGGTGATGAGAAAGAAGCCCTTTCTGCACTCACGCCACAAACAGAGTCGCTTGTTGTATGCAAATGCTCATTTAGACAAGCCAGATTCATTCTGGAACAAAGTGCTTTGGACTGATGAGACAAAAATTGAGTTATTTGGTCAGAACAAAAAGCGCTTTGCATGGCAGAAGAAGAACAACGCATTCCAAGAAAACCACCTGCTACCTACTGTCAAATTTGGTGGAGGTTCCATCATGCTGTGGGGCTGTGTGGCTAGTTCAGGGACTGGGGCTCTTGTTAAAGTCGAGGGTCAGATGAATTCAACCGAATATCAACAAATTGTTCAGGATAATGTTCAAGCATAAGTCACAGAGTTGAAGTTATGCAGGGTTTTGAAATTCTAAAAAGACAATTACCCAAAACACAGTTCGAAATCTACAAAGGCATTCATGCAGAGGGAGAAGTACAATGTTCTGGAATGGCCGTCACAGTCCCCTGACTTGAATATCATCGAAAATCTATGGGATGATTTGAAGCAGGCTGTCCATGCTTGGCAGTCATCAAATTTAACTGAACGTGAGAGATTTTGTATGGAAGAATGGTCAAAAATACCTCCATCCAGAATCAAGACATTCATCAAAGGCTATAGGAGGCGTCTATGGGCTGTTATATTTGCAAAAGGAGGCTCAACTAAGTATTGATGTAACATCTCTGTTGGGTTGCCCACATTTATGCACCTGTCTAATTTTGTTATGATGCATATTGCACATTTTCTGTTAATCCAATAAACTTAATGTCACTTGTGAAATACTACTGTTTCCATAAGGCATGTCATATATTAAAAGGAAGTTGCTACTTCGAAAGCTCAGCCATTGATAAACAAAAATCCAAAGAATTAAGAGGGGTTCCCAAACTTTTTCATATGACTGTATTTATAATCGAAATAATACAAAGCCCTCCCTTGTCCTTAAACAATAAATGAATAAACACAGAACACATATATCAAAAACAAGCTGTAATGAATGGGTGAGAGTGAGTCCAAAGTTATTAATGTTCTGAATTAAATGAAATACTGTTCGATATGCTAGGCTTGCTCCTTCCTGAAATAACTCCAAATGATCTCACTGTGTGAGTCCTCGGCAGTGGTTGAAATAAATCCAAACCCCGGGGTTTCTCCGTACTGGCTGACGTACTGATGATCCAAACAATTAAAAAAAGCAGACGTTAAGGTTGTGCAATAAAAAGTAAACGATGATTTGGTGAAACGATACTTCTCTCCTCTGGTTTAAATAAAAATATCCTGGACAAAACTGGTGAGATAAGAGGAAATACCAGTATTGGGTCACTGCCTCCCTGCATCATCTTTCCCAATTTGTTTCCCGGGGACAACATTTACATAAACACACAATGGATTTCAACAGGATGATGCAAAAAAGACGCAACTCAGCACAAAACACCCATTTAATATCTACAATCATGTAGCCCCGCTACAACTAGCCACTTACTACATGTGGTTACTTCATTTCTTTTCTTTTTTTTTATTATGACCACAGCATTTTAATATATACTTCAAAGCATTATTTCATTACAGTGTAGCATCGAAAGGTGTGCAGTTGTGTCGAAGAGCAATTTTAAGTGTAACCTCAACCTACACCTGCCAAACTCTTGCAGGAACTCAAGTAATCTTACTTTGAATTTTCACACTGTGTGCGGATTAAATACTAAACCACTTCAGAAACTCTGAATGCCTCAACAGTCACAGCACACTTTTTTAGTCTGATTATAAAAGGATTTTTTAAAATTACATACTGAAAATCATAGCTAAGTAATACTTAGCTCCTAATAAAGCTCTTTTTAAATATATTTCAAAAAAATTAAAATTATAGGCCTTAGACAGCACTTTCATAATATTCAGGGCTACCAAAGCCCTGTGAATAACAAATGTGTGTTTTATGGGACTTACAAATTAACGCAGCATCACCCAGTGTGATCTTTGATGTATTTGTTAACTAACTGCTGAGGTATACAGGTGGCCAGCAGAATGAAGGAAGCATCTAAGTAAGTGTGGGATACGAACTGAAAGCAGATGCATCTTCAAAGATGAGGTCTTTGAACCGATTAACTAATTGACATCCCATCATGCTTAAGGTTACACATAAAAATGCTGGGCTGGCTCATTTGCTTGTTATGTTGGTTACCGAGACTCAACAAAGAGAAGTGTTTGACCTTGAAAGAAGGTGGATTGGCAGGGTTTGTTTGGCAGACGCTTCAGTAATGATGACTGCTCAGCTTGCTGATATTTAATGAGGAGCATTGGTTAGGAAGATTCTGGCATGTTAGTTTGAGGAACTGATATAAGGAGAAGAATATAAAAACAATTGGACAGAAACAGGCCATTCAATACAACATAGTCAATCAATTCCATTTTTTCATACTTTTTACATAATTTTGTCAAGTATGGTCAGTTGTATAGAGATTGTGTCCTCGTCAGACAATTGCATACTGACATCTCAGCCGGTATGGACACCGCTCCCTTACCCAACCAGGAGGCCTTGATAATGTAAGGCCAGGGAGGGAGCGATATCTCCTTTCCATGCCAGGATGTTGAGGTGGAAGGATGTTACGACAGTTACATCCAGAGTGGTGTCTTTACAACCACAGAGCAGTGTCCGGGATGGACTTGGGAACCTGGGAGGTCCACATTGTTAGTGACTGCCTGCTATGGAGAGATCATCTACCTGTACACTGGGCGGCAGTATCCCACCTGGCAAGCCTCAGTATGGAGGGAGCTGTTGCCCCTAAAAGAAACAATCTGAATTCGGCTAGGGCTACTGGGAGTTGTAGGCAATTTATGTAGCACCACTACACAACAGTCCTCCCTGTGTAACAATATATAGTATATATGCGGATAAGCCAATAATTATCTACACTTTTGTGATAAATTTCTTTTGTTTGGTTGTACATCTTTTCTCCCGAGCACATGTGGATATATGGTGTACCGTCAAGTTTCAACTGTAATCTGACAGTTTCCCTCGTTGTCTTCTAGTAGCGAACATGGTCGCTCCACTATATGTTTGCACCAAAGAAGAACAACGAGCGGCAGTCCACTTTTTAAAGGTGTGGTATTAATGACCATCACCCCGTGGATGACCCAAAACTTTGACGAGAAAACAGGCCTGAGGAACTTTAAATCATATGCCGTTTATTCTCTTCCAAGAGGGAGCACTCCTATCACAGGACGCTGTAAGTAGACGCACACAGCATTCTGTAACAAGAGGCGCACCATTTCTGCTCGTATCATGTAAAGTTTCATATCATTGTGGGCTTCTTCCAGTTGCCAGCCGGACACAGGGCAAAATGACCCATACTATATTACAAGTAAGCATGGTCAGCAAAAACAAATACAGTTGTCCTATAGACAGATCATTAATTTCCAGCATTGCGTGTGAACTTTGCCATTTTCAGCTCCGTTCTTTATTAGCACTGAAGCTGAAGGCGGCTTCCTTTCTCATTCAGTAAATAAAACACATAGTTTCCTGCCAACAGCCTAATATAGTCTGGTTGCATCCTGTCTCAACTGAACCAGGTTACTTGAAACTACCTTTGCTAAATATCATTAATTACTTTAAGATATCAAATTCAAACTTGACAACTATTAAAAATATCGTAACAGGACAAATTAATTACCACAAAGGCAGAAGGTGTACCATGAGCTAAAATCTAAAGACTTTTTACTCAATATGGAGACAGCGTCTAAGCATGACGGATTGCAAATGAATGGATTGAGAAGTTCAGAAATGGTTAGACAAGTGTTAGGCATGAAGAAGGAGCAGGATGCCTGTCCATGTCCACTACTGATGTCAACTGGAGCCACCAGGCTTGTTTTCTCTAGGGATGCTGATGAGTGGAGTTTTGGTTTTCTTCTCCGCTATTGTCAACTGGAAATAGTTCAAAGATTAATTAATGGACAGATAGTGCTAGTTTCTGTGTATGTTAATCCGTTTCTTATTTGGTTTGTGTGTGTTTTAATAAATCTGTGTACTAATTCTGTATTTAGCAATTTCTAAAATGTATACTTCCATTTTACTTATGAACTTATGCACTCAGTGAAAAGTGCTTTACAAAAGTAAACTGAATAAAATTGAATTTAGAGTTTTAGTGCAGATGTATTGATTTTGAGATTTAACAAACTTTCTCCTATCCTATTGAACACATTAATCTTCCGATCTTTTACTCCATTAATCTGCCTCTACTTATCCTCAGGCAGAACAGTCTGTGGATCCTTACATTTCTATATACCACAAGCCACCAACTTGCCGTCAACAACGACGGTGGCACACACACACACAAACACATCCTGAAGTTCTTTTGCAGTTTGGGCTCATCTCCATACTTCATGCAGCAGAACAGACAGCATTTGCCCCTCCTGCCACTTCCCTGGCCTGGCACCTTGAGTGTCCCCAGTGAGTCTGCTGTTGCATGTCAGATACTCATAACCATGTTTGACTCCCTGACTCCTCTATCCTGAAGCATATCTGGACCTCAGTCCCTCCCTAAAAAACACAAAAAGTATTAAACTCTAAAATGTCAAAAATAAATCACAGCCTAAAAATATAGTAAAGAGGACTTGATAAAATATTAATAAAAGCAGCTAAAAATCTCCTTCTTCCCAAAGATTTAAAGCTGCTTCAAGCTGTCTTCATGTTGTCATTCAACATCCTTTTCTTTCTGTTTCCAAACCAAACTTAAAAAGTCCAGCATGGAGACACCAGCCAACTGAAACTTCTCTTGTCTCCTCGACCGTAAATGAGATGATGTGGTAACACCAAACAAGTGCTGCAAACTGGAGACGCCAGCTGAGGTGCCCGCTTTGTGCCTTAGTAATATAAAGTAAGCTTCACAGATTGAAATTAATACTGAAGCTGTGGTCAATTATACTGTGGATTCTCAAAGTACTCAGACACCTTTACTTTCTTCACACTTTACTGTGTAGTAGATATAATTTTAAACAGATAGACGCATTTCCAAATTCAACACTGCTTTTCAATGGCAGATTTTGAAATTTTAAAACACTCTATATTTGAGCAAAAATGGAACTTTTCTGACAGATTTCCATGTAGAATAAGAGTGCCAAATTTCAATTAAATCGATCCACTCAGTGGTGTCATTTCTTGGGACGACTTTCACCACCGATCGCAGATGTCCAGCCCGTGATCTTTAAGAGCATCACCTCCACCCCTCTGTGATCTCTCAGGACAACGTCAGCCTCTCCTTTCCTGCCATCATGGTGTCTAATATGCATTGCCGACTTGTGCAAAGCACCAAGAGGAGTTCTTTGACTACAGAAAACTCCAAGTGGGAACCCCACCTGCCATGCTCACTCTATTAATACAGGAGGCTAAGTCCCTAATAAGTGCTAAAGCCAGCAAAGGTCTGCTGGGAGACAGACATGGCAAACAGACAGACTTGGCGATGACAGAGGATACTTATCACATTATAGAGTGGATTCAGAAAGTATTTTGACCCCGTACTGTGTTGTAGATTTAATTTTATATAGATAAATTTGCTATTTTGCCCATCAAACTACACTCAATAAATAACCCAGAAAGGTTTGCAAATTTATTAAAAAACAAAACCTGAAATTTCTCATTTATGTAAGTATTCAGACCTTTTCTGTGACCCTCCAAATTGTGTTCATGTACGTCCTGTTTGATTTAATTCTCTTTGAGATGTTTCTTGTGTGGGAATAATATTGTTATTTAGGGGAAACTCGAGAATAGCATGAAGAGACTGCTGAAATGGTTAAATAAACAGGCAGAATGATGGTTCTAGAAATTGGCTGATGTCATGTTCTTTCATGTAAACAATAAGACTTGAAAGTTGTGAGGTTCACAGAAAAATTCATAAAAGAATGGCAAGAGCTGAACTTAAAAAATATGGAGAAGAAGAAGAATATATTGGAATTAGACTTTTATTTTGGGGTATGTAAGCTAGTTATGCCCTCTGCTGAAAGCATCACGTCTTCTAACCAATCAGAGTAAATGTCAGGATTAATTCATCACTTTTATGCAAATTCAGTTGTCAATAATTATGAGCCTCTATCTTTGTTCTGTGATCATTCCATCACGTATCTCTCTTCATGAAGTGAAATTAAAGATGCAGTGTATAAGAGTCCTCCTGCCTGGTTCTTCAGGTAAATTATTCCGACTCAAAGATTCCTAGTTAAGGACAATATTGCTTCCTTTAATATATTTCTAATTTATTTCTTCTACACTTTAGAACTTGATTGGAGTCCATTTGTGGCAAAATGAATTCATTGGATATCATTTACAAAGGGCCACACCTGTGTATAGAAGGTTCTACAATTTACACAGCATGTCAGGATAAAACCATGCCCTGAAGTCCAAGGAACTTTCTGCAGACCTCCACAATCAAATTGTGTTGAAGCATAGATCGGAGCATGGCGATAAAACCATTTGTAAAGCTTTGAGCATTCCCAGGAGCACAGTGGCCTTGGTAATTGTGAAATGGGAGGATTTTGGAGTCACCAAAAAGTCACCCTAGAGTGGACTGTCTGACCAAACTGTGCAATAGGGCAAGAAGGGCCTTGGTCAGGGAGGTGAACAAGAACCCAAATGGTCACTCTTACAGAGCTTCAGAAGTCCTCTGTTGAGATGGGGGATCCTTTTGGAAAGACAACCGTTTCAGCAGCATCCCATCAATCAGGTGTTTATGGTAGAGTGGCCAGACTAGGCCACTCCTTAGTAAAAGGATACTGTGAGCATGAGGATAAAGAAGCTCTGGTCTGATAAGACAAAACGGGTACTGTTTAGGGAGAACTGCAAGCACTATGTCTATGAAGACCAGGCACTGCTCCTCACCTGCCTAATATCATCCCTATGAAGAAGTATGGCGGAAAGGGCATCATGCTTTTGGGGTGCTTCTCTGTGGAAGGGACAGGGAAACAGGTCAGAATTGAGGGAAAGATGAATGCAGCCAAATCCAGAGAGATCTTTGAGCCAAGTCTTCTCCAGAGTGAATGCGACCTCAGATTGGGGTGACGGTTCACCTCCCCGCAAGACATTCAGTGCAGTGCACAGCCAAGACGACACTGGGGTGGCTTCAGGACAGGTCTGCGACTGTCCTTGAGTGACTCAGCTAAACTCCTTAGAGCATCTGTGGCGCGACCTGAAGGTGGCAGTTTACAGACACTTCCCATCCATTCGAACAAAGATTGAGAGAATCAACCAGAAATTATGGGATAAACTGCCCAATTCCAGGTGTGCAAAGCTTTTAGACCCTTACTTAAACTAATGCGCAAAAATGGCAAATTTATCCATTTAGAATTAAATGTACAACACAGTAAAGTGGGCAGAAAGTGAAGGGCTCCTTTCACTCTCAGAATCCACTATGTTTGATTTTTTACTGCCGTTTCTTTTAATAACCTGGGCTGAAATATTTTAATCAGCATTTATCAAAAGGAAGAACACGTTTAGAGTGGAAATGTTCCATTTTGCAGCCTGTGGTGCGTAAAATAATGTTATAAAGTTTGATGATGCTGGTTAAAGTTTGAACTGGATATGTGAGTATAAGACATGAACAATAAAAAAATGTTATATTCAAAAACAGCATTGACTGTCTCTTTTAAATTACAGAAAAGTGTGCAGCCTAGCGAAAGCGGTTATCCTTGAAAGAACATGACACACATAGTAAGTCAGCACAATGGATCTTGACAAAGGTATGCTCTTTCTGTAATCTGACTCAGGAGAAAGTGAGTGTGCATCTGCACCGTGTGTACGTAGAGTATGTCATGCCTGCTCAAAACAGCTTAGGATAAGTATGTGTGCTATTCACATCCTCATGGAGTAGCACCACTTATTTCCTGCTTGGTTTGCTTTTCATGTATAATTTAACAGGAGCTCACAATAATATGACATTTCACATTTGAATTTACTAAAACAAAAGATTAGCTTTTTTGCTGTTTTAGAGTTTTGGCTGTATTGCAATCACATTTAAATTTCCCTTTAATCACTCAGTGCTAAAATGCTGGATGTTAGCATATAATAAGTGACGCTTGCAATATCTGGCCGTGGGCACATGGAAATTAATTAGGAAAAACAGCAGGTTGCAACAACAAGATGGAGCTTCTGTTTTCTACAAAAAAAATATTGTGTGATTTTCACAAATATCTGAAACAGCAGCTCAATACTGAAGAGATGTGTCATATATTTGTAAAGTAATATTAAAAATAATTTAGTGTAAGAATTCTTGATATTATTTCATTTACATAAATACTTTATGTATATTGTCAAACACATGCGTGTGGGAGGCAGCTAAAGTACTCAAAAGAAGGTAATTCCCGGTTAGACCAGAGGGTGGCAGAGTGCACTAATCCTTTCTCTCGGGAAATTCCGCCTGGCTCCCATGATGCCACTTTCGCTTCCACCCCAAGAAATATCACTTCCAGACTAGCAGAACAGCCCACCTCCTAATGATGTAATTTCCACATAACAAAAAGTTATAGCCCAATGACCTCATTTCCAGTTCTGGTCCCAAGATCCCACCTCTTCCTGTTTTTCAACTATATATCCGACATGTTTCCTAACCTGTTCAGTTCTCTTTTGGATTCTTGTCTGTAAAAACCATTTCATCAAACTTTTTGCATCTGCAGCCAACTTTCAATTATACGGGAGGGTGCCTCAAACCTTTTTGTTGTGTCAAGGCTTGATTATACAGTATACCACAATATACTGTACATCTTCTGAGAATTAAGCGGCATTATGACAAAGTCATCATAAAACATGCAATGGCTAGAGCTAGAGTGCTCCGGTGACACAGGTCTGTGAAGTGAAACTCATAAAAAATTGTGAACATAATAAAAAATAATGACAATGTTTCCATTGTATCACACTTAAGTACAAAATCGAAAAGAGATTGAATTAAAATTGAATCATTTGCACAGTTTATTCATGTATGCCATATTGATCTAAATCAATTTAACATCAAAAAGTTTAGTCAGTTACGGCTGAGTGCAGGAATGACAGTTCAGGATTGCAGAAAGAAATTTTGGGGCGCCAACTGGGTCATCCCTTTTATTCATTCGAAGATAAGAAAACTTGTTTGAAAGACTTATTAACTCCTTCAAATGAATTATGCAACTCGTTCGCATGAATTATATAATTTGTTTGAACGGATTATTTAAATTTTTTTCTCCAACTCTTATTTCAGTAGTACAGAGCCCCATTCCGTATTAATTTGTTCAAACAGATGATTATTTTTCTCCCTTGCAGTCCACTTGTCATTCAGGTGTGTTTTATTTTGCAAGCCATCAGGGCTGGGGGTCCTAGTTTCCAAAGCTCTTTTTTTTCCCTCATTATTTAAAACACTCACACAGGTTACCACCTCCTCGCCCCACTTCATCCTGCATCTCCATCTCCTTCTGTCTCTCCCACGACAAATTCTCTTCAAAAGTTGAGTTATTAGAAAGCATCGATCGCAACCGCCGTGTCTCTTTTTTTACCTCATGAAATATTAGTCTAACATTGACCGAAAGTTGCACGGTAATTTCTGGTGTTCCTTATTGGCTGTGTTTCCTTGTAGGACAATCTATGCCAAGAAGGATAAGAGTCCCATTTGCTAAGTTATTACATGGCTCCAATTTGAATGCGTGACACCATCTAATATTTTTAATTACCGTATATACTCATGTATAAGTCAGATCTTGAAACCTGAAAAATCGATCATAAAACCAGACCCCGTCTTATACACCAGTTCAAAAATACGAGACTTTAATTATTTTTTTTTACATCTTCTTGCCTCCTCCAATCTCACATCAGTTTCTCAGACACATCAGATTTTGTAGCAGCAGTGCAGTTAATAATTTCTTTCATCACTTGCACTCTGTGTTGGCTGGGATTGGCTCCAGCTGACCCCTGTGACTCTGTAGTTAGGATATAGCAGGTTGGAAAATGGATGGATGTCATAAAAAATGTTGAATTTAAGTCAAGGGATGCTATATTCAGGCTATATAATGCACTAGTAATACCACAACTGGAGTATTGTGTGCAATTCTGGTCACCACAGTACAAGAAAGACATAGCAGCACTTGAAGCTGTGCAGAGGAGAGCAACCAAGTGCACCCCAGGACTTAAGGACGTGTTGTACAGTGACAGACTCAGATAATTAAACTTGAGAAGACTGTGTGGGGACCTAATCCAGGTATTTAAAATCCTTCAAGACAGATCCAGGAATATTCTTTTGTCTTAAGGATAAATCAGGTACTTGAGGACACCAGTGGAAATTAAAGGGGCTGAAGCTAGGAAGCACTTCTTTACGCAAAGAGTTGTGGGACTTTGAAACAAACTACCGAGACAAGGAGTCTTGACAACCTTTAAGAATAGCTAAACAAATGGGCTTGATGGACTGAATGCTCTCCTCTCTTTTGTCAAATCTCTTATGTTCATATAATGTTTTGTTGGAAATATCAGTTATGGCCATAAAACACCATGAGAAACCTGTGGGCTCAATACTGGAAGCGGTATTACTTGAATTCATTGTTTGGTTGGTGGGTTTGTGACAAATGTGTTGTAATTTACTCATAATAATTTAATAAATATTTATTTAAATATATTCAGGTGTTTTTTTTTTATTTTTTTTGTGATTGACGTTTTATTTTAATCCAGGAACTTTAAGATGGCAACGCCGACACCAATTTCTCACTGTGGTGAGCCCACATTTGTAGAGTTTAGTAAAGTACACAGCAGTTGAGTTTGCAGTACAAAAACACATTTATATATAACTCTGCAAATCAATATAGAAATGTAATATAATGTTCCACATTTTTTAAAAGATTACAGAGTTAATGGTGTCGATTACTCTTTAAATAAATTGGATAGTTGAAACCTGAAATAAAGTGGTGGTGCTCAGCAAATTAAGAACACAGGGACATTGTATCATTTGCCAAGCCAAAAGCAGTTCACTTAGACATGCTGCCAAAATTAGTTTTATGAAATGTTCTGTACATTTAACAAGTAAAGTATGTGCTCTGCTACATGGCAATAGAAAGAAGTGTTGCGGTTTCCCATGTTTTTTTTTTTAAATCTGTCTTATGTAACCAAAATTTGTTCCTTATATAAACATAATTTCCACCTTGGAGAACAAAATGCCTTCTTTATATGCTACCCCTTAATAATAGCAGTTAATAGTGTAGCTACAATCAAGACTTTAAAATTTCAGATTCCACTCGCTTTGCAGACTCCTTTGGCATGACGATATTCTTGTTTCACCGACGGTAGGGTGTCAGAGTACAGTATGTGAAAATTCAGCTGACGTAAATCATAAAGTTGTGCTCTTGCATTTTATTTTTAAGTCATGAGAAGGAAAGCCAGACAGCATGTTTTGTTATCCTAAGACAGTCAAACTCTGAGTGTCACCAAGGAAAAGGAAATGGGTGCCTTATACAGTAAAGTGAACTTCAAGTGTCCTCTTCATTCCCCAGCTCGATGAGGCTGGAGTTGACGCTTATTCTGACTTGCTGCAAGGAGCAGACTGTTATAAGGAGGTGGAAGCTCATCTTTGTTCTTAAAGTGTTAGAAACAAAAGGTATGAGTGATTGTTTTGTAGCAGAGCTACTTAAATGGCCTACAAATCCCAGCAGCCCCGGTAGTATTACACCATTGGGCAGCTTCAGAGTGGCGTGAAAAAGGACAATTGGGCACTATCTTTAAAAAGGAGCCAAAAGACACCCAAAGGGATATCATTCATCTAGTTTATTCTACGTCTCTCACCTCATCTCTGGATTACACATCGCCCATTGGATTATAGTTTCTTTTCAGTTTTATGTGCTTGTCGTGTGACTGCTTGTTTTTGTGATTTTGTTAGCTAACGTCTTTGTCTGGGTAGCACTCCCAACTTGTACAACTGGAACACGGTAGGACAAAAGCTTTCATAAAATTCAGGGAACTGGTCACTTGGCATCTCAATTCACTTTCACCATCATCATATCTGTGGAACCGGATTGTCTGTGGACTGCATTATGAGTATTTATCGTTAACCGTTGTAAGAACAATAACAGAAACAGGTTTGGCGTGATACAGTGAAATTTGTATAATTTATAGATTGGATAAAAGCAATTGCAAAATAACAGTAAGTCTTTTCAGATGCGAGTCTCCAATTGTTTGACCCCAAGATGGAGGCGGAGTCAATTTTCATTCTGGAGGACAGGAAGAGGCGGGTTCAGGTGTTTGGGGACCGGAATTGATGGCATTGGGGATGCAACTGTCAATCACTGCCTCAGCAGAGGGAGGAAGAGAAAAGACATTAGGCAACAGCTCCAACCCCTGGTAGGGAGTGGAATTACATTTATAGGAGCCTTCAAGTTGTCTCCCAAGCGCATGTGAGTGACACCATTTAATGCTCAGTGCTTCATGGGGTTTTATGTGTCTAGTCTCTATTGAATAATTGTTGCTGATGGGGAATTTGGGAGGGCTTTTGTATACTCATTCTTTGTTTAATAATGTTTTATGCCTTCTTTATTTGTTTAATATATACTTTATTACAAATCCAATCGAACCTCTAAACATGTTTCTGTGTGTGGCACATATAAAGGCTGGTGCTTATCTGAGGCCCCCTGAATAAAATAAATAAATCGCTGTTTAAAAACAGTGAGAATCTCTACAGTTTTATCTCATTATATGCTCAGCTATGATATGCACCTAACACAAAAGGTACCCTCTCACCTCTTAGGTTCTTTTCTTAACAGGAGATTGGAAGAAATGTCAAGCCAGCTATACAACTCCTGGTGACTACAAAAAACAAACACTTTAAGGCTTTTTTCATTACAGCTCTTTAATAATAATAATAATAATAATAAATTGTATTTATATAGCACCTTTCCCATGCTCAGAGGTTTTAAGATACAAGTATTTTCTCCATAGAACAAAAAACAAATACATACAGGATATACAGTACAAAGCATAAAATAGAATAAAAGAAAGAATAAATAATACTAAATTCAATACTGTTTTGTCTTGGTAGAGTAATATTTTACTCTACTTTCCCCTTTTGTATTATTAATGTGTAGACTTTGTCAGAATGCCTCAGATCTCAGACTTACCACTGTTTATAAGGTATTTTACCATATAACTTCTCCCCACCTTCCCTTCTACATTTATAACCTCAGGCAATTAGGTGTAGTAAAAGACAAGCAGGAGTTAAATTACAATTAAATAATGTATTATTGATAATATTCATAAATAATAACAATATGCAATATACATTTGAATATTGGCATCCATACAACCTGACAAATGCTGATGTGTAGTGTCAGAAGATACAAAGACTTGTTAGTTACTTAAAATGTCCCTACTGAAGTCTTCATTTTTGGTCCGCTTTCTTCAGAACAGGCCGCATGCCTGTCTCAATATGGCTGTCAAGCCCTGCTCTTAATTGTGTTGTCCTTTTCAGTTCATCGTGTGAGATGCTCCCTCATGATGATGGTGTAAGAGAGAGAGACTGAGGGGTAAGGCAAGAAAATTTATTGATTCTCTGTCCACACCCTACAGCCATTAGAGTGTCATGGTACTTAATGGCTTCTGATACAAGCCAGTTCCAAAAAGCCATACTTCAGACCAATGGGGCACAGAATACCTTCACACCTGACCCCAAAACCATTTGTTGAGCTGATGCTTGCCAGCTAAGTAGACTGGCTTTCCTGTGAGGGTTGATTGAGAGAGTCACTTGCCAAACTGGTTTTAGGCACTTCCCCTAACCTTCTCGTAAAATTACAAAGGACTGGTTCTTAACCATCAAACCACTGCTGTTTGTATCAGTGATAGACATTAGTGTTATAAGTTACATATAAAGACATAGAAAATATTTATCAACTTATATGCAAAATTTCACACCACAACAAATACTAAAAGAAATTCCTGAATAAATCTCATAATTTGTGATATAACACACATACAAATTATCCTGAGCATCTGGATAGAGAGATAGAATGAAAGAAAAGGTAGAATGTCAGGTTAAAGTTAAAAGCCTTCCTGAACAGATGAGTTTTCAGTTGTTTTTTTATTAAAAGAATGAATGGAGTCAGCTGATGTAATTAATTTCGGGAGGCCACTCCAAAGTCTGGGCGCTATACAGCTGAAGGCCCTGTCACTCATAGAGTGCAGGTTAGTGTGGAGTACCACAAGATCACCAGAACCAGAGGACCTTAGTAGGCGAACAGCAGCGTAGTGATGGAGTAGGTCACTGATGTAGTCCGGTGCAAGGCCATTTAAAGCTTTGTAGGTTATTAGCAGAATTTTATGTTTGATCCAGTAAGACACATGGAGCCAGTGAAGATGAAGCAGGATGGGTGTTATGTGCTTGCTGTTGCTGGACCATGTAAGGACTTGCAGTCGAGATTTGAATCAGCTGGAACTGTGATACAAGATTTGAAGGGACACCTGCCAGCAGCGAGTTACAATAATCGATGCGGGATGTGATAAAAGCTTGGACAAGTTTCTCAGCATCAGAAAATGAGAGGAATGAGAGAGCACAGGATATGTTATAGACGTGAAAGTAAGAAAGTTTTTTAATGTGATTTATGTGGGTGGAGTAAGAAAGGGAGGAATCAAACATGAGACTAAGATTTCTTGCATTAGAAGAAGGTCTGATGAGATCACCGTCAAGATTGACTGAGAAGGAGCTGATATTCTTAAGTTGCACTTTAGTGACAATTTGCAGGAGTTCAGTTTTGTTGCAAATTAATTTTAAAGAGTTCTGCTCCATCCAGGTTTTAATTTCACTGAGGCAAGGTGTGAGCCGAGAAAGCTCTGAAGAAGTTTCACTTTTAACATTGACATAGAGCCGTGTAACATCTGCATAAAAATGATAACCCAAAGCTATGAATAATATGGCCAAAAAGAAGCATAGAGATACAAAAGAGCAAAGGCCTGAAGAGACAGTCCTGAGGAACCCCTTGTGTGACCTGGACTGAGCTCGACCTGCTGTTTCCAAGACTAACAAACTCTTGCCTATCATTCAGATAGGACTTGAACCACTGGAGGGCAGTACCGGAGATACCCAGCATGTTCTCCATTCTGGACAGTAGAATGTCATGTCTGACAGTGTCAAAAGCTGCACTGAGGTTTAACAGAATTAATATTTCCGGCTTGTCCAGAGTATGCTGCCATAAGCCAATCATTAGTTACCCAAACCAGAGCAGTTCTGAAACCAGACTGAAAGGGTTGCATCAAATTATTAGAAGCTAAGTAATTGGTGATGTCACGCTTGGGTCACAAAGATGCACAGATACACTCAGGAGATTCTAGAGACAAAAACTTTATTCAAACACTTCAGACAAACATAAGTCTCTTTCAGGAGTGATCCGGGCTCCGTGTCTACCCGGATGGCACAGCTCCGTCTCTCAATTAAATGAATAGAAAATCTTCCTCTTCATAGGGGCGCTCCTCGGGAGCGGGACCCCCCATAGGAGCAGAGAAGAGAGAGACAAGAGAAGAGAGACAAGGCAGTGAGACAAAAGGACAGCTGCAGTACAGGCTTTTAAACATTCGAAGCTCTGTGCGAGATGCAGATCAACTGGCACAGGCAGCAGCATCAAGCCTGCAGCTGATCTAGCAAAGAGGAGGTAAAAAACTGTACAGTGGACCCAAACTAATTTCCCCCATAGGATTTTATGTAAATACAATTAATCCGTTCCGGACTGTACGAGTGGTATGTAAATATATATTTTTTAAAGATTTTTAAGCACAAATATAGTTAATTATACCATAGAATGCACAGTATAATAGTAAACTAAATGCAAAAACATTGAATAACACTGAGAAAACCTTGAACAGAGAAAACTAACCTTGCAGTCTCTTTAAAAACAAGCCCGCTGCATTCTTTAACTGCCTTCTCGCGATAGCTCGCTCGCTCTCTCTCTCTCTCTCTCGCCCGCTGCACAGGGAGAGACTGAAAATGTGCGGAAATTATTGGCGTGTACGAACCAGATGGGAAACTGGCTTGTTGTCACCCGAGTGAGTGGTCGTGAACAGATGCAAAAGTTTGGTGAACTTTTTGGTCGTACCCCAATTTGTATGTGGTCCGAGACGTTCGTGACCCGAGGTTCCACTGTATTTGTTTCCCATTGAATCTCCATTTAAGAGGGGGTTTTGGAGGAGTGACCACATCTCCTTGGGGGTGCGTTCAGCCTGTTCACATTGAGTTGGGAGGCTACAACACGCTCACAAAGTTTTAACAGAAAGGGTAAGTGAGAAATAGGCTGACAATTGTTAAGATTGTCAGCATCAAGACCAAAGTTTTTTAACACTAGAGTTACAGAAGTGATATTAAAAGTGGCTGGCACAAAAAACTAGTGTCAAAGGATGTATTTATTATTGTGGCAACAGTCGCAGTTATGGCATGAAGGCAGGATTTAAGAAGCGTGATAGGCATGGGGTTCAATACACAGGTAGTGGGCCTCATCTTACAAAGCAGGTCATTAACAAATGCAGATGTGAATGGAGAAAATTTAGAAAATGGGCTTGGTGGATTGGGAAGACAGGGAAAGATATAAATGGACAATGGATTTACAGGTATGTTAGTTGAATTATTTGGATTTTTAATTTTATCACAGAAAAAGTGGAGGAATTTTTCATAGACTTCAGCAGAGGAGGTAATTGGGCCAGATGCAGGTTGAAGTAGTTTGTTAACTACAGAGAACCAAACCCTCAGGTTATCGTGGCCACTTTCTATTATTCTGCCATAATGTGTGTTCTGCTTTGTAATAATGTGTAACATATGAAGATTTCTTTCATGCACACAAAGAAATCCAAATAATTTCACTACCAACGAGGCATTATGGGAAAGCTTATTTGCATAAAAAGCGTGATTCACTCAAGAAAAAGTGTGACATGTGTGAGCGCTTATCAAGGCAAAGGGGTTCATTTACATTTTGAAAACATTCTGTTGCCGATTGCAGATTAACACAGTAGGCTGGAGTGCGTTTTTTGACAAATAAATTGTCTTATTAGGCAATCGCTGCAATATGGCGCCAAGTGTCTATGCCTTTAGAAAGCTAAACCTCTGCTCTTTCGAAAGCTGACATACAGGGCAATTCAAAAGAATGAGTTGGAATGACAACCTGCATGTCACTTGGATAAGAATTCAGACCCTGGAATATTGGTGAACGCTTATCTGCAAACTCTCACAGTGCTCTCTCTCTCAAGCAATCGCTGAAGCATGCGAGACATATCTCTCTCTATATAAAACCTAATGTCTGTCTGTGTGTGTGTGTGTGTATGTCTGTCCTCTTTTCATGAGAGAACTACTTAACGGATTTAGATCTTTTTTTCTATAATTTGCTTGATTTTGCATCTTCTATCATCACGCTATGTATCATAGTTCGCTTGTGGTACTGATTTATTTGCACAAATAAAATAGAAACGAGAGAAATGCAGTGGGGGGTGGGTCCCTCCTCATTCACGCACCAGCCTGGTGGAGTACCTTACCTCTGCTTAGCTAGTGAATGAAAAAACTACTTAACGGATTTAGATCAGGCTTTTTTCTAGAATTTGCTTGAACATTCCAGTTGATTTTGCGACTACTCTCATCGCACTTAGAATCATAGTTCGCTTTCAGGAGTGATATATTCGTGCTAATCCAAGGCAGAGGCTGCGGGACGATGGGAGGGGGAAGCATGACGTCAGGAGTGGGGAGCTGGGCAGGGCCTCCTCACTGTCCTATTTCACTTCTACGCCGGCGAAGCCACAGGGGATAGCTAGTACTGAATATAATCAGTCAGTCATTGTCCAACCTGCTATATCCTAACACATGATCACAAGGGTCTGCTGGAGCCAATCCCAGCCAACACAGGGCGCAAGGCAGGAACAAACCCTGGGCAGGGTGCCAGCCTACCGCAGGGCACACACACTTACACACCAAGCACACACTAGGGACAATTTAGAATCGCCATTCCACCTAACCTGCATGTCATTGGACTGTGGGAGGAAACCGGAGCACCCGAAGGAAACCCACGCAGACAAGGGAAGGACATGCAAACTCCACGCAGGGAGGACCCGGGAAGTGAACCCGGGTCTCCTAACTGCGGGGCAGCAGCGCTACCATTGCACCACTGTGCCACCTCTGAATAAAATCATTTGAAAGCAAAACATCTGCTGTGTTTTTTTTATTTTTTACTGAATAAATGCCTGAACTTTGAAACAAAGACTGTCTTACAGAGTGAAAACTTGTGCACTCCCGGAGTAGGCTGTGCAGCGGACATTTTGACAGGGGTGAAGAGAATGCAGAAACATTGAAAAACACAGAATACAGCATTTTAACAGGAAAATCGAGGACTTGAAGACAAAGAGGATGTGCAAGATCGTTGTCCTCTCACCAGCCATCTTCTTTCCTATGTGTGGTCCAAGTTGGACTGTCCATCTGACCTGCTGTTCCCATGCTGTTAATCACCCCTCTTAATACCCTTTCAGTAGTCTGACCTGCCCCTATGGAGACACATGCTTTCTCTGTCTCACTTGTGGAATTGCCACTCAAAAGGTAAGTTATCAAATAATGTTAAAGTATTGAAGCAGTGAATGTTATTGCACGTGACTTTGGCTAGTCCCACTCTTTGATAACAACAATTTTGAAAATCAAGGTGGTTTTCTTAACACTTTGAACGTGCAGTACGAGTTAAGTCGTACCTCATTGAGTCTGTCAAAACATGTCATATGAGAGAACTCAAATCTCAGCATACAGCCACCATAGACTCAGCCAGGCAGGCTTTGTTGTTGCGTTTCCGTTACCCAGATTTAGTGGACAGCCATAGAATTGTTGTTTTTTCAACAGCTTGTGGAAAATAGTGTTATCACGAAAAATGTATAAAGCTATTGGTGTTTTGAAACAACTAGATTTGTTGCCAGATGAATATTTTGATGGTAATGACAGTGCTAGAGATAGTTACAATCAATTGGATGATGTGGAATCTGTAGGCTCTGGCACTGATGTAGATTGCTGTATTGGAGACGTTTCCTCATCATAACTGTCAGAACAGCACTACATGGTGTCACGCACGCACGAATAGGAGACCGCGGACGGACCTTAAACCGCTTCGGAAGACGTTCGCCGGCAGGGAGTGGCGGGGTACTAACCTTTCTCCTTTGCTTTCTTCCAGGAAAAAAGACGCTCCGCCACCATAAGCCTTCCCGCAGTACGTTTACTTCCGCCCTTCCTCCGCCATCTTTCCTGATGTCATCAGTCCCATCCTCCCTCACGGCTCCTTCCCAGCATTCCTCCACTTCCGGCTCCTCCCTTATAAAATGGCCACCGACGCCTAGAATGGGGTCGTGCATATGAACTGCTTATGTTTATATATTTTGACCTTTTGTGGAATTATTTTTACAGTATACGGGGCTGGAACCCCAAACCTTTATGCTGTCTCTTTTGTATTCTTTTACAGTGGTCATTCTGAGCATAAACAGTCACCAACTACCAAAACAAGTACGGACAGTGCAAAGAAATGTGTTATAAGTACGAGACACATGCGCTTCTAAGCCTACTCTCTGTGTTGTGCCATCCTTCAAAAACTCTCATTCAAATACCGACTTTTAGTTGTGTTGCTGGTGAAAATAAAGCAATTAACAGAAGTACTGTTGATAATAAAGTTGTTGCTTTTTTTTTTTTTTTTTTTACGAGTTTTGACAGAGCTCATTATTTATCATATACTCCTAGACCCATACAGCAGGGCCCTAGTAAGAAATGGTCCAGCAGTCAATGTGTTAAATATGTGTGATGTAATTGTGTCTTATGCTGCGCGGTATATGTGACCTCTCCACTATAATTATGGAGATACACCCATTGTGACTTGTGTACGTACTGTAAAAAGATCCACACAACACGAGAAGAGGTTTGGGGGCAGCCATCCGTATACTTGAATTTGGCTGCCAAATAAAGTGAAACAGATCTTGGTCCAGAACAAGAACAAAGCAAACAGGCAAACATGGCAGTTCTATAGTGGGAAACAGGAAATGATGTCATCAGACAGGAACCGGAAGTGACATCCTCGGGGCTGGGACCGGAGGTGGCATCTTTGACCCTGAGCCTGAAGTGAAGTCACCGGATCCAAGCGGAAACTTCCTGTGATCAGTCTGTCAATGAAAAAGAACCAGGATTAGTGCACTCTGCCATCCCCTGGTTTGGCGACAGTACATAAATCGATGGAAACTTGTATTACAAAATGGCAACAATAGTCACAAAATGGCACCTAAAATAAATTATAAAATCAACTACAAATGGGGTATATAAATCATAGAGAGAGAGGTTAGGAGCACACGCTGATACAGCGCATTGCCGCACCCAACACACAGCAAACCAACTCAGGATCCCAAGTGCAGCCATGCAACAGTTGACACCTCAGCACCACACTAGTTCAGATGGAGTGGAACCAGTGTAAGATTTATTATGGTGGCTGGAGTGCCAATTCTGCCACCAACCCCCAGGTTTTTCCCTGCAGGTTGGAGGGCCTACATGCAGATTAGTGCCATACCCAAAGCGGAGCAATTGCAGGTTAAGGGCCTTGCTCAACGGCCCAACAGAGAAGAGTCCCTTCTGGCATTTACGAGATTCAAATCGGCAACCTTCCCATTGCCAGTGCAGATCCCTAGCCTCAGACCCACCACTCCGCCCCACAAATCATATAAACCATAACCAGGTCAAGACAAGTAGCGTTAACAACTACTCTAAGTATTAATGAAATATTCAAAAAATGACTGGGATACAATAAGATAAAATAAAAATGTCATTATTTATTTTGTTACTGTGCAGTCCTACCATGACCTTGAAAAACTGACATTAATTACTTGACAATATCAGGCAATAATTGAAGCTGCTACCCTGCTGTCTGTCAGGGAAGGACTGAGTAAGATAACTGGATCAGTTATTTAAAAAATAATAATAATTCTTTGCATTTATATAGCGCTTTTCTCACTACTCAAAGCACTCAGCAATTACAGGTTAAGGGCCTTGCTCAAGGCCCTAACAGATCAGAGTCCCTATTGGCATTTACTGTACAGGATTCGAACCGGCAACCTTCCGATTGCCATCGCAGATCCCTAGCCTCAGAGCCAAAACGAATTTGTTTAACAGAAACCTTCTGATCCTTCCACACTAACAGCTACACCAGCCAGACAGCCTTTAAATAAGGTAATATTTGAGGAGTGGACCTGTCTGCAAAATATGGATGATTACGACTTCATCAAACAGGACTTTTTCCTTTTTTTCTTTATTTTTGCTCTCATCTTATTAGGTATAATACATCTTTAACATGTACCTAAATGCATGCATACATTCTTAAACCCACTTATTGCAATCTGAATGCATGGGGGAACCACAGCCTGTCCCGGCAGCATTGGGCACTAGGAGGTAAACAACCCTGGACTGGGCACCGGCCCATCACTGGTCAGCCAAGCACACATTCACATTAGAAAATTAGGACAATCTGGATGAGAACAGGCCATTTAGTGTAACAAAGCTTGCCAGTCCTAGCCACTTAATTCCTACAAAATAACATTGAGTTGAGTTTTGAAGGTCCTACTGTCTACCACACTACTTGGTCACTTATTCCAGGTATCTGTGGTTCTCTGTGTAAATAAAAACTTCCTAATGTTTGTTAGAAATTTACCCTTAACAAGTTTCCAACTGTGTCCCTGTGTTCTTGATACACTCATTTTAAAATAACAGTCTTGATCAACTGTACTGATTTCCTTCATAATTTTAAACACTTCTCCTCTTAATTTTCTTTTGCTTAAACTGTAAAGGCTCAGCTCTCTTAATCTTCCCTCATAACTCATCCCCTGTAGCCCCAGAATCAGCCTAGTCGCTCTTCTCAACAAGGGGCCGAGTCGTCAGTTGATATAATCTGCACATCTGTGGTAGAAATACCAAAACAGACATAAAGGGCATGTACAAATCTGGACAAATGCACTTACATTTCTTGCTTTTCAAAGTTATTATCTTTCACAAGCTATAACTTGAGAGAGAGATTAGGAGCATGTGCTGATACAATGCATGACAAACCACCTCAAGATCCCAGATTAGGACCCGAGAGCAGACATACGACGGGGTGTGAGGTTTTTTTACGGTGGCTGGAGTGCCAATTCTGCTGCCAGTCCCCAGGTTTTTCCTTGCAGATTAGATGGCCTACTTGCAGGTCTGGATGCAACCACAAAAACAACAACATTTATTTCTATAGCACATTTTCATACAAACAATGTAGCTCAAAGTGCTTTACATGATGAAGAAACAGAAACAAGACAAAATAAATAAGAATTAAAATTAGGAAACACTAATTATCATATAATAAAAGTAAGGTCTGATGGCCAGGGAGGACAGAAAGAAAAAAAAAAACTCCAGACGGCTGGAGAATAAAAACAAAATCTGCAGGAGTACCAGGCCACAAGACCACCCTGCCCCCTCTAGGCATTCTACCTGACATAAATGACCTCAATCAGTCCTGATGGTATTCAGAATTCTCATGGAAGAACTTGATGATGACGGTCATATGGACTTCTGGCCTTTAATTCATCAATGTAGGGACATCACGGTGCTTTGATTAGGTGGTGGTGGTGCAGGTCGCCACCACAGAAAACCGGAAAAAGAGCAGAAGAGAAAGTAGGGGTTAGTACGGATTTTGGAGCCACCATGAATAATAATGATAATTAATTGAATATACAGAGCATTAGGATTAAACTAAGATGAAGTTATGAGAAAGCCATGTTAAAGTAATCTTTTTTCAGCTGTGTGCTCCACTGTATTAGTCTGGTGACTTTCTATCGGTCATCTATTCCAGATTTTAGGTGCATAACAGCAGAAAGTCGCCTCACCACTTCTTTTAAGTTTAGCTCTTGGAATTCTAAGCAGACCCTCATTTGAAGATCTAAGGTTACGATTTGGAGTGTAAGGTGTAAGACATTCTGAAATGTAAGATGGAGCGAGACTATTTAAGGCTTTGTAAACCATAAGCAATATTTTAAAGTCAATTCTAAACGGCACAGGTAACCAGTGTAGTGACATCAAAACTGAGGTGATGTGCTCGGATTTTTGTTTCCGAGTTAAGAGTCTAGCAGCTCCATTCTACACTCGTTACAATCAATTGATGTATTTTTTTGGGTGGTCCTGAGAGGAGTGCGTTACAGTAATCTAGCCGACTGAAAACAAAGCATGAAGTAATTTCTCAGCATCTTGCAATGTTATAAGAAGTCTAACTTTTGCTATATTTCTTAAGTGAAAAAATGCTGTCCTGGTAATCTGACAATAACAACATTTATTTATTTAGCACATGTAGTTCAAAGTGATTTACAAGATGAAGAAAGAAAAAAGAAAAATATAAGATTAGGCAATGCAAGCAATTGAAGGTTAAGGACCTTACTCAAGGGCCCAACAGAGTAGAGTCACTTCTGGTATTTATGGGATTTGAACTGGCAACCTTCCGATTGCCAGTGCAGACCCCTAGCCTCAGAGTCACCACTACGCCCCAGCACACTACTTTACGTGGGGGCCTTTAATGATATTAAGACGGCCCTGCAGAGCACAATGTCACAAACCAAGCAGAGTCACAACCAGGAGATCAATCAGAAAGAATTGCCTAAGCCCAATGTGCAAACCGAACAAAAAAAAAATCCAAAGACACACAAGAATGAAAATGAAAGAGACCTTTAAAGCAACAAGAAATTCACTTGAGTTTTGTTTTCAAAATTCAGACAATTACACTTTTCAAAGAAGGTCTTTAAAAACTATCATGCCTGATGATGTCATTACAATGTGACCTCCTGTGCATACCCCCAGCAACCCAACCCAATCACAAAACAATAGTGGCCATCAGAAATTAAAAAGACATCACAATAAAAACAATAAATAACAAATACATAGCATGTCATTTCCTAACCTATTTAATCCAAACCAGGGTCACGGCAGGCCGAAGCTCATCCCTGCTAGCATAGGGAGCAAGGCAGGAACAAACCTTTGGCAGTGGACCAGAAATAAATTAAACTATTAAAATTCTTTTTTTTTTTTTTGAAATTTTATTAATTTTATTGAATCATTCCATACAAATCAATCAATTTTTACAAAAAGTATGATTGAGAACAAGTCGACCCCCACCCCTGAGAGAGAGCAAGGCCAACGGAGTAAAACTTAAGGCTTGTAAACATACCTAAATTGGTAAGTTTGATAAGCCAATAGAGATGAATGGAGAAGAAAAAGAAATACAGAAATAATTGCTTCCTCTGTGCTTTAAGAGCTTATTCTAAAATATTACTGATTAGATCCTGCCATGTTTTGAAAAATATCTGTACAGATCCTCTACCTGAGTATTTGATTTTTTCCAATTTCAAATAGTATAAAACATCGGTTTCCCACTGACTTAAAAGAGGAGAGTTACGATTCTTCCAGTTTAGCAAAATAAGTCTGCGTGCCAAAAGTGTAGTGAATGCAATCACAGTTTGTTTGTCTTTCTCCACTTTAAACCCATCTGGAAGAACCCCAAACACAGCTGTTAATGGGTTAGGAGGGATTGTGAGACCAAGGCTGTCTGAAAGGTAATTAAAAATTTTGGTCCAGAATGATGTTAATTTGGTGCAGGCCTAGAACATGTGACCCAGTGAGGCTGGGACTTGATTGCAGCGTTCGCAGGTTGGATCATGCCCTGGAAACATTTTGGAGAGTTTTAGACGAGACAGATGTGCTCGATATATAATTTTGAGTGGTATAATTGTATGCTTTGCGCGTATGGAGCTCGAGTGAATTCTCTGCGTTGCTATTTTCCACTCCTTTTCTGATATGTTAATTACGAGATCTTTTTCCCAGTGTCCTCTTGGATCTTTGAAAGGGAGGGACTGTAAAATAATTTTATATATTGCAGAGATGGTGTCTGAGTCCTTGAGATTGAGCAATATTTTTTCCAGCATGGATGAGGGTGCAAGATGAGGAAAATCGGGATGGTTCTATTTAACAAAGTTCCTAAGTTGAAAATAGTGAAAGAAATGTGTAGCTGGAATGTTAAATTTGGAATGTAATTGTTCATAGGATGCAAAGACGTTGTCTATATAAAGATCTCTAAGCAAGTTAATCATTAAACTATTAAAATTCTTAATGCAGCCACAAAATGAAAGTAAATAACACAAAGCAAGAATACAAGATATGAGAAAAGAATAACCCAGCCATGGGAAAAAAATCTTCTACTGAAGAATAAATTGATAAATGCATTGTCACTTGAGTGCTGAGTGACAAGTGAATGTCACCTACTGTAGGTATGCATTGCGGGGTGTACCTGTAAATTAATGCTAATAGTTTAGGCATTTCCAGAATTATTTGTTCACTGATGTAAAAAAGAAATTTAGAGGTTAAAGAGCCTTTTGTGAACAATTTTCCATAATAAAACAAACGTGAATGAGCATTTAATGCTTTGTTTAGCACTTTGTCTCTGAATTCAAGTAGTAAGTGTTCTCACAGGCAGGTTGTTGAAAGGAGCCAAGGCGCACTATTATTATTTATGGCAGTGAATGAATTTAATATAAAATACAACAATCAAGCTTCTTTCATATCTAATATTCGGCCTCTATAGCATGATTAAATTATAAGTAATAAATTAAATACTTTAGGCCTTAGTATCCTGTAGACCATCTGTCTTTTAAAGAAGAAAGCCTATTAATACAGCAGTTCCCTGGATTTTATAATCCAATTCTGCATAAGCTTGCTATTTTTTTACAGTATTTAATCTTAAAAAAATCGTTCTTCCATTTTTGCATAACCTTAATACAATTACATATAAAAAAGTACCAACATTTTATAGAGAGTACATTTCACTTCCTGATGACTTTTTAATTCAATTTTATTGCTTTGTATCCTATTTTTTTGGCTCTGAGGCTAAGGATCTGCGCTGGTATCCCGAAGGTTACCGGTTCGAATCCCTGTCACTGCCAAAAGAGATCCTACTCTGCTGGGCCCTTGAGCAAGGCTCTTAACCTTCAATTGCTCCAGGGGTGCTGTACAATGGCTGACCCTGCGCTCTGACCCCAAGGGGTATGCGAAAACTAACAAATTCCTAATATGAGAAATTGTATAAGGCAGAATAAAGAAAAAGGTCTGAAGCCTACTAGTTTATTACCGTATATACTCACGTTTAAGTTCTCCTGCGGATAAGTCGCAGTATTTTATAATGTCGGTTGTATAAGTCGAATGCAGAAAACTTACACTATTGGTCCAAGAGATTATGATATGCTAACGCCCACGGAGAGTAACCACGGAGCACACTGCCTTTTTGTTCTATGTATTGTGCCTATGTGACCACACGGTAATACCTGAACCATTATGAAGGGACGTTTGCACTGATTTGTGTTTTTTGTATCTCACACCCTCATACACCTTTATCGTGAGAGCATCCCTTATCTACGATGGAGCATTCGATCAGAAGAAAATATGAAGCTGGTTTTAAATTAAAAGTCATTGAAGTGGTGAAAGAAATTGGTAACTGTGCTGCTGCAACAAAATTTGATGTGTCTGAGAAACTGGTGCGAGATAGGGGGAGGCAAGAAGATGTAAAAAAAAAAAAATTAACTGTTGTATTTTTGAACAGGCGCATAAGTCGGGGTCTGATTTTATGTTCGATTTTTTGTGTTTCAAGACCCGATTTATTCACAAGTATATACTGTACACTAAAAAGCATGGCTATGATGCCACAAGAGAATGGGCTGGAGGTGCCTGATAACATCAACGTGATAGTCAAATTCTTCTCATACTCGATTGAGCATGTCGGGTGTCACTGTACTCACAGCTCTTTCAATGTAATTTTGGAGATCGTCCAGTGTTGTTGGGAGTGGTGGCACATAAACAGAATCGATAACGTACCCTCACAAAAAACAGTCACACAGCGTTAAGTCTAGTGATCTTGGGGGCCAGAAGTGGAGTGCTAAATCTTGGGCTCCTTTACAGCTAATCCAGCGATGAGGGAGCTTGTTGTTGAGAAATGCTCAAACTTCCCGGTGCCAATGAGGTGGCGCTTCCCATGACAGCCAGAAACTCTATGGCCCCCTCTCTCAATTGATTATAAAAATATGACACCTTGAAATCGGATGAATCTTTTTGAATCACCCTGTACTGTGACAAACAGACACACTCGATTCATCAATACAAACACTTTTTTAAAACTCTTCTTCTGAATACTTTTAGCGCTATACATACAAGTAATGCAGACAACCACTACAGACTGGCAATATTCAAATCAAGCCCACCCCCTTTTGTTCTGACACCGGGGTGCATAAACCTGGCAACATCAGTTAGTGGTGGTCAGCAGACTCAACCATCAACTTCAACAGAACGCTCTCGTTGGCAAAACTTACAAAACATCAAACTGTTTAAAACTTAACAACAAGGAAATGATAATTAAAAGTCTAGTTTTAGGTGCAGCGCTGCAGAGCATCCCGGGATGAGAAAGCCTTCAGTTTGTACAATATTTTCCTATTTTTTCCCCTTTTCTTTAAATACTGTATATTCAGTCAAAGGCTCAGATATAAAAGGCTAATAATTACCCCAGATAGTTAGCATAAAGTTTTTTTCATCAAAAATAATCAAAAGCCACTGCAGTGCATCAGCTTAACTATTTAGATTTTAGACAAATAAATTAAACCACAGATGTTTGTAGTGATGCGGAAATTGTTTAGGGGCATCATATTAGAATTCCGTTTGTAGGTCAGACAAATGGTGCATATGCGATACAGATTGATACAGAGATGTGCTGCTAATTATGGAAATGAATGTATTAGCAATTATCACATTATAATTAATTCCTCAAACTCTTCGTGTATTTTGATCTCTCTACGTGTGGCTGTGACACGCTTAAGGAGGTAATGAAATTCAAAAAAGTCAACTGGATTTTCTGCAGTCCAAGCATCAAAACATTACTTCAAAAATTTAGACTCACAGCAGGCAATTATAAATGGCTGATAAATTGTTTTGTCAGCCATCAAGATTAGTTCTACAGTAACGAGTATCACTTTGACTGACAGTTTTAGTCATTACAGAATTTAACTTCAATGTGAAAAACAACCATGAACATTTTCTTGCTCGTTTAGGTTATGGTATTACAATTAAAATTATTGGTGTTTTATTAAATATTTATAATTATAGCTGACTCAAATTCAGACTTTCAGTGTATTCTTTCAACATTTTTCTGTCCTGTAGTATTATGCACCAATGTGTAAAAAAATATTGTGTTATCCTGAAAAGGATACTTGAAATGGACCAGGAAACTGAAAAGAGTAATGCTAGATAAAATAATAGTAAGGAGTTCACGGCCAAAAAGTTAAAGTACCAAAGTAACAAAAACCAGAACATAAGACAAAAATCCATAAACCAAAAATGGCCGAAACAAAGTTAAAACTGCTGTTAGTCAGAAATGAGCCATAGCTATAAAAGAAAAGAGAAGCATATTATTGTGTTAGCAGATTATGGAATGCAACCAACACAAAAGGTACCACTGAACCTTTTCACCAGTGTAAACTTGAAGTCAACTGCAATGGCCCTCTTTAACCCCTAGCGTTGCAAAGCCACAGTCGATGTTTGCTCTAACTTGCCCCATGGAGCATTTTATTATAAGGTGGTGGAAGTTCATTTACAGTATATTATTAAAATGTTAGAAGCAAATGGAATGAGAATTTTTTTTTATCACGTTATGAGGTCACCCAAGACATGCACCTTACATGAAAGGTACCAACTAATCTCTTCTTTTCTTAAATTGGGTTATGAAGAAATGTCAAAATCAGTCAAACATCTGTTGTCTGTAACCTCTTACCTGTCTCACTGCTCATATTTAACCCTAAGTACCTCTGTGGTGACCTGCTTGCTGACTGGGACTGTCTTTATTTGCACTTGTATACTTCAACCCATTTTACCATAAATAGTGGACTTCACAAGAGCGTCCTCTCATACCCTAAAGGGACTGCGACTAGACAAGGAATGAACAACCCAGCTTCTAAAACATGCTAATAGCAATCAAAGGTGCTTAACTTCTTACTTAAGCTTTCACTTACAAATGATATATACCATATATACTTGCATATGGTCTTGAAACCCGAACCCGATTTACACGCCTGTTCAAAAATACGACACTTCATTTTTTTTTTTATACCTTCTTGCCTCCTCCAATCTCATATCAGTTTCTCAGATGCATTTTGTTGCAGCAGCACAGTTACCAGTTTCTTTTACCACTTCAATGACTTTTAATTTAAAAGTAGCTTCATATTTTCTTCTGTTTGAATGTTCCATTGTAGATAAGGGATGCTCTTATGATAAAGGTGTATGAGGGTGTGAGATACAAAAAGCACAAAACAGTGCAAATGTTACTTCGGAATAGTTCAGGTATTACCGCGTGGTCACGTAGGCACAATACATAGAAAAAAAAAGGTAGTGTGCTCCATGGTTACTCTCTCAGGTGGGCGCTAGCATATCATAATCTCTTGGATCAATAGTGTGAGTTTTCCGCATTATACTTATACGACTGACATTATAAAATACTGGAAATTATACGGTAAAATCAAGCCCTGACTCATCCACGAGTATATACAGTATTTACTTGTATTAAAACCAATAATAGCAGACATAAAGTGACACAAAGATTTGTAAAACCAAGAGTCTTCATTCAATCCCAGATGATAATTCCCAGGTGGCTTCTTTTCTTTAGTTACAAATTATATTTTATATATATATATATATATATATATATATATATATATATATATATATATATATATATATGCAGTTATGTGAAAAAGTAAGTACATCCCAAGAAAACTGCAGACTTTTTCAGCAAATTTGATCAGACAAACATTGGATCTTCATACAAACAATGGCAACAGATAAAGTTGATAAACTTGAATAAAAACACAAGGAAAATTTGCCTTTTCAGTAATTTAAAAAAAAAAAATATCAATAAATCACTGGGTCTACTGGGGAAAAAGTAAGTACACCTTTGGCCTCAGAAGTTGGCATTGCCCTCTTTAGAGTATATGGCTTCTTGTAGGCATTTTGCATAACTGCCCAACAGTCCCTGACATTGACTCAGTGAAAGTTTTGACCCCTCCGTCATGCAAAATTCCTTCAGTTGCAAGTGCTTTCTGGGTTTTCTTGTGAGTGCTGCTAATTTCAAATCCCCCCCAAAACATTTCAAAGGGATTCAAATCAGGGTTTTGAATAGGCCCATCTATAAATCTACATTTGTTCTTTTTGAGCCAATTCTTGCTGGATTTGCTAGTATGCCTTGAATCATTATTGTGTTGAAAGTTCCCTTTCTGGTTCAACTTCAACTTTCAGACAGATGGCCTCATGTTCCCCACAAACACTATTTCATATGATGCAGAATTCAGAGTGCAAGCTGCCCAGGCCCGGAGACCGCAAAGCAGATCCAAACCATAACATTTCCACCATCATGCTTCACAGCTGGTATATAGTTCTTCTCCTAAAATACTGGCTTTGGTTTACTTCAAACATGTCTACTGTTACTGAGTCCAAGCAACTGTAGCTTTGATTCATCTGTTCCCGAGGGCCTAATTTTTGCCTCTATGTCCAATTGAAAACTGTTTCTTTTAGGACAGCAAAGGCTTTTTTTCCTGGCACACCTCACATTCAGGTTAAATTTGTGCAATCTTTTTCTTATTGTAGCATCGTGCACTTTGAAAAATTACCTGCATATGAAATTTTGGGGCACTTAGAGACCTCTTTTAGTATCAAATGGTCAGCTCCTGGACTGAATTTGTTGGGCCGGGCAGCCCTGAAGAAATTAGCAGTTCTTTGAAGTCTTTGCCTCCTGTAAAATATTTACCTTATAGTGGAATGATTGATTACAAATAAGTTGCCGATTATTTCAAATTCTTTGCCAGACTCATAGGCATCCACAGCTTTCTTTCTGGGGGTCTTAGAGAGCTATTTAGATCTTGGCATGATGACACAACACACATCAAGAGAACAAGTTTAAATAAGACAGGTACCACCCTCCATACTCCTAGAGGAGGTTCTAATCATCCATCTATTATCCAACCCGCTATATCCTAACTACAGTGTCACGGGGGTCTGCTGGAGCCAATCCCAGCCAACGCAGGAAACAAACCCCAGGCAGGGCGCCAGCCCACTGCAGAGGTTCTAATCATTGGTGCTTAATATGGAATACCTGATTTTATGGGTTTTAAGTGGTGATAAATGTAGGGGTGTACTTACTTTTTCCATGTGACAAATCTGCAATTTTGTACATTTAGATTATGAGATTGACTACACCATGTCAATTTGATGTGTCATTTCTTCAAGTATGTCACCTTTATCTGTAGATGCTGTTTGTTAAAAAAGTCTACATTTTCCATGGGCTGTACTTACTTTTTCACATGTGTATATATATATATATATATATATAGTGGCCATTGGATGCGCTGTAGTTCCTCAAACACCCAACAAAGACAATTTTAGCACAAACAAAGGCTTTATTTGTTGGAAACTCTTCACTGAATCGTTTCCCACCACAAACACAAGTACAAGTATTTATTGTTCCTCCCTGTTTATTTAATTTTGTTTCTGCCTCCTCCGCTCTTCCCAGTAAGCTTCATCCTCCCTCCTCCTGACTGTAGCGCTCCAAGCTATGGCAGGCAGGTCCTTTTATTTTATCCCTTCAGTTATTTCCAGTGTCGCAAAGGCATAGCCCAGGAGTATTTGAGGGTAAGGTGGAAGCCCCATGAAGTAGGGCTCGCTGGTCCCTGCAGCTATCCCTGACGGCACCCATGAAACTCAAAAGGGCTGAGTCAAAGAACTTCAATTCCCATGGTGCCCTGTGTGAATCCATGGTACTGCTGCAACCCAGAGGGGATACCACCTGGCCATGCAGGGGAGATAATGTCCTGTGTATGCTATCATCCCTCACTATATATACATATGCATATATAGATAGGGCAACTGTTGTGGTGTTGAAAGTTCTTCTTGTCTTTGGGCAATGAAGATATGGCAGGTGATCAACAACTTTCAGATTTTATCTAGAGATAGCAATTGCTTCAGTCTTAGTTACCTAACCATGGACATCATGGTTGAGAATTTAGACTTTTTTAATGTTGATGGGCACTCACAGACTTGTGTACCCCTTAATAAGAAGGTTTAGAGTAGTCTGGCGGTGTTCCAAAGTGTGGACAGCAATCGGCAAAACTATGTATTTGGCTGCCTGTCCTACATTAATAGTGTGAAGTGTGAGACTGCTGTGGTGTGATTGCTACTAAAGGGGCTGTTACAAAGTACAGAACTGAGGGGCTTAAAACTTACCTGAATGAGAGATTTCAGGTCTTAATTTTTAATAGAATTGGAACCCTTTCCAATAACATGTTTTCACTTTGTCATTATGGGTCACTGAGTGTAGATTGATGGGCAAAAATGGCAAATGTATCTATTGAAAACTAAATCTACAACAAACTGTGTAGATAGTGAAGGGGTCTGAATACTTTCTGAATCTGCTATACAATCTATTTCTGGTTTATACTGCATAAGGTTTCTCTGTTTATGTTAACTCGTTATGTTTTATGTTTATGTTGCATTTCTTTTTTATGCTTAATGTACACTAGTTAAATAAGTGTGCCCTCGGAAATAATGAATTGAAATGACCTGCATTATTTATTACTCGTGTCAATTCATCATTTGATTAACCAGAAGTAACGTGTGCGTGTGGTAAGATCTGAGCTCTCAATCATGAAAAGTAACACATCAACACTGACAAGTAATTTGTCTTGTTTATTTGAGAACATACAGTGCGTATTATTAATTTTGAGACTTTTGCATACACCCTGCCAATTTAATGCCACTGCCTTCCAGCCTAAACACCATCAAATGTACCTTTGTAAGTATTGATCTGCCACTAAAAGGCTTTTGATTATACCATCTTCTGCTTTTTCAAAGATGTAGTATTTTTTGTATCAAGGGATTACATTTATCCATGAATAATAAAAGCAGAAAAGAGTAATGAACTAAAGGTTGTGTGATAGTGTCGTGAAAATTAAAAATACAAGGATGAGTCTTGCTCATTATAATTATTTAATCATTAATAGACATTGCCATTATTTTCGCTCTTCTACAGCTTCCAAAATCCCACAGCATTATGGTGCACAGCAGTGAGCATTATGTAAATCAGTCTGGCCTATTATCACCTGTAGCAAAAAGCTGCATTTTTTGATTTATACAAGACTTTTATCAATGCACTTTCTTTTGAATATATTTCTAAGCCATTATTATAACTGAATCACTTAAGTATTCAGAAAGAGAGAAAAAATAGGACACTTTCTCAATTTACAGGCCAAAATGCCAAAAGATTCATATGAGAATGAAAAAATAATGACAAAGTGAATCATCAAAAGCATTGAAAAATTAATTTGCGGTATATATACATTCTCCGGAGTAACTTGAAAAAAAAAAAATTTATTACATAAGCCCCACAAAAACAAAATGGCACCGCATACTAAGGAAACTTGCATGAGTGTTCGTTTTTCTTTTAACAGTATTTAATGTATATTGCAATAAACAACAACATTTATTTCTACAGAACATTTAAATAGGATGGAGCTCAAAGTGTTTTACAACATGTCAAGAAATAGTAACATGCAAAGAGAAACAAAGTAAATTTTCATTAGAAGAGTAATGAGTAAATAGTATACAAAAAATAAACAAATATTGCACACATAACAACAACAACATTTATTTATATAGCACATATTCATACAAACAGTAGCTCAAAGTGCTTTACATAATAAAGAATAGAAAAATAAAAAAACACAATATGAAAACAAAATAAATCAGCATTAATTAACATCGAATAAGAGTAAGGTCCAATGGCCAGGGGGACAGAAAAAAACAAAATAAAAACTCCAGACGGCTGGAGAAAAAAAAATAAAATCTGTAGGGATTCCAGACCATGAGACCGCCCAGTCCCCTCTGGGCATAAGAAAGATATATAATTAAGAGAAGTGGAGTCACTAAATATAAAATTGTTTTTTAAGTTTCTAAGTGACAATCCGATGATAAAATCATCAACAATGACCAGGGTAGTCAGAAAAAATAGCATAAACTCCTGTTATGCTGAAGAAAAAATAACAAAATCTGCAGAGGTTCCAGGCCAAAACACCACCCAGTTCTCAAATCGTTCTTTATTGTTTTCCAGGCTTTGTCTTAGAGGATTCGACACGGTGCATCTCGTGACAAAGTGGGGTATCTGCTTTCATTCAGACATCACCGGCGACAGCACAGGACTTTGATCAGGTGATACACCACAACAAAAAAGAAAACAGCGAAAAGTAAAGATTAACAACGATTGGAGATTCACTGAAGAGAACGATAATTCTATGCATATCCAGGTTATTAAGTGTAGAACTAAATTGAAGCTACAAAAAAGCAAAATTAGGAGTTTCTTAAAATATTCCACAGTATTACCCTGGCATATCTTAGTTGGTAAAGTATTCCAGGTTTTTGGTGCGTAATAGCCAAAAAGGGCCAAGAATTCTAAACAGACGGTTATTAGAAGATCTAAGGTTACGATTTATGGCAGTTCATGTATAGGGTGGTCCAGATCTAATTATGCAATTTTCATTACGCTATAACTTATTAAGTTTATTACATAGAAAATTACCAGAAAAATCCCAGACCATCGAGAAGTGTGCAAACTGATGACATGAAGAATCATCTTTGCGCCGAACTGGAATCGTCCCTGCATAAATCAAAGTCATCCAGACGATCTGGATCTGCATAATTAGATCTGGACCACACTGTATATACTGTACTAGCCGTTCCACGCTGCTCCACTTGCGTAGTAGTGAAACAGGAAAAACTTTAAAATTCAATAAACAAACAGGTTTTGCTAGCTAAGCAGAGGCAAGGTCCGCTCCAAAACTTGGTGAGAGGTAGAGCAATTCGAATGGAGGGTGGTGCGTGAGTGAGGAGGGGCCTGCCCAGCTCCCCACTCCAGTTATCAAGCTTCCCCCTCCCCTCGGCCTGCAGCCTCTGTCTCGGATTCACACAAATAAATCGCTCCTGCAAGCAAACTATGATACTTAGCGTGATCAGAGAAGTTGCAAAATCAACCAGAATGTTCAAGCAAATTCTAGAAAAAAATCTGATCTAAATCTGTTAAGTAGTTCTCTCATGAAAAGCGGACAAACAGACAGATGTTGGATTTTATATACATAGAGATATACAGCAAGGCAATATGATGACAATGTTAACTATTATTACCTAACAGCTTCAAACAACTGATATGACATAAAACACCTACTGCAGATAGAATTATCATATTAGTTCAGAAGACCATTAGGATGAAAGTGAATTCATGCATTTCACAGCATATGAATAAGCACTTGTAGGACTCCCGGTAGCTGTGACCTTGGGTGAACCAAACAATTGCAACTGAAAAACCAGAAACACATAACGGTGGCTCCAGAAAGTATTCTGATCCCTTCATTTTCTGCACATTTTCCCAAGTTGTAGTTTTAACTTTAAATGGATACTTTTGCCATTTTTGCCCATCAGTCTACACACAGGAGCCCAGAATGACAAAGTGAAAGCATGTTCAGAAAGGTATGCAAATTTATTAAAAACTGAACTGAAATCTCTCGTTCATATAAGCGGTGAGAGCCTTTGAAGTGGGACTCCAAAATGTGGTCATGTGCGTCCAACATCACCTGAACCAGAAGGCAGGGCTTCCGCTGTCTGTCATGCTAGTTCCTAAACGTCTCTCTGTTGCTTTCTTGATTAAAATATGTTTCACATGACTGAATATTTTGTAATTTCCTTTTCATAGGGGTTTTGCTGATCCAAAAAAATTATATAGGGCACCACAGCCCCAAAATATGTCAAAAGCACTTCCCTAGACCCTAATTATATCTGAAAGTTTGTAATCTGCATTCTACAAGAAAACATGAGATTAAAGGTTTTCTCAGCCATCACCTCAAATCACAAGGGCAAGTATTTAACAAATGAAAAAAAATATTTTTGGGTGGAATGTTTTGCTTATTAAGTACCTGACACTGTCATAAATTAATATTTATTACTTTTTTTTTTTGGGAAATCTACATACAACGATATGTTTCTTAATTTTGTTATTATGAAATGTTACATTTATCAGCCCTTTTATTACTACAGCCAAATAATTCCCCAGACAAGGGTATTAATGTAGCTTCAACCCTGAGGCAGATATAGACTTTGACGTAACCACAGAGGAATTTATTCATGAAGACGGATATAAATCAGCCCTTAACGAGCAAATACATCTTCACACAAAAAAATAAAATGAGGGAAGACACTTAACAACATTATCTATCCATCCGGTTTATCCATTATCTCACTGCTGACACAGTAGTGCTGTATTTGCAATATGATGCTAACATTATTTGTTAGGTGCCACTCTCAATGCATTAGCTATTTTTATATACATTAATACACACAAATCTACAGTGTCTATAAAAATTATTCATCCCCTTGGAAATTTTTAAATTTTATTTTAGGCAATTTAATCACAATTAATTTATTTAGGGTTAGGCTTAGGTTTAGGGTTGAAGACTCTTTAAAGACTCTTGGATCCCTGTTATTCCATCAGGGGGTGAACCCTTGGAGTTATTTGGTGTGTCATGCACATATTTAAGCTCTTTTGATTATTTTTGCTATTGGTTTACTTTTTATCGTAAGGGTGTGGATTCCTGCAGAAAATATGGTCCAGAAATAGCCTAAAATGAGGGCCTTTTGGGTGTAGATGGTCAAAAATAGAGGGATACCTAAAACAAATTGAATAACTAGAAATGAAGACGCATCAAACGGTATATCATATGTGAGGGGTTTGTTAGGAAGTGATTACAACACAAAACAGAAAGTATTTGACACAATACAATTTATTTTTGTAGAGCACTTTTCACTGAGTGTAGGCGCAGAACGCTGTGAACAATTCTCAGTTAAAATGCAAGTACAGATTTTATTAATTACCAAATAAAGAACTGGTGCACATATAAATGCAGATTTGTTAAAACACACAGAGAATAAGGTAGAATCTGATAAAAGACAAATGGAAACCAACAATGTCTGTCCATTGTTGGGTTCATTGTGATATTTCTTATTTGTTTTGTCTAATTTTGTGTCACTTATTTGTATTAATGTTTCTTTTGTTTATTATGTATATTTTTCTTTCGTGTTATTTGTAAGTGGAACTGGTCTACGTTATATCCCATGTGTTTTGTGGGTGGTTCTCTAGGGGGTGGGGCCACCTGTCAATCACTGTCAGGAACTGCTCACCATCCTATTTATGGGCGGGCCTTCCATTGTTCCGTGTGGTTCTTTTCGATCACTCCAGGGAGTGGAGTATTACTTGTGTTATCTGTGCCTTTGCTATTACATTTGTGTTTTCTGGATTTTTCGAACCTGTGCTCTGTTTTTTGTCAATGCCTTTGGATTCTGATTTGGGACTTTGTTTACTGTGGATTGCCATGCCTTTTCAGACAGTTCCTTTGTGCTCTTAGGAGCTTCATGCATTTTAGAGTCTTTTATTAAAATAAACCTTTTATTTTATAAAGATATTTTTCAAGGCCCTTTTTGTGTCTAGTCAGGGTTTTGATGGTATCTTCCCCTAGACAGCAATCCTTGAAAGTGATTTTGGGACTCCTGAGACACAACATCTGAAGACCTCAGCCAACTGAACAGCAAAAATCGCCAACCTGCTCCTGGGTTTTCTATAGTCACGTCTGTGCTGGCTCTCCAGTCTGAGAATAGAATCTTTCCATCCGATGATTCCAACACTTCTTTATCCGAGATGACCTTTTCAGGAGAGCAGCCTGGCAGTACAGCAGTGGCACCAAGTGTCACATCCATACACCAAGAAGACAAACAGAACCGAAGAGGGGTAGAAACAGTTTATAAAAATCATATTACTTTTATTTTAGTACTAAAGACTGACAGATGCAGTATTCACAGCTCATCAGCAGCTCTAGTCAGGGTATTTCAGAACAAAGTAGGTAGTCTTTAACGTGATTTAAAAACCAAGATTAAAGGGGCATCTCTAATATAAGCATGCAGATCATTCCACAGATTCAGAGCCCTGTAACTAAAATCTTGACCTGACACGATTATTAATCCTATGAATCTAAAGTAGGCTGGCATCTTGAGATCTTAATGTGCACTCTGGTTTGTAAATAATGATAATTTCAGATAAGTAAGCAGGGCCTCAGCCATTTAAGGCTTTATATGTTAAAAGGAGGCTTTGACAATCTCCCCTAAACTTAAGCCAGTGCAAGGACTTGAGAACTGAAGTGATACGTTTATACTTTCTGGTTCTTATAACAGTTCTTGCAGCAGCATTTTGAATTATCTGAAAGCTGTATAAAGAACAATTTGAACAGCCAGTGAATACTGCATTGCAGTAATCAGTCTTACTAGAAATAAATGAATGAATTAATTTCTCAGTATTCTGCATATTTACAAAACATCTTAATCTTCCAACATGTTCAAGACAGAAAGAACAGGTTTTGGATTGTTTAAAGAAGTGTGTTTTAAATGACATGGTAGTTTCAAAAATAACACGTAAACTATACTGATTCATTAAGATAATGGTGATTGCAACTGAATTAAAGAATGACAGATTGTTGTTGTGTTCTTGTCAATCCCTCTAATAACTGACATTTCTTTTATTTCTGTATTTAGAGATATGCATTTCTCATTCAGCCACTCCTTTAACTCATGGATACAATGAATTAAGGACAGCATTGAAGAAATGTCATAAGTATGCACCCCCTAAATTCAGCCTTTAATAGATGGCAGCCATGACAGCTTGGAGTCTGTGTGCACAAGTCTCTCTCTCTCTGTCCATCAGCTCTGCATATCTGGACTCAGCCAATTTCCTCATTCTTATTACAAATCTCCTCAAGCTCTGTCAGGTCATATGGTGATTAGGAGTGATCAGCCTTTTTCAACAAAAGTAGTTATAAATTCTCGATTGGATTGAGATCTGGACTCAGCCACTCCTCTACATTGTAATTTTTAAGCCATTCCTGTTGTAGACGCATTTAGAATTATTACCTATATGAAAAATAAATCAAATACTTCAAGCATTGATCAGTCTGAAGCAAACATTTCTTGCTAGACACACACATACCTTACGCCCTGCTGGGGCCCTGCTGCAGCTCCTAAGATGTGTGTGTGTTTGTGTGCGCTCATCGCATTGAGCAGGCTGCTTTTATAACTTCACACATACATCATCATTTATCTCTTAACAAGTGTCATTTCTCTGAAAGAACAAAATGATCTTGAAAACTAATGGGAAGGCTAATTTTGAAAGAAGCTTCAGAGGAAGCCTTGCTGGTACAAATCACAGGAATTTCTGCTGCATTACTTGTCAAACGTCAATATATACACTAAGGCAATAGACAGAAATAAGCAAACAGTGGCTAAAAGCAGTTATGTGCTAATACAAATATGGGCTCAAATAAAATATAATTTAAGACTGCTGATTTGCTACAAAAACAATGTAACCCTTAGTACTCAAGATTTTAACACCCCAGGGGCCTCATATATAACGCCATGTAGAATTCTTACTAAAACATGGTGTACGGACAAAAGTCGAAATGTGTGTAAACACAAAAAAATCCAGATGCATATATCTGTGTGTTTGCCAGTTTCCACGTTCTTCCGCTCCATAAATCCCAGTCAGGGTGCCTGCTGCCCCACCCCATCTCCTCCCAGAATTACATCTCTTTGAATATGCAAATCAATATAAACAGCCCCTTACATTTTGTGTTCTGTGAAAAGACAATTGCAAAAGCACAGTAAAAAAAGAAGAATTTCAGCAAATCCCAGGTGTAGGCAAGGAAAAACATATTATTTTTTGGTTCAAGCAGTAATATAAGCAACAAAAGAAAGTTGTTCGAGTGGCGGAGAAACTCGAACATTCAAGTTCAGAAAGTCACACAGTGCCCGAAATAAAAACAGAAGTGGTCAGACATCAAAGTTGCCATGAAAAGGCGAGTCGTAGCCCACCCTCTGAGTGTCATAAGGAAGTGTATTAGGGTACAGAAAAAAGAAAAAAGACTGGGACACAGTGGGATAAAAAAGGTAGAAATTTCCACTTTACTCACGTAGTTTGTTTTGTCATTAAAGTAGAATGTCATAAGCTTCATCTTAAAATCGTTTAATTTACTAGTTTCTCAAATACCATCCTAACTAAAGTAACACGATAAATGCTTTGTGTTCTATTTGTTTTTCTATGTACTCTTTGTGTGTAAATCACTATGTGCTTCTTAAACTGGGTTTCTCTTACACTGACAGGACACAGAATACATTACATTAATGATAATACAGCTCTCTGAACAATTTAAGTACTATGATGTATACTTGATATTTTCATGATGATAGAAATTAAAGCATGTTTTAAACATGTGGGCCATGGTGGTGCAGTGGTAGCGACGAGCTGGCACCCTGTCCTGTGATTGTTCCTGCCTCCTTCAAGATGCTTGCTATGCTGTGCACGACCCTTGACAAAATAATTTATTGCAACAGTACTGTCTCTCTCAAATGTACTAACCCCCAATTCCTGTCCTTCCTTTTCTTTCTCCCTCCAAGTAACTAATCGCCACACAATCAACTCTTTAATAAATGTCAAGCTATCTGTAAGCTTAGAATGCAGATTCTCCAAAACCTTTTAAGGAACATTGAAATATCTTCGTGTTTAATTATTCCATCCATCTATCCATCCAGGGTCATGCCATTCCCTGTAGGAATACAGCGCGAGGCAGGAATAATCCCTAAATGGGATGCCAGCTCATCACTACCGCTGTCCACCATGTTCTCATATTTAATAACAGTATACATTATTTAAATGAAGTTAAAAATTTATCTGTATAATGTAATATATATACTTTACAGCATTTCATCTTAAAGAAATATCAAGAGCTCCAAGAAGATAGCCCTGGGAAATCTAAATCGACTTAGAAGCCAGTCGTGATCATCTGTAAATACGCACTCTCTTCTATTGAATTGAATTGAATTCCTTTATTGTTATTGTATGGTACAATGAGATTCAATATGCAAATCCTCCATAAACTTATTTTCATTGAAAATGGTAAAATAACAACAATAACAACAACAATAATAATAATAATACAATAAAAAACTATGAAAAATATACAATATGAAATCATAAGTTTGCACAATATTACAACTACAACAATGGAGGAAGTTCAAATAGACTGTGCCCATGGCTGAGGCAGCGTGTGCTAGAAGCTGTATTCCGAGAATTCTCTCCGCTCTTGACACAATCTGCGCTAGAGCTTTCCGATCAGTTGCTGTATAGTTGTGATTCCACAATCAGATACAGTGGGTTAAAATGCTCATCGTGGTGCTCTGAGAGTAACAACGCTAAAGCAGCTATGGTATTTGGAATAGTTACCTCTCATGGCAGCCCCCACTCATCTTTTTCTTGCACAGTCACCCAGTTTTTGTGGATGGCCTGCTTTAGGTAGATTTCCAGCTGTGTCATACTCTTCAGATTTCTTAATAATTGATTTAACTGGACAATAAATATCTTGGATATTTTTTTGTTTCCAACCCCTGACCTGTGATTTTATATGCCCTTATCACGGAGTTGCTTGATGTCTTGTTTAGTCTTCTGTGCGTCTTCTCACCATAATGACTCACCACAAGTTGAACCTTTCACATTTAAGTGCATTTAGACTATAATCAATAGAAACTCCAAACAGGTCGTCTTCATTAAACTCATTCTGTGACTTCTAAACTGATTGGCTGCACCAGAGGGGATTGTGGAGTGTCATATTAAAGGGTATGAATGGAAATTTGTGTTATTGTCCGCATATTGATTTGGCCAAATTTTACAATGGATGCCCTTTCTGACGTAACCCTCCCCATTTATCCGGCCTTGGGACTGGCACAAAGAAACACCCTGGTTTGTGCATCCCCTGTGGCTGGGTTTTCCAGAGCTGGAGGTAGCAGAGTTAAAGGTGCTAAGATTTGCATTGGGTGTGACGAGGATGGACAGGATTAGAAATGAGGACATTAGAGGGTCAGCTCAGGTTGGACAGTTGAGAGACAAAGTCAGAGAGGTGAGAATGCATTGGTTTGGGCATGTGCAGAGGAGAGATGCTAAGTATATTGGGAGAAGGATGCTAAGGATAAAGCTGCCAGGCAAGAGAAAAGGAGGAAGGCCTAAGAAAAGGTTTATGGATGTGGTGGGAGAGGACATGCAGGTGATGGGTGTAACAGAGCAAGATGCAGAAGACAGGAAGATATGGAAACAGATGATCTGCTGTGGCAAACCCTAACGGAAGAAGCCAAAAGAAGAAGAAGAAGAAGAGGATATCAAAGGGTGTGAATTTGTAAGTGACTGGTTATTTTATATTTGTAATTAATTTAGATCACTTTGCAGAGTTCTGTTTCACATCAAAATTAAAGACTTTTTCTGTTGATCAGTGTCAAAAATTTCAAATTAACATCACTGTGATTCAATGTTGTCTAACAATAAAATGTGAAAACTTCCAAGGAGATGAACACTTTTTATGGTTACTCTATACAGTGTATTGTTCTCTGCCTCTATTTAGAGAAGTTAATTTTTCAACCATATACGACCACTTTATCTGCTTTTCCAATAACCAGGAACACTTTTAACAAAACATGAACTCCTTCTTTATCTTCCTTGGTGGCTGATGCTTACTAATAAGCTTTTCTTCAGCAGGGTGAACTAAGGCCAGGTTAAGCCAAAGATGATCAAAGCTGCCTCAGAAGGACTTTCATCAGTCGGCTAATACACACACAAGGCATGAAAGGATGTGCAGACATTTCCTAAAGGACAGACGTGCATTGACTACCATGCAGTGTTTAAACAGTATTCTGTATTTAATTAGACTTGCTGCTTCAGTGGTATGGCTCAGTGACGCAGTGGTTGGTGCTGCAGCCTCACCTCCCTGTTCTCTGTGTTCTTCAGGTGTCTGCATATGGTTTCTTTCTGATACCCTGATGCTGATTTTCCTCCTAAAACTCTAAGATCTACATGTTAGATTCTGAACCAGTGTTTGTGTAAATGTGAGTGTGTACTCAAATGAGGCCTGGTAGCATAGCTAGTATCTTCTTCTTTTTTCGGCTGCTCCCTTTAGAGGTTGCCACAGCGGATCATCTTCTTCCATATCTTTCTGTCTTCTGCATCTTGTTCTGTTACACCCATGACCTGCATGTCCTCTCTCACCACATCCATAAACCTTTTCTTAGGCCTTCCTCTTTTTCTCTTGCCTGGCAGCTCTATCCTTAGCATCCTTCTCCCAATATGCTGATCATCTCTCCTCTGCACATGTCCAATCCAGTGCAATCTCGCCTCTCTGACTTTGTCTCCCACACTGTCCAACTTGAGCTGACCCTGTAATGTTCTCATTTCTAATCCTATCCATCCTCGTCACACCCAAAGCAAATCTTAGCATCTTTAACTCTGCCACCTCTAGCTCTGTCTCCTGCTTTCTGGTCACTGCCACCGTCTCCAGCCCATATAACGTAGCTAGTCTCACTACCATCTTGTAGACCTTCCCTTTCACTCTTGCTGATATCCGTCTGTCACAAATCACTCCTGACACTCTTCTCCACCCATTCCACCCTGCCTGCACTCTCTTCTTCACCTCTCTTCCACAATCCCCATTACTCTGCACTATTGATCCCAAGTATTTAAATTCACCCACCTTCGCTAACTCTACTCCCTGCATCCTCACCATTCCACTGACATCCCTCTCATTCACACACATGTATTCTGTCTTGGTGGTCTTACTGACCTTCACTCCTCTCCTCTCTAGAGTATATCTCCACCTCTTTAGGGTCTCAATGTCATCAGCAAACATCATAGTCCACGGGGACTCCTGTCTAATCTCGTCTGTCAACCTGTCCATCACCATTGCAAATAAGAAAGGGCTCAGAGCCGATCCCCGATGTAATCCCACCTCCACCTTGAATGCATCCGTCACTCCTACCTCAGACCTCACCACTGTCACACTTCCCTCATACATATCCTGTACAACTCTTACGTACTTCTCTGCCACTCCCGATTTCCTCATATAATACCACAACTCCTCTTGAGGCACCCTGTCATATGCTTTCTCCAGGTCCACAAAGACGCAATGCAACTCCTTCTGGCCTTCTCTAAACTTCTCCATCAACACCCTCAGAGCAAACATTGCATCTGTGGTGCTCTTTCTTGGCATGAAACCATCCTGCTGCTCATTAATCATCACCTCACTTCTTAACCGAGCTTCCACTACTCTTTCCCATAACTTCATGCTGTGGCTCATCAATTTTATCCCACTGTAGTTACTACAGTCCTGCACATCCCCCTTATTCTTTAATATTGGCACCAGTACACTTCTTCTCCACTCCTCAGGCATCCTTTCATTTTCCAATATTTCATTAAACAATCTGGATAAAAATTCCACTGCCATCATTTCTAAACACCTCCATGCTTCCACAGGTATGTCATCTGGACCAACGGCCTTTCCATTCTTCATCCTCTTCATAGCTGTCCTTTCTTCCTCCTTGCTAATCCGTTGCACTTCCTGATTCACTATCTCCACATCATCCAACCTCTTCTCTCTCTCGTTCTCTTCATTCATCAGCCTCTCAAAGTACTCTTTCCATCTGCTCAACACACTCTTCTCACTTGTGAGTACGTTTCCATCTTTATCCTTTATCACCTTAACCTGCTGCACATCTTTCCCAGCTCGGTCCCTCTGTCTAGCCAATCAGCCCTTTTCTCCCTCCTTAGTGTCCAACCTGTCATACAACTCATCATATGCTTTTTCATTTCTTTAGCCTTCGCCACCTCTCTCTTCACCTTGTGCTTTATCTCCTTGTACTGTTGTCTACTTTCTGCATCTCTCTGACTATCCCACTTCTTCTTTGCCATCCTCTTCCTCTTTATACTCTCCTGTACTTCCCCATTCCACCACATCATCCTACAGACCACCATCCTATGCTGCCTAACTACACTTTCCCCTCCCACCACTTTGCAGTCTTCAATCTCTTTCAGATTGATTTTTCTGCATAGGATGTAATCTACTTCTGTGACTCTTCCTCCACTCTTGTACGTAACCCAATGTTCCTCTCTCTTCTTAAAATACGTATTCACCACAGCCATGTCCATCCGTTTGGCAAAATCCACTATCTTCAGAATTTCTTCATTCCTATCCTTGACACCATACCTATCCATCACCTCCTCGTCTCCTCTGTTCCCTTCACCAACATGTCCATTGAAATCCGCTCCAATCACCACTTTCTGTTCCTTGGGTACACTGTTAATCACTTCACCCAACTTACTCCAAAAATCTTCTTTCTCACCCATTGCACACCCAACTTGCGGTGCATATGCACTAACAACATTCATCATCACACCTCCAATTTCCAGCTTCGTAGTCACTACTCTGTCTGACACTCTTTTCACCTCCAAAACACTCTTGACATACCGTTCCTTCAGAATAACCTCTACTCCATTTCTCCTCCTGTCCACACCATGATAGGACAATTTGAGTCCACCTCTGATCCACCTGGCCTTACTCCCCTTCCATTTAGTCTCTTGCACGCACAATATATCAACCTTCCTTCTCGCCATCATGTCGGCTAACTCTCTCTCCTTACCAGTCATACTCCCAACATTAAAAAGTTCCTACCCTCAGTTTCACTCTCTTTACCTTCCTCCTCTCCTCCTGCCTCTGGACATGTCTCCCCCCTCTTCTTCTCCTTCTTCTTCTTCGGCCAATAGTAGCCCAAATTCAGCCATCACCCTGTTAGTGAAAAGCACTGGTGGCAGTTGATGTTAACCCGGAGCTCGACCGATCCGGTATGGAAATTTGCATTGTTGTCCCCATATTGATTTGGCAAAATTTTACACCAGATGCCCTTTCCTGACGTAACCCTTCCAATTTATCTGGGCTTGGGAACGTCACGAAGAAACACCCTGGCTTGTGCATCCCCTGTGGCTGGGTTGGTAGCATAGCTAGTATATGAACATATAATTCGGGACAAAAAACAAGTTGAAGACTTTTCTTATATTTGTGAACTTGGAGAGGTGTCAGCTAACTCTTATGAATGATCCAGTGCAGAGGACGTGGACCCTCCTGTGCTTGCTGCCCCACCCTGGCTTTTGTAAGATGACACTGGTGATACCGTATCTTAACCATATTGCTGGCATGTTAGTCCTACTAATATTTGTCTCGAGAAAATATCTCCAGATAGTGAAAACTTCAAGCCTTGCCCCTAAATTGCTGAGGTGTTGCACTTACATGTTGTTGAGTTGCGCCGTTTGCTTTGTTTCAACGTTGTGTCTCTTGATCTGTGTCATTAGCACAACATTGTTGTTGTGTGGCGGCATTTGCTGCACACAGAGTGAGGTGCATGCAGGTGGCGAAAAAATGTTAAAGTGCATGCATGTGCTGTGCAACGGCTGTAAGCTGAGCGTGAGCAGAGCGGACTGCCCCATACACACACACAAAAAAAACATGTCTTTTGTTTATATATATTTAATGCATATATAGACTAAAACCTGGATTATCTGTTAGGGGTCAGGACCGAGGCCATGACAGATAAGAGAAAAGACAGATAACAGAACAGCTACTTTAAAAATGGTACACAGTAGATGAGTTTAGAAAAATGTCGTATTTATTTAAAAAAAAAACTATATTAACAAAATATAATATAGTATTAACAAAATTAATTAATTTATATAATATTGTAATGACCAGCGTAATAAGCAAATAAAATGCAGAGGTACTGGAGTTTTCTATGTTTTAATTGGAGTCTTCGTTCCATCTTATACTTCGTTATGTGGGCTACATCTCCAAAACAATAAAAGAAAGCTTTCCCTACCAATAATTATCTCCTGCCATTCATGTTCTGTCTTTTTCTGTACAGCAAACACTCCTGCTTATTGTCTCCTAACTGCCTTCTCAAAACTTCCTTTTGCCGCACCTTCCTCTGTCTCCTAACTTCTCCTGTCACTCATCTCCCCAAGACGGGTGTCCCTACAGAACAGAAACCCTTCACCAGGTCCCATTACTTATACCATTCATTCCACCATTTTTGCTCCTCCACAGTCCATCGCAAGCTGCCTGCACGTCACAATATATTAACAAAGCATAATATAACAGAATTTAAAAAGAAAATTACAATGCAGCAGAACATTAACAGTAATACAAAATAGCATTACTGTCAGTGGTTTCCATTTTCAACTCATTTTTTTCAATTTTGTCGGCATCACGCTTTATGTCGTTCACTGTTGTTCTTCCTACTCCGTAAATTGAAGCACTTTTGCCCTTTCATAAACATTTCATAATTTCAATTTTTTGTGACAATTCCAACACCATATGAATATGTTTATCTATCATAACAATGTATAGCTGTTTAATTATAACAAAAGGGAAAAGCTATCAAACACTATTAAAATTTAAGGTATGAAACTGACGCTGTAATTTCAACCTGCAGCATGACACATGGTGCTGGGGAAAAACACTTCATGCTGACGAGAGGGAGAGTTGTTCCAATGTGCAGAGCTCACAGCGTATCGTGTGGCAGTAGTAATAGATAGACGATGGCATGCGCAATTTTTTTTTGCACTGATGGTTAATGGAGACTGACGGTTAACCAAGATTGTACTGTATATACGAGGTGTGGCAGAAAAGTAATGAGACTGGCAACACTGCAAGCGATCTGGCAACGCTGCGCTGTTGTCCTTGACAGAGCACGTGTATCAGTACCCTCCCATAGCTCAGTGCGAGTTTCAACTCCTTCCGTTAACTACGTGTGACGTTTGAAAAGTTAAAACAGGCCTGTGGGGAACATTCTTTATCCCGAGCTCAAGTTTTTCAGGGAGGCCTTCAACTTCGAAAACCAATGAAAACATCGAACGTGTGAACACTCTTGTGAGATCAGACCGTCGTTTAACATTAAGAATGTTGAGTGAACAATTAAATTTGAACAGATTTACCGTTCATCAAATTTTGACTGAACATTTGCACATTCGAAAGGTCTGTGCCAAAATGGTGCCGAAAAACCTCACAATTGAGCAGAAGGACAATCGAAAAAACACATTCCTGTGGTTTCCCAGCCCCCTTATTCACCTGAATTCAATGAAATAAATTCTCCCGTCTCAAACACAAAACATTTCCAGACATGAAATTATCATTATATTGTGCTCTTTCTAGTGAATTCTCAAGCATACAATATTAGATTGGAAACCTTCCCTTTTATCATTACAGATCAGTTTAAATACCTAGGGGTAAATATCAAAAGTAAACATAAAGCTCTTTATCAACAAAATTTCGCCGTCTGTATGGAAAAAATTAAGCAAGACTTGCATAGACGGTCAACCCTTCATCTCACTCTAAGCTGGAAGAATTAACGTTGTTAAGAAGAATATCTTTCCTAAGCTCCTTTTTTTATTTCAAAACATCCCAATATACATTAATAAATCATTTTTTAGGCAATTAGATTCGACAATAACCTCATTTATTTGGAATTCAAAACATCCACGCATCAAAAGAGCGACCCTACAAAGACAAAAGGCAGAAGGCGGCATGGCTCTACCTAACTTCCAGTTTTATTACTGGGCAGCAAATATACAGGCGATAAGAACCTGGACACAAATAGAAGAACATACACAGGCTTGGTCCGCAATAGAATTAAATTCCTGCAGTACTTCTTTGTATTCCTTGCTCTGTGCTCCAATAAACACACGTTATCGGCAATACACTAATAACCCAATTGTGCTCCACTCACTTAGAATCTGGAACCAATGTAGAAAGTATTTTAAGACGGAGAAGCTTCTATCTGTGGCACCCCTGCAAGAGAACCACCTCTTTCAACCCTCACAAACATATGCAGTTTTTAATATTTGGAAAAAATTTGGAATTAACTTGCTTAGAGATCTTTATATAGACAACGTCTTTGCATCCTATGAGCAATTACATTCCAAATTTAACATTCCAGCTACACATTTCTTTCACTATCTTCAAATCAGAAACTTTGTTAAACAAAACCTTCCAGATTTTCCTCATCTTGCACCCTCATCCATGCTGGAAAAAATATTGCTCAATCTCAAGGATTTAGACTCCATCTCTACAATATATAAAATCATTTTACAATCCCTCCCTTTTAAAGATCCAAGAGGACACTGGGAAAAAGATCTTTCAATTAATATATCAGAAAAGGAGTGGAAAGTAGCAATGCAGAGAATTCACTCGAGCTCCATATGCGCAAAGCATACAATTATACAACTCAAAATTATATATCGAGCACATCTGTCTCGACTAAAACTCTCCAAAATGTTCCCAGGGCATGATCCAACCTGCGAACGTTGTAACCAAGTCCCAGCCTCACTAGGTCACATGTTCTGGTCCTGCACCAAATTAACATTATTCTGGACAAACATTTTTAATTACCTTTCAGATAGCCTTGGACTTACAATCCCTCCAAACCCATTAACAGCTGTGTTTGGTGTTCTTCCAGATGGGTTTAAAGCGGAGGAAGACAAACAAATTGTGATTGCATTCACTACACTTTAGGCACGTAGACTTATTCTCATAAACTGGAAGAACCCAAACTCTCCTCTTTTAAGTCAGTGGGAAACCGATGTGTTATATTATTTGAAGTTGGAAAAAATCAAATACTCAGTCAGAGGATCCGTACAGACTTTTTTCAAAACATGGCAGGATCTAATCAGTAATATTTTAAAATAAGTTCAAAAGGCACAGAGAATTTATTAACTTAGGTATGTCTCCAAGCCTTAAATTTAACGCCGTTTGGCTTGTTCTCTCTCTCAGGGGTGGGGATCGATCTGTTCTTAATTTTTCTCTTTGTAAAAACTTGATTGCTTTGTATGGATTGTAATAAAATTAATAAAAAAAAAAAAAAAAGAATGTTGAGTGAACAATTAAATTTGGACAGATTTACCGTTCATCAAATTTTGACTGAACATTTGCACATTCGAAAGGTCTGTGCCAAAATGGTGCCGAAAAACCTCACAATTGAGCAGAAGGACAATCGAAAAAACGCATTCCTGTGGTTTCCCAGCCCCCTTATTCACCTGACCTCAGTCCGTGTGACTTTTTCCTTTTTCCTAAACTGAAAAATGTCCTCAAAGGACGTCATTTCGGGACTTTAGAAAACATCCAAAAGAGTGTAACGGACATGCTGAAGACCATACCGGTTGAAGCGCTGCTACCAACAGTGGGAACAACGTCTCCATTGGTGTGTAGCTGCCCAAGGAAACTACTTTGAAGGGGATAACATTGATGTTTGAAAAAAATAAAAACTTTGGTAAATAAAAAATCAGTCTCATTACTTTTCTGCAACACCTCGTACAATCCAATATACAATTTCCCAGAGGGGACTGGGCAGTCTAATGGTCTGGAATCCCTACAGATTTTATTTTTTTCTCCAGCCGTCTGGAGTTTTTTTTGTTTTTTCTGTCCACCCTGGCCATTGGACCTTACTCTTATTCTATGTTAATTAATGTTGACTTATTTTATTTTCTTACTGTGTCTTTTATTTTTCTATTCTTCATTATGTAAAGTGTTTTGAGCTACTTTTTGTATGAAAATGTGATATATAAATAAATGTTGTTGTGTGTATATATATATATATATATATATATATATAGATGGATATTGTGAGAGACTGCCAGCATACCTTCCCAGCTGGGATGCCCTCAACTGGGAAGAACCGTGTGGAGATGGCATACACAGGACATTATCTCTCCCAGACTACCAGATTGCAGCCCCTGTGGGTTGCGGCAGTGCAAGGGATTCCCACAGGGCACCATGGAAATAGGAGTTCTTTTGCTCAGCCCTTTTGGTTTCTGTGGGTGCCACCAGGGAGTGTTGTGGGGACTGTGGGGGCCCTTCTTTGTCAAGCTCCAGCCTTACACTGAAGTACTCCTGGGTTTTATTTAAAAGGAACAGCCTGCCTCTACTTGGGGAGCCAGAGTCAGGAGGAAGGAGGACTATACTTGTGTGGAGAAGTGGGCTGAGTGACAGAGAAAGAGGGTCAGAAAAAGGAAGACAAAGAGTTTGTTTTGTACTCTGTCTTGGCTGTAGTGGGAAATGCTTACCAGTGAAGAGTTTCCTACAATAAATCTCTTTTGTTCATTTTATGCTTGTGTCCGAGCCTTTTATTGGGTGTTTGGGGAACTAGAGCACTCTACAGACCTCTACAGTATATATATATATATATATATATATGTATGTATTTATGTACAGTATGTAATATTCCATAATATTCTGAATTGTTTTTTTATAAAATATCTACCTACTTCTTCTTCTTTTGGCTGTTCCCGTTAAGGATTGCTACAGCGGATCATCTTCTTCCATAACATAAAATATCTACCGAATGTTGTTTTTGATACCCCATCCACAGATGAATAGAAAAAAGTTATACATTAAAACTAGGGTATACAGTAATCCCTCGCTACTTCGCGGTTCACTTTTCGCGGATTCACGACTTTGCGGGTTTTTAAATATAGTAGTAGTATTTCCTAGTCTAAGAACAACAAAACAAGTTCGGTGACTAAGTGCGTTGTAACACGGGCTGTGATTGGTACATGGGAAGGAGACAACAAATCACAGCTTCCCGCTTTCTAATCGGGCCCGTGATTGGTGCTTTGACTGATGCCCAGATCCCACAGCATCTCCCCTTGTCTCTCTGTCGCGGCCATTTCGCTTCAAGCTTCCTCGCAGAGCGGTTTACTTTACACTGTACTGTGTGTGATTTTTTTGTGGTTTCTTTGTGTTGAACTTAACTTCAATTTTCACGCCCTGCAATGGCTCCCAAACGCGCTCCTTCTTCCAGGACTGGTGCTGAGCCTAAACGGCGTTCGATCGGTCCAATTTTGCAACAAGGTCGACGACATCATGACTGCCTACAAGCTGCTCTTCGACCGGAAAAAGAAGCAGCAGCAGCAACTGCCGATCACAATATTTTTGCAGCCTCGCAAAAAAGAGCCAGTTCCTACTACTACTATGGATACACCTTCGAAAACCATGGAAGAGGTACCCCAGGAAATGTTAGTTAGGTCCCTGTCATTAATAGAGTAAAGGGTGGGTTGTAAACAGTACAGGGAGGGTTAAAAAACGTCCAAATACACATTAAATAATTAAATAAATATGGTGTCCCTACTTCGCGGAAATTCAGTTATTGCGGCCGGCCTTGGAACCTATCTCCCGCGATAAACGAGGGATTACTGTAGATTGAGGAAACAGCTTGCTTGAGAAATTTGTGATGTAAAATCATTCAGGATGGAAGTGGATATTAATTCTTAACCACTTCATTGGAATGAATAGCTATCTTCCAAAGGTGTGATCCAATCTTGGAAGACCTGTTGTTATTTTGGAAGGGGTCCACCTGCATACCACCGCACAATAAATTCACTCAAGTTGAAACTGCTTTCATCATTTCATATTCCATTGGCCCTGTCAGAACATAAAATATTTATAGCAACAAAAATGAAAAACCGCTGAATAAGCAAAGCTTAAAATCTGCTCATTATTATAATTAGAGTTATGATTTACATTTTTATCTAATTTTCTGTACAAGCTCCCTGACTTTACACACAGATAACAAATTGGTTTTGAATTAAATTGGATCACTACACAATGTTCCTATGAAGTCTAAGGACATAGGGAAAAAAAAGAAGTTTCTGAGTGCAGAGAGAGGTGAAGGAGATGCCAGCAGGGGGCGCTTACTCTGTTAGTCTGTGTATGGATCCCAATGCTGCAGTGCAGTGAAAGAGACACTGAGCTGTAAAAAATGGCACCATTCTTTGGTTGAGATGTAAAGCCGAGGTCCTGACACTCTGCAATCATTAAGGATCCCTGGACATTCTTCATAAAGAGTAGGGTGTATCCCGATGTCCTGGCTACATTGCCCATCACAACTTTGTTCATTCTGACCCCCTAATCATCTTCTGTCTCTAACTGGCTATCTCACTCTCATCCCTTCACCACCTAATAATAGCTAATGTGTGGTGAATGTACTGGCGCAAAAATGATTGTCATCGCATTATCCAGGTGGATGCTGCACAGGAGTGGTGTTTGAAGTGGTCCCCCTTTCCCCCCATTCACTGCATAAAGCGTTTTGAGTAGTGAGGAAAGCGCTATATAAATGTAAAGAATTATTATTTTATTGTTAAAGGAGGGGATGAATATAACCAAATCCAAAAAAGGAAGCAGGCAACTCTAAATTGGCTTAGTATGAATAACTGTGACTCCATGTGTGAGTGTGCCAAGTGTTGGACTTCTTGTTACTTTCAAATGAGAGCTGAAAGGCTAGGCTCCAGCTCCCTGCTGCCCGGACATGGACAAACAGCTTAGAAAATGAATGAGCTGGACATCAAAAAAAGCCAGAGTTATGTTCAAAGTGAAAACTTGTTGGAGACACCGTGATTTACCTGCTTAGTCTTCAGAACATCTGATGGAATGTCACACGTCGAAATTTCTTTTTAGCTTTTCTGTCTGTAAATTAACTTTCCATTTTGCAGGAGCACTCTAATGTAGCCTGTTACAAACACCATTTTTGGGTGTCTTGCATACAGCGGATTAAGAAAGTATTCAAATCCTTTAACTTTAGGCACTCTTTGTTGTGATTCATTATGATAGATAGATAGATAGATAGATAGATAGATAGATAGATAGATAGATAGATAGATATGAAAGGCACTATATAATAGAAAGATAGATAGATCTGAAAAGCACTATATAAGAGATAGATAGATTATGAAAAGAGATAGATAGATAGATATGAAAGGCACTATATAATAGATTATGAAAGGCACTATATAAGAGAGAGATAGATAGATTAGATAGATAGATAATGAAAGGCAATATATAAAAGATAGATAGATAGATAGATAGATGTGAAAAGCACTATTAAGAGATAGA
>JANRMT010062841.1:23650869-23671939 GCA_026402145.1 Polypterus bichir lapradei | reverse complement strand
TAGATAGATAGATATGAGAGGCACTCTATAATAGATAGATTATGAAAGGCACTATATAAGAGATAGATAGATTATGAAAGGCAATATATAAAAGATAGATAGATAGATTATGAGAGGCACTATATTATAGATAGATTATGAAAGGCACTATATAAGAGATAGCTAGATTATGAGAGGCACTATATAGGTGATAGATAGATAGATAATGAAAGGCAATATATAAAAGACAGATAGTGTGAGATATGGCCGGTCATTCATCCAAGTCAATACCCCCAGGCCGCTAGATGGAGCCCTCCTTGCAGCATGGAGGTGCCCCGAATGCCAGCAGGGAATTATGGACAATGATGTTTTTATGCACAGCCCTGCTGGCTACCATGGGGACCACCAGGAGTCGCTGCAGGGAGGCACAAGGACATCTATTTTTCCTACACCCCGGAAGTACGTCCCAGTCACATGGACAGAAGGAATGACGTGCTTCCGGGATGAAAAAGAAGAGTTTTTGATCTGACCCGGAGGTGCTAAGAAGTCACATGGACTGAAGGTTCAGAAGCACTTCCGGGTCACAGACTAGAAAGGACTCTGGGAAATCCCAGACAAACGAGCTGAGTTGGGAGGCAGGGTGGCTAAGCGTCTGGGAGTGGAGGATTGTGATTTGATTATAGAGAATTGTATTGTTTATTGAGTATTGTGGAGTGGAGGGTGCTTTGTGCATGTAATTATTGTAATAAATAATTATTGGACTTTTTATCTGGTATCTGACATGGTGTCTGAGGGTTCAAGGGGACGACGAAGCCCTAAACTGTCACAATAGATAGATAGATATGAAAGGCACTATATAAGAGATAGATAGATAATGAAAGGCACTATATCAAAAAGATAGATAGATTATGAGAGGCACTATATAGGTGATAGATCGATAGATAGATAGATAGATAGATAGATAGATAGATAGATAGATAGATAGATAGATAGATAGATAATGAAAGGCACTATATAAAAGATAGATTGTTATGAAAGGCACTATATAAGAGATAGATAGATTACGAAAGGCAATATATAAAAGATAGATAGATTATGAAAGGCACTATATAAGAGATAGATAATAGATAGATAAGACACTATATGATAGATAGATAGATAGATATGAAAGGCACTATATAATAGATTATGAAAGCCCCTATATAAGAGAGAGAGAGATAGATATATAGATAGATAGATAGATCAATAGATAGATAGATTATGAAAGACACTATATAAGAGAGAGATAGACAGATAGATAATAGATAGATAAGACACTATATGATAGATAGATAGATATGAACGGCACTATATAATAGATAGATTATGAAAGGCCCTATATAAGAGAGAGAGAGAGATAGATAGATAGATTATGAAAGGCACTATATAGGTGATAGATAGATAGATAGATAGATAATGAAAGGCAATATATAAAATATAGATAGATACATAATGAAAGGCAATATATAAAAGATAGCAAAATACCCACGCTTCGCAGCGGAGAAGTAGTGTGTTAAAGAAGTTATGAAAAAGAAAAGGAAACATTTTAAAAATAACGTAACATGATTGTCAATGTAATTGTTTGTAACTGTTATGAGTGTTGCTGTCATCAAGGATTTGATTATCATTATTTCTTTCAATCAGGTTCGTATTTGGAGGATGTGTTGTATTCAAGTTACATTCCGTGTTTGTCAACCGTTGTAAAGATAACAGGTTTCATACATCGAAGTGTTCACTACCCAAATCGGTACTCATGAATCTAAGATGTTTAACAGGCATTCCTGGTATTAAGTTGTAGATTTGCCTGCAAATATTTAGCGGCAGCGTGTCTATGAACTTAATTTAAACTTAAGCTTTACACCTTGCTTTCCTATTGATATGTCTACAAAGGCTTGTTCAGATTCAGAGGGTTATTCCTTTCTTACTGCATCAATAAACAGCTCGTCTTCCTCTTTATCTGAGACATCACACACTGCATGCACGGGTTTACCTTTCCCAGTCCTGCAAACTTTAGCGAAGTGGTTCAATTTCCCACATTTTTACACTGTCTTCCTTTAGCTGGACATTGACTTTTTCCACCATGTGCTTTGTTTCCGCTGTAGCTGCACTTATGAATATGCTTGTATGCGTCACATGCTTCATATTCTTTTGCTGCCTTCTCAATTGTGTAATGCGTTTTTTGTTCAGTGCTCTTTGGAGCTCTTGCTTTTTGGCTGCGTACTGCGTTCACAGTCAGTTCACGTGAGCCGCTCGGAGTACATGCATCGAAGGTTCTCAGCTGTGCTTGTGCTATCTCGTGCGATCTTGTGATGTCCACGGCTTTATTTAATGTTAGCTCAGACCCGGCACTTAAAAGTTTCTCTCGCACTTTTGCTGAGTTTGTGCCAAACACTATTCTATCCCTGACCATCTCATCTTCATTTGCATAAGCACAGTCCTTCACCAGCAATTTTAACTCCGTTACAAAGTGATCAAAAGTCTCGTTTATACCTTGTGTCTTCTCACTAAACTTGTATCTCGCGAATATCGTATTTGTCTTAGGCATGACAAATGCCTCGTAGCGGCAGCGTGTCTATTGGATTGCTGCTGACGGACAGCCTTATATGGGCAGGCACTCAATTACGTGGGAGGCGTGGGTATGGGGGACGCAACTCCGCCTCACACGGCGACCGAGCTGCAGGCTATGGCCGTATATATGTACGTAAGTAGGATTCAGTTATGACCGTTATGCGTAGAATTTTGAAATGCAACCTGCTTAACTTTTGTAAGTAAACTGTAAGGAATGAGCCTGCCAAATTTCAGCCTTCTACCTACACGGGAAGTTGGAGAATTAGTGATCAGTCAGTCAGTCAGTGAGTCAGTGAGGGTTTTGCCTTTTATTAATATAGATAGATAGATAGGTAGATATTTGTCTCCAGCGGAAATATGGCTTATTGAAAATAAAATACATAAATATGTAGATAAATATACTGTATATACACTATGGTCTGAACACACACCAGAATGACTAAAAAGGAAGAAAAAGAAAAAGTAAGGAAACTTCTGACTTGGCAGTCACAGTCGCAGTCCCAGTGAGGCGCTATACAAATGTCACTGGTTGCTAAAGTCTATCATAGGATCACCAGATGCAAGGCATGAACCAATCCTGAATGGAATTTCAGCTAGAGACAGTCACAATGCTTTGAATGGATGGTGGTATTGCATTAGTGGCATACATTAGTGAGGATATAAAAATACAACTTTGTGTTTCTAAAACAACGCTGGAGTGACTTTATATTTTTATTTTGTATTTCCTATTCTGCCCAATCTTTTTAGCTTTTCTATCATTCCTGCATCTGGCAGAACCTCCGATTATTATTAAGTTGCACACTTATCACTTTTTTCCCAGGGGTTATTTAAATCACTAGTTATATTACACCAATCTGATTTACGCGTCTTTCCTAAAGCTGCTTTTTCTTCTTATTCTCCCTAATTTTCAGCGGCACCAAAAGAGCGTCAATGTCTCCTTCACAAATCCCGTCTGTCTACTGCATATTACCGGATCTCTAATTCCCTCTCTTAGGCCCACATTTCAGAACACGTTTGTTTTTGACCTTTTTGCTTGACATTACTTAGTCAGTTGCATTCATGGCGTGTAATTGTTGGTTGCCAGTTCAGCTTTCTCTTCTGAGAAGTTAAGTATTTATGCCCTCTTAATTTTATATGCTGGGCCTTCTGATAGTCTCTTAATTAGATAGCCTAGGGGCCTGATTTATTATTCATTTGCAGATAATTTTGTTTTCAGTGATTTTGCATTAATGTATCTTTACACATGTAAATCTTGCGTGGTAATGTATTAACCACTGACAGTTCTGTTAATAAAGCCTCTTTATCTTTTTAAAATCATTGTAACACTTGTAATTTTATACAACCTCACAAAGGTCAAGTTGGCAACTCTTACACCTTTGTGTTTTACAATAAACTAAAGTGGTGAAAGTGCACATGATTAATCTGTATTGCACCCCCCTCAACTATCAAGTCAATTAGATTAACATGATAAAGACTAATTGTTATTAATTCTAACTCCTACCATTGCCTTTATGAGACAATACAGTGTAAAATGGGTAATGGTTTTTATATTTCAAATTACGCTTTTACCTTGTTCTAAAGTGGCACTGCTTATAATATAAAATGTCAGATTATAAATTAGTCTTGTAAAAGAAAGCTATGACAACTATAAAGGAGTTGGGGTGCCAACCCAGCCACCCCTTATAATTGGATTCAGAAAAAAAAACCACAACACACAATTATTACAGAGTCTTGTTTGTAGACATGATTTCAAGACAGAACTGTCCCAAGATGGTGAAGCATCAGGTTTTGGGTCCTTCAGACAGGAAGAGGCGGATCTGGGTGGGATGATACCGGAAGTGACATCAGGAGTATTCTAGCCGTCAATCAATTGTTCTGCAGAGAGAAGGAGGAAGAGAGAGAGAGAGAGATAAGGACACAGCGCCAACTCCTGGAGCGTTGGTAGAATTACAGTCACTAGGGCTCTGTAGCTCTCCTCTAGTATACAGTCATGGTCAAATTTGCTGGTACCCTCACAGCTCACTGAAAAATTGTTTATGCCTCCTGAAAAGTGAAAAGCAATTTTTCCCTGTTTACCTGCACATCTTTGATATGACATGGAGTGTGAAAAGAGATCAAGTATTTCTTATTCTGTAAAGATCTTCTAAAATAGCTTGGATCCATTTGTTTGTAAACCTAGAAAAGATCCTAAATAATTGGATTCAACTGATTTATCAAACTTGCTTTTTACTTGAATCAGAATCACACATCTCCAATCGCACAATCAGCCATTCAGGCTATTTAAATGGAGAAAAGACATCATTCTGTGGTTTGGTATCATTGTGTGTCCCACACTGAACATGGACTAGAGAAAAAGAAAAGGAGAAAGCTGTCTGATGAGATCAAAAAGAAAATTATAAATAAGCACGTTAAAGCCAAAGGCTAGAAGACCATCTCCAAGCAGCTTGATGTTCCTGCGTCAACAGTTGAAAATACTATTAAGACGTTTAAGGTCCATGAGACTGTAGCCAACCTCCCTTGTTGGTACCACAAGAGGAAAATGGACCCCAGAATGGGCAGAAGGAGAGTGAGAATGGTAGACAAAAAGCCAAGGACAACTTCCAAAGAGATACAAGCTGAACTCCAAGGTTAAGAGATCCATCAGTGTCTGATCGCACTAACTGTCACTTCTTCTGTGACAGTGGGCTCAATGGAAGAAGACCCTAGAAAAGAAAAATATGAAAAAGCCAGACTGGAATTTGGTCAAATGCCTATTGACAAGGCACAGGGCTTTGAGGAGAATGTCCTTTGGGTAGAGGAGACAAAAGTGGAGCTTTCTGGCAAGTCGTATCATCTCAATATCTGCAAATGAAAACATGAAGCTTTCAAAGAAAAGAACACCATACCAACTGTGAAACATGGAGGAGGCTCACTTATGTTTTAGGCTGCTTTGCTATGTCTAGCTCTGGGTGCTTTGAGTCTGTGAAGGGAACAACAAAATCACAAGACTATGAAACGTACTGCCCAGTGTCCGGGCACTCTATCTCCGTAACACTTCATGGATCCACCAACAAGATAAGGAGCCAAGACACACAGCTTAAAACACCCAAGAATGGCTAAGAACAAAATGTTGGACTATTCTGAAGTGGCCTTCAATGAGCCCCGATCTGAATCACAATCAGACATCTATGGAAAGAACCAAAACGTGACGTCTGGAGAAGGTCCTCTTCAAACCTGGCACAGCTGGAGCAGTTTGCTCAGGAATAGTGGGCCATATGACCCATGGACAGGTGCAGTGGTCTCATGGAGAGCTCCAGGATTCTCTTGTTTGCAGGGATTGTGCAACAAAATATTAGGTTAAGGATCCCATCATTTTTGTCCGTGTCATTGTCATTTGTGTTATTATCTATATATATAATTCACTAAGGCAAGACACTCATGGAAAGCACGCCGGAAGGGGCATGGATTCACTAAGCCGCCGACAAGTAAGATGCCCATGGAGCACGCAGGAAGGAGCCACGCCCACCAACTCTAAGACCATTGGATACGACGACAACTCACAGAACCACGCCATCATTTATGTTCGTCTGTCGTTGAGTCCGCATGTACCTCTGAGCCACGTTGACTGTTCACAGAGGCATGTTTCTCGCGGAAGTGAATCGCTATATGCAGTGTGTAAAACTGTTTGTGAGGGGTATCCCATAGGATCCTTAAAACAATCCTTTAAAACTGAGGTTAAAATACAATGAAGGAAGCAGTCTTTAAAAACCAATAAGCCCTGTGCCTCTTTTTCATTACCGTCTCACCTGCTTCACCAATGCAGGCCCTGCAACAGTCGAGACGCTCTCTCAGCAGCTGACCTTCTCTGTGCCTGACCGGTTCACACAGAGGCAGCGCGAGAAAAAGCCGTGCACACACACAGGCAGTGCCAGAGACAGACAGAGGCACACACACAGGCAGCTGGTGGGCGGGTCTCCATGAGTTTCTCTTGCGAGCGGTCACATGACCAGGCGGTGTGTATGCTTCGAGAACGAGGGTGGACGCGGCAGGACTATCTAAGAAGAGGCATGTTTGTCACGCATGTAAATCGCTGTATGCGGCGTGTAAAACAGTTTGTTTGTCGCGGATGTGAGTCGCTGTATGCAGCGTGTAAAACAGTTTCCGAGGGGTTTCCCATGGTCTTACAGTTGGTGGGCGGGTCTCTGTCAGTTGCTCTTGCGACCAGGCACATGAACAGGCAGTGTCTATGCTTCGAGTGCGAGGGTGGACGCGACAAGACCATCTAGGAAAAATCATGTCGCGGATGTGAATCGCTGTATGCAGTGTGTAAAACGGTTTGTTTGTCGCAGATGTGAATCGCTGTATGCGGCGTGTAGAGCAGTTTGCGAGGGGTGTCCCATGGTCTTACAGTTGGTGGGCGGGTCTCTGTTGGTTGCTCTTGCGAGCGGGCACATGACCAGGCAGTGTGTATGCTTCAAGAGCGTGGGTGGACACGACAGCACCATCTAAGAAGAATCATATTTGTTGCGGATGTGAATCGCTGTATGCGGCGTGTACAACAGTTTGTCGCGAATGTGAATCGCTGTATGCAGCGTGTAAAATGCTGTATTGTATGTTGCCCTCTCCAGAGTTACATCTTTTCATTCTCCTACAGTCGTATCCTCAAAACCAACACCATTTGGACAACTGTGTCTTTCAGGAAGTGTTGCCCATCAATGCATAATTATTCTGCGTATGCTACGCCGCGGGTTGGCTAGTTTGAAATAAAACTCTAAGGTAAAGTCCGATTTTTGTTAAATACAGAATAAACAATGACGGGTGCCAATTGCTGTACTTTGTCAATTTCCTATTATTTCAGAGGCAATTGTGGGTTCTTCTTTTTTTTGTGGCGGGGCACCAACCCCTGTTCACATCTGTAAGTACAACCTGGAGTGGGACCCTCCAAAAATTCAGCACAATTAACTTTTGACATTTATTTTTACATTTTCTGTGACCTTCACCAAGGAAAAAAAGCAAGGAAAATGAAGAGTATGATGATGAAGGTGATGACAAAAGATTTGCTATTTGGTTTAGGGCTGGTCCTAGCCTTGTGTCTGCTGATGGTGGGATAAACTCTGGCATCTTGAAGTCCTGAGCTAAATAAACAGATGGGTGGGTAATTTCATACGAGGGCTGCCTCGCTCTTCCAGGAGATGGAGTTTAAATTGTGGTTCTGTCAGGTTCATCTTCAAATTTATTGTCATGTATGCACATCACAAATTGAGTCGTACTTGTAAATTGTTATCAGTAGTATAAATCCAGTGACATGCAATGAATACAACAACACACATTAAGGACAACATCAAATCACAATGCTGTGAAAAAGTGTTTGCCCCCTTCCTGATTTCTTCTGTTTTTATTTATTTATAACACTCTGATCTCCATATGCAATTAGACCTATACAAAATACAACCTGAGTAAATACAATGCACAGTTTCTAAAGGATGATTTTAATTTATTGAAGGAAAAAAAGTTCACCAACACCCATATTATCCATGTGAAAGAGTAATTGCCTCCTTAGTCACTCAATCAAAAGATGAACCAAATTAAAATGGTAACAGGTTACATTTGACCAGACACTCTCAAAGGTTGATTGTTGCCAGCCCTATTGAATCTAAGCATCACTTCAATAGAACCTTTCCAGCAGTGTGAAGTTGGCTCAAATGTCTCACCAAGCAGCACAACATTCCTCAATCAAAAGAAACCACAAGACCAAAAGATCCACAAGACCTGAAAAAGAAAGTTACTAAACTATATCAGTCAGGAAAAGGGTTACAAAGAAATCTCAACAACCCTGAGACTCCAGCGAACTACTATGGAGAAAACGTGGAAAAGTGCTAAACATGCCCAGGAGTGGCTGGCCTAGCAAAATGACTCCAAGAGCGCATAGAAAACTCATCCAGGAAGTCACAGAATGAACATTTAAGGAATTGCAGGCCTCTCTCAGCTCGGTTAATGCCAGCCTTGATGATTCCTCCATTAGATTTGCCCTCCACTGGGAAAGAATAGTATCCTTTGTAGAGTTGCAAGATGAAAACAACTACCTTAATTACCTCCCAAAATGTTTGGAATAATGTTCTCTGGACAGATGAGTAAAAAGTGGAACTTTTTGGAAGACATGGGACCCACTACATCTGGAGTAAAGCTAACACAGCTTTCCACAGTAAGGGCATCACAATCAAACATGGTGGTGTTAGTGTGATGGTATGAGGACGCTTTCCTTCTTCAGGGCCTGGATGACAAACCATAACTGAGTGACTCAAGAATTCAGGTCTCTACCGGAAAGTACTAAAGTTGAATGTCTGGTCAGCAGTCCGTGATCTGAAGATGAAGCTCAATTGGGTTATGTAACAGGAAAATGTTGTGAAGCACAAGAGAAAATCTACCTCTGAATGAGGGTTTGGAGTGTCCTAGTCAAAGTCCTAATTTGAACCCCATTGAGGCATTGTGGTGGGACATTAAATGGGCAGTTCATAGTCGCAAACCCTACAATGTAGCTGAGGTAAAACAATTCTGTAGAGAACAGTAACGGCGCACTGCACGACAACATGGAGTGAATACATTTGACTTATAGTTTTCATCCTCTTTTCTTCTCTGTATGTTTAGGATTCATTTGCTCAGAGGCTGATGCGCTTGCTGCTTCCTGAGCAGCTCTTCTTTTCTCCATCCTAGAGGCCCACTTCTTCTCTTCATTCGTCGGCATCTTTTCGTGTTAAAACTGATTAAGTCAGTGTTTGTGTTGCAATTACTTAGTACGTTTTTCTTAATTTTTCAATTAAGCTGGCACTTAAGCTTTCAATCTGCCATAAGAATGATTTAAGATATGAAGAGGTAAAGGAACTGAAGGTGAAGGTGGTAAGGATGAGAACGGCGCCTGTACGTATGTGCCGCACAGCTGCCCTGCTGCACGCTGCCGAGAGTTGATTCTACAATAAAATAAAATAAAATTAAAAAGAGGAATACAAATCCTCACCCCAAAAGCTGACAGTAGAGGTGATGTAGTGTATGTGTCCCAAATTTCTGGTCAATAGGTCAAACAGTTTGTAAGCTACAGGTGATTTAAAATCCTGGACAGCCACGGAAGCGTATTATATAAGAAGATGAGCGGGCCAAAATTTCTTTACCGATACTAAAGATTGATCTCCTGTTACCGGAAGCATTTGATTGCACGCTTGGCATGAACAATTATTAAGGATTAAGGCAATTACTCTTCCACATGGGTGATATGGGTGTGTCTAACAGAGCTTTAGAAGTCCTCTGAAGAAATGGGAGAACCTGTTGGAAAGGACAACCACCTAAGCAGCACTCCATCAATCAGACTTTTATGGTAGAATGGCTAACTCCTGATTTGAGTTTACCAAACGATATTTGAAAGATTCTGAGAGATCAAGGAAAAGCATTGTCTGGTCAACCAGGCTTTTATGGTAGAGTGGCTAGCCAGATGTCACTCTTTTGTCATTATGGACTATCAAATATAGATTGATGGGCAAAAATGGTCAATGTATCCATTTAAAATTAAAAACACAACAAAGTGTGCAGAAAGTAAAGGGGTCTGAATACTTTCTAAACCCACTGTATGTTACTTACACCATGTTGTTTGTAATGATAAGAGATAATAATTTTCCATGTCATATTTTCACACTGGAATTGAAATAACATTTCTGATAGAGTAGGCATTTGTGGAGACCAACCCTGACAAACGGCTGTCGTGGCGAAAAATTCATCATCAGAAGGCTTTTTACCTAAAAATAAAGGCTATTAGGACTCAAGATAGACAGACAGAGTTTTAAGGATTTATTGCAATAAATCAACCACACGGACTCAACCCAATTCGGCCAAATTAGATTGAGCGACGATCATTTCAGCCATTGAAGCTTTTATAACAATTTCTTATCATTTTGGCTCATTCATTAAGCTGACTCTGCATCTAGTTCAACTGCCCATTGTTCCTCTTGGTGTCTGTTTGGCTTATTCTGATTGGTCTAAGACTGGGTGGATGGCTTCCTCTTTCCATCTTTGGGCTTTTCTGATGTAATTTCCTATCTTTTCTGACCTTGCTCTAATGAGCTGGTTTGCTTACCTCCGCTGACTCCCTCTTACTCCCATCCGACCAAATCATGAGTTTCCGTGGGAACCCTTATCTCTTTAGACTGGTCTGCTAGTGGAATGTGTTCTCTTTCTATTCTGTTCCCATTTTTTCTAACTGGCCAAGGCTACTAATCCATATATGGGTTTTCCTCTCTTAGGCTTTCCAAACTTTTTACTATAGTGACCTGAAGCTTAAGCTTTAATTAAAAAGAAGTATAGTATGTGCTTTCATTTGATCATTGCTTGGCATGCTTGATTTGTCTTAATTTCTACACTAAAGTTAATTGCTAATATATTCTTATAATACTTTTGCTAATGCCTGCATTTACTAAGATGCATTACAGTGTGACCTTGCTTGTAGCAAAAGGCCTTTTTTGTAAGTTATCTCTTCCTAGCCTTGAATCACAGGTGTCCTCCACTCTTATCCTGTCCAAAACTGGTTTCGCTGTATCAATTTAGCTGTTCTTTTTTTTACTTTGGAAAATCTGCTGTAAGCCTATAAAATAATGCAATATAACTGATTTTTAGTTAAATATTTGCTAGACCTATCGTATTTGCTTTTATATTCTAATTTATGCTTAATCTAATGTTTTAGAAGCTTTTAATTACTTCTTATAGCTCGTATATGTTAATTTGCTATTCTCTTATGCTAATAAAAAATTTTCCTTCTACACAGCAAACAATATTTAAAATATCCATCGAAAAATCTCCGACTACTTGTGTTAGTTTATGTAAAAGGACTAGATGTTACAGTCCCTGATAATTCAGCACAGGACTTGCATTGAGTGGGGTTGGAGATGTCTTCTTTGTCGGGATAATATTGATAATGACCACTTAGTGATGTTACCACCAATACAACATATCATCAGTTGTGTGTCCTGCCCTCATAGGGTGTTTCGGCCTTTTACCACAAGACACCCTCAGCCGAGGCAGGCCCACCAGAGGCCGACAAGACCTGTGGTTACTAAGTGGTCATTTGGTAGCTCATACTGTCTCCTTTTGCTTCAGCCACAACCCGTGACTGTTTCTTACAGTGGCAATGGTGAGTGCCTTAATTGCCTTCCACTGGGCCTGACCTCTGATGTCCAACTCCTTCAGCAGCCTTGTAGTGGAACTGGCTACAAAGCCCCTGCAGCCCACCTCTACTGGATGCACCTTCACCTTCTATCTTCACTTCCCTGCTTCAGATGAAAGATTGGCATACTGCAGCTTTTTTCTTTCATATGCCTCGTGGATTGCATCCTCCCAAGGGACTGTCAGCTCAATGATGAAGAACCCAATGGTCAGTCTAATAGTCCTCTGCTGAAATGGGAGAACCTGTTGGAAAGGACAACCGTCTCAGCAGCACTCCATCATTTAGGCTTTTATGGTAGAATGGCTAACTCCTGATTTGAGTTTACCAAACGACATTTGATTGATTCTGAGAGATCAAGGAAAAGCATTGTCTGGTCCACCAGACTTTTATGGTAGAGTGGCTAGCCAGATGTCACTCTTTTGTCATTATGGGCTATTAAATGTAGATTGATGGGCAAAAATGGTCAACGTATTCATTTAAAATTAAAAACACAACAAAATGTGCAGAAAGTAAAGGGGTCTGAATACTTTCTAAACCCACTGTATGTTACTTACACCGTGTTGTTTGTAATGATAAGAGATAAAAATTTTCCATGTCATATTTTTACGCTGAATTGAAATAACGTTTCTGATAGAGTAGGTGTTTGTGGAGACCAACCCTGGACAATGGAAAACGATATTTAAAATATCCATCGAAAAATCTCACACTACTTGTGCTGGTTTTGTTAAAAGGACTAGATGTTTACAATCCCTGATAATTCAGCACAGGACTTGCCTTGAGTGGGGTTGGAGATGTCTTCTTTTTTGTGATGACATTGATAATGAACAAAAAGTGAAGTTACCGCCAATACAAGATATCATCAGTTGTGTACCTCGGCCTCATAGGGTGTTTCGGCCTCAAGACAACCTCTTCTGAGGCAGGCCCACCACAGGTTGATCAGACCTGTGGCTACTAAGTGGTCATTTGGCAGCCCATACTGTCACCTTTCACTTCAGCCACATCCAGTGATTACTTCTTACAGCAATGGTGGTGAGTTCCTTAATTGCCTTCCGCTGGGCCTGCCCTCTGATGTCCACCTCCTGCAGCCCACCTCTACTGGATGCACCTTCACCTTTATTCTTCACTCCTCTGCCTCAGCTGCAAGATTGGTACGGCTCAGCTTTCTTCTTTCATATGCCTCGTCAATGGTATCCTTCCAAGGGTCTGTCATCTCAACGATGAAGAACCCAATGGTCAGTCTAATAGAACTTTAGAAGTCCTCTGCTGAGATGGGAGAACCTGTTTGGAAGGACAACCATCTCAGCAGCATTCCATCAATCAGGCTTTTATGGCAGAGTGGCTGACTCCCACTTGGAGTCTTCTAATTTGGCATTTTAAGGAAAAAGGAAAAGATTCTCTGGTCTGATGAGACAAAAAGTGAACTCCTTAGGAAGAACTCCAAACACAATGCATTACTCATCACCTGCTTAATTCCTATGGTGAAGCATGTTGGTGGCCGTATCATGCTAGGGGGGAGCTTCTCAGCATCAGGGACAGGGAGTCTGGTCAGATTAGTGGGAAGGATGAATGCAGTCAAACACTGAGGGGTCCTTGAAGAAAACCTGATCTTATTAACTAGCTATGGGGGGATAGATAGGTCCTTGAGACGTAAGCAAAAGTTTGCGGACCCTTAGTTTTCAGGCACAGTGACAGCTTATAAAATGTTCATTGTTATTTTGTTTTGTTTACTGTTAAGGCATGATTTATTCTTCATGTAGTAAATGTATGCAGACTCAGACATTTCAGAAAAAGACACTGCCTCAGTCAGTAATCATATGCTACCAAATCACAATTCCAGTTTGGAGAAGAAAATCTGTACTTCAGTAAACACAAGTTGGTGTAATTTGCACAAAGGCACATATGGTCCTGTAGCTAAACACAAAAATAATTTCAAATAGAACTGCTGTCAAAAATGATAAGTAGTCAGTCCTCTACAGATAGGCAATGCCATTACTTTGTTATAGTACCAGCTACTCTTAGCTATCCATCTTAATAAGAGGAACATTTAAAGACAACGATTAGTTTCTTATATGAAGATGGCTATAAAGAAATCCTAAAACTGATGTTGCTTGAAATGGGCTTGGGTGTGATTTCTCTGATATTACACAAAATGCAGGGGATTCAGGGAGTTATCAGACCCCTTCACTTTCTGTCATGTCATTTTATAACCTGCTTAATCCAGATCAGAGCTGTGGCTGCTGGGTCCTATTCTAGCAGGAACAAACCCTGGACAGGGTGCCCGTCCATTGTAGGCTGAACACACACACAAACACCCACCTACACACCATACACAGACTAGGGCCATGTCACCTACACTTCAGAAGAGGTCATCCATGTGAAGCTAAGCATGTTTGGGCCTGGCCAGTACTTGGATGGGAGACCATCAAGGAGAAGCTTGGATTGCTGCTGGAAGAGATGTTGCTGAGGCCAGCAGGGGGCACTTACCTGTGTTCTGAATGAGGATCCCAATGCCCAAGTGCAGTGACGGGGACACTGTGTTGTAAAAATGGCGCCGTCCTTCAGGTCGTATTATGTGATGTTATCTACTGTTGAATTCTGCTCTGTACTTGTAATATTTTTTATTGTATTGTATTGAGGATTTATTCTGTTCTGTGTATTGTATTGTATTGTATTGACCTCCTTCTTTTTGACACCCACTGCACGCTCAACCTACCTGGAAAGGGGTCTCTCTTTGAACTGCCTTTCCCAAGGTTTCTTCCATTTTTTTCCCTACAATTTTTTCCTTTTCTTCTTAGCTAGTCAAGGCCTTGAGTCTGTCAAGAGGAAGAGCCTGTTAAAGCCCATTGGGGCACTTCTTGTGTGATTTTGGGCTCTACAAAAATAAATTGTATTGTATTGTATAGGTGAGACGTAAAACTGAGGTCCTGACTCTCAGTGGTCATAATAGAACCCTGGGCATCCTTCATAAAGAGTAGGGTGTCCAGGCTAAATTGTCTACCATGGCCTTGTCATTCCGGCCCTCTAATCATCCCCTCTCTTTAATTGGCTCTCTCCTTCACCCCTTCACCACCTAACAATTAATGAATGTGTGGTGAGCGTACTGATGCAAAAATGGCTGCCATTGCATCATCCAGGTGGCTGCTGCACATTAGTGGTGGATGAAGTGGCTCCCAACTCACTATGTAAAGTGCTTTGAAGACCTTGAAAAGTGCTATCTAAATGTAATTAATTATTATTATTATTATTACTATTATATACTCTGCAGTAACCTGCTATATGAACAACACCACACCTCTGTGTAGTTCTTTCTAAAATCACATATCTACTGTTATTAAGGCTGTAGATATGTGATAATAATTTCACATAGTGTTTCAGAGACATTTTTGAAGGGTGAAGACAAAAGGTTAAGATGAGCTTTTCTGCACAGCACTGTACACACTATCACAGCAGGATGGAACCCCTTGTCAGCACGTCTGGTGTACTGAGGAGAGACAACTTCCTGCTATGTACTTAACATTGGTGCGGTTCACCACCCGCCCACCACCCAGTCACCTCCACTTGCATACAGTATGCTGCCTGCAGCGTCCGCCCACTGAGAGCGAACAGGGCATGGCCAAAGGCGGGTATTGAATCAACCACTACCTCCCCCATTGAACAGGCAGCCACCCGAGGCACACCACAATGCTGCCCCCCTGCCATCCCATTTACCCTCAATGGCCGCTGTTCAGCGACAACCAGGTCACTGCTTGCAGCATCACCAGCCACCCACTGAGAACAAACGGGGCTGCCTTTTGAGGGACACTGCAAGGCTGTGTGGTGGGCATGCAGTGAAATGCCCCCCTCCGCCCCATCCAGCCTCCGTCCAGTCAGGAGCAGTAGCTTAGGCGGCATGGTGGGAGGGCAGCAATCCACCCCTCTTCGCCACCATCAAGCCTCCGTCCTGCACATGAGTGGTAGCTGCGGCCCCGGAGACTATGGACCCTGGGTCACCGTTTGCCGCGCACCCAGCCACCCACTGAGAATGAATGGGGTGCGGCCCCCACCGCCCCAGTCATCAACCAGAGCCACCCGAGGGACACTACACCGCGTGAGCAGCGAAACCACCCCCCCTCAAGCCTCCATCCAGCCACCACTAGCAGCATCCCCAGGCTAAAGATGACAGAGCGGCAGTTACTGAGGAGCCTGCATCGCGTCCCCCAGACAGATGAAGGAGCAGTTGCGGCCCCGTTCGTATGTTGTATGTCGGATATCCGTAACTCGGGGACTACCTGTGGTATCAAAGCTGTGCCTCCAGTGTGCACATTGTGACCAACACATAATCACAGCCACGTGCCATCAGTCTTGTGCTGCAGATTAGATGGTTTAATCATCTGCCGCACAGGGCATCTAAATCAAATCAAATTTACCTTACCCCTAACCCTAAGCCTAACCCATTTGTTTGTCAACAACTCTGGATGTGGTTTGATCTGTGCCAGTCACAACTGAATTTACACTGTTTTGTAACTGCTTTCCTGTTAACTGTTATCTGATTGTGTGCGAGACAAAGAGGTGGACTCAGGTGCTAGGACTGATCTGATTGACTGGTACTATCCATGGCATCCTTTGTACACTTGTATGTTTGTGTGAAATCTTATAATTAATTACTAGTAGAAACGTATGCCATAATGCACAATACAGTATTTGTTGTACTTGGATCTGTGCCATGATGGATCAGATTCACACCTCTTGCCAACTGCTCCAGGGTTCCCTTGGCACTGCACCGAGACTACACTTTATAAAGGTTGTGTTGGTCCACACCATTGGTGAGTTTCCATCTACCGAACCGAAACACACTGAAGGAGAAATTGCTCCAGAGTTCAAAATAAGCGTTCCAAATGAACTAGGTGAGAAGTCACCTTTAGAGAATTAAATTGGAGGTAGGTGATAGGCCTACTGAAGTAAATCAGTCGAGCAATTAAAATAGGAAAAATAACTCCCTTCAATCTTAGTCTTCTGCGAAAAAGTAATGGAGGGTCGGCAGCCTGTGGCCCACCAGCTAAACTACTTTCCACTTTCAAAACAAAGTTGAATTTCTGTGAGAACACCATATTAGGTGAAGCTGGAGGCAAGATGCTGTAATTAATTGAATTCTTTGCAGAATATGATGGTGTAGTTTTTTGATTTTTTTCATCCCTCAGTCTATGAAGTGAGAAATACACAGCTGTGTAATTTTTTTTTTTTTTTACGTTTTTAAGAAAAGAAGACAGATGGATATCCATTAATCAAAAGAACCTTGCCAATTTTCTTCTCTCTGGCTTGTCTTAATTTGCCTGATTGTTTAGGTTTGCCCCACTGTGTCAGTGAATTAGCAATGAGCAGGCACAGGTGGGACTAACAATACCTTCTGCAGAAGACTCACCAATTATGTGTCATCAACATCCGTGAGCTCGTCATCATGTGAGTCCTTTTATAAAGAAATATCGCTGCAAAATGTAATGAACACTTTCAGCAGACATACTCTGCTTTGCCTTAAAAAGACATTCACAATTCTGAATTATTTCTTGAAATAAATAAATGTAAAAACACCTTTGTTACTTGATATGCCTGACAGCAGGCTATTGAGTTAAAAGAGTTTAATTAAACAGTGGAATGGGTCGTGATGAAGAAATTGGATGAAGCAAAATCAGCATCCACGGGATACATGAGGCGCAGGTGTTGAAAATTCATTCAACCAGCCAGCCAGCCATTTTCTCAACCTACGTATTTAATTTAACTGTTGTTTGGATGGCAGAAAAGATTACAGGCCTAAATGTGCACCCTGTTCAAGACCTCCTCTCTCTCTCTCCCTCCAGATATACATCATTTATATTTTCTTCTTCTTCATCTTTCCTACTCCAAACAGCTCAGTCCTGCACCTCCTCCCCACTCAAGTCCTTTTCCTTCAGATCTTCTTTTACTTTATCCATCCACTTCCGCTTTGGCCTCCCTCGTTTTCTGTTCCCCTCTAATTCCATTCCCATCACTCTTTTGCTCACAAATTCATTCATTCATTGCACTTTAATCTCCTTTCCTGTATTTTCTTAGTTATCTCTCACACATATGTTGTACTTCTGGTTGTCTCATTTCTTATTCTGTCATTTCTTGTAACTCCACACATCCATTTCATCCTTCTCATCTCTCAGTTCCATACATCACTGTTGGTCTTACCACTGTCTTAAAAACCTCTTCTTTAACCTTTGCCCACACAATACTCCTGATACCTTCTTCAAATTGTTTCATCCACACTGCACTCAATGGATTATCTCTGCATCTAATTTTCCATCTTGGGCTACCATTGATGCTAGATATCTAAATTTATTCTCTACTTTCAGAAGCACTCCTCGTAGGCTGACTTCTGAATTCTGATCATCATTAATCCTCAGACATTCAATCCTCCTCTTATTTTTCTTCAGTCCTTTATCTTCCAAAGCCCTTCTCCATTCTTCCAACATCCTCCCCATTTCCTCTGTTCTGGCCCTGCATAACACAATGTCATCAGCAAAAAGCATGAAGCTGGGGATTGGTCTTTTATCCCATGACTCAACACATCCATAACCAGATCAAAGAGTTAAAAACTTCAAGAAGACCCCTGGCGCAGACCTCCTCTAACTGGGATCTTATCTGTTACCCCTTAACCATAGTCTCTATTTTCAGACTAATGTCTTCAGAGAAGGACATTATTTTTTCTGAAATGCACATTTTGCAATATACGTTAATATATATTATCTTTAACTACATATATATATATATATATATATATATATATATATATATCCAGAATCCAGACACTCATCAAAGGCTATAGGAGGCGTCTAGAGGCTGTTATATTTGCAAAAGGAGGCTCAACTAAGTATTGATGTTGGGGTGCCCAAATTTATGCACCTGTCTAATTTTGTTATGATGCATATTGCTTATTTTCTGTTAATCCAATAAACCTAATGTCACTGCTGAAATACTACTGTTTCCATAAGGTATGTCATATATTAAAAGGAAGTTGCTACTTTGAAAGCTCAGCCAATGAGAAACAAAAATCCAAAGAATTAAGAAGGGTTCCCAAACTTTTTCATATGACTGTATGAGTAATATTGGTATATTCTAGCTATTTCTATCTGCTTTGACTAAACTTTTTCTTCAGTTAGTGACCAGCCTTGCCATGTTTAAGGTGTAAGAGGCATATGGTTTTAAACCATGCCTATGTGCCAACGGGCCTACGGGCCTTTTTGAGTGTGTGAAGTAACTCATAAAACAGCACTTATTTAAGTGTTGAGCCGTACGTTTAAAGCGTACAGAAGAAGAAACTAAGAATCTTTAAGTATATAAGAAGTTAAGAATCTTTAAGTAAAGAACTTTTAAGTACAGAAATAGCTAAAGTTTCTCAAGAAAAGCTAAGTTTAGAGAAGATACATTTTTCCTTTTTTTTGCCTTTTATTCTATGTGTGTAACTACTTTTTTCTTTATTCTTGTGTGGATTATTTGCCTTTAACTTTCACTGAATATTTTTAAAACGAACTTTTGGACTGTGAGATTTCTTTCGGCATGCGTTTTACCCATGCTTGATCTCACTTTATACTTCGGCGGTTAAATATATATTGTCAAGCTTGGGTCACTAAGTTGCACAGGAGACTTGAAAAAGGGAACAGGTTTCCAAGGGAAAAATATCTTTATTGCTGAACTGGCAGGTACAAAGACAAGCCCATTTCCAAACAGGGTTTGTTAACAGCAGAAAAGCACACAGGAAGTGGCTGTCTCTTCAGGCGGGTTCAACAGCTCAGAGGCAGCAACTGAAGCAGAGGCAGTCTAAAGGAGACAGGACAGGAGAGTGAGCCACTGGTTGGCTGTGGCCCAATCCTTTAAATGTTCCAAACCTCATGAGAGATGCACATTGTGCGGAAGGACTGTAGCTGATCCAGCAAAGGGGAGTTTAAGACTGTTTAAGAGGGAGTTTCTGAAGGACAGCTGTGTTTCTTTGCCATAGTTTTACTGTTAAGAGTGACGACACCGATCACATAATATATATTGTGACGTGTGAGTCACTGTTTTGCACCTGAGAGAAGATGCTGAGCCCAAAGACTTCAAGAAAAGCAACTTTATTTCCCTCAAAACAGGAGCAGTCCGGGTATTTATTCACTTCTATACATGCAGACACAGCAGGCAAGCAGATATGGGGTCAGGTCAGTTACCAGGTTAAAATTTTCCCTGCATCACCCATCGGGCAACAGACATGCTACGCAGAGAGGCTGTGAACTTGCAGTCACCTTGGCGGCACTGCGAACCTGTCATTGCCTTGGAGATGAACATGGACCCCTCAACAGATGTGTCGATTGTGTTTCAGCATGCAACACCATTAGGGAGGATCTCAAAAGTACTGAAAAATCTCACACTGTCATACGAGAGACAATTTAACATCACGTGAGACAAAAGGACAGCTGTTGTACAGGCTTTTAAATGACAGACGCGCAGCCCGACAAGCAGAACACGCAGCTCAGCAGCAGCAGCAGAAAGCCAGCAGCTGATCAGACTGCATTTCCTTAGCATGCGTTCCGCCCCCCCCCCCCCCCCCTTCACAATGCGAGTGGCAGAAACATGAGGTGACTGGAGCGTAGCGCGCCCACAGGGGGTAGGCGAACAGGGGAAAACACCCCCTAGTACAGTGGTTCTCAAACCATGGGGTGGGCCCCCCTAGGGGGGCGCAAAGTAACAAAAAGGGGGGCGCGAAGATGTGAAAAAAAGAAAACAAGAATTGAAAATATGAAAAATACATCTATTGAAACCAAAACAAATTAACTTAAACAACATTCTGATACCAGAAAAATAAATATAGAGTTAGATAATTGTCGATAAAAGTTAAGTGGGTATAATAAAATATGCATCTATGATATATCATTAATTAAAAAAGAACAAATTGGTATTAGTGGGCTCCTTTCAAAAAAACGTTATGGAGGCGCAATTAAAACTGTTATGAAAACTCGCAAATACGTAAAAGTTGTGAAATATGGAGGAATATTTCGGAAAAATAAATAAATAAATAAATAAATAGATGCGCAAATAAATAAAAGTGCTGTAAAATGAAAGCATAAATAAATAAATGTGTCAAGAAATATGTTTTTTGTTGCTTATTTATTTATTTAATTTTGTCCATAACATTTCTCCAAACCATCATGAAATACGACTTGAAATAAAACTGTCACTTTCACTCTGCAAAGTTGAGAGGGTGGGCTCTAACACACCCTCTAGTTATTGATTGGTGAATCGATAGCACAAGAATTAATTAGAAAAATGCTTACT
>JANRMT010062841.1:23637921-23650469 GCA_026402145.1 Polypterus bichir lapradei | reverse complement strand
GCAGAATCCATTTCATTGGCAGTAGTAAGCATTTTTCTAATTAATTCTTGTGCTATCAATTCACCAATCAGTAACTACAGGGTGTGTTAGAGCCCACCTTCTCAACTCTGACGAGTGAAAGTGACAGTTTTATTTCAAGTCGTATTTCATGATGGTTTGGAGGAATGTTACGGACAAAATTAAATAAATAAATAAGCAACAAAAAACATATTTCATGACACATTTATTTATTTATGCTCACATTTCACAGTACTTTTATTTATTTGTGCATTTATTTATTTATTTAATTTTGTCCAAAATATCCCTCCATAGTAGACACGCTGCCCTAGTATAATATATATATATATATATACTCAGCAAAAAAAGAAACGTCCTCTGACTTTCAACTGTTTTTACTTTCAGTAGACTTAATGTGTAAATATTTGTATGAACACTAAAAGAGTCAACACCATAAGACATAAACTAAAAATGTTTCACAATGTGTCCCTGAATGAAGGGAGGCTCAAAATCAAAAATACCAGTCAGTATCTGGTGTGGCCACCAGCTGCTTGAAGTACTGCAGTGCATCTCCTCCTCATGGACTGGACCAGATTTGTCATTTCTTGCTGTGAGATGTTACCCCACTCTTCCACCAAGACACCTGCAAGTTCCTGGACATTTCTGGGGGGAATGGCCCTAGCCCTCACCCTGCGATCCAACAGGTCCCAGACGTGCTCAATGGGATTGAGATCTGGGCTCTTCGCTGGCCATGGCAGAACACTGACATTGCTGTCATGCAGAAACTCACGCACTTTTTGCCACTCCTGTCTGGTCCAGCGAAGGTGGGTTTGTGCCCATAGGCGGCATTGTTGCTGGTGATGTCTGGTAAGGACCTGCCTTACAACAGGCCTGCAAGCCCTCAGTCCAGCCTCTCTCAGCCTATTGCGGACAGTCTGAGCACTGATGGAGGGATTGTGTGTTCCTGGTGTGACTCGGGCAGTTGTTGTGGCCATCCTGTACCTGTCACGCAGGTGTGATATTCGGATGTACCGATCCTGTGCAGGTGTTGTTACACGTGGTCTTCCACTGCGAGGATGATCAGCTGTCCTTCCTGTCTCCCTGTAGCGCTGTCTTAGGTGTCTCACAGTGTGGACATGGCAATTTATTGTCCTAGCCACATCAGCAGTCCTCATGCCTCCCTACAGCATGCCTAATGCACGTTCACGCAGATGAGCAGGGACCCTGGGCATCTTTCTTTGGGTGTTTTTCACAGTTGGTAGACAAGTCTCTTTAGTGTCCTGCGTTTTTAGAACTGTGACCTTAAATGCTTACTTTCTGTAAGCTGTTAAGGTCTTAACGACCATTCCACAGGTGCATGTTAATTAATTGATTATGGTTAATTGAACATGCATGGAAAACATTGTTTAAACAATTTACAATGAAGATCTGTAAAGTTATTTGGATTTTTAAAACATTATTGTTAAAATACACAGTCCTGAAAAAGGGACGTTTCTTTTTTTGCTGAGTTTATGTATATATATTTTTTTTTATTTTTTTTTTTTGAAAAGACATTCAATATGTTGTGGAAGTGTTAGGGTGCCAGCACAGTCACTCCTTTTAATCCAAAAAAAATACATTCAAAGAAAAAGAACGCTCAATGCTGTAAACGACTAACTTAAGCAAACCAAAGGGGAATCTCCTTGACTTCTTTAATGAGAATCAGTGGCTGATATTCTGGAACTCTGTGCTGTTTGTAGTTCGGGTCCAACATGCTATTCTCTGGTGCGTCTCCTCTTTTTAGTCCTCCAGCCATTATGGACGGAGTCATTTGCCCTCAGTGGGTGCTTTCTTGCTGTTGTGGGTGACAAAAGAATCAACCATGTTAGTGACTGTGCCTCCTCTCGCCCCGGGATGGCATGTGTTACCTTCCATAAAGCTGGAAGGAGATTCTGTTATGCGCATGTGTGACAATGTATACACTGTATGTGCTGCTACATACGTTTCCACAAATAGTCATTTGTATCCCAGAACTTGAAATTTGATTCTATTTAAGAAAACAGTAATAATTGTGTCTTTAAATCTGACAATTACATCACAGGATTGGCGCCATCATTTCAAAAATTATGAAGTTATCACAAGGGCAATATGTTTCTACTTGATTTATAGTTTATCAGTAATTACTTAAATAGGTTCTTACCCAATGACTTCAAAAGCCATTCATGCAGTTGTCTTGCTTAATCATTCATGCTCCACAGCCTTCTTCTGTATGTTATGTACAGGAGAAAGCAGAAGGCAATCTAATTAAGAGAGAAAAAAAGCTTAGAAACGTTACTGACAATAATGTGATTAAAAAGGAAAACTCTAGAAACTCAGTGATGCATGCAAACAACTTACGATTTTATCACACACAAATTACATACAAGACTTACATTATTACCAAGCTGAGTATTAAAGTTTTAAAATTATTATTCAAAATTATTCAAATCTGAAAATGTGACTTAATTGCAGGTCGAGAGTACTTTTTATACAAAGATTTTACAGATACACTGCACAGACCCAGCTGCCTAGCAATATGGCTGAAGACAGCAAGCCAATAATTATAGAAGCATTAGATGAACAGAAATTAGCAAGTTATTTGGTGCTAAATGGCTTATTGTTGTGAAAGTGTTTTTATACTATTAATCAAAATTCAGTGAAATAGGCACAGAGACTCTAGAGTAATAGGTCACTATCAGGCATGAGTTTAGGAACGCATTTCAGAACTGAAAGGTGAAGAATGAGCAACAGTTGCACATTATGTCACACTGGAGTTGTGGTCACACTTTGGAATAGTAACTGCCTTATTACATAGTTGCTCTACACCTATTATGGGTAATTACTGCATAAAACATGGTTTATATGCACAGCATCAGTAATAATTAATACTGGACAAACCAACCAATCCACCAGGAGAAAACTTCTAGCAGCATGTCCCATTTGTGGACAAAAGAAGTTTGACCTGCTCTATGAATAAATTTAAATGAAAACCTGTGACACAACTAGGCAGATCTGACCATATCTTGCTCCCAACTGCAAGCCCATTTTCAAATGGCAGCAGCTCTCTTATTGTCTATGCCAGAAGTTCTTGTGTGTACTTATGGGTGGCAATGGAGTGGTTTGTTATACTATTTATATTTTTCTTGGGCTACTGTAAAGTTTTAATTTTCCATTGGAGACAAATTACCTATCTATCTATCTATCTATCTATCTATCTATCTATCTATCTATCTATCTATCTATCTATCTATCATATAGTGCCTTTCACATCTATCTATCTATCTATCTATCTATTGTGTAGTGTCTTTCCTATCAATCTGTCTATCATATAGTGCCTTTTCTATTTATCTATCTATCTGATGGTTATTGAAGCCACACTCTATGTTTTTGGCGCCACATCCCTTTTAATCTTTTTGAATGTATATAAGGGACTTCAACAAAGTGCTGAATAAAAGGACTGAACCCTTAATGTGGGAATTTGAAAAAACTGATACAACCCTGTTTTCACATTTTCATTCATGGGTACTGAGTTCTACTTGGTAAGGTAAAAAATGAATTTAAATGGTTTGGGCACAAAGCTAAAACACAACAAAATGTGTAAAAAATGAAAGGAGTCAATCCTTTCTGAAGGCTGTCTATTACATGGCCAGGTAGACAAACCATAAATGGCCAGGAAGGAGAATCAGAGTGCGAACTGGGCAAACCCTGTTGTGCCAAAGGGCACAATGTAATTATTGGGTTTAGCCAAAAAAATTTTCTCCGATCCAGAGTAAAGGTTGATGTCACACTGAAGCTCTGTCCTTCATGACTCGTTCAGTTTTATGCCATCTGACTGGCGAGGAGTGGAGCTTGTGCTGGGCACCATGGCCGGGGTCAGGACAGCTTCTTGGAACTGAGGACAGAAGAGATGATACCGTTAGTGACAGCGCCCTCTCTCGTCCCGGAGTGCAAAGCCAAAACCTTGATCCCCAGATGAATATGTATGATAATGATTTAATGTGAATAAAAACACAAGAGAAAAAAAAAGAAACTGAGACCTCTTTATTCATGATTCAGTACATTAAACTAAATAACTTTCATGCACAAATGCTTCAGAAAGCTGTAAAAGATTTTATGAAATAGGTGGATCCGAAAATGAGTGGCCAGATGAATTTATCAAGGTGCTGTTTAAACAACATACACTTGGGAGTGTACTGTAAGTAACATACAGAGCATAACGCCTTTTATTTCTCCATGCACCGTCAGGCACTTTGTCATGGCATTTGCAATACTCGGAATAAAAGAAAATGGCAGTTTTTTGCATCATGTGGGTTGAAACATACAAAACCTTATATTTGTACCGTGTATGTTTTGATAAATGTTATACATCATTGTAAAATGAAATCCTGTTTGTATATAATCACAATGAAAAGTACACCAGTGGGTGATGGAAATACAATTCATCATCTCTGTCATCTTTTCTTTCGAATTTGCCAGGCTGCCTTTCCAGTGTAATAACTGAAAGTGACTGAAACATTGAATTTCACTCTTTAAGCTGAGCTCCATAATACAAATTCCCTCGGTAGGATCAGAGTTAAACCATTTTATTGAAACACTGTATGAGATAAATCATTCATTGGCACTGAAGTTAATAAAAAGTGTTTTCATTTCTTGCTGCTTGATTCTTTTAAGCAGAGACATCGGTTCACAACAAGTCAGCATTAGAAACTAATTTGTGATGAATTGAGGTTATTACCTGTTATGTCTTTTGCAGTAAAAGTGAAGGCACCATAAAAGAAGATGCTGTCGGTTTTATTGAATCCAATAAATAATTCTACAAAAAAAAAAATGATGGTTTACCTCCTTTTGAATAGGCAAGTGCATATTAAAAAAAAACATGATTAACAATACCAATCAGAAATTCCCTTACAAATATAAAATAGCCTCATATAGTGAGGCTGTTATAAAATATTGTTAACTTTATTAAGTACTTTTCATACAATGGAAAAAAAATCAACACATGCACAAATCAAGTTGAAGAAAAAGATAATTGCTTATGGATCAGTGTTAGGCATCCCACTGTTTACTGTATTCAGTACATGAATCACAGTCACAGCAAGCTTGCAAATTAAATGTTGTTTTGCAGCGGTTTTTCACTAAAATCTGTTAAACCATCTGCAATCTACATCTGCACATCAGCCTGAAGGAAACTTCGACAAATTGGGATGGAATGGACTGAATGAGTAGTCGCTTTGTTTTTTATATGAAACAGACAAAGTTAAATAAGTCGAATCAGGCTGCTGCTATACATAGTGGGCACCACAATCAGTTTGCCAACATGAGAATGACGGGGGCTTCCATTATGTCCATCCACCCTTTCATCCATTTTTCTAGTCCTCTTGTTCGGTTATGGGGAAGAGAGCCCAACCTGGCAGCAACAGGCATAAGACGGGAACCAGCAGTTGATAGAATGGACAAGGTGGGCACTGCCCATTCTGCAAGGCTTTTGTGGCACATCAGGCCTATTAAGAAAGCAGATTTAGCAGGTAGTTAGCTACACAAAACTCTCACTTGCACTTCCAAACTAATTCACTGAACTCCAGCTTGTATCAGGATCTGCTTGGACTTTATTTGATAGCAAAGGTGCAAATCGGAGTTGTGCTAACATCTCTTCAGAGGCCCGTCTGCTGACTTTTTGAAGCAGAAGGTGTGAAGTGGACTCAAGCAAGAACAAAGACCTGTAATTCAAGGAATGGCAACTCTGATGGACAGAATAACTTGCCTATTAGAAGACACTGATTTTGCAACTACCATATATACTCATGTATAAGTTGGGTCTTGAAACCCAAAAAATCGATCATAAAATCAGACCCCGACTTATACACCAGTTCAAAAATGTGACACTTTTTTTTTTTTTTTTACATCTTCTTGCCTCCTCCAATCTCGCATCAATTTCTCAGACACATCGAATTTTGTTGTAGCAGAGCCGTTACCAATTTCTATCATCACTTCAATGACTTTTAATTTAAAACCAGCTACATATTTTCTTCTGATCGAACTCTCCATCATAGATAAGGGATGCTCTTATGATTAAGGTGTATGAGGGTGTGAAATACAAAAAACACAAAACAGTGCAAACGTCGCTTCTGAATAGTTTGGGTATTACTATGTGGTCACGTAGGCATAAAAGAACGAGAGGTTAGGAGCACACGCTAATACAGCGTATTGCCGCACCAACATAGAAAAAAAAGGCAGTGTGCTCCGTGGTTACTCTCTCAGGTGGGTGTTAGCATATCATAATCTCTTGGACCAATAGCGTAAATTTTCCATATTCGACTTATATGACCGACATTATAAAATACCAGAAATTATACCTTAAAATCAAGTCCTGACTTATCTGCAGGAGAATTTATCCGTGAGTATATACGGTAAATATGACGTTCTCAAATCTGGCCCTGGGGACCCCTTGTGGCTGCAGGTTTTTGTTCCAAACAGCTTCTGGTTTTTAGTTGGACTCCTCAGCTAATGAAGTGAACTGTTATTTCCCAGATTCTGTGTTTTGGGAACAATGTAAAAATGAGAAAATTAAGTTTGGTAAATATATATATATATATATATATATATATATATATATTCAAATGTTTTAAGCAGTTAAATGGGAATAGTGCATTTTTATGATTTTAATTCTGTTTTTCCAGGTGTTCTAATTATTAAATTAATCCATTATTTGCTAATTAGTGGGTCTGATGCTAAAGTAGTTGCAGCCTTTCATGGTTCACTGTTGTTTGTTTGGGTGTCTGCTCTGCTTGTTTTTAACTGTTATTAGGATACAATGAAGGGAGAAAACTGCACAGAGAAAGGGTAAAATATATTGCATTTTAAACTATAGCAAAAGTAGAAATATTTCTACAGTAAGTGTCTTATAAATGTAAAAATCATGGTGCTGTGCTTTTCTGAATGTAGAAGAAGAGAACAAAAACAGCTAATTAAATGAGATCAGTGTCTTCAGGTATTGTCACTAATTACAAATCTGCTAGAAACAAAAGCCCAAAGCCAGAGTTGGCTCCCAGGACTGATTTTGAGGACCCCCTGCTCTACACTCTTACTCTCTCAGGAAATCCTCTGTGGGATTCTCTCAAAAACCTGCTCTCTGAACCTAAAAGCTATGAGCTGTGCTTCCTTGGCGAAACAAAGCAGACAAGCTCTTCTGAGAGATGAGATTCTGTCGTATGCTCATGCTAGGACAAAGACCTATATTTCAAGGAATGACCGCTCTAATGGACAGAAGAACTTGCCTATTAGAAGATAAAGAGTTTACAGTATAACCGGAAAGTGACTTTAATCCAGGGAATTCTCTCAGTTAGGGTTAAATATGCAAAATGACCTTCTGAAAGCTCTTATGAGCTGCTCTTCCTTGGTCAGTCGGAAACAACAAACTCTTCTCTTTGTGAACCTGAGAACTGAGGCCCAGTTCTGCCAAGCTGAACACTGAGCCAGTCTGAAGGCTGAAAAGCAGCCATCACTTAAGATGGCTTGAGTAATCTGAGTAATTACCAGTCTTGCCAAAGGCACAACTGATAATTAATTAACCAACTTAAAATTCACTCCATTCCTACACTGAAATTGACTGTCCCTGTGTGGGGAAGTTAAAATTTATTTTTCAAATCCTACAAATGCCAGTTCATTGTTGAAGAGTCAAGTCACAGAGCCAAATTTAGAGTTGCCAATTAATCTAACATGTGTGTCTTTGGGATTTGATAAGAAAAGCCAAAGTAGGGAGAGGAAAAGACCAAGTAGACATTCTGCAAACATCACACAGAATTCAATCCTACATGAGTCCTATGTGGTACAATCCATAGCCTCAAGTTTAATTTTCGATTGATGTTAAAGGAATATTCCACTCATGAATGATATATTTATACAGCATACTACTTACCTTATGTAGTTTGCAATAGATAGATAGGTAGATGTGAAAGGCACTATATAATAGATAGATAGATAGATGTGAAAGGCACTATATAATAAATGTGAAAGGCACTATTTAATAGATAGACAGATAGATAGATGTGAAAAGTACTATATAATAGAAAGATGTGAAAGGCATTATATAATAAATAGATAGATAGACAAATGTGAAAGGCACTATATAATAAATAGACAGACAAATGTGAAAGGCACTATATAATAGATAGATAGATAGATAGATAGATAGATGTTACTGGCTTAGCATGCCACAGCATTAAAATAGCACTGGTCATCACAAAGTTGTAGAAGATGGGAAGGATTTCACATTAAAGGAGTGCAGTCTCCTAAGAAAAAGAACCCATTCTGGCATTTCTTCTTTAGTTCCTCTTAGTTCCAAGACCAGTCCAACCTGTTATTAATGTGGACTTCCAAGTACTTGTAGGAGTGGACCACCTCTTAATCAACTCCCTGAATAGTAACTGGACACAGGGGCTCTTTGGTGTGGTGAAAGTCAATAACCAGTCCATTGGTTTTGCTGATGTTTAGGTGCAGACAATTCACTTTGTACCAAGAAACAAACTTCTCCCCCAGACTCCTCTCCTCTGTCTCATCCCACATATCAACACATCCTATAAGTGCAAAATCATCTGAGAATTTCTGCAAGTGACTTGACCTGCTGTTATATTTACAGTCTGTGGTGTGCAGGGTGAGAAGGAAAGGAGTGAGGACTGTACTGTGTGGTGCTCAGAAACACGGTCCTTGAGTCTCACAAACTGCAGTCTGCCAGACAGAGAGTCCATTATCCAGGACACCATCATCTCCTCCACCTGCGTAGCTCTGAGTTTACCCCTTAACTGGAATGGCTTGGTGGTATTGAAGGTGCTGGAGAAATTAAAAAACATAATCCTCATCTTGCAGCCAACTTTGTCCAATCTTGTGGAGCAGACACATACTTGCATCTTCCACCCCAATCTTTGTTCGATAGGCAAACAGCAGTGTGTTCAGGTGGTCTACCACAAGAGGTCTCATATAGTCCAGCCTCTCAAAGATCTTCATGATGTGAGATGTAAGTGCCACTGGTCTGTGGTCATTAGTTGAAGAGGCACCTATCTTCTTTGTAACAGTAACAATGCAGTGGCACTTTCTGAAGACTTAGGCACAGAATAAACAGGTGACAGGGGTCACCCTCACAAAGTTGGTCAGCACAGGCCTTAAAAACTCGAGGACTGACACCATTTGGTCTCACAGCTTTTCCTGTGTGTGGATTCCTCAGTTGTTTTCATACTTGATCTTCAGTTATGGACAGTCCAGACTGAATGTCAAGGGTGGACTTGTCACTAACCATTCCAGTTGACGGGCATGAGTTTGTTGATGTAGTAGGGATGGAGTGGGGAGACTGGTCATTGGAAGAAGGTGGAAGTGGGAGGGAAGATCTTCTAAAAATTGATTCAGGGCAATGGCTCAGTCCTGGATTGCTTGAGTTCTTTAATTATACCCAATCCATTCCAGACATCCTTTATGTTATTCAGAGTGACTTTATTTTCTATTTCAGCTTTGTAAGCTTCCTTTCTTCATTCACATTTTTCTTTAGCACACGCTATATGTCCTTCAGAGCCTCTTTGTCATCAGATTTGATTTTTTTCTGTTTCTCATTCAGGAGACTTCTTAGTTCCTTAGTAATCCAGGGTTTGTTATTTGGAAAACACTGCAATGTCTTTGTGGGTACCAGTGAGTCCACACATAAGTTAGTATAGTCTGTGATGAAGTGACTGAGTTTCTCAATATTGTCCTCATGTGACTCACACATCATTTCCAAGTCTGTCATTCAGAGCCATTTCAGCCTCCAGGCTATTCTGGTGGTAACAGGTAGCTGTCTAATAACAGCCTTGTAGCTGGGAATAAGATGACTCAGGTTGTGGTCAGATTTGCCTAAAGGAGCTATTAATACTGGGTAAGAAAAATTCTTAATCTCATGTTTACGTGGAGAACAGACGTAACATTTCTGATAGATCAGGTATAAATGAGACCGTTCTGAAATGGCAGGTGTGGTTTTTAAGAGACGGTGCTGCTTTGGGAAGGTAGGCTTTGCTGGTTAAAGATGAGCTGACATGAAGCAGCTGATTAGCTAGTTAAAGGGCATGTGAAATTGACTGATCCAGTTAGCTGCTCCTCATTAGCTGCACACCAGGTATTTGGGCCATGTCAGCATGTCCAAAGATAAATTGATTGTGCAGGTCAAGAAAAGGAGGTCAGTTTTGTGGGATCGAGGAATGAGTGATGTAGAGAGACCAGTCTGAATGATCTACAACCAGCATGCAGTTTCTTTTAATGATGAGAGGCCTCCAACCTGTGATGGGATCGTTATGACAAGGGGAGATGGTGATCCAGACAAAACTCTGCAGGTACCGACATGAGGTGGCAGAGTGATCTCCCTGTGGGTATCAACTTGAAGTAGTAGTGATGGACCTGGAAGTGTGACCAAGTTCAGGGCAATTGGCTTCAGGACTACCGATTTGTGGTATAGCAGTGAGATGAGTGAAATTCGCCTGGGAGAAGAACCGCAGTCAGTAGGACTGTTGTGGGGTACACAATCTGTACATTATGGACTATATTTTCATAATTTTTTGTTCAAGACAAAACAACAGATGATCAAAGGCAATCTGTTTACTTAAATCACAGTAACATTTGTTTGAACTGCCCAGCAATTCAGGAGATTCCTTGGGCTATTGATTACTTTAAAACCTGAGATCTGGGACAACAAGTTGCGAAATGGGTTTACAACCTGTGAACGGAAGACATGCTAGTAGTACTAAGCAACATCAAAAGTTTTATTGTTTGGGAAAATGGACGAGTGAATTCATTCATCATATTGACAGCCAGCTAATCGGAATATCTAATAATCACATCTTGCAAAACCCCTGCGTAGAATTTTATAATAAATATGCCTTGGCTGAAGAACAATATCAGAAGAAGAGAACAGAGCGGCATCAGAAGCAAACAGAGCAGCATCAACGTGCGGCTGTTTCCATCTGATCGTCAAAAAAGCATCTAATGAACAACTACGAGTGCTAATATCACAGCAACATTCATCCTTGTCATCTTTAACTTTTCGTAAGCTTTTTCTAAAGACTCTATATATCCAGACTTTACTATTAGTCCTACTGGTATTATTATTCCTGTAATAAATACCATGCTGCTTTTAACTTTCTATGCTTTGTCTTAATGTCTAGAGTGTTTAAAGTAATAAAGTAGATTTCTTTGAGCACCTAGTGCAGCCGGAGGTTTGCCATGTACTCCGTGCTACAAGGTTTATTAAGGCTGCGGGAGAGAGCTCCACCCAATAGTGGGGAATAGTATGTAAAGTAAGGCATTCTTGGCTGATAAATGGCCTATAGTCAAGGATGCTGAGCTTTTATATGTTTAAATATATTCTTGGAGAACAAAAGTAATATTTAGGTCTAAGATATATGTAAAATATTTAATGTTATTTATGTCGATAAGTAAGTCTCTTGAAGTGCTGAGAGAGTGACAGGTTGTGTTATTCCTAAGGCACTTGTGTGGTTTAAAGTGCTAGAAGTTAAACAGCTTTGTGTGTGTCATTCATGGGGCACTATTGTGGTCTGAGTGTATGCGTATATCTATGTATGTGTTTGATAATATTAAGGTGCGACAAGTAGAACCAACCCCGTAACGAATCTGATGAGTACACGTACCCCTAGGTAAAGGGTAAGTAGAGGGATGCCGCGATAATACAAGGGTCAATGAAGATTCTGCAGACAGATGGAGTAAACTGGGCAAATAATTAATTGTTTATGTCTTCGTAATGAAAGACAGCAATATAAGTGATGTGGTGTATCAATGCTTCATTGGGAGTCTGGAGGACCAAGAGGATATGGAGTAAAGTGCTCTTTGGTATTTTTAATTGTTTTAACTATTTATGGCATTTCTTTTCTATGCGTGTTTATTTATTGAATTTTAACTGCATGTTAATATTTTCTTTTGCAATACAAACATCTTTGCACTGTACATGAACTACTAGGGAGTCAGGTTATCAGCTGAGTGTCGGGTATGCCCCCGGCATGGTGACCCCTGACATTGGGAGGCAATTTGTGACCAAAAGTGGACAATAGCAAACAGTATAAAAAGTCCACAAAAAATCTCATGTTGCTTGTGTTGAAGAATCCACATGTCAAGTCATCCAGTTGTATTTTCTGCTGAAATCATTTTACATAAATCCTTCCAGAAAATGAAAGAAGTCCTCAAACAGGAAGCTCCCTCACACAGGGTTGTGCTTTTGAATTGAAGACCCTCACTTATTGGTCAAGAGTCTTTATTTAAAACTTGCAATGCCATGTAATGGGGCTCCCTGCTTGTGGGCTGCTTTCTATTTCAGGAGGCATTTATTTAACAACTAGCAAAATACCCGCGCTTCACAGCGGAGAAGTAGTGTGTTAAAGAAGCAATGAAAAAGAAAAGGAAACATTTTGAAAATAACGTAACATGATTGTCAATGTAATTGTTTTGTCACTGTTGTGAGTGATGAGTGTTGCTGTCATATATATATATATATATATATATATATATATATA
>JANRMT010062841.1:23601979-23612921 GCA_026402145.1 Polypterus bichir lapradei | reverse complement strand
TTATGGTTACTCACCAACAATGACACGATGACTTGTCCGATAACAATGAGTTTAATTTTACTGCACAACAAAGGAGAGCGTTACAGCCCTTGTAAAGGAGCCACTTCAGGCGATTGTGTAGCACTGCCGTTGTTCTTCTTCTGGCAGTCTTCAATCCAAATCCCTAAAGCAGATTCCATCCAGACTACTGCCTTATTACATCCACTTACAACTCGTTTTGCACCCTGGTTAAAAGGACGCTGCAGCCGTAGATCTTATATTCCTTTCCTACTTTTTAAATAAAAAGAATCGTAGCCTTCAACAAATCCAAAACGTTTACCTTTTCGGCAATCGTTAACATCTTCTTCTTGCGCTTGGGCACGGCACCTGAAGCAGTAGCAGATTGTTTTGGAGCCATAAAGAAGGGCTTGACTATGCACAAAGATAAACACTAAAGAGCACAACTCTTTACACAGCGAAGCACGTTGATGCTGAATGAGCGAGATGAGACTTCCTGGTTAACACTGCATAGCTCCTGCGTGCTCTGATTGGTTAGCTTCTCAGTCAGGAGAACTTAACTGCGTGCTCTGATTGGTTAGCTTCTCAGCCATCCGCCAATAGCGTCCCTTGTATGAAATCAACTGGGCAAACCAACTGAGGAAGCATATACAGGAAGTAAAAAGACACATTGTCTGCAGAACCCGCGAAGCAGCGAAAAATCCGCGTTATATATTTAGTTATGCTTTCATATAAAATCCGCGAAAGAGTGAAGCCGCGAAAGTCGAAGCGCGATATAGCGAGGGATTACTGTATATATATACCCCGATCTACATACTCTCAAATAGACAAGCCACACGCCGTGGCGCAATGGTAGAGGCTTTGCCTCTAGCGCCGACATCCGAGGTTCGATTCCTGAGAGGGGATGCACTGAGTATGTACGTGTGCTTCATGATTCATTTTACCCTTGCCTCCCCTTGGTTTGAGACGTATGAAAAAATATGCGGTTAACGCAGAATCATGTTACGTTATTTTCAAAATGTTTCCTTTTCTTAGCACAAGCACAGCTGAGAAGCTTCGATGCATGTACTCCATAACGCGTTAAAAAAAATAACGCATTTAATCACACTTTCAATTCCAAGCAAAGGGGAACTTTTGTCAATGCATGTGATGCACACATCAGAGCTACAAAAATGTTAGAGTCAGAATAAAGCGCGTTCCTTCGACTGATCGGAGGAAAATTTCATTTCAAAAGACTACCCGACGGAAGCCTTGATAAAAGCATGGTTTTGTGCACACTGAAAAGCAAGCAAAATTAGATGCATTACAGAAAGCGGACTTTGTGGCTCTTACTGGGGATCATTGGACTTCTAATTACATCTAATTACAAAATGTTCAATGATCACACTGTTTTAGCCTAATGTACAAAATAATTTTGGCTAAGGTTACTCAGAGTTTAAAGATTAAGTTGGTCAAATTACCTTTTATGTTTCTGACTTATTTTTTTAAGAAGAAAAACTGCACTTTCTGTTGAAATTTTGGTTATTATTATTTAAAGACAATACCATTCTGAAAATGTACTTAAAGTACTTAAACTACCACTTTATTTTTAAGTCTGCCCAATTTTAGCCAGGGATGATATTTTTGTTTCTGTTTTGAATTAAAATGCAGTTTAAAAGCATTTTTTTTCAGAAATTAAAAGAGCTTGAGCTTACAATATTCATGTCCATGTCTATTATTTGATTCAGTCACCCACTAAAACCCTTTTAAATTAAAAAAAAAAACATTTGTGATTTGGGGCAAATTTCATTGTGTGATTACATACGATTAATCAAGATTAATTATTACACAGCCTCTAATTAATTAGATTAATTTTTTTAATCGAGTCCCACCCCTAATATATATATGTAGATATATATATGTAGATTTGTATATGTATAAGTGTATATACAGTATATATGTAGATATATGTATATATGTGTGTGTGTGTGTATATATATATATATATGTATGTGTATATATATATGTATATATATGTCTATATTTGTATATATGTATATCTGTATGTATATGTATATATATATGATGTGTATATATATATGTTTATATGTGTGTGTGTGTATATATATATATATATATATATATATGCCAGCAACACTCATGACAATGACAACACAATTACATTGTCAATCATGTTACGTTATTATTAAAATGTTTCCTTTTCTTTTTCATTACTTCAACACACTACTTCTCCGCTGCGAAGCGCGGGTATTTTGCTAGTTAATTATATATTTCCCTTGTTATGTTTTTTACTATTTAATATTTACATGCACATTAATGCCAAGATCTACGTTGATTGCTTAGATACCAGCTCGTCTTAGACGGGTAACAGAGCAAGTGAATTAATACAGGAGCATCATGATAAACCAGTAGGCTGCTGGGATTCTTCTACTTTGTGACTACTCTCTATTTATAAACATATGTTATTGAATATGTCTTTACTTTGACCACTTTTGACAATGTGTCCACCAATGTGGTGTCAAAATTCTGGCTTGTTATCCATTTTGGAATGCCTTCAAGATGGCATCACCTAATATTAAATGCTTGATTGTTAAGATGGATCTTCAAGGCTCTCCAGTATTCAGGATGCTGTTAAATCCTTACAAAAGTGGTAAGCCTACAGGCCAAGGAAGACATCCACCAGAATTTTAGCAAAAAACTCTTTATTCAAATTAAGATTGTTGCTTTTGTATATATTTAAGGAAGCCAGAAGAGACAACTTTTTACCTAAACAGTAAAGCAAGTATCAATTACCATGTTTGGCATAAAAAAGCCCTTTTAGGATATTTATACTAAACATTAAATCCTTTTAGAAAACATGACCAAAATTCCATCTAATATGACAGCAAGTCAATATTTATCTGCATGTTCTGATAATTTTGTTTGGGTTGGCCGTATGGTTTTTCCTCACACACATCTGGAAACACATTGTGTCTGTGGTCACTGTGCTAAACTTTTGACAGTGATTAGTCAGTCAGTTTCTCCCCTCCATTCCTTCCAGGATGAGGCGATCTGATGGAGCACTTTTAGCCACAGGCTTATTCCTCCATGGGGTGCTAAGAAGCGCTTTCGGGGATCTTTTCTGCCAGCTGCAATTCAATGCTTTCTCCCAAAGTTCCAAACTGAATAATTAGATGACTAAATCGGGTAGAGTGGTGGCTCTGTGGCTAAGAATCTGCGCAAGTAGCTGGAAGGCTGCCATTTCAAATCCCAGAAGGGATCCTGCTCTGTTGGGCCATTGAGCAGAGCCATTAACCTGAAAATTGCTCCAGGGCTGCAGTACAACGGCTGACCCTGTGGTCTGACCCCTAATATAAAGTTTCCCCTTGCGGATTAACAAAGTGTATCAAAAACAAACAAAAAAAAAATCAAAATACTCTTTAAATTCTTTCTGCCATTTCTACACAATATACATTGATTGATTGATTGATTGATTGATTGATTGATTGATTGATTCATTCATTCATTCATTCATTCATTCATTCATTCATTCTTTCTTCTGTTGATTGTATTATTTGTCCTGCTAGTCTGTATGTTTGTTATGTTTCTGCTGTTGTATGCTAAATTTAATCTAAGTAACTATATGAAATTTATACTCTTGAAATTAAACAAAAAGCTGTGTACATGTTACCTTTGTAATATTGCCTCTAACAAAACTAAAAGTTAATTATTACAGAATTAATGCATATACTGCTTAGCTGCCTGTCATGTTTGAATGAAATAGATAGCCCAACTTTCCACGAGACCCCACTGCATTGAATCCTCTAACAATAAGACCATTTATATTAGGTTGACTGTCCAGTTGAGGTCAGGCAGTCTTTTGGCATGGTATACCTACAGACTGTGTTTTTTTTTTCTCCAACTTAACTTAGTTTCTTTTTTTTGTCTGTCTCACAGCCATCTGACCTTATCATCTGACTCTTTAGAGACTTAATAAAAGAATAAGTGCCTGTGCATTTGTCTGTGTGACCCTTCACTTGCTATGTTTCTGACATTCCAAAACATCACACATCACAAATGTTTTTAGTAAAAAAAAAAAATTGCATTTGTCATTCCAACAGATGGCACACACCAACACTTTTAGTCATTCACTTTTCAGTCACACATCTATCTCCTTGTTTTTTTTTATGTTTCTACTGCTGTATGCATCTGAATTTCCCCATGGGATTAATCTAATCTAATTTAATTAAATGCATTGCATTTGTCATTCCAACAGATGGCACACACCAAAACTTTTAGTCATTCACTTTTCAGTCACACATCTATCTCCTTGTATTTTTATGTTTCTACTGCTGTATGAATCTGAATTTCCCCATGGGATTAATCTAATCTAATTTAATTAAATGCATTGCATTTGTCATTCCAACAGATGGCACACACCAACACTTTTAGTCATTCACTTTTCATTCACACATCTATCTCCTTGTTTGTTATGTTTCTATTGTTGTATGTATCTGCATTTCCCCATGGGATTAATTGAATCTAATCTAATCTAATTTAATTAAATGCATTGCATTTGTCATTCCAACAGATGGTACACATAAACACTTTTAGTAATTTGTGAGCGTGTATCCTTGTTTTTTTATGTTTCCTTGTTTTTTTTTATGTTTCTGCTGCTGTATACATCTTAATTTCCCCATGGGATTAAATGAGAAGTCAAGTAAAAATGACACCTTGTATTGGCTAAATAGAAAGATTACAATATGCAAGCTTTCAAGGCAACTCAGGCCCCTTCTTCAGGCAATCTAATTTAATCTATTCCAATAAAATGTATCGCATTTGTCATTCCAACAGATGGCATGTCACAGATACTGTTTTTACAAACCCCAAATCAAATGGCATATAACAGAGACATACAGTATGCACTGAGGTTTGCATTGATTACTTAGAGATCAGCTTAGATGGGTAGCACAACTAGTTCTATACAAAAAACTCTACTTCTCTATTAATTATATATCTGTCTTATGTAATTGTGGATGTATTACTTTATTTTACGTTACTTATCCTTTATTATTTTTACCTAGTTGGATTTGTTTTTCTTTTCTTGTAACTATTTCTTATAAAACACTTTGAGCTGCATCCTGTGTAGTAAATGTTCATGTTGCTGTAATTAACACAATGCCATAAAAACAAAACGAAAATAAAAATATATCCAGTATAGTAAATCAAAACAAAATAAAGGTGAAAAAGAAACTTCAGGCAGGGCTAAAGCTCTGTCTATACCATAATAAGTTCATCCAGCAGAGTTGAAGTCTGTGCTTGTAGGAAAACATAAGAATCAGGAGTGGACTCAGGACCCTCACAGGACACACTCACACACACCAGCACTTGTTCACATTTGGTCAATTCAGAGTTGCTCACAGCCTGGCAGCAATCAGATGGATCCACCTTGTACTCCACTTCCATGTAGTCTGACCCTGCACATCTTTAGAATAAAAACTAAAGAATAAAACAGAAACTAGAGGAAGAAACACACAAAGGCATGAAGAAAACATCTGAAATCCACAAAGTCCTGTGCCGAATTCAAACTTGTGATGTGTCAGTCTTTAACATTGTCATATTTCCAAACAGACAAATGTTTAGGTAGATATGGATACTGTACTTACTTATTTACATGTGAAAGTAGTTTCTGGGATTCATTTACAAGGCTTTGTCCCAAGTCTGACACTTCCTCTTGATTAGTATGGCATATTTTAAAAAACGAATGCTTTTTTTTTGTAGTCACTCCACACACTTAACCTATCATTTAAAAACAGAGACTATATTTGCTGTTAGGGATGTGGGAAGAGAGCTGTTTATGATAAAACGATGACATATCCATGACAAAAACTATGTCTACGTCTTGACCCATCACAGCGATGATCAAAAAAGTGACGAATGACTGTTGCAGAATAAAATCCTGATTTTAAAGATCACCTTATGTCACATTGACAGATATGGTAGACTTTCAAGGATTCCGGTCTCAGGTATAATTTTAAACTTTTTTGTTTGGTTACTAAATTTGCTCGTCTCATTGGGGTGACCTTTGAAGAGATTAAGCAGGGAGATGGCAGAGAGAAAAAAAGGATTTGTCAGTGGATGATGGAAGAGAGAAATGGACAAGGGCAGTGAGACCATTTATTGAGGAAAGTGGCAGATTTGGTATCTAGGGGATGTCAGAGTCTCCAACTTGCAGGAAAAAAGAAATATGATGAGATAAATAGTGGCCTGACAAAAAAAATGAATTGTTTCAGGACTGGAAATAAGACTGTAGATATTGTTATAATTAGTGCCAATGGTCAAATGCAGTAAATTGAGCAGTAAAAGTTCTAAAGGCTTTACACTGTGAACTAACAGGAAAAAAAAGTTGTCTATCTTAAAATCAGTATGTTAAAATAATCAAAAAGTGATACAAGATTTAAATGCTATAATCAGTAAATCCAGTACACTATATTTGGAGACAAGATTTATATACATTCACTGGCCACTTTATTAGGTACAACTTGCTAGTGCCAGGTTGGACCCCCTTTTACTTTTAGCATGGCCGTAATTCTTCATGGCATCGATTCAACAAGGCACTGCAAACATTTCTCAGGGATTTTGTTTCATATTGACATGACATGATAGCATCACCCAGTTGCTGCAGATTTGTCAGCTGAATATTCATGATGCGAATCTCCTGTTCCACCACATCCTAAAGGTGCTCTGTTGGATTGAGATCTGGTGACTGTGGAGGCCATTTGAGTCAAGTGAACTCATTGTCATGGTCAAGAAACCAGTTACAGATGATTTGAGCTTTGTGACATGGCAGGTTATCCTGCTGGAAGTAGATGGGTACACTGTGGTCACAAAGGGAAGGAACAATACTCAGGAAGGCTGTGACATTTAAATGATGCTCAGTTGGTACTACAGGGCCCAAAGTGTGCCAAGAAAATATCCCCCCCACCATTAGACTACCATCAGCAGCCTGAACCATTGATACATGATGGCAGGATGGATCCATGCTTTCATGTTGTTGATGCCAAATTCTGACCCTACCATCTGAAATGTTGCAGCAGGAATCGAGACTCTTCAGACCAGACAACGTTTTTTACAATCTTTCCGTCGAATTTTAGTGAGCTATGTGAATTGTAGCCTCAGTTGCCTGTTCTTAGCTGACAGGAGTGGCACCCTGTGTGGTCTCCTACTGCTGTAGCCCACCTGCTTCAAGGTTTGACGTGTTGTGTGTTCAGAGATGCTCTTCTGCATACCCTGGTTGTAACGAATGCTTATTTGAGTTACTGATGCCTTTCTATCAGCTCAAACCAGTATGGCCATTCTCCTCTGACCTCTGGCATCAACAAGACATTTTCACCCTGAGAACTGTCACACACTGGATATTTTCCCTTTTTGGACCATTCTCTGTAAACCCTAGAGATGGTTGTGCATGAAAATTCCTTGATTTTCTAAAGGTGGACACATGTCTTAGGGAGACATAGAGAGATCTAGAAATGGATTTAAAGGAGGAAGGAGTGCAGGGCTCCAGGGCTCCAGGGCTTAGGAGTCAGGAGACTGGAGATCACAGATTTCAGTAAGTAATCAGTTACACAGCCAAAAGAGAAGCCGGATCTGTCTCTATTGTTTTAAAAGATGTGTCCTTCTAACCCAAACAACAAGGCTAACAATGGAGCAGATGGACGTGTGGCCTGATTATACCTGACTCTACAGTGTGATGAATATGCATTGACTAAATGTGAAGGTGTTGTAGCGAACTCCCCTAATTGTTGGATGAGGAGCCTGGAACACACGAAAAACTACTTCTCATAGGAAAAATACTTCTATTATGTCCGAAAACCGACAGAACCTTAGACCCAATTTTGATGTCCCCAGATGGAGTTGTTTATACCAGAAAAAGAAATAATCACCTAACAATTGTTAAACCAAAAGAATATATATTATAAATCAAACCAATCATAAAACTCCATTTAAATCACTCCTTATCCAAAAAATAAACACTAAGTAATAGGCCACCCCCTTTTACCCTTATATAATATACAGAAAGAAAGCAAGAAAGAAAGCCAGGAAAAGAAACAGAGATATATCCTATTTAACAACACCCCCCATATATTCACAATAAATATCCGTAGGAATACACATATATACACATATATACAAATATAAATTAGACACACAGTCTCACAATCCCCCACATTCCCCCACACGTTCCCCATTCCCTTTTATATTAGGTTGATTTAAAGAGTCTAGCCACACGGCCTGGGAAGTCCGTGAATAATCCAGTAATCCAGTCAACTACGTTCCGCTGACTAGTCAACTGTATTTATAGGTAAAAAGGAGCAATCTCACCGGCTTGGCGACGATTCTTCGTTACAAGCTGAAATCCGTCTCACCCGGGAGTCTGAGCGTTAGCGTCCTTCCATGGCCGCTGCCCTCAACACAAATACAACTTAAAGTCGTGCACTTCGAAGATCCTTTCCGATTAGCCCGCACTCCTTTTTGTTGTGTCCAACCGTAATTTCGGAGCCTTCCGTGCTTTACCAATCGCTTCTTTTACCAATTCCGTTCTCCTTCCCAGCTACTTCTTTAAACAAACTTTCTTCTTCCTCCGCCCTCGTCGCTTCTTTCCTTTTTCTTCTCCCCCCTTTAAACTACGCGCCTCCTTGCCTTTTAAGGAAGAGTTACGTCACACCAAAGCTATTTTAGCCAGGACCCACAGGTGCTGTTTGGACCCCTACTCCCCTTAAAGAAATATCCCACAGTCAATAATTCCTCTGGACATAATCTCTAAAGGAAGCACGTGGCAGAAACAGTTAAAAGCATACACAACAATAAAAATATGTGACAACCGTTACAGTGTAAATTATTCAGATTAGTGAGGAAGACCAAATAATTGTGCACGCTCAATACAGAGGATTCACAACGTATGCAGAACCCTTCACTTTTTTCTTATTTTGTTATGTTGCAGCCTTCTGCTAAAATCATTTTTCCCACATCAAGCCACATTCTGTACCCCAGAATGATAAAGCAAAAAAACAAGAGTTTAGAACTTTTTGCAAATGTATTGAAAAGAAAAAAAACATTGAATCTGTACATACAGTAGACACAGATATGCAGACCCTTTGCTATGACACTTGAAATCTGGCCATTCTTTTGATCATCATTGAGATGTTTCTACACCATGTTTGAACTCCATGTGTGGCCAAGTTAATTGATTGGACCTGATTAGGGAAGATGCACACCTGTCAACAGAAGGTCCCACAGCCATGAGGTCAAAGGAACTGCCTGCTGAGCTTTAGAGATGGGATTGTTTTGAGGGGCAGATGTGGGAAACAACAACAACATTTACTTCTATAGCACGTTTTCATACAAATGGTGTAGCTCAAAGTGCTTTACAAGATAAAGAAATTAAAGTTTATAAAAAACAAAAATAAGATTAGGCAATACTAAATAACAAAGGCAGAAAAAACAAAAAAAAAAACCTCCGCATGGACTGTAGAAAAAAAAAAAAAAAATCTGCAGGGGTTCCAAGGCCAGGAGATCGCCAGCCTCCACTGGGCATTCTACCTAACCTAAGTGATCTAAATTAAGGTTTTTCTCATTTCTTCATGGTTTTCAGGTTTGAAAAGAAAGAATTAGATGATGATGGTCAATGGATCCTCTGAGCCGGATCACCCTCAGGAAATCCAAGGAAAAAAGCCAAGGAAACTTCCACAGAGATACAATCTGAACTCCAAGATCAAGATCTATCAGTGTCTGATTGCACCATATGTCACTTTTTGAGTGACAGTAAGCTCAATGGAAGAAGACCCAGGAGGACTCCACTGTTGATAAGAAAAACATAAAAAAGCCAGATTGGAATTTGCTACAATGCATATTGACAAGCCACAATGGTTCTGGGAGAATGTCCTTTTGACAGATAAGACAAAACTGGAGCATTTAGACAAGCTGAAACAGCTCTATGTCCACAGATAAAAAAATGAAGCTTTCAAAGAAAAGAACGATGTACCTACTGTGAAACATGGAGGGGGCTCACTTATGTTGTGGAGCTGCTTTGCTGTGTCTGGCACAGGGTGCTTTGAGTATGGGAAGGGAACAATGAAATCTCAAGACTATCAAGACCTTCTGGAGAGAAATGTACTGCCCAGTGTAAGAAAGCTGTGTCTCAGTCACAGGTCGTGGAGCTTCCAACAGCATAATGAGCCAAAACACACAGCTGAAAGCACCCGAGACTGGCGAGGAACAAAACATTGAACTATTCTGAAGTGGCCTGATTTGAATCCTATTGAAAGTTTATGGAAATAACAGAAACATGTAGTCTGGAGTAGACCCCCTTCAAAGCTGACACACCTGGAGCAGCTGGCTCAGGAAGAGTGGGTCAAACAACCTGTGGACAGGTGCAGTGGTCTCATGGAGAGCTCCAGGAATTGCTTGTTTAAAAAATTTAAAAAAGCTTTTTCTAAAAGTTGTGCAGTGAAATTTTAGGCTAAGGGTCCCATCATTTTTGTCCATGCCATTTTATTTAAAATATTCTGTTGAATCAAACCTCTAAAGCAAAGTCATTTTTATTGTTAAATACAGAATAAATGCGAATGGGTGGCAATCACAGTACTTTGTCAGCTTCAAGTTATTTCAGGGAGATTTGTGGGTTCTTCTTTGTACATGGAGGGGTACCAACAAATTTTGCCCATATCTGTACATCAGCAGCTTCAACTACAGCTATTCAACATGTCCAATGCTGTAATGTTATTTTATAGGGCAGCTCAGACTCTAAGCACAAGGCTGCAGCAGAGGCAGACAGAGGACCTTCCACAGGTCTGGAAAGCTTGTTATCTTATATGCAGTTGTAATGGTTGCTACATATTGCATGTGCTGTGTCTGCTTCTGCCCCCGTGGTCTCTTTGGAATATATGTCCTACGTATGAAGTATTTT
>JANRMT010062841.1:23533513-23601969 GCA_026402145.1 Polypterus bichir lapradei | reverse complement strand
GCCCCCGTGGTCTCTTTGGAATATATGTCCTACGTATGAAGTATTTTCTTTCTGTAAGGGGTGAAGGGGGCCAAAGCACACCTGTGGGTCCTTGCATAAATGGATTTAAAATGGAGCGAACCGAAAGGCATGGAAACTCCATGTGTAGATTGGTTCGGGCGCACACGAAAACAAGTGGAGGACATCTGTGTGCACGGCGCTGCATGTTAGTTGGGATGCTTGCATCTTCTACTTGAGGGACGTGTTAATGCCATTACACCCGAGTGAGGCAGACTTCGGCATCCAGGAAAGGACTTATCTCCGAAAAGGTGAGGAAACTTCTTTATACTGTAGAGGGGAATCATGCCAGTGTGACATTTTTACCAATGTGCTTGATTTAATGGCAAAATACCCCAACCAGTTGGATTTGAAGCCAAAGGAGACTATAAAAAAGGGACTGGGGAATGTGTATGGGATGCATGTGTGACTTATACTTTTTTATATGTGTGTATATATATATATATACTGTATATAACTATGTGGTGTCTGTAAGTTGTCATGTTTCGGTCTCATTTACTTTTTCTGCTTGTTCAGTATTCAGTTATGTGTTCAGTTCAATGTCCTGGATAATGGGGATGCTAATGGGGATACTCTGTCTAATTTACTTAATTTAGTCTGGTGCTTTTATTTATTGTTCATAAAAGACATCTCCATCAAATGGGATCAAATTAGGGCTAAGGTTCTGTCCATTTCCTGAACCTGTTAGTATTGGTCTCTTACTAAGAGTAAGATGTTCTCATGTGTGTCGAGCTCTTCATATTGCATTTTGAGGAACTCGCTACACAGTACTCCTACACTCTCAAAATGGCCATCTCCTGATGATATGAGACTTTTTAATTGCGCCACACTGAGCTCCAAACCCCAAACACAACGACACACACAGAGTCATGGGTTGAATTTTGATGAATTATATTCATCCAGGTACCTTTATATAATATAATACATACATGGAAGCTGAGTCTTCCTTTTTTTCTTCTCTCCCCCCTACTCATCTCCTGACTCCGACTCCTCAAGGCGAGGCAGAGCGGCTCCCTTTAAACTCGATCCCAGGAGCACTTCCAGGGTCTGCCCAAAGTCAGATGGAAATGCTTCCTCATCAGGTGAAACTTTTTATAATGCAGGGATGGATCGTCCCTGCAGCTCCTAACAGGGCTGTCCCATGTGACTATGATTCACAGTCTACCCCATGGTCTGGAAAATTGGAGCAGCGAAACATGGATACTTCCTTCTAAGGTATTGGGGAGTATACAAGGTGAGCCACAAAAGTAATCGGATTGTTAAAAAATATATATTTATGGATGAATTCCAGCATTGTTAACATTGTCACCTTCTACATACTCCCCCTCCTGATCTCTACACCGCTCCATTTGTATCTTCCATTGATTAGAAAAAGTCCTGAAAGGCTTCTTGCTTGAGGCTCTTCAACAGACTTGCCGTTTCTGTCTTCACTTCATCCATTAAAAAAAAAAAAATGTGTTCCCTTCAGGTCACTTTTGGTTTTCGGGAACGAAAGTAAAAATCACAGGGAGCTAAATCGTTCGAATAGGGAGGATGATCGAGGACAGGAATGTTTTTGTCAGTCAAAAACTGCTTTACGGAAAGAGGACTGTGCACGGGAGCATTGTCTTGGTGAAGCAACCCAATGACCTGGCCATTGAACATATTCCACATTTTCTTGTCCTTCCTTGAAAGGTTTGTGCCACTCAAAAACTTGTGTGCGAGATAAACTGTTATCACCGTACACCGTTTTTATCATTTCATCACTTTCTGTGGCCGTTTTGTTCAATTTCATGAGAAATTTGATGTTGATTCCCTGTTCTATTATAGCGGTAACTTGTGTAGCGATTGTTGTGCAAATAATGACTGGGCTCTTCACAGGATATACCTAGCCGGTCTGTGGTTTGAGAGGTTGTGTAGGAGGGGATATAGTTCTATGAGTCAAGTTCGGCCAACCTCCAGATGATTTTCCAGGAAAGCCCCAAGCCCAGTCCGGTTATTTTTGTGTCTCACCTCGCATACCCTGAACAGGCTGACTCCCCTTCCATCCTTCTGGCCTCCCTTCCAACAAAGGGCTCACCTTCCTTTTTAGAGGGGATGCTAGACAATCCCCTTTGGCACTTGCAACTCATACTTGGTCTAAAACTTGTACTTATTTGTACTTGAAATGTTCTTGAACTTAGAATGTAATTGTAATTGGGAAAAAAATCTTTGCCAACCAATTACATGCAATCGGCACCACCGTTACTCCAAGTCACTTGTATCTGGAGTACTAACAGGTGTCACACACGTGTGCATGGGAGGCAGCTGAAGGGCTTAGAGAGGACTGATTATACATCTGCCCGGGTGGGGGGGCGGGGTACGCTAACGCTCTTTCTGAGTTCTTTACAGGTCTTTCCCGGGAAATCCCACCAGGAGCAGACACCTCGAAGCGGGACACATCCCTTCCGGTCCCGGCACCGAGGACGACATCACTTCCGGTTCCGGCACCGAGGACGATGTCACTTCCGGTTCCGGCACAGAGGACGACATCACTTCCGCCCTTCGTCCTATAAAGCCTCCTGCCTTTGCTCTGGCAGGCAGTTCTGTTTTGGACTCTGTTGAGTAAACTTGACTATGATAAATCAATTACTTTTGCAGCCAGTAAACCGGAATAAACGGGTGGCTGCCCCAAACCTTGCCATGCCTCATGTCTCTTCTTCTTACAGTGGCGTAGTCGAAGGGTTCCTCCGAGACATACGTAACACCGGGCGGTTTTGTACATGCGGATATCTCCGTGTATACATTTTAGGCTGGTCTTTCTTTTAGTCCACTGTTGTGGTAGAACAAAACGGCGAGCAACGACAGACACGTTACTGCCGGAATCAAACAGGGCTGTTACTGTATGTCCGTTAATGAGAAGCTCCCCCGTATGGTTGTCTGCCAGGGGATTGCTAAGGGCACACAAATAACCCTGCCGCTGCCCCCTACGGTCCGCCTTGTTCCCCGACAGGTCGCAGGCCAGACGGTCCGGCGACTTCGGAACAGGCTCTGGACAGGCTCTGCCTGCAGGAGGCTTTATAGGACGAAGGGCGGAAGTGATGTCGTCCTCTGTGTAGGAACCGGAAGTGACATCGTCCTCGGTGCCAGAACCGGAAGTGATGTCGTCCTCGGTGCCGGAACCGGAAGAGATGTGTCCCTCTTCGAGGTGTCGGCTCCTGGTGGGATTTCCCAGGAAAGACCTGAAGAGAACTCAGAAAGAGCATTGGCGTACCCCATCCCCCCTGGGCAGATGTATAATCAGTCCTTCAGCTGCCTCCCATGCACACGTGTGTGACACAGGGCATAATAACGCTGGGTGCTTAAAAGATTGTTGTGATATTTCAAAGTATATTGTTTGTTCACTACCTTATGTTATTGAAGTAAAAGAAAAAAACATATTGGGAAGAGGCCTTAGTCCAGTTAAAAATGGAGAAAAAAATTCCACCCAAGGAAATTTCCAAAATCTCTTAAGAATTTGGCAAGTATCTATTAATGTTGTCCTTAAGTAAATATGCTGGATCTCTGTTAACCTTTTAGACGATTCAATATCCTTGAGTGACAAGCACATATTGAGTTATCCGGTTTCATGCTCTCCAGATGGTTTGGGGATGGTGTAGAAATTGAATTTGATATGAAATACGATATTACTTATTGTATTCTCAGTTATTCTGTAGTATATTTATTGTGATGTAATTATATGAAGCTAATAAACAACAACAAAAAAGTTCCACTGCCATATTGCATAAAGTTTAATTCACTATAGTTGAGCTTCTCCTGTATTATTAATATCCTACGCAACTCAAAATGGAAATGTTTGATTTTGCTCAAACTATGAACTTTTTTGTTTAGGATTTTATTACATGGTGAGTTAATATACAGAGGGTGAAATTTCCTTAATTGATCAATTTACATGGCATTTCAGCAATATTATATACTAGCTGTCCTCTGCGGCTCTGCCCGCACAGTAGTGAAACAGAACAGTGAGGAGGGCCCTACCCGGCTCCCCACTCCTGACGTCACACTTCCCCTTCCCCTCAGCCCACAGCCTCTGTCTCGGATTAGGACGAATATATTGCTCCTGCAAGTGAACTATGATTCTTAGCATGACGAGAGAAGTCGCAAAGTCATCAGGAATGTTCAAGCAAATTCTAGAAAAAAGTTCTAAATCCATTAAGTAGTTTTCTCGTTCACTAGCTAAGCAGAGGTAAGGTATACACTCCGAGGCTGGTGTGAGAGTGAAGAGGGCCCTGTGCCCCTCCCGTTGGCCTGCTGCATGTCTCTCTCAGATTCACGCAAATAAATCGGTTCTGCAAGCAAACTATGATTCTTAGCGCAATGAGAGATGTTGCAAAATCAACCGGAATGTTCAAGTAAATTATAGAAAAAAAAAAAACCAGATCTAAATCTGTTAAGTAGTTCTCTTGTGAAAAGCGGACAGACAGACAGACGTTGGATTTTATATACGTAGAGATTAAGGAGATGCCTGTTTCAGGGTAAACATTTTGTAGCAAATTTCCATGTTTAATTATTGTAATTGTCTTCAAGATGATTTTTTAGTTTCTAAGACAGACATGCTTTAAAGGAAAGTTGACTCACATTGAAATGCCAAGGGAGTTTCTTTCACTAATGTTTGCAAGTCGATGCAACATTTGGTGTCCATTTTAGGAAATCCTCCTCCCTCCAAAAAAACAGCCTCCTTCCTCTTGTTATGCCAGCAAATCAACACATTTTAAAAGAGCAAACTGGAGGAAGATAGAAAAAGGTCCAGAACCAGTAGTTTGATAAAAGTGCAGCACAAAGGCCAAAACAACTAAACCAAAATCCATCCAACCATCCATTATCCAACCCGCTATATCCTAACACAGGGTCATGGGGATCTGCTGGAGCCAATCCCAGCCAACACAGGGCGCAAGGCAGAAAACAAACCCCGGGCAGGGCGCCAGCCCACCGCAGGGCGTGCACACACACACACACACCAAGCACACACTAGGGACAATTTAGAATCGCAAATGCTCCTAACCTGCATGTCTTTGGACTGCGGGAGGAAACCGAAGTACCCAGAGGAAACCCACGTAGACACGGGGAGAACATGCAAACTCCACACAGGAAGCGAACCCGGGTTTCCTAACTGCGAGGCAGCAGCGCTACCCACCGCACCACTATGCCTTCCCCTAAGCCAAAATGATCAAGCCAAAAACTGGAGATCAAAAACTGAATATTCTTTAGAAAGGCTGATGTTACCCAAGGGTCTTGACACACTGCCAATCAAAAGGAAAGCTACAAGGAGATGGCCAGAAGCGAAACAAAACCTAAAATACTGTCTATTACCTAAACCCACTCAATGACTTGGTCTCTGAATGTGTCCATCAGGCTTAGCAGGGAACTAAGCATGAAAATGGGATAAAAGGCGAAGGGCGTGAAGGGTGTCAGACCGGACCCTGGAGAAATCCTCGGGACCACAGCTGTAAGCATACATTTAATATGTCACTGTGTTCTGTGCAAGTATATCTTATAAAACCTCATTTTTACTCACATATCCAGATCAAGTACAGAAGCTGACATACAGAACTGCCAAGCAAGCAATAGGACAAAAAGATGGATTAGGACAAATGGACACCATGTGCAGTCAGACTGTGGAAAGCTGTAAGCATATACTATTTTTATCTGTTGAGTCAGCACAAAGTTGGAGAAAATGGCTGCCTTGTTTGGAATTGCATGCTCATCTGAAGGGGGTCCAGGACATGGAGAAAAAGTATAAAGTCTTGGAACAATGCCAGGCACACCTTTAAAGCCAACAAATGGATGGAAGATGTCGACATCTGTTCCAGAGAATGCCTTCCAGAGAAGCCCTAACCTAACCTGCACTGACGAGACCGACAGGCTCCACTCCTCAGGCTCCCACTCCAGGACCGGGTCTTGTCACTGGCTTCATTCATCTTTGTACTTTCTGTGGTGTAACCCGACATTAAACATAGCTGAGTTGTTTCTCCTACAGGATTTCTTGCCACCGTATCACTAAGGAGGGGTATCATCTTTTATGTTATATCTATATAGTGTGAGAGACAGTCAGCAGTTCAACCTGGCCAGGATATCCCTAAAATGGAAGGATTGGGGAAAGGCAGCTACTTGTTGACACTGTCTCCCCAAAAACACTAGGTGGCAGCTGCCCTGGAATCCCGCAGAACATCCTGGGACTTGGAGTATAGTTTCTCAGCCCTGTTGGGTACCATGGGTGCCGCCAGGGGGAGCTGTCAAAGGACCTGGGGACTCAAGCTTTCCCTATAGCCAGGAAGTACTATGTAGTCACGAGGGCAGAAGCCCCAAAGTACTTCCAGGCTGATTACAGAACATGAATTCTCCAGCTGACCCGGGTCAAGGACAATTTAAAGGAATGCTGGGAACCCAGCAAGCGAGCCAGAGTTGGGTGGAGGTGGACAAAGCTTGCTGGCTGGTGTGGAGGAGAATATAGAGAGAGATTTGTGTTTATTTTGTGCTTGATATTTCACTTGCCTGTTATATTGTGGCTGTGGTGCTTTAAGCACTATTTTTGAGAATTGAATATCTTCTTGGTGCTTTTACTTTCTGTCCTGAGTGACTGTCTGTTGAGGTTAAAGGGGTAACAGCCACCCCTAGCATCTTACAATAGACTCGGGTTAAGTAACACGCTGCAATCACAAAGAACTTATTCCCATGGAGCGAGCGCCTGAACACAACAGCCCGTCCAGTGAACCAAATATTCAACTACTTGATCTTGCCATCTTCAATTTACGATGGATTGAACTTCAAATTCTTCGGAACTATCTACCTCACCACAAAAGAGAGAGAACTTGTAGAATAATAAGGACTATGACGAACTGGCTGCAAAGCAAGAGACCTGCTGAAAAACAGAAAAAGGGTCAGAATAAAGAAATTGAGAAAATCGAAGAGCCAAAACCAATACGAGAAGCAAAAAATCAGAGACTATGAACTTAGCTAAAGTCAGAAAACTAGGAATCAAAAAGAAATATTCCTAAAAAATCAAGGATGTTATCTGGAGGTAGGATTAGGTGAATTGGGTGACCCTTTAACCTCATCACTTGTGGGTCATGACCCTGGGAAACATGCTACCAGCAACAGGAAAGCTACAAGGAGACAACCAGAAACAAAACAAAGTCCAAAATATATTTCACCTCTGGCAAAACTCCATCCTTCCACCGACCTCTTTCAAAACAGAATACATCCACTGATAAAACTTCTCTGCTCCCTGCAACAAAAGGTCATTCTTCCTCCTACCTCTTACAAAACAGCATCCGTCCTTCAACAACACACCATCCGCCATTCCTTCATCTGTCAAAATGCCATCCTCCATCCTGCCTCTGAGTTCCACCAAAGTTCGGTCTCCTCCCTCTGACCTCAGAAACAAAAATGAGAAAAATGCAAGCTAGACACTCTGGAAAGCGGGCCGTCATTTTTTATAAAGATGGCAGTTAACCTGTCCAATATTTTCTTACCAGCCAGGACAAATGCATTTGACAAATCTTTCTTTTAGGTATAGGATGCACTAAATGGTCCTGCTTACAGTATAAGACTCTACATTATATATATATGTGCTATGTGGTGAGGAAAGGTAGACAAATATGGAATATTTTGGGATGCCAGCATGGCCCTTCTTGTTTACTGGCAGCGTTCAACAAAATAAAAACAGAGCTCAATAGCATAAGAAGACAACAAAAAAAGGAAATCGCCACGTAGTGGGGTGGCTTCAGAGTAACTCAGCTCTGCCAAAGGTTTGCAGACCTTTGCTCAGGTCTTCTCTGTGATCAAAGACGCCTCCTTCTAGGTAATCGTCCATTTTGAAGCCTTGGGAAGGAGCGTGGTCAGTTGCACTCACTGGGCGGTGCCTCGAGACTGTGGAGGAAGAAAATGACAAGACAGTTAGTGACAGTGCCCCCTCTCGGCCAGTTGTGGTATTACATACTTGAGAAGAGTTTAGATGGTGATCCTCAGAGGCACTTGTATGACAGCCTGCAGTATGTATTTGCTTAGCTGTATTTTCAAACTTGTACCAGATGCATTCTCTTTATTAAAATACAGTAACTTTTTTCTAAATGATTAAAATAGTAGAAAAATGCATTACTGTCCTAAAATACACAATGTACTACTTCAATTTTAAATGACAAAAAAAGGAAACCGAACGATGCTAACCCCAACACTAATCACTGATGATTTGCAAAAAACAGATTATACAAATGCAGCCCACAAAGAACATTATGTAAGAAAAATGTCAGGAGGCTAATGAAATTGCAGCATGTAGGAGTTTCAAAGAAAAAAGTTTTAAAGGGTTGAACACAATTGGCTAACTAAAATGTTTTCCTGCCCATTGTGAACCTGAACAGGAGTGTGTAATGTCACACACGTGAGCTACAGGAGTGTGTTGGAGGCTCCATTCATGAGGTAAACCAGGGGACTGCTTTCTAGCCTCTCTTCTTCTTCTAGCCCTAGAGTGGAGGAGGAGACATCCAAAAAGCCATGACAACCCGTGCCCCTTCTGGTCGTCTTCTTACATAAGAAATGACAGAACCGGGAGTTGGTGTTTATTCATTAAACTCCATCTGATGGAACGAGACTGCCCAGAGAAGCAAAACCAGATCACTGATACAATCCTTGATAATATTACTTTGTTATTCCTTTTTTCGTTTCCCTTCAGCATATTAGCATCGCTTTTATTAACTTTTTTGTTCTGTTTTCTTTTGTTCCATAGAGGCCTACAATGAGGATTGGCAGATGCGTATTTCCTTTCTAACGCTTGGCTTGCAGTAACAAATGACACAAGATAACTGACATCATAGTAAAATTGACAAAAGGTTTCCATGTCCCTTGTGTTTCTCTCTTTTTTGTGTCTGAGGGAGGAGAGAGATTTTGGCAGAGGACAGAAGGAGGATGACGTTATATCGAATGGCAGAATGCAGGTGCTGTGTAGTTGAAAGTTGGATGAAATTTTGAAAGTGGAAGGAGGGAGCATGGGAAGTTTTGTCAGAGAACAGATTCCATTTAGAAAGAGGTAGTAAAGAGGATAGAGTTTTGCTAGAGGACAGACAGGCATTTAGTTGGAGAGAGGGAGATGTTCTAAAATGGACACCATAGTTAGAGATGTGTGTGAGGATAGTCCAGGATATGTATGAAGGAGTGAGGGCTCGGGTTAAAAGCAGTGTAGGGGTTATCAGACACAATCTCACTTAAAGTCGGTCTGCACCAGGGGTCTTCTTGAAGTCCTTAACCCTTTGATCTGGTTATGGATGTGTTGACTGGTGGGATAAAAGACCAATCCCCCTGGTGCAGGCTTTGGGCTGATGACATTGTGTTGTGTAGCACCAGAAAGGAGGAAGTGGAGAGGAAGTTGGAAAATTGAAGAAGGGCTTTGGAAATTGAAGATAAATAGGAAGACGAAGACAGAATATGTGTGGTTTAATGATGATTAGGTTTCAGAAGTTAGCCTGCAAGGAGAGCTATTGACAAGAGTGAATACATTTTAAATATCTAGGATCAGTTGTAGCCCAAGATGGAGAATTAGATGTAGAGATAACCCACAGAGTGCGGAATGGATGGAACAACTGGAAGAAGGTATCAGGAGTATTGTGCGATTGAAGAATTAAGGAGAAGGTTAAAGGTTGGGTTTTGAAGACAGTGGTGAGACCACCAATGATGTATGAAAGTGAGTCATGGACAATAAAAGCGGGGTGCAGGAGAAGAAGTTAGATGTTGCCAAAATTAGAATGTTGAGATGGATGTGTGGAGTTACAAAAAAGGACAGGATTAAAAACAAGACAATCAGAAGTACAATAAAAGTACAGGAAAGGAGGTTGAAGTGGTTTGGACATGTGATGAGGAGAGACAACAAATAAGTGGGGAAAAGTGTGATGGGAATGGAAGTACAGGGAGGGAGGCCAAAGAGAACGTGGATGGATAAAGTAAGAGAAGATCTGAAGGAAAAGGGCTTAAGTTGGGGTGGAGGTGCAGGACTGAGCTGTTGATCAAGCACATCAACCCCACACAGAAGTGAGAAAAAATAAAGAGGAAGAAGATTTTTAAGCTTCACAATATAAGTTGATCAAGTACATCTACCTCACATAGAAGTAGGAAATGATAAAAAGGAAGAAGATATAAATATATATATAATCAGAGAGAAAGAGAGGATGTCTTGAACAGGGTGCACATTTAGGCCTGTAATCTTTTCTGCCATCTAAACAACACTTAAATTAAATACGTGGGTTCAGAAAATGGCTGGCTGGCTGGTTGAATGAATTTTCAACACCTGCACCTCATGTATCCCACGGATCTGATTTTGCTTCATCCAATTTCTTCATCACGACCCGTTCCACTGTTTAATTAAACTCTTTTAACTCAATAGCCTGCTGTCAGACATATCAAGCAACAGAGGGGTTATTTACATTATTTATTTGAAGGAATAATTCAGAATTGTGAATGTCTTTTTAAGGCAAAGAAGAGTATGTCTACTGATAAAGCAAAATAAGATCTGAAAGAAAAGAGCTGGACTGGTGAGGAGGTGCAGGGCCGAGCTGTTCTGGAGAAGGTTGATCAACCACATCGACCCCAAAAAGAAATGAGAAAGGATAAAGAGGAAGAAGATTTTGGACCTTCACAGTACAGTTGGCTCAACATAACAATGTAAGCTCACAGGACTTTCAATTTCACTCTTAGTTAAGTAGACTTTTGTGCCAAAAAAGTTGAATTCACTCAAAAAAAAAAAAAAAAACTGTGAAGTTACTTGACTTAGTATTTTAAAGTGGTCTGACTTTTCAGTTTTTACAGAGAGAGGCAGACACTGATGTAATTTGGCATGACTAGGAAAGAGAACTAATAAAGACTAAACTCTGGAAGTATTCCCAAACAGATCTAAAAAGAATTAGATTAGTGAAAGAGACATTTAAAAGGATTTTCACTGAGAAAGATTTAATAAAAAGTGAAAGCACAGCTCAGGAACAAGTTAGTTTGGCCCAAATTCCTGACAACAGAGAAAATGTTGGCACTGACAGTGCTACATCCATTGTGGTACATTTTAGAGGAATGGCTGAGCAGCTCTGGGGTTAGATACGGCACTGTGATTTGTCTTTTAAAATATGCAAAAATTGTAATATATTATTTAATGTAAATAGAAAGAGTGGCAGTAGGGAGTTGGGGGTCAACAGGAATGCCAGACTCTCATAAATAAATTAATTTATGAGTCTGAAATCTTCCTGTTTTGGTTCATCATGTCAAATGGCATTTATGCACCTTTAGAAAGTTTAAATTGATAGTACAGCCATGAGCTTTCTTATGACTCTATTAGGGACAGGCCATTTGCACATATGTTAAACTGGTCGTATCTTGGTCAAAAAGTCATTGGGTCACTGGTAGGCATACTTTAACAGCTGGTATGGAGTGGCACAAACCAATCTTCACATCTTGGTGTCCGTGTAAGACAGTGCTTCTAATCAAATGGGTCACACCACTGCTGAGTTGCTCTCATTGGTTTTCGAGTGGATCACCTAAGTGTTTTTCAGCCACTGGGTTGCTGCCAGTGGGTTGCAGGATTCCATGGTGGGTCACGGTGGATCGCAGTAGGATCGCGATATGGACCTCCAATTTCTAAGTCAGCTTGTTTCACCAAAGCGGAACCCCTATCTCACTCTTTTCACCAAAGGGGCTGGTTTGTGATAGCTGCTAGTGGATCGTCAATAAATTTAAAAAGTCAAAACAGGATCACAGGACCATAAAGGTTGAGAAACACTGGATGTAAGAAAGAGGGTGTGGGCCAAACTGCATAAGAATTAGCCACATGACGCAGCGCCAATGAAAACCTAGAGTCGGAAAGAACACGAGACCCTGTGAAATAATAATTATAATAATACAAAAGACTTATTACTGTGGCTGGTTTTGCTAGTTTCTACAACATTATTATCCTTATTGTTTTCTAATGGCCCTTAGCAGTTAGCCTCAACTCGGTTGACCGTAAATCAATGCGCAACTATACTTGTAACTATTTCATTTACTTCATTTTGTCACATTTATGTGGCTAGTGCTGCTCCCACATAGCTTCAAAGTCCGGGGTTCAAACTATGATGCAAGCCTTGTTCTTCTTTTAACTGTACCCCTTGCATAAATGGGTGTGTTGCAGTTTAGTGGCCAACACACTCCTCATGTGCCTTGAGCCTTTGAACCAATCCTGGCTGGGCCTGCCATATTTCCTCGAACGTTCTACCAATCAGCACTCCACCTGTTGCCATGGTCTTGGGTAAAACATTTCTTTGATTTTTGCAGCTCACGGACTCTGATTCACACGTTAGCTCTGATGACCCCCAGTTCCTCTTATACACTAGTTCTGACTTGTTATGTGCTGACCTTGAGCAAGCAGGCAAATTATTATTATATACTGACTAAAACCTAGAGTTTTAATTTAAATCTTTAAAGTCTTTCTCTATTACAGAAATCTTAGTGACTGGCAAAAATGAAAATGATGAGGGTGTTAGAAATTAACTTGATCCCTCAGCATTAAAAGTCAAGGTGGAGGTAAAGTACGAGTATTTAGGTGTAATCATGGACTCTGACCCAAACTTTAAATTGCATGTTATCCAGATTCTTAGGGCTGCATTTTTTCACTTAAGAAATATTGCAAAAGTCAGACCTCTTATAAAATTGCAAGATTCTAAAAAAATAATCCACGCTTTTGTTTTTAGTTGGCGAGATTAGTGTAATGCACAGGACTACCTCAGAAAGACATCAATTGGCTGCAATTAGTGCAGGAATGCAGCAGCCAGAATCTTAACTGGAAAAAGAAATTTTAAGCACATCACACCAGCCTTAGCATCCTTACATTGGCTACCAGTATCATTTGGAATTGACTTCAAAACACTACTAATGGTGCATAAAGCCTTAAATAATCTTGCCCCTTCCTATATTTTGGAATGCCTGTCCCCCTGCACTTCAAATTCAGATCTTCTAATGGTGACCTGCGTATAATTACAAGAACCAAGCTTAACACTAGAATCCTTGAAGCCTACAAAAATATTCATAGTGCTGGGCCACCATAAATTCCTTCTCACCTCGTCAGCAGCGTTTTTGTTTTGCAAATATGTCGATCAGCACAGGCAGCAAGCAGCCTGCTCATTCATCCCCCACCGAGGCAGCTGAAGTCAAGTCAGATAATAATTCTTAGAGCTGAAGTCTCTTTATTTGGGACTTAGGTGTCTGGAATTGTATTGGGTAAATAATATGTCGTTATTTGGAATACATACATTACACGTTTGTTCCGTGTATGCAACAATCTGTGTAAATGAAGGATGACAGGAAATGCAAGGCAAGAAATGCTGAACACATAACTTAACAGAAACTTTTTTCATGTTATAGTAATAATGACAAAATGCAGAAAAGAAATGAATTATGTGTGAAGACTGAAGTCCAAATATCAAATAAACACTTTCACAAAAGGTATAACTAAACAAGTGCACTTGTATTCAAGAATATAACTGAAGAAAAAGAAATTATTCAGTTTACATGTTAATGTCAATGTGTTAAAACCAAAGCCCGAATATCAATCGACAGAAAACAGACATGTCTGCTTGGCTGGTGTAGCAGTAAGAACTGCTGTCCCGTAATCAAGAGCTTGCGGTTCGATCCCGGGTCCTCCTCATATTTGCTATTTTGAGAAGTGAGCTGCTATTATTATTACTATTACATAATAAAAACATACATTTAATTTGAGTCAGTAACATCCGGCATAAATTTTTGTATCTGGGAGGTCTTTTGGTTTTGGGACCTCTAAAGATTTTGTTTGTTTCTCCAGTTTAACTGGAGGCTTTATTGTTTTTTTTCATCTGCCCTCCGTGCCATTTGACCTCATCACCAGACTTACGGTATCTGCACTTACAATATGATATTGAATCAAGGTTGCCAGATGTCCTGATTTGAGCGTGACTGTCCCAGGTTCAACAAACAAATCCTGAGTCCCCCAGCGCTTCTGAAAATCCTGATTGAACAAAAATTGTATGTAGAAAAACAATCTTAATTCAATTTTTATATTGACTATGTAGTTAAAGAGGCTGACTAAATTTTTGAAGATAGCTACCTTTTTTGAATAAAATTAGCAACTGTCAGCTGAATTGCTTATGCTTGTGTCGTACGTTTCTTATGCTCGTGCTCATTCATTTTGAAAGTGATGATTATTCTGTGGCTATTTTATAGATGTTCCCTTACTTAATTACATATACTTATATGTTTAGATTATACATAATTATAATTTAATTAAAATAATGTAATTTTTATCTTCCTTAGTTTCGTAACATCTTTTTTTTGGTCGCTCGAATTGTTGGCTGTCCCAATTTGTGATTTTGGAAATTTGGCAACCCTGTATTGAATATAAGAACATTTACTCTTCTACTAACTATATACAGTACCCGAATTCTGTTTGTTCCATTCTATTTCTCTGTTCTTTTCTTGTAACTTTCTCTTTGACATTTTGTAAAGCACTTTGAGCTACTTTCTTTGTATGAAAATGTGCTGTAGAAATAAATGTTGCTGTTGTTACATACTTTATCGCAATGCATATACCAGTAAAATAGATCGCTACAATATTATAAAAGCTGATTCATCAAGTAGTTGTTCATCCCTGTATCCACACTATTAGGAGGACATTATCAGTTCATCATCAGTGAATTTGAAAGAACTGATGGGTGTACAATGACCAGATTTTATATTTTGCTACATATATAGTTATATATGACTATGAGGGGTAAATGTTTGAGACTTGTTGTTCTTGATGGACCGTTCCCCACCACATATATACTGTGCCTTCAGAAAGTATTTAGACCACTTAACATTTTTATGTTATATTATGTTGTAACATTGTGCTAATATCATTTCAATTTATTGTTTTTTTTTCTTATTTTTATTGGTGGCAGAATTACACTGTGGGATTGCTTTTCAGCAGAAGGGGCTAGGAGAATAGAAAGTGTTGAGAGAATGCTGAATGGAGCAAAGTACAGAGATATCCTTAATTGAAACCTGCATCAGAGCCCTCTGGATCTCAGCCTGAGGTGATAGTTCACCTTCCAACAGGACAATGACCCTAAGCACAAAGCAAAGACAACGCTGGAGTGGCCGGGGCAACTCTGGGAATGTCCCTGCACCTAATCGGTTATCTCTGGAGAGACCTAAAAACAGCTGTCCACTGATGGCGTCTAGCCAACCTTACAGATCTTGAGAGGTTCTACAGAGAGAAACTGTAGAAATCCCCAAATCCAGGTGTAAGATGTTTGTCGCGTCAGACCCAAGAAGACTTCAGGCTACAATCGCTGCAAAAAGGGGTTCCAGCTAAGTACTGCATAAAGAATTCAAATATTTGTGTCAATGTGATATTTCTCTTTTTTTAATTTTGATAAATTTGCAAACATTTCTAAAATCATGTTTTTACTTTTTCATTCTGGGGGTACTGAGAGTTAATTGATGAAGGAAAAAAATAATTTTAAATGATTTTAGGATTTTAGGACTGCAACATAGCAAAATGTGAAAAAAGTGAAAGGGTCTGAATGGTTTCTAAAGGTTCCATGTAAAGCTATGATAAAAATAAACAAGTAAATTTAACAAGTTGTAGCAGGGCTACTTACAGTGAAACTACCTATAACTCCGATAACTCCCTGGTAGAATTAGACCATTGAGCAGATTCAGAGGGTACAGGGGTTGCTGGCAAGAAGGATAATTAAGCAGGCTCCTCAAAAGGGAGCCAAAAAAGATGGTAAGGGAATCGCGATCGTCTGTTTGTATTTCTTTCTATGCATTACATACACTTTCAGCTTACTGCTACAACCAGTGTGGATTACAGTTTCTTCTGGATTTATGTGCTGTCCTGTGCCTGCTTGTCTGTGTGATTTTATCTTGGTTCAACATGGGAGCACTCGTAATCACACCAAATCTTCACGCTACAACAGGAACCTGGGTAGGACAAAACTTTACATTTCATTCAGAGAGCTGTTCACAGGAGTTTTTCATTCCCCACATCATCATCTGATGCTGCTGTACTGGACTATTTTGGACTTAATGTTAGTGTTAATTCTTTACTGAGTAGCGTCTGTTGTTTTGTTTGGGTTCATGTATGTAGTGTCTATAAATAATTATCACCATTGGGGAACTGGGTATTATGTATGCGTTTTTGTTTAATATTGTTTTTCTCTATTCATTATTTGATTAATATATACCTTATTATATTAATTATCCTTATTATTGATTGAGTCATTGAGCCGCTTATCAGTGACTATGTGTGTGAGTGTTTGTGTGCCGGGTCAAGGATGGGTGTGTTCCTGGGGTCCCCGTAATAAAATGAACAAATCACCGTCTTTGGATGGTGTGAATCTTAGCATCCTTGGGATTGCTACAAAATAAAGTGTTAAATTTATGAAGATCCTAAGCAAAGATATCTGAAAAGTGACTCCTCATCTCCCTGTCTGCAGGTATTGTGAGGACCATCCTTTCAGCACTGGTCAAAGGGCAGAAGCCTCTCCATTACAGACAGACACCTCCACTCACTCAAAGCCTTAATTCAGTTATTCATCCTTCAGATCTGCTTATTCAAATACAGGGCCATGAGAGACTATCGCCTCTGCTGCCGGCATATATTTAGACTTAATCTTCAAATCCATGTTTGCTGTGTGCTTAATGAGTCAAACCCTGCCAAGTTCAAAAAAAGTCTTGAATCTCTATGACCCTGATTGTCTTTAAACTCAAAAGTCACCCATATTTGTCATTTTTCTCAACAACTATTCCTGTTTAATTATAGACTATGTCTTAGGTGTGAATTCAAGCTTGCAGCTCTCAAATTATCAGCAGTATGGGATTTGCACTGCATGGAAATGAACTGCATGAGACAATGAATTCCACTGATTCAATGCTTTCTTTTTGGTTTCCTTGATAAAGATCACATTACAAATCAGATCGTATCAAATCAAATTTTATTTGTCACATACAATTATACACAGTACAATGGATGGCACACTTGGGCTGGCATCCCGGCCTAGGTTGAGCAGGGATACTTACCCAGCCAGAAACTGAGCAGGAGGAAAATAAAAAGTTCAAATTATTGCTATCATTTGAGGAGCTCAGTAGCACAAAGTAACTGAAGCTTAATAATTCATTTGTACATTTGTACATACAGTTGGGATAAGCACACACACACACATAGACCACTGCGGCCACTTGGCCCCACGCATTTGAGAAGAGCTTCTGTCATCTGCAATGTCTGTCATTTTGTATACTGCATCACTATGGCAGCTAAACAAAAGCAAATAGAGTTTAGATAACTATTGGGGTCTAGGTATAAACTACGTGTTAAAATGCTGCTGCTATATTCTAGCAGGGTGTGCTCCAATTAGACAGTAATATTAACTCACTTTAGTTATTCGTTTAGATGTCCCGTCAGACGGTGGATGCTATGCCACCTTGTTTATTCTTCTACTGCTGTCGTTGGGCAGAATTTGCTGATTCTGGTGTTTTGAGCACTGAAATCTGCATCTTCCGTGGCTCTTCGTTATCAGCTCTTATTGTGGAAAAACTTTCCTCTGTTTTCAAAGAAGTCATTCATGGAGGTCAAATGAAAATGCAGAACAGTTCTTTATTTGCATATAGATATGCACAAGTTGTCTCAGTCCATGATAGATAGATAGATAGATAGATAAATAATTTATTCATCCCAAGGGGAAATTCACATACTCCAGCAGCAGCATACTGAAACAAAAAACAATATTAAATTAAAGAGTAATAAAAATGCAGGTAAAAACAGACAATAACTTTGAAAAATGTTAACATTTACTCTCCCCCCCCCAACCCCGGGTGGAACTGAAGAGTCACATAGTGTGGGGGAGGAACGATCTTCTCAGTCTGTCAGTGGAGCAGGACAGTGACAGCAGTCTGTCGCCGAAGCTGCTCCTCTGTCTGGAGGTAATACTGTTTAGTGGATGCAGTGGATTCTCCATAATTGATAGGAGCCTGCTGAGCGCACATCACTCTGCCACGGATGTCAAACTGTCCAGCTCCATGCCTACAATAGAGCCTGCAATCCTCACCAGTTTGTCCAGGTGTGAGGCGTCCCTTGTCTTTAGGTTCCTATACTCCTCCTCCTGCCCACTCCTGATGCAGCCCATGATAGCAGTGTCATCAGTAAACTTTTGCACGTGGCAGGACTCCGAGTTGTATTGTATTGTATTGTATTGTATTGTATTGGATGTGGAAGTGAGCAATCAAGAAAACAATCCATTCCCTTTTATACTCCTCTATTGCCATTACCTTACCTAACCCATCACGTCAACTGACTCTTAATATGCAGATCTTCTGTCATCTTAGCCAATCAACTACAGCCACCAGTAACTTTGTATACATGTCAGGTCTTTCATTGTTCAAAACATCGCTTCATTAATAGGGGGGTCCTACGAGTTTTTCCATAATAGGGGAGTTTGGGTTTTCTCACTAGTCTTTCCTTGCTTTTTTAAGGGGGTGTTCATTACACATCTACTTCATTTTAACCTTGGTAGCTCCTGAAGATGAGGCAAAAGCCTCACATGCCCAGGCTTTTAGCTGCATTTAGTTACATTCAGTCCTTTTCCTTATGTTTTTAATAATCCATTGTTACAACTTCATTTAAATATATGCTGGTATTAAATTGTAAAAATTATCATGCATTGATTCAAAATATTTGATTAAAAATCTATACCCTCTTAAGATCAGTTCTTCTGACACCATGTGACACATTGTTTGTTTCAAATATTTTACAATTCATTTTTTCACTAATATAGCTATCCAAATCTTTCAAAAGTTTACATCGACTCCAACATTGTCATCACATCTGAACAATAGAGAGAGAGGATACAGCACCTGCAACAACATATCATTCACTTAAGAAACATAAGAAATTTGAGAAACCAAAGGACACCTTTCAGTCCAACATCATCTAATAGCTAAGCTGACCCAGTATTTCATCCTGATTCTTTCCTAAAGGTTGTTAAGGTTTCTGCTTCAACTCCATGTCTCGGTAGTTTGTTCCAGATTCCCACAACTCTTTGCGTAGAGAAGGTCTTCCTGGCTCCAGTCCTAAATGCACTTCCCCCTGATTTCCACTGGTGTCCTCAAGTTGTGCGATTCACCGTTAAATTGAATGAATTTAACTTGTGCTACAACCATATTTATATTTATCCAAGGTGACTTACTATATTTATGATACCGTTGGCTACATTTCTTTTTGGTTTTCCCATTGGAGCACTGGCAGGTCACATGACTCGCTCAGGGTTACACAGTGTCAGTAGCAGGACTTGAACAACCATCCTCAGGGTTTGAAGTCCAAAGTCTTAACCACCACACCACACTGCAGATACTGCTGGATCTCCTTTATCAATGTCTTTGAGGATTTTAAAGTTGTGCATTAGGTCCCCACACAGTCTCCTCTGTTCGAGACAAAGTAGGTGTAATTTTTTGAGTGTATCAGAGTAGGAAATGTCCTTAAGTCCTGGGATGTACCTGGTTGTTCTCTTCCCCACTTTTACCACTAGACTATTGACATCTTTGAATGCCAATAGAAAATCTGATATTATACGATTTTTTTTCCTTGCAACAGGTTACTATTATTTTTAACACATGCAATGTGCTCTCTACACACGTAACACACAATTATGTTTAATAAAGGTCTTTTTAGCAGACTTTCCGACTGTAGACAGTTCATCGTGAACAGAATCTTGCAGTCTGTTAGATTAACAAGAGCACCTCTGTTCTTTGCAGTGCAAAATCAGTGTCCCTACTTTCAGCACCGCCTTCATGAGGCGTTCGATTGGTTTAGAAGTGTGACACTCAGTGAGCCATCTTAATTGTTCCCGCCCACTTTTAAGCAAAATTCACTCAAGGTTGTCTCCAGATTTCCACATTATACATCTGGCTTCAGTGAGACTACATAAAATGTGGGCTGCCATTCCATAGCTGGTTCAACAATGATCTCAAGTGTTCATGCGCATCCTTGAAAAATCCGTGCAGACACAGGGAGAATGAGAAAACTCCACATGGACAGTGCAGAGGATTTGAACAAATCTAATACTGCTGCCAGGCGGCAATGCCCACCACTCACAGGTTGCTTCTGTGCCACATGTGGCCCGTGAGCCACCATTTACATAGGCCGACTATAAGCTATTGACCAGAGGAAGGTCATAAACTAACTAAACTAAGCAACTGGGGGGTTTAATTGTACCTGAGCACTTTCATTATTACCTGGTTAGGAAGGGACTGTAAAATGAATTCTACTGCTCTAAAGTATGGCTGTTTATGATTTGTTTGGAATCAGATGCCATTCTGTACTTTGCCACCCCATTGGTTTAAGAGCTTAGGAGCATGCACTGATTGCCGCACCCACCACATGACAAACCAACTCAGAATCCCAGATTAGGACCCAAGTGCAGCCATATAGCGGGTGACACCTCAGCACCACACTATTGTCACCAGTGTGACATTTTTATGGTGGCTGAAGTGCCAGTTCTGCCACCAACCCCCAGATTTTTCCCAGCAGGCTGGAGGGCCTACATGCAGGGCTGGATGCAGATTAACGTCCTACCAAGGATGGTGCAATTGCAAGTTAAGGGCCCAATGGAGTAGAGTCAATTTTGGCGTTTATGGGATTTGATTGCCAGTGCAGACCCCTAGCCTCAGAGCCACCACTCTGCCCCATTGGTTTAAGAATGGTATAAAATTTGTCATCTTGCCTTTACCTCTCTTTCTCTCTCTCTCTCTCGCTTTCTGGCCATGAAGAGAAGACCATGATGAAGACAAGTCTATCTCAGCAGCCATACTGAGACAGACATGTGGCCTGTTTCAATACTTCATTAAAAAGCCATGTGATGGCAAAGCAAGCTGGACTGATGATAAGCCAAGAGCCGCTTATAAACGCAAGATGCACCACTGCTATTCTCATTGTATTCTGGTTCCTTAATATTTTTTGGGTATTTTATCAATAAACTAACATAATTAAATGTGTAACGTTTCTCCTGCCTGTTTCTTTACTCTGTCTAATTGCCTGAGGTTACAGATGTTGAAGGGAAGAGGAGAGGAAGTGCTAAAGTACCTCTGCTAAGTCTATGTGATTTTTACACGTTTTATTAAGGTCTGCACAATAAAGAGTATAAAAGGGGGGGAAACAGGGTCACCGCAGGACCTTACATGACAAAACGGTGACCTAAATGATGCATCCACAGGGCTTTAAATTTCCTACAAGAATCTTTTTCTCTTGCAATTTGTGTGATATTTTTAAATTTTGCAGAAATGCAAGGAATAAGCTCCATTTGAAAAATGTCAGGTCACGGCCATTTAAATTCCTTGGCACAATTAAAATGAGATGTTTTTAATTATACTCAGCATCTCTTGCTTCATCTGCCACGACCGAATTCATATTTTTTTTTTTCCAGTGCACATTTTGCCGACTGAACATGAATAGCAATTACTTGTGGTTGATAATCCTGATGAGGTGTGTTTGCATATGAAAATCTGCCAGCGTGTGGACCACATGTGCTCCATCAACGGCAGCCCTCCCTTCTTTATATCTGAAATGTTTTCTCAAAGAAGCTTTAGTTAATGGATTTTTTTTCCTCCATTCCTGAACTATTAACAGTAAAAGAAGATGCCTGTTAGTTTTCTTTTACTGGGACACATCTAGAGTCACAAAGCAATTTACCTTCATCTGAGTCTAATGCTCCTATGGGGATATGCTTTGCTGGTATCTGAGCTGAGATACATTTTGGTATTTTTGATTTCCAGTTTGTCATATTCAGACTGTAAAGCACTGAAATGTATTTTTCTAAAACATGCTGAATAGTCCTTCTGCCTTGCTGACTAAAATGTTCACTTTGTCAAGAGAGAGAGAACACTAAGGCCAACGGTCAGTGTTTGGAGTGATGCATTGTACTGTCAGATTTGTTTAGCTTCAATTCACTTTCCCTTGCAGTCCAAACATAACAAGTGGAATAGTCTTAGAAAGCAGAATTTATACAAGAAAATACACTCACCGGCCACTTTATTAGGTACACCTTGCTTGTAGCGGGTTGGACCCCCTTTTGCCTTCAGCACGGCCATAATTCTTTGAGTCATAACTTCAACGAGGTGCTGGAAACATTCCTCAGGGATTTTGGTCCTCACTGACATAACAGCATCACACAGTCGCTGCAGATTTGTCAGCTTGCACATCCATGATCCACCACATTCCAAAGGTGCTCGATTGGATTGAGATCTGGTGACTGTGGAGGCCATTTGAGTGCAGTGAACTCATCGTCATGGTCAAGAAGCCAGTTGGAGATTTGAGCTTTGTGATGTGGCATGTTATCCTGCTGGAAGTGGCCATCAGAAGTTGTGGTCATAAAGGGATGGACATGGTCAGCAGCGATACTCAGGTAGGCTGTGGCATTTAAACGATGCTCAGTTGGTACTAAGGGACCCAAAGTGTGCTAAGAAAATATCCCCCACACCATTAGACCACCACCAGCAGCCTGAACCGTTGATACAAAGCAGGATGGGTCCATGCTTTCATGTTGTTGACGCCACATTCTCAGTCTACCATCTGAGACTCATCAGACATGGCAGTGTTTTTCCAGTCTTCTATTGTCCAATTTTGTTGAGCCTGTGCAAATTGTACCCTCAGTTGCCTGTTCCTAGCTGACAGGAGTATCACCCGCTGTGGTTTCCTGCAGCTGCAGCCCACCTGATTTAAGGTTTGACGTGTTGTGTGTTCAGAGATGCTCTTCTGCATACCTCGGTTGTAACGAGTGCTTACTTGAGTTACTGTTGACTTTCTATCAGCTCAAACCAGTCTGGCCATTGACCTCTGACCTCTGGCGTCAATAAGGCATTTTCACCCAGAGAACTGCCACTCACTTGTTATTTTCCCGTTTCAGACCATTCTCTGTAAACCCTAGAGATGGTTGTGTGTGAAAATCCCAGTAGATCGTCAGTTTCTGAAATACTCAGACCAGCCCATCTTTCACCAACAATCAGGTCACGTTCAAAGTCACTTCACTAACCTTACTTCTTCCCCTTTCTGATACTCAGTTTGAACATCAGGTCATCTTGGCAATGTCTACAGGCCAAAATGCATTGAGTTGCTGCCATGTGATTGGCTGATTAGCTGTTTGTATTAACCCTTAAACCGCCCTTAACTGGCTATAGTTGGTTCCCAGTGCAGTCTGCCAGCACACCGGAGTTGATCAGTCCGTGCCATACATTCATTGAGCAGCCAGCTCATGACCACTGGTGCCCCCTGCAGCATTGCAGCCTCACTGTCCCTGATATTCAGTCGCTGCACTAAATGAGCCTGCCAGAATCAGCTTTTGTGTGCAGCCAGTTCAAGCGCAGTTGGCTCGGTGATTTACTGAATTTCATCAATGGCATCAGCTGCACCTTGTACATATAATAATTGATTGTTCCAGTAGGTTTTTTTTATAGTTTTTATAATTCACTGGCAGTGTGTAAAATGATCAGTGTTGCAGTAATTGTGATGCTCTTTATATGAAAAAATGTGTTCCATTAAAATTTTACTTTTGCTTGGTGAATTGTGACATTTCCTTAAAAAGTGAATGAAAAAACTTATTTGGCGTCTGGGGGTGCATTAACCCCCAAGTATGTGGCAGTTTAAGGGTTAAAAATCAGTTGAACAGGTGTACCTAATAAAGTGGCCGGAGAGTGTATATTTTTTATTTTTTTTTATTTTTGAGAAACACTTTTTGAAGCATTGTTTTTGGGGCTACAGACTATCCTGGAAGAATCCACCTTGAATGTGGCACAAATCCATCACAGAGCCCATTAATGCACATACCAGCATTTACTTGTAGGAAGGGAATGTTACATGTGGGGGAAATATGCCAACTACTAATATTCTACTATCAGAAAACATTTCAAAAGATTAGGCCTTTAGACCAGAAGAAGTAGGTTTATTTTTGTCCAACAAAAAGTAAAGGCAATTTGAAAATAATGCAAAAACCGTTACCCCTGTTTCTAAGGTCTCCAGGCCGAGCTGTCTGAATGACTACAGGCCAGTGGCACTCACCTCTATTCCAATGAAATGCTTTGAAAATTTGGTGAAAAACATTTTAATGACAGAGACAAAGTCTTTTCAAAATAACCATCAATTTGCTTATTGTGCAACCAGAAGTGTTGAAGATGCTCTGCTTGTTATCGTACATCAAATTGATACTTTTCTTGATCAGCCTGGTTCATAAGTCAGGACACTAGTTTTGTATTTTTCTTTAGCATTCAATACCATACAGCGTCACATAACGATTGGCAAAGTAAATAGTATGACTGTAAACCCATTTATCACATTATGGATTCAGGACTTTCTTTTAAATCGTTCATAGACAGTCAAAGTACAAGAAGTCAAGTCAAAGTCAAGTCAAGCGAACTTTATTGTCATCTCAACTATATACAAGTATACAGATAGACAAAATTGTGAAGCTTAGGGTCCACAGTGTAACAACATGAAGTGCAAATAAAAAATTAAAATTAAATTAAAATTAGAATTAAAATTTAAAATTAAGGTTTAATATTAAAATTAAAACACAAACACAATAAGACATTATGCAAAGACAAGACAAAGAATTAATTCACTTATTAACAGCAAGACCACAGGGGTGTGTCGCATCACCATTACTATTTACTCTGTACACAAGTGACCTGAGACAGAACAATGACCACTGCTCCATTGTCAAATATGCTGATGACACCATGCTCATAGGACACATATCTGGGCAGGATGAAAGCGACTGTCTAAATCAAGTTGGCTGTATGGTAAACTGGTGTAATAAAAGCTTTCTCACTCTAAATGTAACAAATCGGAAGTGGTCTCCCCTCAACTCTCTTGTATACTCAGATATGGGGATGGATATTTAAGGAGTAAACCACAAGACACTGATTATATTTTTATATTATGTACATTAAAGAACCATCAACAACATTTCAAATCAAATTAATAATATATTTAACAATTATTATAAAAGTAAAGTAGAATAAATCAGACTCTGCAGCTGCATGAATAAAAGGTACCACTTCCGGTTAACAGAAATAGCGCAAAGGTTGACAGAAATCTACATTTTGTGCCTAATACTTATATGCAAAATTTGGTTAACCTAAGTAAAAGCATACTCAAGCTATCGTGTTTACAAACACACACAGACACACAGACATATTTCCAAAAATCGTATTTTCTGACTCAGGGAGGTCTAATATGTTGAGATTCATCAAAATCTCGACATCAAATTTTTGGACAATTACAATACTTTCCCTATACTTCATATATGAGAAAGTCAGGGAGGTCTAAAACATTAAGATTCATCAAAATTTCGATGTCAAATTTCTGGACAATTACAATACTTTCCCTACACTTTGTATACGAGAAAGTCAGGGAGGTTTAAAACATCAAGATTTATCAAAATCTCGACATTGAATTTTTGGATGAATACATTACTTTTAATATACTTCGTATACAAGAAAGTAAACATGCTAAATGCTATTTTCGGACTCAGGGAGGTCTAAAATGTCGAGATCTATCAAAGTCTCGAAATGGAATTTTTGGGCCGATACCAATACTTTCCCTACACTGCATATACGAGAAAGTCAGGGAGGACTAAAACATTGATGTTTATCAAAATTTCGACATCGAATTTTTGGACCATTACAATACTTTCCCTATACTTCGTATATGAGAATGTCAGGGAGGTCTAAAACATTACGATTCATCAAAATTTCGACGTCAAATTTCTGGACGATTACAATACTTTCCCTATACTTCATATATAAGAAAGTCAGGGAGGCCTAAAATGTCGAGATTCATTAAAATCTCGAAATCAAACTTTTGGACGATTACAATACTTTCCCTATACTTTGCATACGAGAAAGTACAAACACCAAAGAAATATATTTGATTTTAAGAGACAGAAATCTGTATGTTCACCCATTGTTGTTTTCGGGGAGGAGGTAGAAATAGTGAATGGGAACTAACCAAGATAACAATCTTAACTGGAATGTAAATTCAAAAAAAAAAAATTCTCTAAATGCAATCAGCGTTTATTTCTCCATAACTCAAATTGTTTAAAGTAGACAAGGACCTCATGTTGTTCTTCTATCGCAGTATGATGCGGTCTGTTATCACTTTCAGTTTCATAGCCTGGTTTAGTGGTCTGGAAAACCAAAAATATAAAAAAGCTTCAGCAGATTAGATTAACTAAGCAGGCAGCTAAACTTATGGGGACTGATGGAGATGATTTGGCAAGTGTGTGTCAGAGAACAATGCTAAAGAAACTGGAAGACGTCTCAACTGATAACAGACATCCATTACATGTAGACCTTAACTTCAGTAAATCAGGAAGGATAGTCTCTTTGAAACCCATGCAAATTTCTCCAGAAATGTCTTTCTTCCTAGTGACATACAACTTTTTAATAAGGAATATTGGAGAAAATGATTAATGTTTGACGTGTATCCTGTAACCATTTCTGTGTAAATAAGCAAACTACCTCAAATGGGTCAAATTCTTTGTGAGTTGTGGTAATCACATCTCAAAGACATATGATATCCGATATGATGTTCCACAAGACTCTATCCTGGGTCTGCTGCTGTTCTCAATCTATATGCTTCCGTTAGGTCAGATTATCTCAGGTTACAACATGAGCTACCACAGCTATGCTGATGACACACAGCTGTACTTATCAATAGCACATGATGACACCGACTCTCTCGATTCACTAACACAATGTCTTACTGGTATTTCTGAATGGATGAATAGTAATTTTCTCAAACTAAATAAAGAGAAAACTGAAATTTTAGTGATTGGCAAAAATGGATTCAATGAGGTTATCAGAAATAAACTTGATGCATTAGGATTAAAAGTTAAGACGGAAGTAAAAAACCTAGGGGTAACTGTTGACTGTAATCTGAATTTTAAATGGCATATTCATCAGACCACTAGGACAGCATTTTTTCACTTAAGAAACATAGCAAAAGTTAGAACTCTTATATCATTGAAAGATGCTGAAAAATTAATTCACGCTTTTGTTTTCAGTTGCCTAGATTACTGTAACGCACTCCTCTCAGGACTACCCAAAAAAGACATAAATCACTTGCAACGAGTGCAGAATGCAGCTGCTAGAATCCTAACTCGGAAAAGAAAATCTGAGCACATTTCTCCAGTTTTGATGTCACTACACTGGTTGCCTGTGTCATTCAGGATTGACTTTAAAATACTGCTTATGGTTTATAAAGCCTTAAATAGTCTCGCTCCATCTTATATATCGGAATGTCTGACACGTTATATTCCAAATCGTAACCTCAGATCCTCAAATGAGTGTCTCCTTATACTGTAATTCCAAAAGCTAAACTTAAAAGAAGTGGTGAGGCGGCCTTCTGCTGTTATGCACCTAAAATATGGAATAGCCTGCCAACAGGAATTCGCCAGGCAAATACAGTGGAGCACTTTAAAACACTGCTGAAAACACATTACTTTAACATGGCTTTCTCCTAACTTCACTTTAACTTAATCCTGATACTCTGTATGTTCAGTTCATCATAATAACTATTCATAGTGGCTCCAAAATCCGTACTGATCCCTTCTCTCTTCTGTTTCTTTTTCCAGTTTCTTTGTGGTGGCGGCCTGCGCCACCACCACCTACTCAAAGCATCATGATGCTCCAACATTGATGGACTGAAAGCCAGAAGTCTACGTGACCATCATCATCAGGTCCTTCCATAAAAACCCTAAATACAAAGAGGACTGTTTGATTTATGTTAGGTAGATTGCCCAGAGGGGACTGGGCGGTCTCTTGGTCTGGAATCCCTACAGATTTTATTTTTTTTTTCTCCAGCCTCTGGAGTTTTTTTTTTTTTTGTTTTTTCTGTCCACCCTGGCCATCGGACCTTACTTATTCTATGTTAATTAATGTTGACTTATGTTTATTTTTTATTGTGTCTTCTATTTTTCTATTCTTCATTTTGTAAATTACTTTGAGCTACATTTTTTTGTATGAAAACGTGCTATATAAATAAATGTTGTTGTTGTTGTTGTTGTTGAACACACACAGCACAGCACTTTGCCATTAGTCCAAACAAACATGGATGCTCCACTGCGGGAGCGTACCATTGTTGAGCAACGTGCCATAGTGAGATTTCTTTGGGCAGAGAGAGTGAAACCTGGTGATGTTCACCGAAGAATGTTGGCTCAATACGAAAGTGAAAGGAAAAGTTTTATGAATAGATAGAAAGGTTTAAAGTAGAAGAACAAGTGTAACTCAGTCTGGTTGACCTGACATGGCGAAGACTGACGGATTATGTTTACTGTTACTGTGCATTTTGATGCCAGCTATGGATCTGCACATGGCATAGTGCACGTTGACTTGGGCTACTGTAAAATTTGCACAAGATGGGAACCCAAATTGTTTATTGTTCTGCACAAGCCAATGAGAGCTTGTGTGTACAATGTTGATGGTCAACCAGATCGAGCTTCGTCGGTTACACTTCAGAGAACAAGAAACAAACCAAGCACACTAATGTCATAGAAGAAACAGGTTAATTGACATCCTGGCTGGGATGAGGGGTTCTCTGTTGCTTTTGAAGCTTGCACCTTCATACTTGTACTTAACTTGGAAAAAGTTGTCTGCTAAATAAATAATAATAACAGTAAAAACTTGCTTAGAGTAAAAGATGGTGGAACAAGTGATTAGACACACTCTTCCGGGTGTTGAAGAGAAGGAGTCTGCCACAGCATGCCAAAGAGAAAAAGTTTTAGATGAAGAAGAGATTTCCAGTGACAATAAAACTCAGACTTTTATAGACTTCTTCCCTTATGTTATCCTCTAATTTCAAAAAGATTTCCGTGTTCTTCTAAAAATAGAGTAAAGTGGAATACTACATGGTGCATGCATATGAATGCTCTTCAATTTTTAAAGTGCACCAAAAGCTTAATAAACTTTAGGTTTAGCACTAATTATCACTGTTTTGAAGATTACATTTATACATCACTGAGGTGATCTCAGTAGCTCTTTTACTTTTTTAAATTAGCATTGTTAGTGCTCATTAAGTTAGGGAGTCAAATGAACAGTATGATATGGATTATATCTGATGTGCAGTGGGGATGTCTGACGTAAATTAGAGCCAGGGGGATACAGTCTAAAGCTGCATTTGTAAATGAAGATAATGCTTTTAAAATTCAATTATCCTTTTATTTCTCTTATCAGCACATTTTATTGCTGAGGAGTTTGAAAGGTTTTCAGGCTTTAATATACAAAATTCTCTTTGCAATAAGATGCTCATGTGGGGATCATTAAATTCAACAGGTGCTCACAGTCTGTGAGATGAAAGCACAAGGTGTTTAAAATGCGAATGCCCAGCTAGCGGACATGTTAGTAAATATAGCAGACAGGGCACTCTCAGCCTGGTGGGCAGCCTCCCAAATGTACCCCAAACAAAATATTCTTAGATAAAATTTTACCTCAAGGGGTTTACATTTTCCAAGAATGGTGTTGAGTGGAGTTTTTGGTTTCATCTCTTCTGTTGTAATTTGAAATATAGCCACTTGACAAGTCCAAAGAGGTTATGGTGAAGAATAATAATGCACTGGTGAGGCCTCATCTGGAGTCCTGTGTGCAGTTTTGGCTACAAAAAGGACATAGCAGTACTAGAGAAAGTCCAGAGAAGAGCGACTAGGTTGATTTCAGGGCTACAGGGGATGAGTTATGAGGAAAGATTAAAAGAGCTAAGCCTTTCAGTTTAAGCAAAAGAAGATTTAGAGGTGACACGATTAAAGTGTGTCAGATTATGAAGTGGATCGAGACTGTGACTTTAAAATGGGTTCATCAAGAACATGCCCATTGGAATGAAAAATCAAAAAACAAATCTCCTTAATATCTTTTTGGTTTCTCCGAGATGACAATGACATCACAAAGAAAGAAAAATGGAGACATTGTCTTTAGTCTCATGCTTCTCAGATTTTTCTTTTGAGAAAAAATACCTTGGTGTTCTCACAAATGTCTCCTGTTGAGTTTCAGCAGAGACCTCAGCTAAATACTGTATGTCACACTATGGGCTCAGATTTTCAAATTAGTGTCATGACTTTTTTTTTGCATTTTGAAAGTGACATTCCACGTCCCAAGAGCCAGAGAGGAAAGGAGAGGAGTTAGATGAGGTGGCTCGGGCATCTGATCAGGATGCCTCCTGGACACCTCCCTGGTGAGGTGTTCCGGGCACGTCCAACCAGGAGGAAGACCCAGGACACGCTGGAGGGACTATGTCTCCCGGCTGGCCTGGGAACGCCTTGGGATTCTCCCTGAAGAGCTAGAAGAAGTGGCCAGGGAGAAGGAAGTCTAGGCATCTCTACTCAAGCTGCTGCCCCCGTGACCCAACCTTGGATAAGTGGAAGAGGATGGATGGATTTTGAAAGTATTTGCATTGTGTGCTCAGTAATATGTGGTAAAATGTTTGGATAGTTGTTTGTGGTATTGAAATACTTTACTATGCTTACAAAACTGTAGTCCTTGCTCATGAGAAATACTATTAGTTGTTGTCATTTATATGGCTGTGCTTCAATTAGATCCTACTCATTCTCTGAAGAAAAGGCAGGCAGAGTGGCATAGTGCTTAAGGCTTTGGGCTTCAAATCCTGAGGCTATAGGTTCAAATCCCGCTACTGACACCTCCTTAAAGTATTCAATGACATCTCTATTATTACTGACTCAGGTGATGCTGCAGTCCTTGTCCTCCTTGACCTGTCTGCTGCTTTTGACACCATTGACCATGAGATATTGCTGTTAGGGCTTGAACATCTTGTTGGGCTTAAAGGGGCTGCTCTTAACTGGTTCAGGGCATATTTAACTGGTAGACACTTTTCAGTGACTTTAAATTCCTCTTTTTCGTCTACTGCTCCTCTTAAATGTGGTGTTCCTCAGGGATCCATTTTGGGTCATATCTTATTCTCTCTATACCTTCACCCTATTGGAGCTATTTTTAGGAAATTTAACATTTCTTTTCACTGCTATGCTGATGATACACAGGTTTATATTCCCGTCTGCAACTCTGCAATAAATCAACTGCACAACTGTCTTTCTGAACTAAGATCCTGGATGGCTAATAATTTTCTTGATCTTAATTAAAATAAAATGGAGGTGCTTATAGTGGGTCCATCAGCTAAAGCCAACATTGGTCTTGGACTTCTCGGCTCTTTCTCTGTCTTTTGCAAACCTCAAGTCCGCAATCTAGGTGTTATCTTTGACAGTAACCTCTCTTTTGAGAAACAAGTTAATTCTGTAGTCAAGAGTTGCTTTTTCCAGCTTTGTCTATTAGGTAAGATCAAGCCTTTTTTATCTTCTAGGGATCTTGAGAAAGCTACTCGTGCTTTTATCTTTTCTCGCCTTGATTAATGCAGCTCGCTGTATTCTGGGATTAGCAAATCCTTGATACGCAGGTTACAGTTAGTCCAGAATGCTGCCGCTCGCTTTCTGGTTGGGGCAAGAAAGTATGACTCTTGTTTCTCCAATATTAGCTTCTTTACACTGGCTGTCTGTCAGTTTTCGAATTGATTTTAAAATCTTGTTGCTTGTTTTTAAATCTTTACATGGGCTTGCTCCTGCCTATTTATCTGAATTGTGTGTTTTACACCAGCCGTCCAGAGTGTTTCGATTTTCTGGTCAGTTGTCTCTTGTTGTCCCTCGTACTAAGTGTAAAACCAAAGGGGACAGACAGGGCTTTAACAGCTGCTGCTCCTCATCTGTGGAACTCTTTACCTCATCACATAAAGGAGTCGTCTACAACTGAACTGTTCAAAACGAGATTAAAGACTCATTTCTATTCACTTGCCTTCCGTGACCTTCAGTAATACTGATGGTTTCCCCATTGTAGAGTATATAACATTAATTCTATTTATTATTTATTTTATTTATGTTCATTTATTTTATTTCTATTTATGTTAGTCATGTTAATTGTATGTTTTTCTTTAATTCTATTATTGTAAAGCTCTTTGGCCACAGCATTCATATGTTGTCTTAAATGTGCTATATAAATAAAGTTGACATTGACAGCAAGACTAACAGCAAGACACTTCACTTGCCTGGGCTCCAATTAGAAACACAAATATCTAAAATGTTGTTAGTCGCCTTGGATAAAGACATCGGTCAAGTAATAAATAAAAAATATGAACATATACAGTCTTGGTCCGTAATAGAAATAAAATCCGGCAGTACTTCTTTATATTCCCTGCTCTGTGCCCCAATAAATAGAAGTTATCGCCAATATACTAATAACCCAATTGTGCTTCACTCACCCAGAATATGGAACCAATGTAGAAAGCATTTTAAGATGGAGAAGCTTTTATCTGTGGCACCTCTGCATGAGAACCACCTTTTTCAACCATCGCAAACATATGCAGTTTTTAATGTCTGGAAAACATTTGGGATTAAAATGCTTAGAGATCTTTATATAGACAACATCTTTGCATCCTATGAACAATTACATTCCAAATTTAACTTTCCAGCAACACATTTCTTTCACTATCTTCAAATTAGAAACTTTGGCAAACAGAACCTGCCCGATTTTCCTCATCTCGCACCCTACTCTATGCTGGAAAAAATATTGCTCAGTTTCGAGGACTCAGACAGCATTTCTGAAATATATAAAATTATTTTACAGTCCCTCCCTTTCAAAGATCCAAGAGGACAATGGGAAAAAGATCTTTCACTCAACATATCAGAAAAGGAGTGGGAGGTAGCAATGCAGAGAATTCACTTGAGCTCCATATGCGCAAAGCATACAATTATTCAACTCAAAATTATATATCGAGCACATCTGTCTCACTTAAAAATGTTTCCAGGGCATGATCCAACCTGCGAACGCTGCAATCAAGTTCCAGCCTCACTGGGTCACTTGTTTTGGGTCTGTGCCAAATTAACATAATTCTGGACAAAAAGTTTTAAATGCCTTTCAGACAGCCTTGGTGTCACAATCCCCCCTAATCCACTAACAGCTGTGTTTGGTGTTCTTCCAGATGTGCTTAAAGTAGAGAAGGACAAACAAACTATGATTGCCTTCACTACACTATTGGCACGCAGACTTGTTTTGCTAAACTGGAAGAATCCTAACTCTCCTCTTTTAAGTCAGTGGGTAACTGATGTTTTATATTATTTGAAATTGGAAAAAATGAAATTCTCAGTTAGAGGATCTGTGCAGAACTTTTTCAAAACCTGGCAGAATCTAATCAATAACATTTTCGAATACGCTCTTAAAGCACTGAGGAAGTAATTCTCTTCACATTTCTTTTTCTTCTCCATTTCTGTTTATCCAACTGTTAAACTCATCAATTTATGTATTTTTACCAGCTTTAAGTTTTACTCTGTTGGCCATGCTCTCTTTCTCAGGGGTGGGGGTTGATTTGTTTTCAGTCCTATTTTTTATAAAAACTGATCTATTTGTATGGAAGGATTACAATAAAATCAATAAAATTAAAATATACAGGGTGACACAGTAAAACGGGAAATTTTGAAAAACCCAAGAAAAATAGAAGAAATCCAACAAAAAAATTTTATTGACAGCAATTGAACATGAATTGTCCATGTGTGCTTCCGGGGTGTAGGGAAAATAGCCGTTATTCCTCCCTGCAGCGTCCCCTAGTGGCCCCCATGCCATCCAGCAGGGCTGCGCATAAAAACTACATTGTCCATGATGCCCTGCTGGTCTTCTGGGGACCTCCATACTGCAAGGAGGGCTCCACCTGGCGGCTTGGGGGTATTGGCTGGGATAAACGGCCGGCCATCCATCACAATATATATATATATATACATTGGAACCTCGGTTTACGAGTAACTTGGTTTACAAGTGTTTTGCAAGACGAGCAAAAATTTTTAATAAATTTTGACTTGATAAATGAGCGATGTCTTGCAATACGAGTAGTATGGATACACTTTGTCTGCTGAGCGTCATGTGATCACAACTGAGCTGATGGTTCTTCTCTCTCTCCTTTTCTTGCTCGCCCAGCGTGTCTCTCTCTCTCTCCTTATCTCGCTAGCTTGCTCACCCAGCGCGTCTCTCTCTCTCTCCTTATCTCGCTCGCTCACTCAGAGCGTCTCTCTCTCTCTCTCTTTATCTCGCTCGCTCGCCCAGCGCGTCTCTTTCTCTCTGTCCTTATCTCGCTTGCTCGCCCAGCGCGTCTCTCTCTGGCAATCGTCTCCTATTCTCCGTCTGAGTCTGTGTGCCTCACTCATATAGTCAACATCCGTACGAGCGTATACTGTTTACTACAGCATTGTGACTGTGTGTGTGTGCTGTGAAGTGTGAGCCCCCATCTTGCTCCCCAAAACACGAAGCTGAGTCTCAGTACTTTAACATCAGCTTTATTCAGCTTGAAACAGCAACAGCGCTGTTATTTATTGTAGCGGGATCTTTATAATGTTCCTTTTATGACCCGTTGACGACAGGCGCTTATAGCATGTCTGTGATCTTTTTGGATGCACTTATACGGCGAACTGCTACAGCGCTGGGAGACTGCGATTGCTTTGGGACGCTCTTCCGCGTGTCGTCCCGTTGGGTGGAATCCCACATGAGTTTAGAAACTCACACCAGCCATGATTCCTTTTAAAGGTAAAGTGCAGGTTAATTTGTTTTATGTATTTTTACTTTATATTTTGTATTAATCATTTTCATATGAATAGTTTTGGGTTGTGGAACGAATCATCTGAGTTTCCATTATTTCTTATGGGGAAATTCGCTTTGATATACGAGTGCTTTGGATTGCGAGCACGTTTACGGAACGAATTATGCTCGCAAACCGAGGTTCCACTGTATATATTTATATATATATATATATATATATATATATATATATATATATATGTAGTCTTGAAAGAGATTAAGGCAAGACTAGAAAGCGATCTCACAAAATATCCCATGCTTCGCAATCCAAACTCTCAATTTTGATTCCTTTAACATCAGTTGTACCAAATGTCTCCTTTCTATTCTGTGACAAAATTGATTTTCTAAATGAAACATAAATGAGAATCTTTTTTAAGTTTCACGAGCCATTAAAGAGCCACCTTTGAGCAGTAAAATTTTCCTATCAATGGGAACACAGTTGGAAACTTGTGAAGGGTAAATTTCGCACAAATTATTAGTATTTTTTTTCACCCAGAGAACCATATACACCTGGAATAAGTGACCATGTAGTGTGGCAGACAATAGGACTTTAGGGACCTTCAAAACCAAACTTGATGTTATTTTAGAGGAACTAAAACTTCCTTATCATTGCATTTTTTCCTCAAAAAATATGTATAAAGCATATCATTTTTGAACTTGAAAAATGGCATTTTTATTAAAATTTCAAAGTACAAAGTCAGAAGTATAAAAAGTATAATAATGATACAAAATAATAATAATGGCAATAAATAATAATAATACTATATACTGTATATTGTCAAAATATATGTTTTGTGCAGTATACTGTTGAACAGGGTGACTTAGCTCCCCCTTGGTGACTTAGCTCCTTAACTGAGAGATGATTACACTTTTAACAGTGTAGCGCGTGGATACTAAGTTGTTTAATGCAACAAAATATTTCTCAGTTTTGTGATTTTGAAACAAGACTCAATCAGGTCCCTATTGGTCATTTTTGTGGCACATGGATATTTGATCGTTTCATCAAGTGGGTGGGGAAATTCCCTCTTAATCATTTTGGCCCATGGATGCTCCATCGTTTCATCCAGAACAACGTGTTGGAAGATTCACCCCTCCATCCAAATTGAATTTTCGAAACCTTGAATTTATTGGGTCTGAAAATTAAATTGACAATTGACAGTCTTTGTTTCATAGGGATATCAATCAACCAGATGAACTTTTCTTCAGAAGACTGTAGCGGGCCTACTTAACTACAAATCCCAGCAGCCCTGGTAGCACTTTGCCATTGGTCACCTTTGGGTGTTGCCGCTGTGGTTCCTGGGGGAAATAAAGTATTGCATTGACTTGAAACGTGCACAAGAAGAAGTCAATCATTCATCTTTTGTTTGGGATTTTGTCAGGGCTGATAAATGTCTTCATCAAGGGTGCGCTTCCAACTTCAACAGATCTTCACATAACAACTGGAACACGGTAGGACAAAACTTTCATTACATTCAGAAACTGTTCACTTGGCATCTAAAGGGGTCCCTGATTTTCATCATGAGAGTATTTAGCATGAATGCTACACTTTTAATAATGTTAAATGTAATTAGCGCCGTTTTCAGAAATAATGAAGAGGATTTACTTGTCTAGAAGCAAAATACAGAAAACAATAAGCAGAGGAAAAGAAGAAGCAGGAGTGAGTAGTAAAGAATCTGTAATGTTGAGTCAAATAACTTAATTAGGTAGAAATAGAGTTGAATCGTGGAACCGGAAGAACCAGAGAGCCTCATATAATCTGAATGAGCATATGGAGTGTTTTACAGCAGTAGGGGAAGATAGTTGATATCTAATCTGGAACGAAAATAATCACCAAATCTCTCAGTAAAACAAACATTACAATTGAAATAAAAGCCAACTTCTGACTTGGACAAGAAACCTGAAGATGTGAAGTTGATTGTCCAGCTGGCAGTCACAGCTTGAGTGCCAGTGTCAGTCAGTCATTCAGTCATTTTCTAACAAGCTTATCCCTGAATAGGGTCATGAGGGTCTGCTGGAGCCTTTCCCAGGTAGCATAGGGCACAGGGCAGGAACAAACCCTGGACAGGGTGCCAGTCCATTAAACGGCGAACACAAACACACCAAACACACACGAGGGCCAATTTAGGATCACCAAGTCTCCTGACCTGCATGTCTTTAATCTCCTGTGCATTCCGGAGTGACTTTGGGAACAGAGTTTACCTCCCAAAAACCTAATCTACATGTTTTTGGACTGTGGAAGGAAATCAGAGCACCTGGAGGAAACCCACGCAGACACAGGGATAACATGCAAACTCCATGCAGGGATGCATACCCTGGTCTCCTTACTGTGAGACAGCAGTACTACCACTGTGCCACCGGGTTGCCCTGAGTACCAGGGAGTGCCAGTGTCTTACAGCAAAGAATGAGAATAAAATTAGCCTGAATACTTGTGTTAATGTGATAATGTGTGCTGTTTGTGCTACTGAAGGTGTGCATGCTCCACACGCTGAGGGAGGGCCCCCCCCCATGTCATTAAAGTCCAATAATACCAACTACTTGTTATTGACAATGAGGGCAGATGTCCATTCACCCTACCTAGGACTCCAAATGGGCTTTGACTGGTACTGGGCCCTGAAGTTTAAAATGGCTCCAGATTGAGAGGAAAAATTGGCTTAACTTTAGATTACCGTATATACTCGCAGATACGTTCTCCCGCGGATAAGTCAGGACAAATGCGGAAAACTCATGCTATTGGTCCCAAGAGATTATGATATGCTAACACCTGCCTGAGAGAGTAACCATGGAGCACAGTGCCTTTTTTTTCGATGTGGGTGTGACAATGCGCTGTATCAGCGTGTGCTCCTAACCTCTCTCTCTCGCTTTCTATTGTGCCTACGTGTCCACACAGTAATACCTGAACTATTGTGAAGCAACGTTTGCATTGATTTGCGTTTTTTGTATCTCACACCCTCATACACCTTTATCGTAAGAGCATCCCTTATCTACGATGGAGTGTTCGATCAGAAGAAAATATGAAGCTGGTTTTAAATTACGTAAATGTCATTGAAGTAGTGATAGAAATTGGTAACTGCACTGCTGCAACAAAATTCGATGGGTTTGAGAAACTGATGTGAGACTGGAGGATTCAAGAATTAATCGTCACATTTTTGAACGGGCGTATAAGTCGGGGTCTGATTTTTTGGGTTTCAAGACCAGACTTATACGTGAGTATATACTGTAGGTGTCCATAATTACTTAATTATGGACAATTAATTGTAATTGTTATTCCACAATTTCTATACATACTGTACCTCCTTAGAAAAGTTATACAGTAACAATTAAAAATTAGTACTTAATTATAGCGTCACACTGTGTTACACAGTTAATACAAGGTAATAATGCCTAATTAGTAATTATATAAATAGTAATAAGTGATTATACAGTGTGAAGCCCAGGGATGCGTACAGCCGCCCTAACCCGATACAGACAAGCAGACCCAAATATAGCACACAACACACAGGTTTATTTACAACTAGGGAACTCTGTTTCCCTGCTCTCCACATCACAGTACATAAGCACCTCAGTATCCAGTACACGGCACCCTTCTTCTCTTCTTCCTTCCACCTCCACTCCTCCAAGCAAGCTTTGTCCACCTCCTCCCGACTCGGGCTCTTCGAATGGACTGAGGCGGCCCCTTTTATAGGGCACCCAGAAGTGCCCTAGGTGCCAAAGAACTTCTTCCGGTGGCTGCCACATAGGCTCCCAAAAATGTCCATGCGCCCCCTGGCAATGGCCACGGGCCCCAACAGGGTTGAGCTTCTATGCTAATGATCTGTGGCCCCGCTGGAAACCAAGGGGGCTGCCTTCTGTTGGTCTGGTGGTGAAACTGTCCTGGAAATACTCTCTTCCCCTAGTCCTTCCATAATCAGTGTGTCCTGGCCGGGTAAGGACCCCGACCATCCGCCACAACAGGTAATTAAATGGTAAGTACAGTGTAATTATGGACACCTAATCTAAAGTGATACCTAAAAATGTTGTTTCTGTACATACTGATGGTGTGTGTTATCAGAGTTTAGGAAGAGGCAAAAATCAAAATCAGTCAGAATAGGAAGAATTAAACAAGACAGGATGAATGGCTTGCACATAATAGGGTGCATAATTCATCTTTGTCTCAAGTGCCAAAAGCTAAATAAATATTACTTAGTGGATTATTCTATTGTGCCCAAGTCATGAATAATGTAGCGCTTCCCTTCTTATAAGATAAAAGTTGCACTTTAATGCATCAAAGGAATTTTGCAAAGTCCGCCTTTTTGCCCGCTTCACACTGCACTATGCTGAGCTCTGCTTTTTTAGTTTCTGTCATCTGTAGTTTCATTCCTCCCAGCAATGCCTGACAAGTGTCTCCGACTGTCTTTTTCTTTCTGGGATTCACTGGATGTTGGCAGCCTCAGCAATCTGCAGTGACAACCACCATGGCTGGTATGAAGTCAGATGTCTAGGAGCATTCTTCTAACACAGATGTGCTTTTTGCTGGGGCACCTGTTTCAGGTTTGTTCACTGTCAAGCAGCGGAGGTTTGTTGGATTTGCCACTTGTTGAGGAATCAAAGCAGCATTCTGGGTGTTATCTGATAAGACCATTGCTCACTGATATCAAAATGTGAAGAGCATTTGTTTCATGCGATTCAAATTCAGTTATTGCAGATTGAATTTCTGAAACCTTGAATTTATTGGGTCTGAAAAATAAATAGACAAATGACAGCCTTTGTTTCACAGTGATAGCAATCAACCAGATGAACTTTTCTTTAGCAGATTGCAGCGGCCCTACTTAACTACAAATCCCAGCAGCCCCGGTAGCACTTTCCCATTGGTCATCTTCGGGTGTTGCCGCTGGATTTCCTCGGGGAAATAAAGTATTGCGTTGACTTGAAAGGTGCATGAGAAGAAGTCAGTCATCCATCTTTTGTGTTTCCATGCTTCACCCCACCTCTGGATTATAAACCACCCACGGCTTCTGCCCGAATTGATTTCGTGTTTTCCTGCTTGCTTGTGGGATTTTGTCAGGGCTGGTAAATTTCTTCGCCCCAACTTCTATAGATCTTCACACAACAATTGGAACATGGTAGGACAAAACTTTCATAACATGCGGATACTGTTCACTTGACCTTTTGACTCTGGAGGACAATATTTCGTCCTACTGTGTACTGTAAGTATATTGTTAGGATGACAATAAAGCTCTACTTGACTTGACATCTCCATTCATTTTCACCATCATTACATCTGAATAACAGGACTGTTTGTTCTTTTTTTTTTTTTTTTTGTTCTTTATTTCACCTTATACAATTTCTTGTATTAGGAATTTGTTAGTTTTCGCATACCCCTTGGGGGCAGAGCACAGGGTCAGCCATTGTACAGCGCCCCTAGAGCAATTACAGGTTAAGGGTCTTGCTCAAGGGCCCACCAGAGTAGGATCTCTTTTGACAGTGACGGGGATTTGAACCGGCAACCTTCTGGATACCAGCGCAGATCCTTAGCCTCAGAGCCACCACTCCACCTTGTGGACTGTATTGTGAGTGTTTATTGTTAACCATTTGGTGCAAAAGGTTTTATTCTCTGTTAGTTAAGTAATAATTACCGTCAAAGTAATTAGGTGAAAAGTTTCACATGTGTTGATTGTGTTTGCCCTCTTTATTAGTTTAATATATATTTTTTTTTAATCATCAATTCATTTGTGCCTTTATGTGTCTCTATTTTGAGAGTATACAAGCCGGGTCAAGGCCATGTGCGTTCCTGGTGTCCCTAAATTAAACAATGAAATCACTGTTTAAAGACAGTGAGAATCTGAGTGTTTTACGACACTGACATCAGCATCATTACTTTAAGACAACAATAAAACTGATTTTGCCAGAAACCTGGACTCACCTCCTTCACTCTTGTGCAAGTCTGTGACCCACACGCCACACAGTTCTTTTTCCAATCAAAAGAAATGTACAATAGCATGAAAACAATAATAGAGTCACTGCCATGTAGCGAAGTGGCCTCGATCATCAGGTTTCTGCTGGTGATGTAATCTCAAATAAGGAGGTTCTTTCTTCAGATCGTCTCCCTGGTTAAAGATGCTTCCATTTGGGCTGTCAGCCTTTTCAAAGGCCCAAGACTAGAAGGGGTGAGGTCAGTTCTCTTTACTGGGTATTTTCTCTTTACTGTGGAGAAAGAACATAACAAAGCTTTTAGCGGCCGTCCCCTGTTCGGCCTAGGGTGGTATTACATACCTGGGAAGGGCTTGGATGGAGATCCTCAGATGCGCATACCAATGGACTAACTTCTGTGCTCTTTAAAATATGCGAGGAGGATTTGATAATCCAACAGGAATCTCCTTGAACCAGTACACTCCACTTCCATTGGTGTAAACCTCTTCTCCTAATTTTCTAGTCTCTTTTCAACTTTCCATAAACCACTGGAAGGATTCAAGATTGAGAATCAAGAAGATTCCCCTAAGGTGTCATTAGCTCTAGACAGGAGATGACACCCTCTGATAGTGGCAGCCTAAAATCTGTGAAAATCACCACAGAAATGACAACTGCCATTTTTTTTTAAAACCCTATTAAAATTAGACTGAAACGTCCTGAAGTAATACCATGCTGGAAGAGATTTTAAACCTTATATATATTTCAGTATAAACAGCTGGTGGTCTAAACTAAGCAGGCTGTTAAACTGGCATTGTGCCTGCTGTTCAAATATGATGCTTAATGAGACCATTGTGACCAAAACATTGGATTCTCTGCTGAATCCATTTTCTTCAATAATTGCTACAGATCAGCAAGTCATTCTCTATATAAATTGTTTTGACTTAAATCCTCAGGTGGCATCCATGAGTGGGTTACCCTTAGGAAAAACGTTCTTCTCAAAGGTTGATCTTTGCTGGCTAATGAGACTTAAAAGAGATTCTCATTTATGTTTCATTCTAGAATCAACTTTGTCTCAGATGTTTCTCCTAAAATTCCTTAGGAGTGTGGTATAGCGGGTCCACAGGTCAGAAAAAAGGAGGTCAGTTTTTAAATAAATAAGTAAATGAATGGCCAGCTTAGTATCCATGGGTGTACATACTCACTCAGTGACCTGTGGGTTGGTTGAGTAATTGAGGTTGAGACGCACTTGCATGTGAGGATGCGGTCTGTTTCAGTTGCTGTATTGGCTTGCGATTGAGATGCTGTGCCCATGGAGGCATCTAAGGAAGAGCTAGCATGGGAAAAAGGAAGAACATAGACTGGCCAGCTTGTGAGTTAGAAGAGAAAGGAATGACAGAGGTTAAAAGAAGAGGAAGAATAATGGGAAGAGAGACAGGAGGGAGAGAGAGAGGGAGCGAGAGCCCATGTGGGATAAATCAGAGGCAGGTGGTTGGGAGTGGAGCATCAGGGCCAGGAGCCCGAGGCCGAAGAGAGGGCACTCATACAGAGCGATCAGCAGCGAGTAGGAGAAGCCCAACATGTGCTGTCTACTGCAGAAGCCAAGGGACAGGCGGCAGGAGATGTATGTGGCTTGGCATGGTGCCACCGTGGTTGCCGAGGGCCCGGCAACGGGGACCCAAGCCTGGATAGAATGGTTGACTGCCCCTGTCAGCGGGTATCTCCTCTTACTGCAACTACTGGACAGGATAAGTAGAGGAGATGCCAGATTTTAGAAGGAAGCATTGGTGTTCATTAATTTTTCAGAATTTTTCGTCTCTTAGATTTTAACCTTGTTTTTAAGGGTTTGTTTATAGATTGTTTTTAACCTCCACTGTCTACACTTTGATTTTATTGGATTATTTATTTATTGAAGAATTTTGTTGCACTCCTCTGCTTTTGATGGTTTTTAATAAAAGCACTTTTGCACTCTTATGCACCTACCTCTTGCTTTGTGTGAGTGTCCTCATCCCCTGGCTCATCCTTCGGGTATGTCATTGACGGTAATGGGCTTACAAGAGGCTCCTGGGATGCAACCGGTAGCTTGAAGCCAACCGCACAATCACAAAGAGGTAAAAGAAGTCAAAATTGAAAATCTGGATAGGAAAGCATGTGATATTTGGTGAGATCTCTTTTTAACTTCTTTCAAGACTCCGTAACTCTTACACTATTATTGGACTGATGCCTTTATCCAGAATGACTTTCAACATTTAAGATATGATCGGTTACATTTCTTTTGTTTTTCCGGTTGAGGCACAGGGAGATGAAGAGACTTTCTCATGGCCACATGGTGTCAGTAGTGGGATTTGAACACACAACCTCAGGGTTTGCAGCCCAAAGTCTTATCTGCTGTGCCACAATGCAACTCCTTTCTTCTAGAATGAGTATGCTTTAATTAGAGCACCGAACTAAAAAATGAGAGTAACTGATGTTATTATTCAGACACAAGGACTACAGTTTTGTAATCAAAGTGTTTTATTACTAATAATTGTCTGTACATTTCACCATTGATTACAGAGCACAAAATGCAAATACCTTCAAAAAAAAAAATGTCAAGACGCTACTTGGAACATCGGAGCTCATTGTATGACTTTGCTGACATCTCTGCTGAAACTCAAGAAGAGACACTGGTGAGAATTCTGGGGTATTTTGTGTCAGGAGAAAAATCTGAGAAGCATGAGACAAAATAACATGTCTCCATTTTATTGCTTTCTGAGCTCATTGTTGTCTAGGTGAAACCAAAAAGATATTAAGGGGATCTCTTTTTTGACTTTTTGTTCCTATGGGTTTCTATTAAATCTTAACTATTGTTATATTCACTGTCCTTATTGGGTGTCACAGGATTATAATGAAGTCTTGTTCAGCAGGATTCAAAATCCACACAAACTTTAAACCATGTGCTGCCTTTGATACTCTGGTGCTATTGCTATAGTAATCACTTCTTAGAAACTCTAATCTGGTTTAAGCAGGTCAGCCTGTCCATGTGGAGTCGGCACATAGTGTACATCTCTGATACCTGCAGACACACTGTTAATTAGTTTCTGTTAATGCAGTATTATGACCTGGGTCAAGAAGATCTGTTTAAAGTGTATAATTGAGAATGGTGGTGGAAAGACAAAACTTAACACCAGAAAGAAAGGTCAAGTAGCAGTAGGCAAAATAAAATGCCATGTCTTGTCATGCCATGCCATTGTCTAACCCACTTAATCCAGACCAGGGTCGCTACTGGTGACGAGAGCCATTCCCAGCATGCATAGGTGTTTCCTGAAGAGGCATTAGCTCTCTTGGAAATGTGTTCTTTTGAAATTGCGGCATATTAAGTAACTAAACAATATAGTAATATACCAGAAAAGGCGATATCCCTCCCATCGTGATTATGGCGGTACAAGAATCACATGAGAAAAAATATACTTTAGCTTACATTTACTGACGGTTAACGCGGTTACAGACGGGAGGCATATGGACAGACTTTATCCAGGTGGGAATCTGGATCAACACAGGCTGCCATTTCTCGTCCCCACGCTGGGAGGTTTTTCTGAACTTTGCCGACTAAGCCTCAAAGGGTCTGGCTGTTGTCCAAGCCTTTAAATAATGTCTTGCTTTACTTGCTGGTCTTCTCTGTCTCCAAACAAGGGCTGAACTCCTCCTCCACAAAATACAGAAATATCATAGTGCTTACATGCCAGTTCTCATTCTCCCAATAAGGAAAGAAGATTTTGTACTGACAGAGGGCAGGAATACACTATTCTGTGTTTAAGCTGATTATACAATCCTCCAGTTGTCTTTGGCTATCTAATCCAATGGTTGGCTAGCATTTCTAACTGCTGAGCCTCTGTGTGCCAAATTTAACATGCCCATGTGAATAAATCCATACCAGTGAGCATAGAGACAGTGACATTAATATTAAAGAAAAATGTAGTATAACAATAGGGAGATCAAACTCAGGAGAGGGCCCCAGTCCATCACAGAGCAGTCAAAATAATAATCTCAGTCAACGCCATTTCAACGTCTAAACTTGAGCATTTTTATTATGAACCCAGAGCTGGGGCACAGCAGTATGTATCCCACCATCTTATATATTTACAGAGCAATCGTATCACATGTGATGATGCTGGCAAATCGGGTCATGAGCAGAAAACATCACAACTAACAGCAGTATGGCTCCCTCAAAGAAAACAAACTAGAAATGGTTGCCCCCAAAAGAAATAGAAATCAAAACATTGTGATGCTAGAAAAATGATGACAAAAAAAGAAAAACAAAATGGCTAATGTGGCATTTTCTTGTGTTTTGTTAGCACAGAAAAAATACTGTTGTTGAGCTAGCAGACTAGCTGCCATTTGCTTAACTTACTGTTCTTGCTTGGCACCGGTGTAGGACATGTAGCCTGGATGTTTGGTTTCGTAGTGTCCACACACATTATACTCTTTCATCACTGCAATAGTTTCATTGCAAATCAAATAGACAAGCTTGCCCTTGACTTCTAGGAAGAAATATTCATTTTCCCACCGTGTCTGAAATTTTCTGCACTTACTTGTTATTGTGCGTGTCTTTGGGTCTGCCATTTTTGGTCACCCGTTGCAAAATTGTCCTTTGGTTGCGCTTGTTTGTGAAGGTGCTGCCTTGATCAAGACAGTAGCTCTGCCTTGTGTTAAACCTAAGAAGTACAATACAGTTAAGAACAAGTTTCGTGTGTAGGCCATATGTCATTATATTTTTAGAATTTGCTGCTGGCCAATTAAAAATGAACCACAGGCTGCAGTTGGTCCGCGGGCCATAGTTTGCACACCCCTGATCTAGGAGGAGAAGAACTTGAAGGGACAAAGGAATGAAGACAGAAAGAATCGTGGAGAGGGATTGAGCCACGTAGCACCAGAGCTGTAGCTGAAAGACATTCCCAATGCATGTGAAGGAACGTGCCAGGGATTTTACGAGGACAAAGAAGACTTAGGGGATCTAATGCTCGTCCGATTAGATAATGTCTTCGGGGAGTAGGGTACAGTCTAGGAATAAAATTTTAATTGTGCTGGTGATTAGGAATTTTAGAGCAATTGTTGATGCTCAGAAAAATGGTTTTCCAGCTCAACGTAGAGGATTTTGAAATGTCTGTGCACCAGTTAGAGATGATTGGGAGAGTTTTGAGGGAAGCTTTGAGGAGGAAGGTATTGAGATGAGATACCAGTTTGGATGCAGGAGAAAGGGAAGAAACAAATGAGTACAGGGCAAGTTATCAGTGATATGTCATGAATTTAAGGTTGGAGCAGACACATTCAGTTTCTCAGTTATTTACTAAATATGTAAGAGAGCCAGGGAAAAGAAATGCAAATGCTGGAATGTCTTCTAAAATTCCACTGATATGCCAGTGGCAGATGACCCTGTGTTAAGAGAATATTCCTGCTTTGATAGAGCTGCCATATCCACAATAGTTGGCACGTGGCCTTTTGGATCAGCTAGTAGAGGTGGTCTTTAGTGTAAAACCAGGCTGCTATGATAACACCCAGGGTCCATAACCCCGGCTTCTGTTTAAATTGCCATTTTTTGTTTTCTTTCTTTACTTTTCATCATCATTCATTATTTTCCATCATTTTTTAGATACATTGCACATAATGCAAAAAGCACCTATTGCAATAGCCATGTCTGTCTAAATGTCTGCATGAAACAACTCAGCCGCCACTGGAACAGTTTTATTGAAATACGGAAAACATATTCTTCATGAAAATTTGGAGAAACAGTACAATTTACGTTGAGATATCTCAAATAGATCCCATGTTACACAGTTTTGAAATTTCAAAATCTTTCTTTGAAAAGCATTGGCAAATTTGAAAACTTCTAAACATGAATTAAACTTTAATGTTTAAGTTTTACCTTAGTAGTTGTTACATCAACTGGTACATTTTGTATATTTTCCTCTTTTACTCATCTGTCAGACACTTGAATTCCCAGTACAAGTTACTTAAAACTCCGGGAGAGACTCACGTATGCAAGCTGCTCATACAGAAACACACAAATTTCCAATCTGGAAATGAACGGAAGAGGAAACAAATGCCATAAGAGTCACTAAATAAGCATATACTAAAGTAATAGTGTGGTGGAAGTGCTGCAATTAAGGGCTCAGCAGCAGCTGCAGAACCCCCTGGCGGCGCCCACAGAACCCAACAGGGCTGCGCCAAACACCAGCTCCCATGGAGCCCTGCGGGAGTCTGAGGCACTACTGCAACCCAGGATGGCTGCCACCTAGCACTCCGGGGGAGGTACTGCTCTGGATACACTCCTTCCCTCGGTCCTTCCAGCATAGAGGGGTCCCAGCTGGGCAAGGGCCCCGGCCGTACTCCACACCATACTTTTTTCACAATAGAAAATACAAAACATATCAAATATGTAAACTGAGAAAATGTACTGTTTTAAGAAAAGAAGAAGGTCATCTTGAAAAATGGAGGTGATCTGATACTTTTGACCGGGAGAGTAGGTGGATTGGTGATGCTAAATTGGCCAGTGTGTGTGATCGGATGTATCTGTGTGCGTTCACATTGTGAAGGACTTAATGTCCTTTCCAGGGTTTGGTCCATCCAGTGGTGGAGTCAGCTTGCTGAAGGCCCCTGTGCAGCGCCCTGAGGTGGGCCCTTCCTGTCTAGCATAACTTTTAGTAATTTATTCCTAAATATATACCAGGGGCCAGCTGGGCTAGTGGTGTTATGCTGGTGACAAGCAAACCGGCTCTCTAAATGAAATTTGTAATAACTTTTTAAATCGCTTTATTACAGCTGCTGTACGTTAGCAAAAATAAAATAAATTGTGACAATGGAATGAGGGAGGTGTGGGTAGTAGTAGTCGTACATAAATATATGTAAAATGCAAACCCGCTTGCTTTTCCAAGACAACTTTATGTAGGAAGATGATTAAAATGTAACGTAAGCTTGAAAGTAGAAACTCTTCTGTGCTATAAAATGAAGCCATTTCAGTTTGTAACAAATTAAAACGACAACACCGGCTGACAGGATACTACTACACCATCGACCTGCTTTACACAAGTTCTGATAAGATGGACATCATAAAGTGGTGATGCTCACAAATCCTCACAGTAGTGACACTATTGCACAGTAAGCCATACTAAGGTAGACAATAAAACAGATTACTGTTAAAACTTACAAAAATGGAACTGACCAACAAGTCACAAATCATATTACTTCTAATATCACTTCATCTTCTTTTGTCTGCTCTCGTTAGGTGTTGCCACAGCGGGTACCTTAAAATACTCACTTGTGTGCCTTCTGTTTCTCAAAGTCTCCACGATGTTTGACACGTGAAGTTGTCTGGCGCGCTCGTTTTCCATTGAGAGTCTAGCCGAGCCACTAAGTCTGTCTTGTGATGTGGCGCTTCTGAGGTCATTTTTAATGAGTTTTAACTCTGAGAACGATCGTCCACATGCAGCGACAGTCATTGCCGCAGTCAGCAGTAACATGTAAGCCGTGCAGACGTCACTGGAAGTAGACAACAGTGCACAGTGACCTATCAGCAACAGTTCAGCTACTTCGAAAACAGTCGATTGAAAACCTGCATGAAATGACAACAACTGAGAGGAAAATGCCGGTGAAATGTCGGTGCTGTAGCGTTCAACGAGAAGATCAGCAGCAGCATACGATTCATCATCAGCTATCGAGGTCAGAGTTGATAGTAATAAGGCTTTGAACGTTGAAGCCACTGCATCAAGAATTTGAAACTGCTGTTTTTGCAAAGTTATTAAAAATTTTTAAAAATCGTAGGCCCTTGTGCTTTGCACAATCTGCACAATCTGTTGCTACGCCAGTGGTCCTGCCTTGTGCCTCATGCTACCTGGCATAAGCTCCAGCACCCCCTGTTCAGGGCTAAGCTTGTTATAAAATGACTGAAATGCTGTGATATTCCTCCATAAATCTATTTTTCCCCAATCCTAATGTGGACCCCCTTCCACGTTGAGAAGTCCCTCTACTGAACAGCGCCTCTTGAGAGCTACATATTCCATCGTGCCACTTACATGATCCATCTCTGATATGTCACCTCATCCTTAAATAATGCAGGACCCCTGCTCTCGTAAAACACAATGCGTGAAGGAAATTCCTGCAGTGCCCTAAGAACATTCATTAGGAATCCTCCAAATACTGCAGTTCTCTGAACGGGATTCCGATTTATCATTCAGGATCTGCACGCCCCTCTGTTTCTTGGAGTCAAAGTCTTTTTATATCTGGCATGGGGCTCTGCAACGGTCCATCAGGTGCTTTCCAATCTACTCTGTATTCTTGGCAAGGTGCAATAGTGTATTTCATCTCACTACTACCATTATTATTACATTTTTGGGATTCAGAAGGTAATATTTCAGCCCCCCCGCCCCCTGTCCCTTGCCAGCATTAATGAAAGCTTGTTTTTCTCAGACTACACTGTCTGCTATTGTGCTCAAACAATTACACTCAGTCAGCAGGGCACCATCAGCATTCTCTGATTTCACACAGGCCAGACTCGCTGAGGAAATATACTTCACCTCTGTGCTCCGAGAAGTCTCTTGCCATCGCCTTCTTTGTTATCAGCTGAAAAAAGAAAATTGCAACTCCTGTCACTCCATTGCCATCCTTCGTAAAGCACACTATCAATAACAGTTATTTAGGCATTAACGGCGATACTACGTTCATTACAGGATGATAACAATGGACGGGGTTTTTCCTCTAGGATAATGAAGCATTCCGCTCTCCAGAGCTCCTACAGTAAGAAGTGACTTTACTCACATGTGTACACACTTATTCACAGCCAGCTTTATTACTTTTTCTTAGTCTATAGTACTAGGGTGTTGTACCATGTTAGCCATTATGAATGTAGAGAAAAGCCAAGAAAAAGTCTTAGTCTATATGTAAACATAGCAGATAAACAGACAAACCCTGAAAGCTTTTGAAAGTAACCAACCAACGATCCAGCCTTCATTTTATTTGTCCTTCTCAAATTGTAAGTAAAGTGGAGTACTGCAGCTTCTAAGTTCAAATGATGTCAGGTTTGTGTGTTGTACTCCTGTCTGGCTGCTCCAGTTTAGATTATTAGGTTAGGTGGCTTGGTGACTTAAAATGGACCTGTGTGGTTGCATGTGAGGTTGGCACAGTGGTAGTGTTCATGTCCCAGGTTCTTCCTGTGTCCACATGGCTTTCCTCCCACAGTTCAACCATATGCATGTTTTAAATTGACCCATGAGTGTGTTGGTGTGGCACCCTGTCCAGAAGATTATTTCTGCTTTGCACCCTATGGTTACTGGGATTGGCTTCTGTGCCCAATCTTTAGGGTTACGTGGGTTTAGAAGATGAACTGACATGAGGCATCGAAGATTAAAAGAATTTGTTAACTACCTTAAGGAGCTTAGACAAGATTTCATCAGACAAGGTTATACCCCCAAAACAGCAGACACTCAAATAAGAAGAGCTACTGCCATACCCAGAGACAACCTTCTGGAATATAAAAACAAAGACAACAAGAACCGCATCCCCCTTGTTGTCTCCTATAACCCACATCTTGAACCCACTTTGAAAAATTATAAAAGAACTTCAGCCAATGCTAAACAATGACAAAATGCTGAAAAATGTATTTCTAGAACCTCCCCTCCTGGCATACAGACAACCGTCAAACCTGCAGCAACTAATTGTCCGAAGTTCTCTAAGCGAACTTAGTGAATGGCACATCTCTCTGCCTACAAAAAGATGTAAAACGTGTCCTTACATTTATGATACAGATCTGTAGTTATACCACACTGTCGACTAGAACATCTCATAAAGGGATCATTTTTCTGCAGATCATCTAATGTGGTCTACATAGTTCTCTGAGTGCACTGCACTCTACTGTATGTGGTAGAAACTGGACAAACACCCCGCCAAAGAATGAATTTACACAGGTTCCACATTAAGCATGGCAACACAGATGTTCCTGTAGCAGCCATGGACACTGTGAGAGGGACTTTAAAGTCACAGGACTTATGGGCAACTTCAGAACACAGCAAGAGAGACAAGAAATGGAAGTTAAACTTGTGCTAAAATTGAACACATTACAACATGGTTTAAATAGAGACAAGAGTTTTATGGTCAGATATGAAGATTGTTTGCATCTCTCAGACTGACCCAAACGACCTGCCTACAGACTCACATTGTATGGAAAAACTCATCAGAAACTTCAAAAGACTTTGTTGGACAGTTTATCTTATCCAGAGATCTTAACCATACATTGTTCTTCTCTCTTGCTAAGTGAATCTGAGGCTGAAGAGGTCTATTAATTTTTTACATTTAAGGTGTCTCATTAGGAGCATGAACCCCCCCCCCCCCAACACACACACAAACACACACACACACCCCTCCCTCCTTCCATTACATTGTCAGGCATACATACAAGCACGTGGGGCCATACAAACTACTGAGTACAATTTGGAGTCGCCGCAGTGAAAGTTCAGCACAATGGACTAGACTGCCACCGCATCATTTCTTCACTTTGATATTCGGGGTGTCTTTGAATTCAGCCCTCTGTAGGTTGATAATTTTCATTTCCATCAAATGATGTGGCGTCCTTTCATTCCTAACACATTACTCAGTCCATATCAGTAGAGATACCCAGCAGAATTTTTTTTTTCCCATTGAGATCTCATGTGCTTTCAAGGTGTCCCTTTAGTTTTTTTGAGCAGTTTATATTCCATGGTGTGAAGGCAACCAGGGTGTCAACTACCCAAACCTCCAACACGAACACATCAAGAGTCTCGGGTGCAAGTAAAGGATGGTTTATTCAGCCCAAATTCCTTCTATAGTAGCACAAAGTAGCACAAGCACAGGTTTCTCTCTCCACAATTCACAATAATCTCTCTCCTTCCAACTCTTGCCTCCGGACTACAACAACAACAACAACAACAACAACATTTATTTATATAGCACATATTCATACAAACAGTAGCTCAAAGTGCTTTACATAATAAAGAATAGAAAAATAAAAAACACAATATGAAAACAAAATAAATCAGCATTAATTAACATCGAATAAGAGTAAGGTCCAATGGCCAGGGGGGACAGAAAAAACAAAATAAAAACTCCAGACGGATGGAGAAAAAAAAATAAAATCTGTAGGGATTCCAGACCATGAGACCGCCCAGTCCCCTCTGGACTGCCCTTCTCCAGTTGAGTGTTGCCTTTCTTCCTCCCACCTCCGACACACCTGCAGCCCCTTTTATTAAGGACCCAGGAGTACTTCCGGTACCAGGGACAATGCTCGATGGAAGTACTTCCTGGTCATACGGAAGTTGTATTTTAGGTGACGTATCTCCCTGCAGATCCCCTTTTGCAACATCCAGTGTTCCAGCAGGGCTGTGTTGCTGGACTACACTTCCCAGCATGCCCTACTGGTACCACACTGACGACTAGAACATCACATAAAGAGATCTTTTTCCTGCAGATCATCTAATGTGGTCTTCCCCTTGGGATTAATAAAGTATCTATCTATCTATCTATCTATCTATCTATCTATCTATCTATCTATCTATCTATCTATCTATCTATCTATCTATCTTCCTCACTCTCTGTATGAAATGTCCCGACGCTGCACTCTATGTGGGAGAAACTGGACAAACACTCCGCCAAAGAATGAATTTGCACAGGTTCCACATCAAGCATGGCAACAGAGATGTTCCTGTAGCAGCTCACTTCAAAAGCCACGGACACTGTAAGAGTGACTTTAAAGTCACAGGGCTTATGGGCAACTTCAGAACACAGCAAGAGAGAAAAGAATTGGAACTGAAACTTGTGCTAAAATTGAACACATTACAACATGGTTTAAATAGAGATGAATGAATTTTATGGCCAGATATGAGGATTGTTTGTATCTCTCGGACTGACACAGACAACCTGACTACAGACTCACATTGTATTGAAAAACTCATCAGAAACGTCAAAAGACTTTGTTGGACAGTTATCTTATCCAGAGATATTGACCATATATTGTTCTCCTCTGTTGCTAAATGAATATTATCCTAAAGAGGTCTATTAATTTTTTACATTTAAAATGTCTCACCTAAAGGTTTTCCAATGCTGTATCTGTCCTGGTGTCCATGTAAACACAGAGAATTACAGTCTCTGTATTACATCTGGCCTGAAGAAGGGGCATAAGTTGTCTTGTAAGCTTCCATATTGTAATATTTTTAGTTAGCCAATAAAAGGTGTCATTTTACTTGACTTCTCACTACTTAGCCACCTTAATAAAAGGATGTGTCTGTGAGTCTGTCTGTATGTCCATCCAGTTGCTATGTCTGTTATCCAACAGGTGGCGCATCAGAAACATAAGCACTGCTTTTATGAATCCTGTACCAAATGGAATATAACAGAGACTTAGCAACCAGACAGACACACAGCACTGCAGACTTGAACGCTGAATACATCCAACAGGAGGTAACTGTGGGATCAGCTTATCCACTTTAATTAAAGGACAAGTGGCTGTGAGTCTGTGTGCCCATCCGGTTGCTATGTCTTTGTCATTCCAACACATGGCGCATTGCAAACATTAGCACTGCTTTCATGAATTCCAAATATATAACATATTGCATAGCATTTGGAATTCCAACAGATACCTAACACAAACATTTATAGTAATGTAGTTTATTATTGCAAATGTTTTACTACATGCATTACTAAAAATCCTTACATGAGAATGAGTCACTTGATTGTCATTCATTTGCTTCATGAACAAATCTTTGCTCAGGAACAGGTTACATGATTCTCCTTCAACTGACTGGAGAACAAGTAATTACTTGTAAATGGAGTCACACTATTGTCATTCATTTGATCCACAAATAAACCGGTACTCGAGAACAAGTCATAAGATTCTCGTTCACTTTGGAGCAAGTCTCACAATTCTCTTTCACTTGATTTGTGAATGAATCATTACCCACGAAAGAGTCACACCATTCTCATTCATTTGTGATTCTATAATGTAACGTCTCCTTTTAATTATGCATCTTAAGTGTATTGTTATGCTTTGTGTGCCAAAAGAGGGCAATATCATGTGAAGTATCATCAAGTCAAGTTGGGGAGCGTGCACTGGTACATTATGTTGCCGCACCCATTACACAACAAAACCACTCGGGATCCCAGTTGGCACGCGGTCCAGTCCCACCCTCCGGAAATGACCCTCTATCTGCCGCAGTCAGGTGTTACGTGGGCGACTCCTTGGCCTGGTCCAGCCACTTGTGTCCCCAACAATGAGGATCTTACGAGCTGGATCACCCTCGGGGAAACGTGCCACATGGCTGTAGTGCTGTAACTGACGCTCCCTCACAATGCAGGTAATGTGCCTCATTTGGGACTTCATGAGCAACACAAAGTCAAACCAACAGTACCCAAGGATTTTCCGGAGAGACACAGTACCAAAGGAGTCCAGTCTTCATCTCAGGTCACTGGATAGCGTCCATGTCTCACAACCATATAGCAAGACAGGAAGCACCAGAGCTCTAAACACTTGGACCTTTGTCCTTTTGCACAGATTTTGGGAGCGCCACACACCCCTTTCCAACAACCTCATGACCCCTCATGCTCTCCCAATCTGTCTACTGACTTCATAGGAAGAGTCACCAGAGACATGAATGTCACTACCAAGGTAAGTAAACCTCTTGACGAGGTCAACTCTCTCTCTGCAGACAGACACACTGCTGATGGCCGTGCCCAAGAGGTTATTAAAGGCCTGGATGTTGGTTTTTATCCAGGACACTCGCAAGCCCAGATACTCAGACTCCTCGTTCAGTCTCTCGAGCGCCCCGATCAGAACCTCCATTGACTCCATGAAGATCACAGCATCGTCAGCAAAGTCAAGATCCGTGAATCTTTCTTCACCAACAGATGCCCAACAGCTGCTGGACCCCATGACTTTGCCCAACACCCAGTCCATACAAGCATTGAACAGATTAGGAGCAGAACACAACCCTGATGAATCCCAGAACCAACTGGGAAAAACGCAGAGGTCCTGCAAACGCTCAGGATATCCCACAGGGCAGCTCGATCAACTGAGTCGAACGCTTTGCGAAAATCGACAAAGGCTGCAAAGAAACTCTGCCGATATTCACGTTTGCATTCCATGAGAACCCTCAGTGCCAGGATGCAGTTGATGGTAGACTTCTTAGGTGTAAAACCAGTCTGTTCCAGTCACTGGTAGGTGAGCAAGTGATCACGGATCCTATTGAGGACAACCCTAGCAAGGCCCTTACCTGGCACCGAGAGCAGTGTTATCCCCTTGTAGTTGCCGCAATCCAGGCGATCATCCTTCCCTTGCCAGATAGGGACCACAAGTCCCATTTTCCAGTCAGTTGGGATGATGCCAGTCTCCCAAATGGAAGCAAAGATTGCTTGCAATGCCAGGAGGACAGCCTTACCAGCAGCCTGGAGAAGTTCACCCCAGATACAACAGATCCCTGCAGCCTTCCGTCCCCCCCTCAGCTGGTTTACCACCTGTGCAATCTCAGAGAGATTTAGTGGTTCACAGCTAATTGGAGGATCAGCCTCAAGAGTCGTTGACCCAGAGATATCCAATGTCCTAGCCAGAGGATCAACTTTGAGCAACTGCTCAAAGTAGCCAGCCCAGCGGGTCACAATTGCAGTGTCATCTGTAAGGACCGTTCCATCAGCTGCCCTGACTGCGACTCTCCAGGGAACAGATTTAGATGTGCATAATGCTTCGATTCCTCTATAAGCAGGATGTGAGTCGCTAGAGCACAGATGGTGTGTCACTTGCTCACAGATTCCTCTAACAAACACCTCTTTATCTGCCCTCAGAGCCCTTGCAGCCATCCTTCTCAGTCCCCGGTACAGACCAGAGTTGCCATTGAGCCGTGCGCTGTGACTCCTCTCGATGATATCCAGGGTGCCCTGCGTCAATCCATGCAAGGCTGCAGGACCTGACAAAATACCTGGTCGTGTGCTCAAAGAATGTGCCAGTCAACTGGCTGGTGTCTTCACAGATATCTTCAACACATCTCTTTTTTTTTTATTTTATTAATTTTATTGCAATCATTCCATACAAATCAATCAATTTTTACAAAAAGTAAAATTGAGTTAAGAACAAATCAACACATCTCTGAGCCAGTCGTCAGTCCCAGCATGCTTCAAGTTGACCACCATCATACCAGTGCCGAAGAAATCATCAGTGACATGCTTGAATGACTACCGACCAGTCGCACTCACGCCAATCATCATAAAGTGTTTCGAAAGGTTAGTCATGTCACACATAAAGACTAATCTCCCTGCCTCCCTTGACCCTCTTCAGTTTGCATACCGCTCAAACAGGTCAACTGAGGATGCCATATGCTCTGCCTTTCACCTCTCCCTGACACATCTGGATAAAAAAGACACATATGTCAGGATGCTATTCATAGACTTTAGCTCTGCCTTCAACACAATCATCCCTCAAAAGCTGGTTGTAAAACTGAGAAGGTTGGGCCTGAACACCACTCTCTGCAATTGGATCCTGGACTTCTTGACAGAGAGGCCCCAGTCAGTTCGGATGGGCTGAAACACTCCCAGCAACATCACACTGAGCACTGGAGTGCCGCAGGGCTGTGTGCTTAGTCCACTGCTCTTCACCCTGCTGACTCATGACTGCACAGCCACGCACAACATCAACCACATCATCAAGTTTGCAGATGATACGACGGTGCTGGGACTGATAAGCAAGGATGATGAATCAGTATACAGAGATGAGGTGGAACGGCTGTCCGTTGTGAAGACAACAATCCATCTCTCAATGTCGACAAGACAAAAGTGATAATCGTGGACTTCAGAAAATCACATCCTGCCCACATCCCACTCAGCATCAATGGTTTAGATGTGGAGACTGTTAAGAATACCAAGTTCCTCAGTGTGCACATAACTGAGGAACTTACGTGGACGCATAACACTTCATCACTAATCAAGAAAGCCCAGCAGAGACTACACTTCCTGAGACGGCTGAAGCAAGCAAGTCTTCCCCTTTCCATCCTCACCATGTTCTACAGAGGCACCATTGAGAGTATTCTGACCAGCTGCATCACTGTCTGGTATGGCAACTGCAACATATCCGACCGCAAGCACCTGCAAAGGATAGTGAAGACAGCAGAGAACATTATTGGGGTGCCTTTCCCTTCACTAAGGGTCATATTTTACAAACACAGTGTCCGCAAGGCCTGCAGCATTGTGCAGGACCCCTTACACCCTTCACATGGACTTTTCACACTTCCGCCATCCAAGAGAAGATACTGCAGCATCAGAGCCAGATCTGCGAGGCTACAGGAGAGTTTTTACCCCCAAGTTGTCAGACTCCTTAACACCATGCTGCCCACTGGGATCTTCCACATGGCCTCAACCACCTCTAAAAACAGAACTTTTATACATGCAGGCCACTTTCCTGCAAAGACGAGTGTGCAGGTAGAAAAGAACTGAAAATCTCAAACTGACCTTTAAGGATTTTGACACTCTTGATATTCTTCTGCTGTGAAATATTCTGACATGTGATTGTTTACACATGTCTTAAACAACTATTATCATACACTGATAATTTCTGTATTATCTTTATCTATTATTTATTATTTATTTATTATATTATGAAATATGAAATACTGATGCTCTATGTAAGAAAGGTCAGAGCCGACTATACTTTCTGAGAAGGTTGGCATCCTTCAACATCTGCAGTAAGATGCTGCAGATGTTCTACCAGACGGTTGTGGCGAGTGCCCTCTTCTACGTGGTGGTGTGCTGGGGTGGCAGCATAAAGATGAAAGACGCCTCACGCCTGGACAAACTTGTTAAGAAGGCAGGGTCTATTGTAGGAGTAAAGTTGGACAGTTTGACATCTGTGGCAGAGCGACGGGCATTAAGCAAACTCCTGTCAATCATGAAGAATCCACTGCATCCACTGAATAGTGTCATCGCCAGGCAGAGGAGTAGCTTCAGTGACAGACTTTTGTCACTGTCCTGCTCCACTGACAGACTGAGGAGATCGTTCCTCCCCCACACTATGCGACTGTTCAATTCCACCCGGGGGAGTAAATGCTAACATTTTTTTTTTTTTTTTTTCATTTTTTCATTTTTATTACTATTTAATTTAATATTGTTTCTTTGTATCAGTATACTCCTGCTGGATTATGTGAATTTCCCCTTGGGATTAATAAAGTATCTATCTATCTATCTATCTATTACATATCTATTGACTATATTTATGTATCTAGATTGCATAATACCATACATTGCATCAATTTTCATATTGCTAACTACACGTCAATATTGCTGCTACTTCCTTTGTCTTGTCTTTGCACAATGTCATGTCTTGTTTGTGTTTTAAATTTAAATTTTAATTCTATTTTTAATTTATTATTTGCACTTCATATTGTTACACTGTGGACCCTGAACTTTGCAATTTCGTCTATCTGTATACTTGTATATGGTTGAGATGACAATAAAGTTCACTTTGACTTGACTTTGAGATGAAACACCTCCTCCTGGGAACACCGGTAACACCAACACAACCCTCAGCAGCCTTCAGGGGCTTGTCATGGAAGGTCTCCCACATCACATTAGGATCGGCTGTCATACCCAAATCTGAAAGTTCCTCACACAAACTGCATGCAAACACATGAGAAACAGCCTGGTCTTGGAGTCTGGCCAAGTCCAGGCTCATTTTCCCAGTAGGTGGTAACCTACTGGACCTAAGCTGGATTCTAAGAGTAGCAACAAGTCTGTGGTCAGAATTCACAAACTGGGCACTTCTGTAGACCCTGCAGTTTTGAAAGAGCCTCCAGCATCTTCCCACAAGGATGTGATCAATCTCCTTCACCGCTCCACCAGTATTGGAGTACCAAGTCCAACGATGCGGTTCAGGTCGCTGGAACCAGGAAGTATCATGATTTTAGATAAATAATAAATTATATATAGTCATACATGTATAACTATACAAAATAATTGGGATTGTCTCCAGCTGCCCCGTGACCCTGCCCTGGATAAAGATGTTAGGACTGTGGATGGATGAGTTGGTTCGATTCTCATCTAGATGTTTCTTTAATAAAGAGTGTAAAATGAATAGCCTTGGGGAAGCCACCCATAAACTTGAATCTAGGCTGCAAAAAGGCAAGTATTAAGTACAGATGTTTACAGAGTTGAGTCCAGAACAGAGCTGAGTCAAAGCAGGATGTGGTCTGGCTTTTATGGCTGGTTGGCAGAAGTGACTTCATCGGGGTCGGAACCCGAAGTGAAGTCTTCTGGCCTGGAACCGGAAATGACAATCTTCGGGGCCAGCACTAGGCAGAATTTCCCATGTTTGGTCTGTAAGGATATCAGAGAAACGTTTTGCACACCCCGCCACCCGCTGGCCTGGCGTAGAATTACCATCTATTGGTCCTTTTAGTTACCTCCCATGTGCACGTGTGTGACACGAGTTATAGTCAAAAGATTAAGACAGGAATAGAAGCGAGCGTGAAGGGCAGAGACATTCCATTAAGTTTGTGTAACATGCAGCCAAATACAGAGAATAGTATTAGAAAGTAGCTTTATAAGATCAAAAATGCAAATATGAAAATATATTAGTTATGGATGTCTCTAATTACCCTAATGTAAACTGAACAATTGTGGCATGGTGGTGCAGTGGTAGCACTGCTGCCTCGCAGTTAGGAGACCTGGGTTCGCTTCCTGGGTCCTGAAGTTTGCATGTTCTCCCCGTGTCTGCATGGGTTTCCTCCCACAGTCCAAAGACATGCAGGTTAGGTGACCTGCTGGTCCTAAATTGGCCCTAGTGTGTGCTTGGTGTGTGTGTGCCCTGCGGTGGGCTGGTGCCCTGCCTGGGGTTTGTTTCCTGCCTTGCACCATGTGTTGGCTGGGATTGGCTCCAGCAGACCACCGTGACCCTGTAGCTAGGATATAGCGGGTTGGATAATGGATGGATGGAAACTGAACAACTCAACAAATAGGTGCAGAAAGGATCTGACTGTCACCATCAATGACAGTTTGTAATTAAGCATGGTCAGAGTGGAAACAAAAGAAGAAGGCTAAGTGGAATTCATATTTTGTCCATAAAATAGAAATTTATAAAATATTTTTTTTCTAGTACAGGAAGCACTGTAGACAGCAGATATAAGAAGGTGTAAAAGTAAATCATAAAATGTGTGAAAACCAAACTGGAAATTACTGTGTGTGAAAAGATCTGCGTTCAGCTGTCTGCTGTCAATTCTAAAACGCTGAACATCAAATAGTTAAGCCGACTCTTAACACGCATTCACACGTGTGCTAACATGTCTGGATACATTCTTAGAGGTGCATTTAATTGCTAATAACTTCATCAAATGTCAGCATAAGGAGAACAATTTGAACGCAATTAAGTTCTGTCTCATGGGTAACGTGTGCAAATGTGGAGGAATTAAAGCCCTGTAAATCTACTTCAGTTTATTTATTTATTCATCGCACCACTTCGCCTGCCATAATCTGCCATGTATCTTCATTTGTAGGTGCCCTCGACTACCCCATTACACTGTCAGGCTCTGCTATCCTGATATGAGGGGCTGACTTTACAGCCAGTTAACAAGGAATAAGCAGCCTGCCTAGCGAATACAATTAGCGGCCGAGGTAGATGGAGGTCACTCTCAGCAGGCTAGTGGATGGAGGATATGAAGATAAAAAAATGAATGATGGAGATGAGAACATTAAATTAAGGGCATCTGTACTGATTGTGGTGCATTATCTATCTATCTATCTATCTATCTATCTATCTATCTATCTATCTATCTATCTATCTGTCCTTATTTACGGCGCCTTTGCAGTAGTTAATTAGCTCAGCTCAGCACAGCACAGGGCATCTCGATGCCTACTGTACTGTATGTGAGTTGTTTCATTTTATTCTAAGCTGATTCCGTATATTTTGTATTTATTCGGTTGGTTTAATGTGTACCTTTGGCATACAAACAGCTTGCAAAGGTTTTGCCCATTTAAGCACACGCTGTATCGGCTCATTACTCTTTTTAGTTCCAATTCTTGTATCCTTCCTTAGAATGATATCGACTACCTGTTTATCAGGTTTTATGGACTGTTGTGCTTCACAGCATTGGCTTAACATAAACGGCAGCTTTAGAGCATTTCAAAAGTAAATAATCCTGTCATTGTCGGCATCTACCCTGATTCACTTTATTCAGTAAAAGTAATCTTGCAGGCCATCTGTCCGCAGATGTTCAAAGTCGTAAGAGGCTTCCTGCTTCTCTTGACACTTCTGTATAAACAGCATATGGTGAAGAAACCTGAAGGCTGGACACTGCATAATGCATCCATCAATACTGTCTGTGCTGCCATAAAAACCTCCTCACAGACTTTTAATGGCAGTCATCCAGATTCTTGCAGTTTCTTACTTAATCCCCACTGATAAGACAAAAAGGTTTAAGGTCAGGTCAGATAGAATCCGTGCAGCTGGGAAGTGGGCTTCTCGAGTAATGCTCATGTCTGGCAGTAGCCACCAAAAGAGTGTCACATCTTTAGTGGCCTGCATCTGCAGTGACAGGCCTTCGCATTTTAATGTGCTCTTGTGTATTTCTAACACGTGATGAATTTAAAAATGGCAAACCTAAAGGTGCCTGAGCAAAGGCAAACCGAAAAATGAAAATACAATGAAAGAGAATTTACTTCAGCTTACGCCGTTTTTATTCAGATATTTTTCTACTCTTTTCGTCCGTTCTGTCTTTCTTTATATGCATATGAGATGATGTATTTTTTCTTTATTTCTCCTCTAATTCGTTATGTTTGACGCCCTCCACGCCTCGTAATCTTTTTTTTTCTCTTTTTTCTGTGTTATCCACAGGTTCATACGATGTTTATCTGTTTAATTCCTTGAGAAAATGACTTCCAAATGAAAAAATCTTTTCACTTAACTTCTTGTGACAGTGTAAATATGATGACTGTATAATTCGACGTTCGGTATTGTTCAGGCCACACATAAAGTCGAGGATTTGAGAGTCATTTTGAAAACTGTAAGATAAAAAAAGAAAGCAGCTGCTCTGTGGAATATATTTCTCAAAAAAAATTAAAGGACCACTTTTTAATGAGAGCATAGCACCAAGTCAGTGAAACTTCTGGGCTATTGATCTAGTCAGGTAAGTAGCAGAGGAGGCTGTTAATCAGTTTCAGTTGCTTTGGTGCTCTAGGGGGGCAACAATGAGACGACCACCAAAACAGGGATGGTTTAACAAGTGGAGGCCACTGACATTTTTCCCTTCTCATCTGTTTTGTCACTCGTTTTGCATTTGGCTGCAGTCAGTGTCACTACTGGTAGCATAAGGCGATACCTGGACCCTACAGAGATTGCACAGGTAGTCCAACTTCTCCAGGAAGGGACATCAATACCTGCCATTGCCAGAAGGTTTGCTGTGTCTCCCAGCACAGTCTGAAGGGCATGGAGAAGATTCCAAAAGACAGGCAGTTACTCTAGGAGAGCTGGACAGGGCGATAGAAGGTCCTTAACCCATCAGCAGGACCGGTGTCTGCTCCTTTGGGCAATGAGGAACAGGATGAGCACTGCCAGAGCCTACAAAATAACCTCCAGCAGGCCACTGGTGTGAATGTCTCTGACCAAACAATCAGAAACAGACTTCATGAGGGTGGCCTGAGGGCCTGACGTCCTCTAGTGTGCCCTGTGCTCACTGCCTGGCACCGTGGAGCTCGATTGGCATTTGCCATAGAATAGCAGAATTGGCAGGTCCATCACTGGTGCCCTGTGCTTTTCACAGATGAGAGCAGGTTCACCCTGAGCACATGTGACAGACATGAAAGGGTCTGGAGAAGCCGTGGAGAACGTTATGCTGCCTGTAACATCGTTCAGCATAACCGGTTTGGTGGTGGGTCAGTGATGGTCTGGGGAGGCATATCCATGGAGGGACTCACAGACCTCTACAGGCTAGACAACGGCACCTTGATTGCCATTAGGTATCTGGATGAAATCCTTGGACCCATTGTCAGACCCTAAGCTGGTGCAGTGGGTCCTGGGTTCCTCCTGGTGCACGACAATGCCTGGCCTCATGTGGTGAGAGTATGCAGGCAGTTCCTGGAGGATGAAGGAATTGATACCATTGACTGGCCCCCACGCTCACTCGCCTGACCTCAATCCAATAGAACACCTCAGGGTGTGACATTATGTTTGGGTCCATCTGATGACGCCAGGTTGCACCTTAGACTGTCCAGGAGCTCAGTGATGCCTTGGTCCGGATCTGGGAGGAGATCCCCCAGGACACCATCCATCATCTCATTAGGAGCATGCCCCGACATTGTCAGGTATACATACAAGCATGTGTGTGTGTCGGGGGGGGTTGGCTGGGGGTTGGGCATACAAACTACTGAGTACGATTTTGAGTTGCTGCAATGAAAATTCAGCACAATAGATGAGCCTGCCTGCCACATCATTTGTTCACTTTGATTTTCAGGGTGTCTTTGAATTCAGCCCTCTGTAGGTTGATAATTTTCATTTCCATCAAACGATGTAGCATCCTTTCGTTCCTAACACATTATTCAGTCCATATCAGTAGAGACAGCCAGCAGGATTTGTTTTCCCATTGAGATCTGATGTGTTTTCAAAGTGTCCCTTTAATATTTTTGAGGAGTTTATATTACGTGGTGTGAAGGCAACCAGGGCATCAACAGCCAAAACCCCCAACAAGAACACACCAAGAGTCCCGGATGCAAATAAATGATGGTTTATTCAGCCCAAATTCCTTCTACAGTAGCACAAAGTAGCCCAAGCAGAGGTTTCTCTCTCCACAATTCAGAATAATCTCTCTCCTTCCAACTCTTACCTCCGGACTGCTCTCCTCCAGTTGAGTGTTGCCTTCTTCCTCCCAGCTCTGACTCACCTGGACAAGGGAGTGCAGCCCCTTTTATTAAGGACCCAGGAGTACGTCAGGTGCCAGGGCCACTGCCCGATGGAAGTACTTCCGGATCATACGGAAGTCACATTTTAGTCTCCCTGTAGCGCCCCCTTGCAGCACCTAGGTATCCCAGCAGGGCTGTGTTGCCGGACTACATTTCCCAGCATGCCCTACTGGTTCCATACTGGGCACCACTATCCAAGGCCGCTGCCGTCTAACGTGCTGAGGGAGTAAACAGTCCCCAGCAAAATCTTCCAGTTCTGGTGGGCGGTCTGTTCATCCTATCTGGCCCTCTCTTCCGGGTCTGATCCTTTTCTCTTCCCCAGGCGGGATGGCTGTTTGCCTGTTAAGAACCTCCCATCCGGGTTAAGAAACATCCCCTCTTCTGGCCAAGATGCCCGTCCAGCCCCTGTGGCATCTACAATGGAAATGAGGCTCATTTCATTTTGTTGGTTTATCGTTGAATGGCAGAAATTTGCACTTGCCCTTATTAGAGCAAGTAAACATCTAATATGTTTTGGCATTAACCTCCGGGGCCCTTACCTGGCCGGGACATCTCGATCATGGAGGGACCGGGGAAGACAGCTTATTCCAGACACTATCTCCCCCGGTATGCTAGAAGGCAGCCCACCTGGCTTGTTGCGGATTCACGGGTTTGGAGCAAACAAGCTCAACTCTGCTGGGGCCTGTGGCCACTACCAGGGGCCGCCTGGGTGTTTCCTGAGCCCTATTTAGCAGTCAGAAGAAGCTCATTCCAGGTGTCCTATAAAAGGAGGCAGCCACCACTACTCCAGGAGTTGAGAGAGGAGTGGAGGTGAAAAGGTGCTGCTGTGGGGAGCAAGAAAAGCTCTTCCCACCTGAATAAACATGTGCTGTGTGGCAAACTCGTGTCTCTGCCTATGTTGGGGTTGGGGTGTCTGGAGCGTCCCTGGGCTTCACAATGTATAATAATTTTAAGTTCCACAACACTCATTTTACAGCAAGCAATACAGTGGGCTCACCAAGTATTCAGACCCCTTCTGCATACTTAATTGTATTGTACGTTTAATTTGAAATGGATATTTTGGCCATTTTTGCCTATCAATCTACACTCAGGACAAAGTGAATGTGTGTTTTCAAAAAAGGTTTTCAAATTTATTAACCACAGACTGAAATCTCTCATGCGTAGAAGTATTCACACCCTTAACCGAGTGCTCAGCTGAGCCCCCTTGGCAGCAATTCCAACTTAAAGCCATTGTTGATAAGTCACTACAAGCTTTGCACACCTGAAGTTGGGCAGTTCATCTCATTCTAGATTGTGGTGGGGTGTATCCTGTTTCCTTTAATTCTTTGTGAAATGCGTCTGAAACTTGATTGGACTCCACCAGTGGCAAAATGAATCGATTTGACTTCATTTAGAAAGGCACATGTGTAGCTGTGTATGTAAGGTCCACCATTTCAACTGCTCATCAGACCAAAAAAAACAACCCATGAAGTCCAAGGATCTTTCTGTAGACCCCCACAATCAAATTGTGCTGAGGCATAGATCAGGGCAAGAAGATAAATCCATGTCTAAAGGCTTGAGTGCACCTTGGGGCACCGTGTCCTTAGTAATTATGAAATGGAAGAAGGTTGGAGCCACCAGGACTCTTTCTAGAGTTGGCTGTTCAGCCAAACTGACTAGGTGCTTGGTCAGGAAGGTGGGTGAGAACCCAATGGTTAATCTAACTAAGCTTTAGAAGTCCCCTATTTGGTATGGGTGGGGGTTGACTTGATTTGAACCTACTTTTGTAAAATTTGATTTGCTTGTATGGAATGTTATTAAATTTTAATAAATTCAATAAAATGTTAAAAAAAAGTCCCCTACTTGGATGGGAGAACCTGACAGAAGGACAACAATCTCAGCAGCACTCCATCAGTTGGGATTTGATGGTAGAGGGGCTAACACCCACTTGTCCAGACAGAAGCCACTCCCACCAAATGATATTTAAAGGACGATGACAGCTTGATGAAGAAGGTTCTTTGTTCTGATAAGTCAAAAATTGGGCTCTTCAGACAGAACTCTAAGCAAAATGTCTGTTGAAGAATGTGCACAGCTCATCACTTGCCTAATGCCATCCCTACAGTGAAGCATGGTGGTGGCATCACCAAGTATGTGGGTGCACTTCAGCAGCACAGATAGACAGGTCAGGTCAGCTTGGAGAGCATGCATCCGCCACACAATGAAACAGATTGGGATCCTGACTGGCAACCCCCCCCCAGGCAGACCCCCGGGCAAGTCCCAGCCCCAGGAAATGTCCATCATTCTGCTGCAGCCACATGTTATGTGGGTGTCCCCTTGGCCTGGTCCAGCCACTCGAGTCCTCAGCAATGAGGGTGCCGGATCACCCTCAGGGAATCGCACCACATGGCCGCAGTGCCATAACTGACACTCCCTCACAATGCAGGTAATGTGCCTCATTCGGGACTCCATGAGCAACACAATGTCAAACCAGAGGTAACCAAGGATTCTCTGAAGAGACACAAGGAGTCCAGTCTTCATCTCCGGTCACTGGATAGCGTCCATGTCTCGCAACCATATAGCAAGACAGGAAGCACCTGGACTCTAAAGACTTGGACCTTCATTCTTTTGCATAGATATCGGGAGTGCCACACACCCCTTTCCAGCGACCTCATGAACCACCCTGTTCTCCCAATCTGTCTACTGACTTCATAGGAAGAGTCACCGGAGACTTGAATGTCACTGCCAAGGTAAGTTAACCTCCCGACAAGGTTGACACTCTGATGATGGCTGTGCCTAAACGCTCATTAAAGCCCTGGATTTTGGATTTTATCAGGACACTCGCAAGCCCAGGAACTCAGACTCCTCGCTCAGTCTCTCGAGTGCCCCGATTAGAGCCTCCATTGACCCTGTGAAGATCACAGCATCGTCAGCAAAGTCAAGATCAGTGAATCTCTCTTTACCAACAGATGTCCCACAACCACCAGACCCCCATGACCCACCCCAATACCCAGTCCATGCAAGAACTGAAGAGAGTAGAAGCAGAACACACTGCTGACAACCCCCAGACTCAGGTGTGCAGAACTTGTAGAGACTCACCCAAGAAGACTCAAAGCTGTTAATGGTTCCAAGGGGGCTTCTACAAAGTACTGAATTAAGGATCTGAATATTTACAGTTTTTGATTTTTAACCTTGCAAACGTGTTTTCAGTTTGTCATTGTGGGTTACTGAGTGTAGACTGATGGGCAAAGGCGACAAATGTATCTATATAAAGTAAAATCTACAACACAGTAAAGTGTGCAGAAAGTGAAGGGGGTCTGAGTACTTTCTGAATCCACTGTATGTCATAAGTAGGTCAGTATAATAATTGACAATGTCTTTATTGTGCAGTAGTCCTTCATATTATTATTTAGTTTTTTTTTGGATGACACCTTTATCTAAGGTGACTTATAACATCTGAGGTAGAGATGGTTCCATTTCTTTTGTTCTTCCCTATTGGAGCACAGGCGGGTGAAGTGACTTGCTCAGGGTCACACAATGTCAGTGGTGGAATTGAACCCACAGCCTCAGAGTGTTGTGAGGTCCAAAGCTTTAGCCACTACCCCGTCTTTTTGATGAGCTCCAGAACCACACTTTGGTGCCGGCTGAACATGCAACAACGTAGTCCATGGAGCTCCTCGTCTAACCAGATAGCTAAGTGGCCATTTATACACAAGGATCTGAGAGAAACTACACAGCATTTGTGAAAGCTGTCATGACCACTAGGGCAACACAAACAGGCAGGACCTGACACACACACAAGGCTGCTGGGTGGGGCACTTTGATAGAGAGGGGATCACTGTATGTCAAGTCGGCAGCAACAGCAGGCGGAGGAAACAACGGGACGCTCAAAGTGAATCTTATCTGATCTAGCCAGCAAAGCCAAAAAAAAAATATATACTCCTCATCGATTTCATATCAAAGGGCATCGCTTTATCTTGCTCTCTTTGTCGATATCCATAACCAGCTCTTTATTTGATGAATTTTACGGCCAGGCTGGGTGATGCGTACAGAGACACCCAGTGTAATCACATCACTCCTCAGCCATAATAAGCAAAGCAACTCAGCTGACAGCAGCCATAGTTTGGGAGATGGCAAAGCAAGCAAACTCATTTTATTCATTTTAAAACTAAAAGCTCAATCAAATAATGTTGACGATCCAACACACAAAATATTGCTAAATAGTGACATCTTAATCTTCATATTACAGACCTAATTACATAACTTTTTTTACAATATTGAAACAATTCTGTTATTATTGTTTGTGTGTGTGTTCTTGAGTTTTTTCTATAAATGGATTGTAAGTTAGCACATGGCTCAAACCACACTCACTCGTACTTACAGTAACAATTATTTGTGTTCCTTTTGTCAATTACACAGTAGGTGGCATCTTCAATGCACTTCCAAATTAAGCAATACAACTGAGGTGAGAGGGGGGCACTGTGGCTAACCCATTCCTCTTGCCCTTTCTTAATATATATCCAGTTACGCTCTCTTCCATGTATCCTCTTCCTTCAACAGTACACCTGACATCACTTTCTCTTAAGTGTAAGAAACCACGCCCCCTCCAGGGTCCCCCATATAACCAAGACAGCCACCAGAGGAAGGTGTGCACTTCAAACCCACGTCTGAGGGAGATGGAGATCCTGTTTAGAAAGTCACCTAATAAGTCAAGGTCCTTTGTTTTGTGGCAGATGCCGTGGATCTTGCTTGCTAATTTCGTGCTCTGTTTTTAATTTTTTTGGCATTCTGTTAAATGGAAAACTGAAATATCACTTTGACACCGGTATTCAGATTCTTTACTTAGTAAAGGCAAATATCTCCCTGAGGACAATTAAAGCACTATCTATCTATCTATCTATCTATCTATCTATCTATCTATCTATCTA